>CM060963.1:29682070-30882070 GCA_030765045.1 Tenodera sinensis | reverse complement strand
GACTCGGCAAGCGAAGACTCGGCTACCGAAGACTCGGCAACCGAAGACTCGGCAACCGAAGACTCGGCGACCGAAGGCTCGGCGACCGAAGGCTCGGCGACCGAAGACTCGGCGACCGAAGGATCGGACACCAAAGACTCGGCGACCGAAGACTCGGCGACCGAAGACTCGGCAACCGAAGACTCGGCAACCGAAGACTCGGCAGCCGAAGACTCGGCAGCCGAAGACTCGGCAACCGAAGACTCGGCAACCAAAGACTCGGCGACCGAAGGCTCGGCTACCGAAGGCTCGGCGTCCGAAGACTCGGCTACCGAAGGCTCGGCTACCGAAGGCTCGGCTACAGAAGGCTCGGCAACCGAAGGTTCGGCGACCGAAGGCTCGGCGACCGAAGGCTCGGCCTCCGAAGGCTCGGCGACCGAAGACTCGGCGACCGAAGACTCGGCAAACAAATCTCGGCAACCGAAGACTCGGCAACCGAAGACACCGCAACCGAAGACTCGGCAACCGAAGACTCGGCAGCCGAAGACTCGGCAACCAAAGACTCGGCGACCGAAGACTCGGCAACCGAAGACTCGGCAACCGAAGACTCGGCAACCGAAGACTCGGCAACCGAAGACTCGGCAACCGAAGGCTCGGCGACCGAAGGCTCGGCGACCGAAGACTCGGCAACCGAAGTCTCGGCGACCGAAGTCTCGGCGACCGAACGCTATGCGACCGAAGGCTCGGCGACGGAAGGCTCGGCGACCGAAGGCCCGGCTACCGAATACTCGGCGACCGAAGACTCGGCAACCGAAGCTTCGGCAACCGAAGACTCGGCAACCGAAGACTCGGCAACCGAAGACTCGGCGACCGAAGGCTTGGCTACCGAAGGCTCGGCGTCCGAAGACTCGGCTACCGAAGGCTCGGCAACCGAAGACTCGGCAACCGAAGACTCGGCAACCGAAGACTCGGCAACCGAAGACTCGGCGACCGAAGGCTCGGCGACCGAAGGCTCGGCGACCGAAGACTCGGCGACCGAAGACTCGGCAACCGAAGCTTCGGCAACCGAAGACTCGGCAACCGAAGACTCTGCAACCGAAGACTCGGCAAGCGAAGACTCGGCTACCGAAGACTCGGCAACCGAAGACTCCGAAACCGAAGACTCGGCGACCGAAGGCTCGGCGACCGAAGACTCGGCGACCGAAGGATCGGGCACCAAAGACTCGGCGACCGAAGACTCGGCGACCGAAGACTCGGCAGCCGAAGACTCGGCAACCGAAGACTCGGCAACCGAAGACTCGGCAACCAAAGACACCGCAACCGAAGACTCGGCAACCGAAGACTCGGCAACCGAAGACTCGGCAACCGAAGACTCGGCAACCGAATACTCGGCAACCGAAGACTCGGCAACCGAAGACTCGGCAACCGAAGATTCGGCAACCGAAGACTCGGCGACCGAAGGCTCGGCGACCGAAGGCTCGGCGACCGAAAGCTCGGCGACCGAAGACTCGGCGACCGAAGGCTCGGCGACCGAACGCTCGGCGACCGAAGGCTCGTCGACCGAAGGCTCGGCGACCGAAGGCTCGGCGACCGAAGACTCGGCAACCGAAGCTTCGGCAACCGAAGACTCGGCAACCGAAGACTCTGCAACCGAAGACTCGGCAAGCGAAGACTCGGCTACCGAAGACTCGGCAACCGAAGACTCGGCAACCGAAGACTCGGCGACCAAAGGCTCGGCGACCGAAGGCTCGGCGACCGAAGACTCGGCGACCGAAGGATCGGACACCAAAGACTCGGCGACCGAAGACTCGGCGACCGAAGACTCGGCAACCGAAGACTCGGCAACCGAAGACTCGGCAGCCGAAGACTCGGCAACCGAAGACTCGGCAACCAAAGACTCGGCGACCGAAGGCTCGGCTACCGAAGGCTCGGCGTCCGAAGTCTCGGCTACCGAAGGCTCGGCTACCGAAGGCTCGGCAACCGAGAGCTCGGCGACCGAAGACTCGGCGACCGAAGGCTCGGCGACCGAACGCTCGGCGACCGAAGGCTCGTCGACCGAAGGCTCGGCGACCGAAGGCTCGGCGACCGAAGGCTCGGCGACCGAAGACTCGGCAACCGAAGCTGCGGCAACCGAAGACTCGGCAACCGAAGACTCTGCAACCGAAGACTCGGCAAGCGAAGACTCGGCTACCGAAGACTCGGCAACCGAAGACTCGGCAACCGAAGACTCGGCGACCGAAGGCTCGGCGACCGAAGGCTCGGCGACCGAAGACTCGGCGACCGAAGGATCGGACACCAAAGACTCGGCGACCGAAGACTCGGCGACCGAAGACTCGGCAACCGAAGACTCGGCAACCGAAGACTCGGCAGCCGAAGACTCGGCAGCCGAAGACTCGGCAACCGAAGACTCGGCAACCAAAGACTCGGCGACCGAAGGCTCGGCTACCGAAGGCTCGGCGTCCGAAGACTCGGCTACCGAAGGCTCGGCTACCGAAGGCTCGGCAACCGAAGGTTCGGCGACCGAAGGCTCGGCGACCGAAGGCTCGGCCTCCGAAGGCTCGGCGACCGAAGACTCGGCGACCGAAGACTCGGCAAACAAATCTCGGCAACCGAAGACTCGGCAACCGAAGACACCGCAACCGAAGACTCGGCAACCGAAGACTCGGCAGCCGAAGACTCGGCAACCAAAGACTCGGCGACCGAAGACTCGGCAACCCAAGACTCGGCAACCGAAGACTCGGCAACCGAAGACTCGGCAACCGAAGACTCGGCAACCGAAGGCTCGGCGACCGAAGGCTCGGCGACCGAAGCCTCGGCAACCGAAGTCTCGGCGACCGAAGTCTCGGCGACCGAACGCTATGCGACCGAAGGCTCGGCGACCGAAGGCTCGGCGACGGAAGGCTCGGCGACGGAAGGCTCGGCGACCGGAGGCTCGGCTACCGAATACTCGGCGACCGAAGACTCGGCAACCGAAGCTTCGGCAACCGAAGACTCGGCAACCGAAGACTCGGCGACCGAAGGCTCGGCTACCGAAGGCTCGGCGTCCGAAGACTCGGCTACCGAAGGCTCGGAAACCGAAGACTCGGCAACCGAAGACTCGGCAACCGAAGACTCGGCAACCGAAGCTTCGGCAACCGAAGACTCGGCAACCGAAGACTCTGCAACCGAAGACTCGGCAAGCGAAGACTCGGCTACCGAAGACTCGGCAACCGAAGACTCCGCAACCGAAGACTCGGCGACCGAAGGCTCGGCGACCGAAGGATCGGCGACCGAAGGCTCGGCGACCGAAGGATCGGCGACCGAAGGCTCGGCGTCCGAAGACTTGACATCCGAAGACTCGAGCCCGAAGACTCGACAACCGAAGACTCGGCACACGAAGACCCACAAACGAAGACCCGAAACGAAACCTCGACACCCGAATACACCAAATCGAAAATTCGACGTCGAAAATTCGACATCGATAATTCGACATCGAAAATTCGACATCAAAAATTCGACACCGAAAATTCGACCTCAAAAATTCGACCTCGAGAATTCAACATCGAAAATTCCTGATCGAAAATTCCTGATCGAAAGCTCGACATGGAAAATTCGACATGGAAAATTCGACATGGAAAATTCGACACCCGAAACCTCGACACCCGAAACCTCGACACTCGAAACCTCGACACCCGAAACCTCGACACCCGTAATCTCGACACCCGTAATCTCGACACCGGAAACCTCGACACCCAAAACCTCGATACCCAAAACCTCGACACCCGAGGGCTCGACACCCGAAAAAAGGAAACGGAGGACCCAACACCGAAGCCTCAACACCCGAAAACTCCACACCGAGGACCCCACACCGGAAATCCCAGACCAAGACTTCGATGTCAAAAATTCGAACCTCGGAACCTCGTCACCGAGGATTCGACAACCCAAGACTCGGCAACCGAAGGCTCGGCAACCGAAGACTCGGCAACCGAAGGCTCGGCGACCGAAGGCGCGGCATCCGAAAGCGCGACAACCGAAGGCTCGGAAAGGGAAGGCTCGACAACCGAAGGCTCGGCGAGTGTGTGTGTGTGTGTGTGTGTGTGTGTGTGTGCGTGTGATGGGACATATGTGTGGTATGCCCAGGAGTGAATGAGCGCGTGGATGAGTGTACATAAACAAAAAACGATCAAAAGAAACAAACAAGACATTGAACATACAAAATAAAACTGTTCTCGGTGGGCTAAAGCTGCCCACTGTATGGGTTTTAAAGGAAACACAGATAACACGAATCCACTTGTAAACTTTGTAAATAATATAAATAATGTTAATTTGAGCCTGTAAGCCGGGCCCTTTTGTACCGGCACCAGGCAAATGTTTTAGTTCAATAAATAAGTTCTAAGTTCTAAGGCTCGGCAACCGAAGACTCGGCAACCGAAGACTCGGCAACCGAAGACTCGACAACCGAAGACTCGACAACCGAGGACTCGACAACCGAAGACTCGACGACCGAAGACTCGGAAACCGAAGACTGGGCAACCGAAGACTCGGCAACCGTAGACTCGGCAACCGAAGGCGCGGCATCCGAAGGCGCGGGAACCGAAGGCTCGGCAACCGAAGGCTCGACAACCGAAGGCTCGACAACCGAAGACTCGGCAACCGAAGACTCGGCAACCGAAGACACGGCAACCGAAGACTCGGCAACCGAAGACTCGGCAACCGAAAACTCGGCCACCGAAGACACGGCGACCGAAGGCTCGGCGACCGAAGACTCGGCGACCGAAGGCTCGGCGACCGAAGACTCGGCGGCAGAAGACTCGGCCACCGAAGACTCGGCAACCGAAGACTCGGCAACCGAAGACTCGGCAACCGAAGACTCGGCGACCGAAGGCTCGGCGACCGAAGGCTCTGCGACCGAAGGCTCGGCGACCGAAGACTCGGCGACCGAAGGCTCGGCTTCCGAAGGCTCGGCGACCAAAGGCTCGGAGAGCGAAGACTCGGCGACCGAAGACTCGGCAACCGAAGACTCGGCAACGGAATACTCGGCAACCGAAGACTCGGCAACCTAAGACTCGGCGACCGAAGACTCGGCGACCGAAGGCTCGGCAACCGAAGGCTCGTAGACCGAAGACTCGGCGACCGAAGGCTCGGCGACCGAAGTCTCGGCGACCGAAGGCTCGGCGACCGAAGGCTCGGCGACCGAAAGCGCGGCATCCGAAGGCGCGGCAACCAAAGGCTCGGCAACCGAAGACTCGACAACCGAGGACTCGACAACCGAAGACTCGACAACCGAAGACTCGGAAACCGAAGACTCGGCAAGCGAAGACTCGGCAACCGTAGACTCGGCAACCGAAGGCGCGGCATCCGAAGGCGCGGCAACCGAAGGCTCGGCAACCGAAGGCTCGACAACCGAAGGCTCGACAACCGAAGACTCGGCATCCGAAGACACGGCAACCGAAGTCTCGGCAACCGAAGACTCGGCAACCGAAAACTCGGCCACCGAAGACACGGCGACCGAAGGCTCGGCGACCGAAGACTCGGCGGCAGAAGACTCGGCGGCCGAAGCCTCGGCGACCGAAGACTCGGCCACCGAAGACTCGGCCACCGAAGACTCGGCAACCGAAGACTCGGCAACCGAAGACTCGGCAACCGAAGACTCGGCGACCGAAGGCTCGGCGACCAAAGGCTCTGCGACAGAAGACTCGGCGACCGAAGGCTCGGCGACCGAAGGCTCGGCGACCGAAGACTCGGCGACCGAAGACTCGGCAACCGAAGACTCGGCAACCGAAGACTCGGCAACCGAAGACTCGGCAACCGAAGACTGTGCAACCGAAGACTCGGCAAGCGAAGACTCGGCGACCGAAGGCTCGACGACCGAAGACTCGGCGACCGAAGACTCGGCGACCGAAGGCTCGGCGACCGAACGCTCGGCGACCGAAGGCTCGGCGACCGAAGGCTCGGCGACCGAAGGCTCGGCGACCGAAGGCGCGGTATCCGAAGAAGCGGCAACCGAAGGCTCGGCAACCGAAGACTCGGCGACCGAAGGCTTGGCGACCGAAGGCGCGGGATCCGAAGAAGCGTCAACCGAAGGCTCGGCAACCGAAGACTCGGCAACCAAAGACTGGGCGACCGAAGGGTCGGCGACCGAAGACTCGGCGACCGAAGACTCGGCGACCGAAGACTCGGCGACCGAAGGCTCGGCGACCGAACGCTCGGCGACCGAAGGCTCGGCGACCGAAGACTCGGCAACCGAAGACTCTGCAACCGAACACTCGGCAACCGAAGACTCTGCAACCGAAGACTCGGCAAGCGAAGACTCGGCGACCGAAGGCTCGGCGACCGAAGGCTCGGCGACCGATGGCTCGGCGACCGAACGCTTGGCGACCGAAGGCTCGGCGACGGAAGGCTCGGCGACGGAAGGTTCGGCGACCGAAGACTTAGCGACTGAAGGCACGGCGACGAAGACTCGGCGACCGAAGGCTTGGCAACCGAAGGCCCGACAACCGAAGGCTCGACAACCGAGGACTCGACAACCGAAGACTCGCCAACCGAAGACTCGGCAACCGAAGACTCGGCAACCGAAGACTCGGCAACCGAAGATTCGGCAACCGAAGACTCGGCAACCGAAGACTCGGCAACCGAAGACTCGGCAACCGAAGACTCGGCAACCGAAGACTCTGCAACCGAAGACTCGGCAACCGAAGACTCTGCAACCGAAGACTCGGCAAGCGAAGACTCGGCGACCGAAGGCTCGGCGACCGAAGACTCGGCGACCGAAGACTCGGCGACCGAAGGCTCGGCGACCGAACGCTCGGCGACCGAAGGCTCGGCGACCGAAGGCTCGGCGACCGAAGGCGCGGTATCCGAAGAAGCGGCAACCGAAGGCTCGGCAACCGAAGACTCGGCGACCGAAGGCTCGGCGACCGAAGACTCGGCAACCGAAGACTCGGCGACCGAAGGCTCGGCGACCCAACGCTCGGCGACCGAAGGCTCGGCGACCGAAGGCTCGCCGACCGACGGCTCGGCGACCGAAGTATCGGAGACCGAAAGCTCGGCGACCGAAGACTCGGCGACCGAAGGCTCGGCGACCGAACGCTCGGCGACCGAAGAAGCGGCAACCGAAGACTCGGCAACCGAAGACTCGGCGACCGAAGGCTCGGCGACCGAAGACTCGTTGACCGAAGGCTCGGCGACCGAAGACTCGGCGACCGAAGGCTCGGCGACCGATGGCTCGGCGACCGAACGCTTGGCGACCGAAGGCTCGGCGACGGAAGGCTCGGCGACCGAAGACTTAGCGACTGAAGGCACGGCGACGAAGACTCGGCGACCGAAGGCTTGGCAACCGAAGGCCCGACAACCGAAGGCTCGACAACCGAGGACTCGACAACCGAAGACTCGCCAACCGAAGACTCGGCAACCGAAGACTCGGCAACCGAGGACTCGGCAACCGAAGACTGGGCAACCGAAGGCGCGGCATCCGAAGGCGCGGCAACCGAAGGCTCGGCAACCGAAGGCCCGACAACCGAAGGCTCGACAACCGAAGACTCGGCAACCGAAGACTCGGCAACCGAAGGCTCAACATCCGAAGGCTCGGCAACCGCAGACTCGGCAACCGAAGACTCGGCAACCGAAGACTCGGCAAGCGAAGACTCGGAAACCGAAGACTCGGCAACCGAAGACTCGGCAACCGAAGACTCGGCACCCGAAGACTCGGCAAACGAAGACTCGGCAACCGAAGACTCGGCAACCGAAGACTCGGCAAACGAAGACTTGGCAACCGAAGACTCGGCAACCGCAGACTCGTCAACCGAAGACTCGACAACCGAAGACTCGACAACCGAAGACTCGAGCCCGAAGACTCGGCACACGAAGACCCACATACGAAGACCCGAAACGAAACCTCGACACCCGAATACACCAAATCGAAAATTCGACGGCGAAAATTCGACATCGAAAATTCGACATCAAAAATTCGACACCAAAAATTCAACCTCAAAAATTCGACCTCGAGAATTCAACATCGAAAATTCCTCATCGAAAATTCCTGATAGAAAACTCGACATGGACAAATCGACATGGAAAATTCGACATGGAAAATTCGACACCCGAAACCTCGACACCCGAAACCTCGACACTCGAAACCTCGACACCCGCAATCTCGACACCCGTAATCTCGACACCCGTAATCTCGACACCGGAAACCTCGACACCCAAAACCTCGATACCCAAAACCTCGACACCCGAGGGCTCGACACCCGAAAAAAGGAAACGGAGGACCCAACACCGAAACCTCAACACCCGAAAACTCCACACCGAGGACCCCACACCGGAAATCCCAGACCAAGACTTCGATGTCGAAAATTCGAACCCCGGAACCTCGTCACCGAGGATTCGACAACCCAAGACTCGGCAACCGAAGACTCGGCAACCGAAGACTCGGCAACCGAAGACTCGGCAACCGAAGACTCGGCAACCGAAGACTCGGCAACCGAAGACTCGGCAAGCGAAGACTCGGCGACCGAAGGCTCGGCGACCGAAGACTCGGCGACCGAAGACTCGGCGACCGAACGCTCGGCGACCGAAGGCTCGGCGACCGAAGGCTCGGCGACCGAAGGCCCGGCGACCGAAGGCTCGGCGACCGAAGGCTCGGCAACCGAAGGCTCGGCAACAGAAGGCTCGGCGACCGAAGGCTCGGCGACCGAAGGCTCGGCGACCGAACGCTCGGCGACCGAAGGCTCGGCGACCAAGGGCTCGGCGTCCGAAGGCTCGGCGACCTAAGGCTCGGCAACCGAAGGCTCGGCGACCGAAGGCTCGGGGACCGAAGGCTCGGCGACCGAAGGCTCGGCGACCGAAGGTGCGGTATCCGAAGAAGCGGCAACCGAAGGCACGGCAACCGAAGACTCGGCAACCGAAGACTCGGCGACCGAAGGCTCGGCGACCGAAGACTTGGCGACCTAAGACTCGGCGACAGAAGGCTCGGCGACCGAACGCTCGGCGACCGAACGCTCGGCGACCGAGGGCTCGGCGACCGAAGGCTCGGCGACCGAAGGCTCGGCGACCGACGGCTCGGGGACCGAAGGCTAGGAGACCGAAGGCTCGGCGACCGAAGACTCGGCGACCGAAGGCTCGGCGACCGAAGGCTTGGCGACCGAAGGCGCGGGATCCGAAGAAGCGTCAACCGAAGGCTCGGCAACCGAAGACTCGGCGACCGAAGGCTCGGCGACCGAAGAGTCAGCGACCGAAGACTCGGCGACCGAAGGCTCGGCGACCGAACGCTCGGCGACCGAAGGCTCGGCGACCGAAGGCTCGGCGACCGAAGGCTCGGTGACCGAAGGCTCGTAAACCGAAGGTTCGGCGACCGAAGGCTCGGCGACCGAAGGCTTGGCGTCCGAAGGCGCGGGATCCGAAGACTTGGCAACCGAAGGCTCGGCGACCGAACGCTCGGCGACCGAAGGCTCGGAGACCGAAGGCTCGGCGACCGAAGGCTCGGCGACCGAAGGCTCGACGACCGAAGGCTCGGCGACCGAAGGCGCGGTATCCGAAGAAGCGGCAACCGAAGGCTCGGCAACCGCGGACTCGGCAACCGAAGACTCGGCGATCGAAGGCTCGGCGACCGAAGAGTCAGCGACCGAAGACTCGGCGACCGAAGGCTCGGCGACCGAACGCTCGGCGACCGAAGGCTCGGTGACCGAAGGCTCGGAAACCGAAGGCTCGGCGACCGAAGGCTCGGCGACCGAAGGCTCGGCGTCCGAAGGCGCGGGATCCGAAGACTTGGCGACCGAAGGCTCGGCGACCGAACGCTCGGCGACCGAAGGCTCGGCGACGGAAGGCTCGGCGAACGAAGACTTAGCGACCGAAGGCAAGGCGACGAAGGCTCGGCGACCGAAGGCTCTGCAACCGAAGGCCCGACAACCGAAGGCTCGACAACCGAGGACTCGACAACCGAAGACTCGGCGACCGAAGGCTCGGCGACCGAAGGCTCGGCAACCGAAGACTCGGCAACCGAAGACTCGGCAAACGAAGACTCGGCAACCGAAGACTCGGCAACCGCAGACTCGTCAACCGAAGACTCGACAACCGAAGACTCGACAACCGAAGACTCGAGCCCGAAGACTCGGCACACGAAGACCCACATACGAAGACCCGAAACGAAACCTCGACACCCGAATACACCAAATCGAAAATTCGACGTCGTAAATTCGACGTCGAAAATTCGACATCGAAAATTCGACATCAAAAATTCGACACCAAAAATTCGACCTCAAAAATTCGACCTCGAGAATTCAACATCGAAAATTCCTCATCAAAAATTCCTGATAGAAAACTCGACATGGAAAATTCGACACCCGAAACCTCGACACCCGAAACCTCGACACTCGAAACCTCGACACCCGCAATCTCGACACCCGTAATCTCGACACCCGTAATCTCGATACCCAAAACCTCGACACCCGGGGGCTCGACACCCGAAAAAAGGGAACGGAGGACCCAACACCGAAACCTCAACACCCGAAAACTCCACACCGAGGACCCCACACCGGAAATCCCAGACCAAGACTTCGATGTCGAAAATTCGAACCCCGGAACCTCGTCACCGAGGATTCGACAACCCAAGACTCGGCAACCGAAGACTCGGCAACCGAAGACTCGGCAACCGAAGACTCGGCAACCGAAGACTCGGCAAACGAAGACTCGGCAACCGAAGACTCGGCAACCGAAGACTCGGCAACCGAAGACTCGGCATCCGAACACTCGGCAACCGAAGACTCGGCAACCGAAGACTCGGCAACCGAAGACTCGACAACCGAAGACTCGGCAACCAAAGACTCGGCGACCGAAGGCTCGGCGACCGAAGACTCGGCGACCGAAGACTCGGCGACCGAAGGCTCGGCGACCGAACGCTCGGCGACCGAAGGCTCTGCGACCGAAGGCACGGCGACCGAAGGCTCGGCGACCGAAGACTCGGCAACCGAAGACTCGGCAACCGAAGACTCGGCAACCGAAGCCTCGGCGACCGAAGGCTCGGCGACCGAAGACTCGGCGACCGAAGACTCGGCGACCGAAGGCTCGGCGACCGAACGCTCGGCGACCGAAGGCTCTGCGACCGAAGGCACGGCGACCGAAGGCTCGGCGACCGAAGACTCGGCAACCGAAGACTCGGCAACCGAAGACTCGGCAACCGAAGACTCGGCAACCGAAGACTCGGCAACCGAAGACTCGGCAACCGAAGATTCGGCAACCGAAGGCTCGGCGACCGAAGACTCGGCGACTGAAGGCTCAGCGACCGAAGGCTCGGAGACCGAAGGCTCGGCGACCGAAGGCTCGGTGACCGAAAGCTCGGCGACCGAAGGCGCGCGATCCGAAGAAGCGGCAACCGAAGGCTCGGCAACCGAAGGCTCGGCAACCGAAGACTATGCAACCGAAGACTCGACGACCGAAGGCTTGGCGACCGAAGGCTCGGCGACCGAAGGCTCGGAGACCGAAGGCTCGGCGACCGAAGGCTCCGCGACCGAAGGCTCGGCGACCGAAGGCTCGTCGACAGAAGGCTCGGCGACCGAAGGCGCGGCATCCGAAGGCGCGGCAACCGAAGGGTCGGCAACCGAAGGCTCGACAACCGAAGGCTCGGCAACCGAAGACTCGGCAACCGAAGACTCGGCAAACGAAGACTTGACAACCGAAGACTCGGCACACGAAGACCCACATACGAAGACCCGAAACGAAACCTCGACACCCGAGTACACCAAATCGAAAATTCGACGTCGAAAATTCGACACCAAAAATTCGACCTCAAAATTTCGACCTCGAGAATTCAACATCGAAAATTCCTCATCGAAAATTCCTGATAGAAAACTCGACATGGAAAATTCGACATGGAAAATTCGACATGGAAAATTCGACACCCGAAACCTCGACACCCGAAACCTCGACACTCGAAACCTCGACACCCGCAATCTCGACACCCGTAATCTCGACAACCGTAATCTCGACACCGGAAACCTCGACACCCAAAACCTCGATACCCAAAACCTCGACACCCGAGGGCTCGACACCCGAAAAAAGGAAACGGAGGACCCAACACCGAAACCTCAACACCCGAAAACTCCACACCGAGGACCCCACACCGGAAATCCCAGACCAAGACTTCGATGTCGAAAATTCGAACCCCGGAACCTCGTCACCGAGGATTCGACAACCCAAGACTCGGCAACCGAAGACTCGGCAACCGAAGACTCGGCAACCGAAGACTCGGCAACCGAAGACTCGGCAACCGAAGACTCGGCAACCGAAGATTCGGCAACCGAAGACTCGGCAACCGAAGACTCGGCAACCGAAGACTCGGCAAGCGAAGACTCGGCGACCGAAGACTCGGCGACCGAAGACTCGGCGACCGAAGGCTCGGCGACCGAACGCTCGGCGACCGAAGGCTCGGCGACCGAAGGCTCGGCGACTGAAGGCTCGGCGACCGAAGGCTCGGCGTCCGAAGGCTCGGCGACCGAAGGCTCGGCGACCGAAGGCTCGGCGACCGAAGGCGCGGTAACCGAAGAAGCGGCAACCGAAGGCTCGGCAACCGAAGACTCGGCAACCGAAGACTCGGCGACCGAAGGCTCGGCGACCGAAGGCTCGCCGACCGACGGCTCGGCGACCGAAGGCTCGGAGACCGAAGGCTCGGCGACCGAAGACTCGGCGACCGAAGGCTCGGCGACCGAAGGCGCGGGATCCGAAGAAGCGGCAACCGAAGACTTGGCAACCGAAGACTCGGCGACCGAAGGCTCGACAACCGAAGGCTCGGCAACCGAAGGCCCGACAACCGAAGGCTCGACAACCGAAGGCCCGACAACCGAAGGCTCGACAACCGAAGGCTCGACAACCGAAGGCTCGGCAACCGCAGACTCGGCAACCGAAGACTCGGCAACCGAAGACTCGGCAATCGAAGACTCGGCAACCGAAGACTCGGCAACCGAAGACTCGGCAACGGAAGGCTCGGCGACCGAAGACTCGGCGACCGCAGACTCGGCGACCGAAGGCTCGGCGACCGAACGCTCGGAGACCGAAGGCTCGGCGACCGAAGGCTCGGCGACCGAAGGCTCGGCAACCGAAGGCTCGGCAACTGAAGCCTCGGCGACCGAAGGCTCGGCGACCGAAGGCTCGGAGACCGAAGGCTCGGCGACCGAAGGCTCGGCGACCGAAGGCTCGACGACCGAAGGCTCGGCGACCGAAGGCGCGGTATCCGAAGAAGCGGCAACCGAAGGCTCGGCAACCGAGGACTCGGCAACCGAAGACTCGGCGACCGAAGGCTCGGCGACCGAAGAGTCAGCGACCGAAGACTCGGCGACCGAAGGCTCGGCGACCGAACGCTCGGCGACCGAAGGCTCGGCGACCGAAGGCTTGGCGACCGAAGGCTCGGAAACCGAAGGCTCGGCGACCGAAGGCTCGGCGACCGAAGGCTCGGCGACCGAAGGCTCGGCGACAGAAGGCTCGGCGTCCGAAGGCGCGGGATCCGAAGAAGCGGCAACCGAAAGCTCGGCAACGGAAGACTCGGCAACCGAAGACTCGGCGACCGAAAGCTCGGCGACCGAAGACTCGGCGACCGAAGGCTCGGTGACCGAACGCTCGGCGACCGAAGGCTCGGCGACCGAAGGCTCGGCGACCGAAGGCTCGGCGACCGAAGACTCGGCGACCGAAGACTCGGCGACCGAAGGCTCGGCGACCGAACGCTCGGCGACCGAAGGCTCGGAGACCGAGGGCTCGGCAACCGAAGGCTCGGCAGCCGAAGCCTCGGCGACCGAAGGCTCGGCGACCGAAGGCTCGGAGACCGAAGGCTCGGTGACCGAAGGCTCGGCGACCGAAGGCTCGACGACCGAAGGCTCGGCGACCGAAGGCGCGGTATCCGAAGAAGCGGCAACCGAAGGCTCGGCAACCGAGGACTCGGCAACCGAAGACTCGGCGACCGAAGGCTCGGCGACCGAAGAGTCAGCGACCGAAGACTCGGCAACCGAAGGCTCGGCGAACGAACGCTCGGCGACCGAAGGCTCGGCAACCGAAGGCTCGGCGACCGAAGGCTCGGCGACCGAAGGCTCGGAAACCGAAGCCTCGGCGACCGAAGGCTCGGCGACCGAAGGCTCGGCGTCCGAAGGCGCGGGATCCGAAGAAGCGGCAACCGAAAGCTCGGCAACCGAAGACTCGGCAACCGAAGACTCGGCGACCGAAGGCTCGGCGACCGAAGACTCGGCGACCGAAGACTCGGCGACCGAAGGCTCGGCGACCGAACGCTCGGCGACCGAAGGCTCGGCGACCGAAGGCAGGGCGACCGAAGACTTCGCGACCGAAGGCACGGCGACCGAAGGCTCGGCAACCAAAGGCTCGGCGACCGAAGGCTCGAAAAACCGAACGCTCGACAACCGAAGACTCGACAACCGAAGACTCGGCAACCGAAGACTCGACAACCGAAGACTCGGCAACCGAAGACTCGGCAACCGAGGACTCGGCAACCGAACACTGGGCAACCAAAGGCGCGGCATCCGAAGGTGCGGCAACCGAAGACTCGACAACCGAAGACTCGAGCCCGAAGACTCGGCACACGAAGACCCACATACGAAGACCCGAAACGAAACCTCGACACCCGAATACACCAAATCGAAAATTCGACGTCGTAAATTCGACGTCGAAAATTCGACATCGAAAATTCGACATCAAAAATTCGACACCAAAAATTCGACCTCAAAAATTCGACCTCGAGAATTCAACATCGAAAATTCCTCATCAAAAATTCCTGATAGAAAACTCGACATGGAAAATTCGACACCCGAAACCTCGACACCCGAAACCTCGACACTCGGACCTCGACACCCGCAATCTCGACACCCGTAATCTCGACACCCGTAATCTCGATACCCAAAACCTCGACACCCGGGGGCTCGACACCCGAAAAAAGGGAACGGAGGACGCAACACCGAAACCTCAACACCCGAAAACTCCACACCGAGGACCCCACACCGGAAATCCCAGACCAAGACTTCGATGTCGAAAATTCGAACCCCGGAACCTCGTCACCGAGGATTCGACAACCCAAGACTCGGCAACCGAAGACTCGGCAACCGAAGACTCGGCAACCGAAGACTCGGCAACCGAAGACTCGGCAACCGAAGACTCGGCAACCGAAGACTCGGCAACCGAAGACTCGGCAAGCGAAGACTCGTCGACCGAAGACTCGGCGACCGAAGACTCGGCGACCGAAGGCTCGGCGACCGAACGCTCGGCGACCGAAGGCTCGGCGACCGAAGGCTCGGCGACCGAAGGCTCGGCGACCGAAGGCTCGGCGTCCGAAGGCTGGGCGACCGAAGGCTCGGCGACCGAAGGCTCGGCGACCGAAGGCTCGGCGACCGAAGGCTCGGCGACCGAAGGCTCGGCGACCGAAGGCGCGGTATCCGAAGAAGCGGCAACCGAAGGCTCGGCAACCGAAGACTCGGCAACCGAAGACTCGGCAACCGAAGACTCGGCGACCGAAGGCTCGGCGACCGAAGACTCGGCGACCGAAGACTCGGCGACCGAAGGCTCGGCGACCGAACGCTCGGCGACCGAAGGCTCGGCGACAGAAGGCTCGGCGACCGAAGGCTCGGCGACCGAAGGCTCGCCGACCGACGTCTCAGCGACCGAAGGCTCGGAGACCGAAGGCTCTGCGACCGAAGGCTCGGCAACCGAAGACTCGGCAACCGAAGACTCGGCAACCGAAGACTCGGCAACCGAAGACTCGGCAAACGAAGACTCGGCAACCGAAGACTCGGCAACCGAAGACTCGGCAACCGAAGACTCGGCAACCGAAGATTCGGCAACCGAAGGCTCGGCGACCGAAGGCTCGGCGACCGAAGGCTCGGCGACCGAAGGCTCGGAGACCGAAGGCTCGGCGACCGAAGGCTCGGTGACCGAAGGCTCGGCGACCGAAGGCGCGCTATCCGAAGAAGCGGCAACCGAAGGCTCGGCAACCGAAGGCTCGGCAACCGAAGACTCGGCAACCGAAGACTCGGCAACCGAAGACTCGACGACCGAAGGCGCGGCATCCGAAGGCGCGGCAACCGAAGGCTCGGCGACCGAAGAGTCGGCAACCGAAGAGTCGGCGACCGAGGGCTCGGCGACCGAAGGCTCGGCGACCGAAGGCTCGGCGACCGAAGGCTCCGCGACCGAAGGTTCGGCGACCGAAGGCTCGTCGACAGAAGGCTCGGCGACCGAAGGCGCGGCATCCGAAGGCGCGGCAACCGAAGGGTCGGCAACCGAAGGCTCGACAACCAAAGGCTCGACAACCGAAGGCTCGGAAACCGAAGGCTCGGCAACCGAAGACTCGGCAACCGAAGACTCGGCAACCGAAGACTCGGCAAACGAAGACTCGGCAACCGAAGACTCGGCAACCAAAGACTCGGCAACCGAAGACTCGGCAACCGAAGACTCGGCAACCGAAGACTCGGCAACCGAAGACTCGGCAAACGAAGACTCGGCAACCGAAGACTCGGCAACCGAAGGCTCGGCGACCGAAGGCTCGGCGACCGAAGGCTCGGCGACCGAAGGCTCGGCGACCGAAGGCTCGGAGACCGAAGGCTCGGTGACCGAAGGCTCGGCGACCGAAGGCTCGACGACCGAAGGCTCGGCGACCGAAGGCGCGGTATCCGAAGAAGCGGCAACCGAAGGCTCGGCAACCGAGGACTCGGCAACCGAAGACTCGGCGACCGAAGGCTCGGCGACCGAAGAGTCAGCGACCGAAGACTCGGCAACCGAAGGCTCGGCGAACGAACGCTCGGCGACCGAAGGCTCGGCAACCGAAGGCTCGGCGACCGAAGGCTCGGCGACCGAAGGCTCGGAAACCGAAGCCTCGGCGACCGAAGGCTCGGCGACCGAAGGCTCGGCGTCCGAAGGCGCGGGATCCGAAGAAGCGGCAACCGAAAGCTCGGCAACCGAAGACTCGGCAACCGAAGACTCGGCGACCGAAGGCTCGGCGACCGAAGACTCGGCGACCGAAGACTCGGCGACCGAAGGCTCGGCGACCGAACGCTCGGCGACCGAAGGCTCGGCGACCGAAGGCAGGGCGACCGAAGACTTCGCGACCGAAGGCACGGCGACCGAAGGCTCGGCAACCAAAGGCTCGGCGACCGAAGGCTCGAAAAACCGAACGCTCGACAACCGAAGACTCGACAACCGAAGACTCGGCAACCGAAGACTCGACAACCGAAGACTCGGCAACCGAAGACTCGGCAACCGAGGACTCGGCAACCGAACACTGGGCAACCAAAGGCGCGGCATCCGAAGGTGCGGCAACCGAAGACTCGACAACCGAAGACTCGAGCCCGAAGACTCGGCACACGAAGACCCACATACGAAGACCCGAAACGAAACCTCGACACCCGAATACACCAAATCGAAAATTCGACGTCGTAAATTCGACGTCGAAAATTCGACATCGAAAATTCGACATCAAAAATTCGACACCAAAAATTCGACCTCAAAAATTCGACCTCGAGAATTCAACATCGAAAATTCCTCATCAAAAATTCCTGATAGAAAACTCGACATGGAAAATTCGACACCCGAAACCTCGACACCCGAAACCTCGACACTCGGACCTCGACACCCGCAATCTCGACACCCGTAATCTCGACACCCGTAATCTCGATACCCAAAACCTCGACACCCGGGGGCTCGACACCCGAAAAAAGGGAACGGAGGACGCAACACCGAAACCTCAACACCCGAAAACTCCACACCGAGGACCCCACACCGGAAATCCCAGACCAAGACTTCGATGTCGAAAATTCGAACCCCGGAACCTCGTCACCGAGGATTCGACAACCCAAGACTCGGCAACCGAAGACTCGGCAACCGAAGACTCGGCAACCGAAGACTCGGCAACCGAAGACTCGGCAACCGAAGACTCGGCAACCGAAGACTCGGCAACCGAAGACTCGGCAAGCGAAGACTCGTCGACCGAAGACTCGGCGACCGAAGACTCGGCGACCGAAGGCTCGGCGACCGAACGCTCGGCGACCGAAGGCTCGGCGACCGAAGGCTCGGCGACCGAAGGCTCGGCGACCGAAGGCTCGGCGTCCGAAGGCTCGGCGACCGAAGGCTCGGCGACCGAAGGCTCGGCGACCGAAGGCTCGGCGACCGAAGGCTCGGCGACCGAAGGCTCGGCGACCGAAGGCGCGGTATCCGAAGAAGCGGCAACCGAAGGCTCGGCAACCGAAGACTCGGCAACCGAAGACTCGGCAACCGAAGACTCGGCGACCGAAGGCTCGGCGACCGAAGACTCGGCGACCGAAGACTCGGCGACCGAAGGCTCGGCGACCGAACGCTCGGCGACCGAAGGCTCGGCGACCGAAGGCTCGGCGACCGAAGGCTCGGCGACCGAAGGCTCGCCGACCGACGTCTCAGCGACCGAAGGCTCGGAGACCGAAGGCTCTGCGACCGAAGGCTCGGCAACCGAAGACTCGGCAACCGAAGACTCGGCAACCGAAGACTCGGCAACCGAAGACTCGGCAAACGAAGACTCGGCAACCGAAGACTCGGCAACCGAAGACTCGGCAACCGAAGACTCGGCAACCGAAGATTCGGCAACCGAAGGCTCGGCGACCGAAGGCTCGGCGACCGAAGGCTCGGCGACCGAAGGCTCGGAGACCGAAGGCTCGGCGACCGAAGGCTCGGTGACCGAAGGCTCGGCGACCGAAGGCGCGCTATCCGAAGAAGCGGCAACCGAAGGCTCGGCAACCGAAGGCTCGGCAACCGAAGACTCGGCAACCGAAGACTCGACGACCGAAGACTCGGCAACCGAAGGCGCGGCATCCGAAGGCGCGGCAACCGAAGGCTCGGCGACCGAAGAGTCGGCAACCGAAGAGTCGGCGACCGAGGGCTCGGCGACCGAAGGCTCGGCGACCGAAGGCTCGGCGACCGAAGGCTCCGCGACCGAAGGTTCGGCGACCGAAGGCTCGTCGACAGAAGGCTCGGCGACCGAAGGCGCGGCATCCGAAGGCGCGGCAACCGAAGGGTCGGCAACCGAAGGCTCGACAACCAAAGGCTCGACAACCGAAGGCTCGGAAACCGAAGGCTCGGCAACCGAAGACTCGGCAACCGAAGACTCGGCAACCGAAGACTCGGCAAACGAAGACTCGGCAACCGAAGACTCGGCAACCAAAGACTCGGCAACCGAAGACTCGGCAACCGAAGACTCGGCAACCGAAGACTCGGCAACCGAAGACTCGGCAACCAAAGACTCGGCGACCGAAGGCTCGGCTACCGAAGGCTCGGCGTCCGAAGACTCGGCTACCGAAGGCTCGGCTACCGAAGGCTCGGCTACCGAAGGCTCGGCAACCGAAGACTCGGCAAACAAATCTCGGCAACCGAAGACTCGGCAACCGAAGACACCGCAACCGAAGACTCGGCAACCGAAGACTCGGCAGCCGAAGACTCGGCAACCAAAGACTCGGCGACCGAAGACTCGGCAACCCAAGACTCGGCAACCGAAGACTCGGCAACCGAAGACTCGGCAACCGAAGACTCGGCAACCGAAGGCTCGGCGACCGAAGGCTCGGCGACCGAAGCCTCGGCAACCGAAGTCTCGGCGACCGAAGTCTCGGCGACCGAACGCTATGCGACCGAAGGCTCGGCGACCGAAGGCTCGGCGACGGAAGGCTCGGCGACGGAAGGCTCGGCGACCGAAGGCTCGGCTACCGAATACTCGGCGACCGAAGACTCGGCAACCGAAGCTTCGGCAACCGAAGACTCGGCAACCGAAGACTCGGCGACCGAAGGCTCGGCTACCGAAGGCTCGGCGTCCGAAGACTCGGCTACCGAAGGCTCGGAAACCGAAGACTCGGCAACCGAAGACTCGGCAACCGAAGACTCGGCAACCGAAGCTTCGGCAACCGAAGACTCGGCAACCGAAGACTCTGCAACCGAAGACTCGGCAAGCGAAGACTCGGCTACCGAAGACTCGGCAACCGAAGACTCCGCAACCGAAGACTCGGCGACCGAAGGCTCGGCGACCGAAGGATCGGCGACCGAAGGCTCGGCGACCGAAGGATCGGCGACCGAAGGCTCGGCGTCCGAAGACTTGACATCCGAAGACTCGAGCCCGAAGACTCGACAACCGAAGACTCGGCACACGAAGACCCACAAACGAAGACCCGAAACGAAACCTCGACACCCGAATACACCAAATCGAAAATTCGACGTCGAAAATTCGACATCGATAATTCGACATCGAAAATTCGACATCAAAAATTCGACACCGAAAATTCGACCTCAAAAATTCGACCTCGAGAATTCAACATCGAAAATTCCTGATCGAAAATTCCTGATCGAAAGCTCGACATGGAAAATTCGACATGGAAAATTCGACATGGAAAATTCGACACCCGAAACCTCGACACCCGAAACCTCGACACTCGAAACCTCGACACCCGAAACCTCGACACCCGTAATCTCGACACCCGTAATCTCGACACCGGAAACCTCGACACCCAAAACCTCGATACCCAAAACCTCGACACCCGAGGGCTCGACACCCGAAAAAAGGAAACGGAGGACCCAACACCGAAGCCTCAACACCCGAAAACTCCACACCGAGGACCCCACACCGGAAATCCCAGACCAAGACTTCGATGTCAAAAATTCGAACCTCGGAACCTCGTCACCGAGGATTCGACAACCCAAGACTCGGCAACCGAAGGCTCGGCAACCGAAGACTCGGCAACCGAAGGCTCGGCGACCGAAGGCGCGGCATCCGAAGGCGCGACAACCGAAGGCTCGGAAAGGGAAGGCTCGACAACCGAAGGCTCGGCGAGTGTGTGTGTGTGTGTGTGTGTGTGTGTGTGTGTGCGTGTGATGGGACATATGTGTGGTATGCCCAGGAGTGAATGAGCGCGTGGATGAGTGTACATAAACAAAAAACGATCAAAAGAAACAAACAAGACATTGAACATACAAAATAAAACTGTTCTCGGTGGGCTAAAGCTGCCCACTGTATGGGTTTTAAAGGAAACACAGATAACACGAATCCACTTGTAAACTTTGTAAATAATATAAATAATGTTAATTTGAGCCTGTAAGCCGGGCCCTTTTGTACCGGCACCAGGCAAATGTTTTAGTTCAATAAATAAGTTCTAAGTTCTAAGGCTCGGCAACCGAAGACTCGGCAACCGAAGACTCGGCAACCGAAGACTCGACAACCGAAGACTCGACAACCGAGGACTCGACAACCGAAGACTCGACGACCGAAGACTCGGAAACCGAAGACTGGGCAACCGAAGACTCGGCAACCGTAGACTCGGCAACCGAAGGCGCGGCATCCGAAGGCGCGGGAACCGAAGGCTCGGCAACCGAAGGCTCGACAACCGAAGGCTCGACAACCGAAGACTCGGCAACCGAAGACTCGGCAACCGAAGACACGGCAACCGAAGACTCGGCAACCGAAGACTCGGCAACCGAAAACTCGGCCACCGAAGACACGGCGACCGAAGGCTCGGCGACCGAAGACTCGGCGACCGAAGGCTCGGCGACCGAAGACTCGGCGGCAGAAGACTCGGCCACCGAAGACTCGGCAACCGAAGACTCGGCAACCGAAGACTCGGCAACCGAAGACTCGGCGACCGAAGGCTCGGCGACCGAAGGCTCTGCGACCGAAGGCTCGGCGACCGAAGACTCGGCGACCGAAGGCTCGGCTTCCGAAGGCTCGGCGACCGAAGGCTCGGAGAGCGAAGACTCGGCGACCGAAGACTCGGCAACCGAAGACTCGGCAACGGAATACTCGGCAACCGAAGACTCGGCAACCTAAGACTCGGCGACCGAAGACTCGGCGACCGAAGGCTCGGCAACCGAAGGCTCGTAGACCGAAGACTCGGCGACCGAAGGCTCGGCGACCGAAGTCTCGGCGACCGAAGGCTCGGCGACCGAAGGCTCGGCGACCGAAAGCGCGGCATCCGAAGGCGCGGCAACCAAAGGCTCGGCAACCGAAGACTCGACAACCGAGGACTCGACAACCGAAGACTCGACAACCGAAGACTCGGAAACCGAAGACTCGGCAAGCGAAGACTCGGCAACCGTAGACTCGGCAACCGAAGGCGCGGCATCCGAAGGCGCGGCAACCGAAGGCTCGGCAACCGAAGGCTCGACAACCGAAGGCTCGACAACCGAAGACTCGGCATCCGAAGACACGGCAACCGAAGTCTCGGCAACCGAAGACTCGGCAACCGAAAACTCGGCCACCGAAGACACGGCGACCGAAGGCTCGGCGACCGAAGACTCGGCGGCAGAAGACTCGGCGGCCGAAGCCTCGGCGACCGAAGACTCGGCCACCGAAGACTCGGCCACCGAAGACTCGGCAACCGAAGACTCGGCAACCGAAGACTCGGCAACCGAAGACTCGGCGACCGAAGGCTCGGCGACCAAAGGCTCTGCGACAGAAGACTCGGCGACCGAAGGCTCGGCGACCGAAGGCTCGGCGACCGAAGACTCGGCGACCGAAGACTCGGCAACCGAAGACTCGGCAACCGAAGACTCGGCAACCGAAGACTCGGCAACCGAAGACTGTGCAACCGAAGACTCGGCAAGCGAAGACTCGGCGACCGAAGGCTCGACGACCGAAGACTCGGCGACCGAAGACTCGGCGACCGAAGGCTCGGCGACCGAACGCTCGGCGACCGAAGGCTCGGCGACCGAAGGCTCGGCGACCGAAGGCGCGGTATCCGAAGAAGCGGCAACCGAAGGCTCGGCAACCATAGACTCGGCGACCGAAGGCTTGGCGACCGAAGGCGCGGGATCCGAAGAAGCGTCAACCGAAGGCTCGGCAACCGAAGACTCGGCAACCAAAGACTGGGCGACCGAAGGGTCGGCGACCGAAGACTCGGCGACCGAAGACTCGGCGACCGAAGACTCGGCGACCGAAGGCTCGGCGACCGAACGCTCGGCGACCGAAGGCTCGGCGACCGAAGACTCGGCAACCGAAGACTCTGCAACCGAACACTCGGCAACCGAAGACTCTGCAACCGAAGACTCGGCAAGCGAAGACTCGGCGACCGAAGGCTCGGCGACCGAAGGCTCGGCGACCGATGGCTCGGCGACCGAACGCTTGGCGACCGAAGGCTCGGCGACGGAAGGCTCGGCGACGGAAGGTTCGGCGACCGAAGACTTAGCGACTGAAGGCACGGCGACGAAGACTCGGCGACCGAAGGCTTGGCAACCGAAGGCCCGACAACCGAAGGCTCGACAACCGAGGACTCGACAACCGAAGACTCGCCAACCGAAGACTCGGCAACCGAAGACTCGGCAACCGAAGACTCGGCAACCGAAGATTCGGCAACCGAAGACTCGGCAACCGAAGACTCGGCAACCGAAGACTCGGCAACCGAAGACTCGGCAACCGAAGACTCTGCAACCGAAGACTCGGCAACCGAAGACTCTGCAACCGAAGACTCGGCAAGCGAAGACTCGGCGACCGAAGGCTCGGCGACCGAAGACTCGGCGACCGAAGACTCGGCGACCGAAGGCTCGGCGACCGAACGCTCGGCGACCGAAGGCTCGGCGACCGAAGGCTCGGCGACCGAAGGCGCGGTATCCGAAGAAGCGGCAACCGAAGGCTCGGCAACCGAAGACTCGGCGACCGAGGGCTCGGCGACCGAAGACTCGGCAACCGAAGACTCGGGGACCGAAGGCTCGGCGACCCAACGCTCGGCGACCGAAGGCTCGGCGACCGAAGGCTCGCCGACCGACGGCTCGGCGACCGAAGTATCGGAGACCGAAAGCTCGGCGAACGAAGACTCGGCGACCGAAGGCTCGGCGACCGAACGCTCGGCGACCGAAGAAGCGGCAACCGAAGACTCGGCAACCGAAGACTCGGCGACCGAAGGCTCGGCGACCGAAGACTCGTTGACCGAAGGCTCGGCGACCGAAGACTCGGCGACCGAAGGCTCGGCGACCGATGGCTCGGCGACCGAACGCTTGGCGACCGAAGGCTCGGCGACGGAAGGCTCGGCGACCGAAGACTTAGCGACTGAAGGCACGGCGACGAAGACTCGGCGACCGAAGGCTTGGCAACCGAAGGCCCGACAACCGAAGGCTCGACAACCGAGGACTCGACAACCGAAGACTCGCCAACCGAAGACTCGGCAACCGAAGACTCGGCAACCGAGGACTCGGCAACCGAAGACTGGGCAACCGAAGGCGCGGCATCCGAAGGCGCGGCAACCGAAGGCTCGGCAACCGAAGGCCCGACAACCGAAGGCTCGACAACCGAAGACTCGGCAACCGAAGACTCGGCAACCGAAGGCTCAACATCCGAAGGCTCGGCAACCGCAGACTCGGCAACCGAAGACTCGGCAACCGAAGACTCGGCAAGCGAAGACTCGGAAACCGAAGACTCGGCAACCGAAGACTCGGCAACCGAAGACTCGGCACCCGAAGACTCGGCAAACGAAGACTCGGCAACCGAAGACTCGGCAACCGAAGACTCGGCAAACGAAGACTTGGCAACCGAAGACTCGGCAACCGCAGACTCGTCAACCGAAGACTCGACAACCGAAGACTCGACAACCGAAGACTCGAGCCCGAAGACTCGGCACACGAAGACCCACATACGAAGACCCGAAACGAAACCTCGACACCCGAATACACCAAATCGAAAATTCGACGGCGAAAATTCGACATCGAAAATTCGACATCAAAAATTCGACACCAAAAATTCAACCTCAAAAATTCGACCTCGAGAATTCAACATCGAAAATTCCTCATCGAAAATTCCTGATAGAAAACTCGACATGGACAAATCGACATGGAAAATTCGACATGGAAAATTCGACACCCGAAACCTCGACACCCGAAACCTCGACACTCGAAACCTCGACACCCGCAATCTCGACACCCGTAATCTCGACACCCGTAATCTCGACACCGGAAACCTCGACACCCAAAACCTCGATACCCAAAACCTCGACACCCGAGGGCTCGACACCCGAAAAAAGGAAACGGAGGACCCAACACCGAAACCTCAACACCCGAAAACTCCACACCGAGGACCCCACACCGGAAATCCCAGACCAAGACTTCGATGTCGAAAATTCGAACCCCGGAACCTCGTCACCGAGGATTCGACAACCCAAGACTCGGCAACCGAAGACTCGGCAACCGAAGACTCGGCAACCGAAGACTCGGCAACCGAAGACTCGGCAACCGAAGACTCGGCAACCGAAGACTCGGCAACCGAAGACTCGGCAACCGAAGACTCGGCAAGCGAAGACTCGGCGACCGAAGGCTCGGCGACCGAAGACTCGGCGACCGAAGACTCGGCGACCGAACGCTCGGCGACCGAAGGCTCGGCGACCGAAGGCTCGGCGACCGAAGGCTCGGCGACCGAAGGCCCGGCGACCGAAGGCTCGGCGACCGAAGGCTCGGCAACCGAAGGCTCGGCAACAGAAGGCTCGGCGACCGAAGGCTCGGCGACCGAAGGCTCGGCGACCGAACGCTTGGCGACCGAAGGCTCGGCGACCAAGGGCTCGGCGTCCGAAGGCTCGGCGACCTAAGGCTCGGCAACCGAAGGCTCGGCGACCGAAGGCTCGGGGACCGAAGGCTCGGCGACCGAAGGCTCGGCGACCGAAGGTGCGGTATCCGAAGAAGCGGCAACCGAAGGCTCGGCAACCGAAGACTCGGCAACCGAAGACTCGGCGACCGAAGGCTCGGCGACCGAAGACTTGGCGACCTAAGACTCGGCGACAGAAGGCTCGGCGACCGAACGCTCGGCGACCGAACGCTCGGCGACCGAGGGCTCGGCGACCGAAGGCTCGGCGACCGAAGGCTCGGCGACCGACGGCTCGGGGACCGAAGGCTAGGAGACCGAAGGCTCGGCGACCGAAGACTCGGCGACCGAAGGCTCGGCGACCGAAGGCTTGGCGACCGAAGGCGCGGGATCCGAAGAAGCGTCAACCGAAGGCTCGGCAACCGAAGACTCGGCGACCGAAGGCTCGGCGACCGAAGAGTCAGCGACCGAAGACTCGGCGACCGAAGGCTCGGCGACCGAACGCTCGGCGACCGAAGGCTCGGCGACCGAAGGCTCGGCGACCGAAGGCTCGGTGACCGAAGGCTCGTAAACCGAAGGTTCGGCGACCGAAGGCTCGGCGACCGAAGGCTTGGCGTCCGAAGGCGCGGGATCCGAAGACTTGGCAACCGAAGGCTCGGCGACCGAACGCTCGGCGACCGAAGGCTCGGAGACCGAAGGCTCGGCGACCGAAGGCTCGGCGACCGAAGGCTCGACGACCGAAGGCTCGGCGACCGAAGGCGCGGTATCCGAAGAAGCGGCAACCGAAGGCTCGGCAACCGCGGACTCGGCAACCGAAGACTCGGCGATCGAAAGCTCGGCGACCGAAGAGTCAGCGACCGAAGACTCGGCGACCGAAGGCTCGGCGACCGAACGCTCGGCGACCGAAGGCTCGGTGACCGAAGGCTCGGAAACCGAAGGCTCGGCGACCGAAGGCTCGGCGACCGAAGGCTCGGCGTCCGAAGGCGCGGGATCCGAAGACTTGGCGACCGAAGGCTCGGCGACCGAACGCTCGGCGACCGAAGGCTCGGCGACGGAAGGCTCGGCGAACGAAGACTTAGCGACCGAAGGCAAGGCGACGAAGGCTCGGCGACCGAAGGCTCTGCAACCGAAGGCCCGACAACCGAAGGCTCGACAACCGAGGACTCGACAACCGAAGACTCGGCGACCGAAGGCTCGGCGACCGATGGCTCGGCAACCGAAGACTCGGCAACCGAAGACTCGGCAAACGAAGACTCGGCAACCGAAGACTCGGCAACCGCAGACTCGTCAACCGAAGACTCGACAACCGAAGACTCGACAACCGAAGACTCGAGCCCGAAGACTCGGCACACGAAGACCCACATACGAAGACCCGAAACGAAACCTCGACACCCGAATACACCAAATCGAAAATTCGACGTCGTAAATTCGACGTCGAAAATTCGACATCGAAAATTCGACATCAAAAATTCGACACCAAAAATTCGACCTCAAAAATTCGACCTCGAGAATTCAACATCGAAAATTCCTCATCAAAAATTCCTGATAGAAAACTCGACATGGAAAATTCGACACCCGAAACCTCGACACCCGAAACCTCGACACTCGAAACCTCGACACCCGCAATCTCGACACCCGTAATCTCGACACCCGTAATCTCGATACCCAAAACCTCGACACCCGGGGGCTCGACACCCGAAAAAAGGGAACGGAGGACCCAACACCGAAACCTCAACACCCGAAAACTCCACACCGAGGACCCCACACCGGAAATCCCAGACCAAGACTTCGATGTCGAAAATTCGAACCCCGGAACCTCGTCACCGAGGATTCGACAACCCAAGACTCGGCAACCGAAGACTCGGCAACCGAAGACTCGGCAACCGAAGACTCGGCAACCGAAGACTCGGCAAACGAAGACTCGGCAACCGAAGACTCGGCAACCGAAGACTCGGCAACCGAAGACTCGGCATCCGAACACTCGGCAACCGAAGACTCGGCAACCGAAGACTCGGCAACCGAAGACTCGACAACCGAAGACTCGGCAACCAAAGACTCGGCGACCGAAGGCTCGGCGACCGAAGACTCGGCGACCGAAGACTCGGCGACCGAAGGCTCGGCGACCGAACGCTCGGCGACCGAAGGCTCTGCGACCGAAGGCACGGCGACCGAAGGCTCGGCGACCGAAGACTCGGCAACCGAAGACTCGGCAACCGAAGACTCGGCAACCGAAGCCTCGGCGACCGAAGGCTCGGCGACCGAAGACTCGGCGACCGAAGACTCGGCGACCGAAGGCTCGGCGACCGAACGCTCGGCGACCGAAGGCTCTGCGACCGAAGGCACGGCGACCGAAGGCTCGGCGACCGAAGACTCGGCAACCGAAGACTCGGCAACCGAAGACTCGGCAACCGAAGACTCGGCAACCGAAGACTCGGCAACCGAAGACTCGGCAACCGAAGACTCGGCAACCGAAGATTCGGCAACCGAAGGCTCGGCGACCGAAGACTCGGCGACTGAAGGCTCAGCGACCGAAGGCTCGGAGACCGAAGGCTCGGCGACCGAAGGCTCGGTGACCGAAAGCTCGGCGACCGAAGGCGCGCGATCCGAAGAAGCGGCAACCGAAGGCTCGGCAACCGAAGGCTCGGCAACCGAAGACTATGCAACCGAAGACTCGACGACCGAAGGCTTGGCGACCGAAGGCTCGGCGACCGAAGGCTCGGAGACCGAAGGCTCGGCGACCGAAGGCTCCGCGACCGAAGGCTCGGCGACCGAAGGCTCGTCGACAGAAGGCTCGGCGACCGAAGGCGCGGCATCCGAAGGCGCGGCAACCGAAGGGTCGGCAACCGAAGGCTCGACAACCGAAGGCTCGGCAACCGAAGACTCGGCAACCGAAGACTCGGCAAACGAAGACTTGACAACCGAAGACTCGGCACACGAAGACCCACATACGAAGACCCGAAACGAAACCTCGACACCCGAGTACACCAAATCGAAAATTCGACGTCGAAAATTCGACACCAAAAATTCGACCTCAAAATTTCGACCTCGAGAATTCAACATCGAAAATTCCTCATCGAAAATTCCTGATAGAAAACTCGACATGGAAAATTCGACATGGAAAATTCGACATGGAAAATTCGACACCCGAAACCTCGACACCCGAAACCTCGACACTCGAAACCTCGACACCCGCAATCTCGACACCCGTAATCTCGACAACCGTAATCTCGACACCGGAAACCTCGACACCCAAAACCTCGATACCCAAAACCTCGACACCCGAGGGCTCGACACCCGAAAAAAGGAAACGGAGGACCCAACACCGAAACCTCAACACCCGAAAACTCCACACCGAGGACCCCACACCGGAAATCCCAGACCAAGACTTCGATGTCGAAAATTCGAACCCCGGAACCTCGTCACCGAGGATTCGACAACCCAAGACTCGGCAACCGAAGACTCGGCAACCGAAGACTCGGCAACCGAAGACTCGGCAACCGAAGACTCGGCAACCGAAGATTCGGCAACCGAAGACTCGGCAACCGAAGACTCGGCAACCGAAGACTCGGCAAGCGAAGACTCGGCGACCGAAGACTCGGCGACCGAAGACTCGGCGACCGAAGGCTCGGCGACCGAACGCTCGGCGACCGAAGGCTCGGCGACCGAAGGCTCGGCGACTGAAGGCTCGGCGACCGAAGGCTCGGCGTCCGAAGGCTCGGCGACCGAAGGCTCGGCGACCGAAGGCTCGGCGACCGAAGGCGCGGTAACCGAAGAAGCGGCAACCGAAGGCTCGGCAACCGAAGACTCGGCAACCGAAGACTCGGCGACCGAAGGCTCGGCGACCGAAGGCTCGCCGACCGACGGCTCGGCGACCGAAGGCTCGGAGACCGAAGGCTCGGCGACCGAAGACTCGGCGACCGAAGGCTCGGCGACCGAAGGCGCGGGATCCGAAGAAGCGGCAACCGAAGACTTGGCAACCGAAGACTCGGCGACCGAAGGCTCGACAACCGAAGGCTCGGCAACCGAAGGCCCGACAACCGAAGGCTCGACAACCGAAGGCCCGACAACCGAAGGCTCGACAACCGAAGGCTCGACAACCGAAGGCTCGGCAACCGCAGACTCGGCAACCGAAGACTCGGCAACCGAAGACTCGGCAATCGAAGACTCGGCAACCGAAGACTCGGCAACCGAAGACTCGGCAACGGAAGGCTCGGCGACCGAAGACTCGGCGACCGCAGACTCGGCGACCGAAGGCTCGGCGACCGAACGCTCGGAGACCGAAGGCTCGGCGACCGAAGGCTCGGCGACCGAAGGCTCGGCAACCGAAGGCTCGGCAACTGAAGCCTCGGCGACCGAAGGCTCGGCGACCGAAGGCTCGGAGACCGAAGGCTCGGCGACCGAAGGCTCGGCGACCGAAGGCTCGACGACCGAAGGCTCGGCGACCGAAGGCGCGGTATCCGAAGAAGCGGCAACCGAAGGCTCGGCAACCGAGGACTCGGCAACCGAAGACTCGGCGACCGAAGGCTCGGCGACCGAAGAGTCAGCGACCGAAGACTCGGCGACCGAAGGCTCGGCGACCGAACGCTCGGCGACCGAAGGCTCGGCGACCGAAGGCTTGGCGACCGAAGGCTCGGAAACCGAAGGCTCGGCGACCGAAGGCTCGGCGACCGAAGGCTCGGCGACCGAAGGCTCGGCGTCCGAAGGCGCGGGATCCGAAGAAGCGGCAACCGAAAGCTCGGCAACGGAAGACTCGGCAACCGAAGACTCGGCGACCGAAAGCTCGGCGACCGAAGACTCGGCGACCGAAGGCTCGGTGACCGAACGCTCGGCGACCGAAGGCTCGGCGACCGAAGGCTCGGCGACCGAAGGCTCGGCGACCGAAGACTCGGCGACCGAAGACTCGGCGACCGAAGGCTCGGCGACCGAACGCTCGGCGACCGAAGGCTCGGAGACCGAGGGCTCGGCAACCGAAGGCTCGGCAGCCGAAGCCTCGGCGACCGAAGGCTCGGCGACCGAAGGCTCGGAGACCGAAGGCTCGGTGACCGAAGGCTCGGCGACCGAAGGCTCGACGACCGAAGGCTCGGCGACCGAAGGCGCGGTATCCGAAGAAGCGGCAACCGAAGGCTCGGCAACCGAGGACTCGGCAACCGAAGACTCGGCGACCGAAGGCTCGGCGACCGAAGAGTCAGCGACCGAAGACTCGGCAACCGAAGGCTCGGCGAACGAACGCTCGGCGACCGAAGGCTCGGCAACCGAAGGCTCGGCGACCGAAGGCTCGGCGACCGAAGGCTCGGAAACCGAAGCCTCGGCGACCGAAGGCTCGGCGACCGAAGGCTCGGCGACCGAAGGCTCGGCGTCCGAAGGCGCGGGATCCGAAGAAGCGGCAACCGAAAGCTCGGCAACCGAAGACTCGGCAACCGAAGACTCGGCGACCGAAGGCTCGGCGACCGAAGACTCGGCGACCGAAGACTCGGCGACCGAAGGCTCGGCGACCGAACGCTCGGCGACCGAAGGCTCGGCGACCGAAGGCAGGGCGACCGAAGACTTCGCGACCGAAGGCACGGCGACCGAAGGCTCGGCAACCAAAGGCTCGGCGACCGAAGGCTCGAAAAACCGAACGCTCGACAACCGAAGACTCGACAACCGAAGACTCGGCAACCGAAGACTCGACAACCGAAGACTCGGCAACCGAAGACTCGGCAACCGAGGACTCGGCAACCGAACACTGGGCAACCAAAGGCGCGGCATCCGAAGGTGCGGCAACCGAAGACTCGACAACCGAAGACTCGAGCCCGAAGACTCGGCACACGAAGACCCACATACGAAGACCCGAAACGAAACCTCGACACCCGAATACACCAAATCGAAAATTCGACGTCGTAAATTCGACGTCGAAAATTCGACATCGAAAATTCGACATCAAAAATTCGACACCAAAAATTCGACCTCAAAAATTCGACCTCGAGAATTCAACATCGAAAATTCCTCATCAAAAATTCCTGATAGAAAACTCGACATGGAAAATTCGACACCCGAAACCTCGACACCCGAAACCTCGACACTCGGACCTCGACACCCGCAATCTCGACACCCGTAATCTCGACACCCGTAATCTCGATACCCAAAACCTCGACACCCGGGGGCTCGACACCCGAAAAAAGGGAACGGAGGACGCAACACCGAAACCTCAACACCCGAAAACTCCACACCGAGGACCCCACACCGGAAATCCCAGACCAAGACTTCGATGTCGAAAATTCGAACCCCGGAACCTCGTCACCGAGGATTCGACAACCCAAGACTCGGCAACCGAAGACTCGGCAACCGAAGACTCGGCAACCGAAGACTCGGCAACCGAAGACTCGGCAACCGAAGACTCGGCAACCGAAGACTCGGCAACCGAAGACTCGGCAAGCGAAGACTCGTCGACCGAAGACTCGGCGACCGAAGACTCGGCGACCGAAGGCTCGGCGACCGAACGCTCGGCGACCGAAGGCTCGGCGACCGAAGGCTCGGCGACCGAAGGCTCGGCGACCGAAGGCTCGGCGTCCGAAGGCTGGGCGACCGAAGGCTCGGCGACCGAAGGCTCGGCGACCGAAGGCTCGGCGACCGAAGGCTCGGCGACCGAAGGCGCGGTATCCGAAGAAGCGGCAACCGAAGGCTCGGCAACCGAAGACTCGGCAACCGAAGACTCGGCAACCGAAGACTCGGCGACCGAAGGCTCGGCGACCGAAGACTCGGCGACCGAAGACTCGGCGACCGAAGGCTCGGCGACCGAACGCTCGGCGACCGAAGGCTCGGCGACAGAAGGCTCGGCGACCGAAGGCTCGGCGACCGAAGGCTCGCCGACCGACGTCTCAGCGACCGAAGGCTCGGAGACCGAAGGCTCTGCGACCGAAGGCTCGGCAACCGAAGACTCGGCAACCGAAGACTCGGCAACCGAAGACTCGGCAACCGAAGACTCGGCAAACGAAGACTCGGCAACCGAAGACTCGGCAACCGAAGACTCGGCAACCGAAGACTCGGCAACCGAAGATTCGGCAACCGAAGGCTCGGCGACCGAAGGCTCGGCGACCGAAGGCTCGGCGACCGAAGGCTCGGAGACCGAAGGCTCGGCGACCGAAGGCTCGGTGACCGAAGGCTCGGCGACCGAAGGCGCGCTATCCGAAGAAGCGGCAACCGAAGGCTCGGCAACCGAAGGCTCGGCAACCGAAGACTCGGCAACCGAAGACTCGGCAACCGAAGACTCGACGACCGAAGGCGCGGCATCCGAAGGCGCGGCCACCGAAGGCTCGGCGACCGAAGAGTCGGCAACCGAAGAGTCGGCGACCGAGGGCTCGGCGACCGAAGGCTCGGCGACCGAAGGCTCGGCGACCGAAGGCTCCGCGACCGAAGGTTCGGCGACCGAAGGCTCGTCGACAGAAGGCTCGGCGACCGAAGGCGCGGCATCCGAAGGCGCGGCAACCGAAGGGTCGGCAACCGAAGGCTCGACAACCAAAGGCTCGACAACCGAAGGCTCGGAAACCGAAGGCTCGGCAACCGAAGACTCGGCAACCGAAGACTCGGCAACCGAAGACTCGGCAAACGAAGACTCGGCAACCGAAGACTCGGCAACCAAAGACTCGGCAACCGAAGACTCGGCAACCGAAGACTCGGCAACCGAAGACTCGGCAACCGAAGACTCGGCAAACGAAGACTCGGCAACCGAAGACTCGGCAACCGAAGGCTCGGCGACCGAAGGCTCGGCGACCGAAGGCTCGGCGACCGAAGGCTCGGCGACCGAAGGCTCGGAGACCGAAGGCTCGGTGACCGAAGGCTCGGCGACCGAAGGCTCGACGACCGAAGGCTCGGCGACCGAAGGCGCGGTATCCGAAGAAGCGGCAACCGAAGGCTCGGCAACCGAGGACTCGGCAACCGAAGACTCGGCGACCGAAGGCTCGGCGACCGAAGAGTCAGCGACCGAAGACTCGGCAACCGAAGGCTCGGCGAACGAACGCTCGGCGACCGAAGGCTCGGCAACCGAAGGCTCGGCGACCGAAGGCTCGGCGACCGAAGGCTCGGAAACCGAAGCCTCGGCGACCGAAGGCTCGGCGACCGAAGGCTCGGCGTCCGAAGGCGCGGGATCCGAAGAAGCGGCAACCGAAAGCTCGGCAACCGAAGACTCGGCAACCGAAGACTCGGCGACCGAAGGCTCGGCGACCGAAGACTCGGCGACCGAAGACTCGGCGACCGAAGGCTCGGCGACCGAACGCTCGGCGACCGAAGGCTCGGCGACCGAAGGCAGGGCGACCGAAGACTTCGCGACCGAAGGCACGGCGACCGAAGGCTCGGCAACCAAAGGCTCGGCGACCGAAGGCTCGAAAAACCGAACGCTCGACAACCGAAGACTCGACAACCGAAGACTCGGCAACCGAAGACTCGACAACCGAAGACTCGGCAACCGAAGACTCGGCAACCGAGGACTCGGCAACCGAACACTGGGCAACCAAAGGCGCGGCATCCGAAGGTGCGGCAACCGAAGACTCGACAACCGAAGACTCGAGCCCGAAGACTCGGCACACGAAGACCCACATACGAAGACCCGAAACGAAACCTCGACACCCGAATACACCAAATCGAAAATTCGACGTCGTAAATTCGACGTCGAAAATTCGACATCGAAAATTCGACATCAAAAATTCGACACCAAAAATTCGACCTCAAAAATTCGACCTCGAGAATTCAACATCGAAAATTCCTCATCAAAAATTCCTGATAGAAAACTCGACATGGAAAATTCGACACCCGAAACCTCGACACCCGAAACCTCGACACTCGGACCTCGACACCCGCAATCTCGACACCCGTAATCTCGACACCCGTAATCTCGATACCCAAAACCTCGACACCCGGGGGCTCGACACCCGAAAAAAGGGAACGGAGGACGCAACACCGAAACCTCAACACCCGAAAACTCCACACCGAGGACCCCACACCGGAAATCCCAGACCAAGACTTCGATGTCGAAAATTCGAACCCCGGAACCTCGTCACCGAGGATTCGACAACCCAAGACTCGGCAACCGAAGACTCGGCAACCGAAGACTCGGCAACCGAAGACTCGGCAACCGAAGACTCGGCAACCGAAGACTCGGCAACCGAAGACTCGGCAACCGAAGACTCGGCAAGCGAAGACTCGTCGACCGAAGACTCGGCGACCGAAGACTCGGCGACCGAAGGCTCGGCGACCGAACGCTCGGCGACCGAAGGCTCGGCGACCGAAGGCTCGGCGACCGAAGGCTCGGCGACCGAAGGCTCGGCGTCCGAAGGCTCGGCGACCGAAGGCTCGGCGACCGAAGGCTCGGCGACCGAAGGCTCGGCGACCGAAGGCTCGGCGACCGAAGGCTCGGCGACCGAAGGCGCGGTATCCGAAGAAGCGGCAACCGAAGGCTCGGCAACCGAAGACTCGGCAACCGAAGACTCGGCAACCGAAGACTCGGCGACCGAAGGCTCGGCGACCGAAGACTCGGCGACCGAAGACTCGGCGACCGAAGGCTCGGCGACCGAACGCTCGGCGACCGAAGGCTCGGCGACCGAAGGCTCGGCGACCGAAGGCTCGGCGACCGAAGGCTCGCCGACCGACGTCTCAGCGACCGAAGGCTCGGAGACCGAAGGCTCTGCGACCGAAGGCTCGGCAACCGAAGACTCGGCAACCGAAGACTCGGCAACCGAAGACTCGGCAACCGAAGACTCGGCAAACGAAGACTCGGCAACCGAAGACTCGGCAACCGAAGACTCGGCAACCGAAGACTCGGCAACCGAAGATTCGGCAACCGAAGGCTCGGCGACCGAAGGCTCGGCGACCGAAGGCTCGGCGACCGAAGGCTCGGAGACCGAAGGCTCGGCGACCGAAGGCTCGGTGACCGAAGGCTCGGCGACCGAAGGCGCGCTATCCGAAGAAGCGGCAACCGAAGGCTCGGCAACCGAAGACTCGGCAACCGAAGACTCGACGACCGAAGACTCGGCAACCGAAGGCGCGGCATCCGAAGGCGCGGCAACCGAAGGCTCGGCGACCGAAGAGTCGGCAACCGAAGAGTCGGCGACCGAGGGCTCGGCGACCGAAGGCTCGGCGACCGAAGGCTCGGCGACCGAAGGCTCCGCGACCGAAGGTTCGGCGACCGAAGGCTCGTCGACAGAAGGCTCGGCGACCGAAGGCGCGGCATCCGAAGGCGCGGCAACCGAAGGGTCGGCAACCGAAGGCTCGACAACCAAAGGCTCGACAACCGAAGGCTCGGAAACCGAAGGCTCGGCAACCGAAGACTCGGCAACCGAAGACTCGGCAACCGAAGACTCGGCAAACGAAGACTCGGCAACCGAAGACTCGGCAACCAAAGACTCGGCAACCGAAGACTCGGCAACCGAAGACTCGGCAACCGAAGACTCGGCAACCGAAGACTCGGCAAACGAAGACTCGGCAACCGAAGACTCGGCAACCGAAGGCTCGGCGACCGAAGGCTCGGCGACCGAAGGCTCGGCGACCGAAGGCTCGGCGACCGAAGGCTCCGCGACCGAAGGCTCGGCGACCGAAGGCGCGGCATCCGAAGGCGCGGCAACCGAAAGGTCGGAAACCGAAGGCTCGACAACCGAAGGCTCGACAACCGAAGGCTCGGCAACCGAAGGCTCGGCAACCGAAGGCTCGGCAACCGAAGACTCGGCGACCGAAGGCTCGGCGACCGAAGGCTCGGCGACCGAAGGCTCGGCGACCGAAGGCTCGGCGACCGAAGGCTCCGCGACCGAAGGCTCGGTGACCGAAGACACGACAACCGAAGACTCGGCAAACGAAGACTCGGCAACCGAAGATTCGGCAACCGAAGACTCGGCAACCGAAGACTCGGCAACCGAAGACTCGGCAACCGAAGACTCGGCAAACGAAGACTCGGCAAACGAAGACTCGGCAACCGAAGTCTCGGCAAGCGAAGACTCGGAAACCGAAGACTCGGCAACCGAAGACTCGGCAACCGAAGACTCGCCAACCGAAGACTCGGCAACCGAAGACTCGGCAACCGAAGACTCGGCAAACGAAGACTCGGCAACCGAAGACTCGGCAACCGCAGACTCGTCAACCGAAGACTCGACAACCGAAGACTCGACAACCGAAGACTCGACAACCGAAGACTCGACAACCGAAGTCTCGAGCCCGAAGACTCGACAACCGAAGACTCGGCACACGAAGACCCACATAGGAAGACCCGAAACGAAACCTCGACACCCGAATACACCAAATCGAAAATTCGACATCGAAAATTCGACATCAGAAATTCGACACAAAAAATTCGACCTCAAAAATTCGACCTCGAGAATTCAACATCGAAATTTCCTCATCGAAAATTCCTGATAGAAAACTCGACATGGAAAATTCGACATGGAAAATTCGTCATGGAAAATTCGACACCCGAAACCTCGACACCCGAAACCTCGACACTCGAAACCTCAACACCCGCAATTACGACACCCGTAATCTCGACACCCGTAATCTCGACACCAGAAACCTCGACACCCAAAACCTCGATACCCAAAACCTCGACACCCGTGGGCTCGACACCCGAAAAAAGTAAACGGAGGACCCAACACCGAAACCTCAACACCCGAAAACTCCACACCGAGGACCCCACACCGGAAATCCCAGACCAAGACTTCGATGTCGAAAATTCGAACCCCGGAACCTCGTCACCGAGGATTCGACAACCCAAGACTCGGCAACCGAAGACTCGGCAACCGAAGACTCGGCAACCGGAGACTCGGCAACCGAAGACTCGGCAACCGAAGACTCGGCAACCGAAGACTCGGCAACCGAAGACTCGGCAAACGAAGACTCGGAAACCGAAGACTCGGCAACCGAAGACTCGGCAACCGAAGACTCGGCAACCGAAGACTCGGCAACCGAAGGCTCGGCAACCGAAGGCTCGGCAACCGAAGACTCGGCAACCGAAGACTCGGCAACCGAAGACTCGGCGACCGAAGACTCGACGACCGAAGACTCGGCAACCGAAGGCGCGGCATCCGAAGGCGCGGCGACCGAAGGCTCGGCGACCGAAGAGTCGGCAACCGAAGAGTCGGCGACCGAAGGCTCGGCGACCGAAGGCTCCGCGACCGAAGGCTCGGCGACCGAAGGCTCGTCGACAGAAGGCTCGGAGACCGAAGGCGCGGCATCCGAAGGCGCGGCAACCGAAGGCTCGGCAACCGAAGGGTCGGCAACCGAAGGCTCGACAACCGAAGGCTCGACAATTGAAGGCTCGGCAACCGAGGGCTCGGCAACCGAACGCTCGGCAACCGAAGACACGGCAACCGAAGCCTCGGCAACCGAAGACTCGGCAAACGAAGACTCCTCAACCGAAGACTCGGCAACCGAAGACTCGGCAACCGAAGACTCGGCAACCGAAGACTCGGCAAACGAAGACTCGGCAACCGAAGACTCGGCAACCGAAGACTCGGCAACCGAAGACTCGGCAACCGAAGACTCGGCAACCGAAGACTCGGCAACCGAAGACTCGGCAAACGAAGACTCGGCAACCGAAGACTCGGCAACCGAAGACTCGGCAACCGAAGACTCGGCAACCGAAGACTCGGCAACCGAAGACTCGGCAACCGAAGACTCGGCAACCGAAGACTCGGCGACCGAAGACACGGCGACCGAAGACTCGGCGACCGAAGGCTCGGCGACCGAAGACTTGGCGACCGAAGACTCGGCGACCGAAGGCTCGGCGACAGAACGCTCGGCGACCGAAGGCTCGGCGACCGAAGGCTCGGCGACCGAAGACTCGACTACCGAAGACTCGACAACCGAAGGCTCGACAACCGAAGGCTCGACAACCGAAGGCTCGGCAACCGAAGACTCGGCAACCGAAGACTCGGCAACCGAATTTTCGGCAACCGAAGACTCGGCAACCGAAGAGTCGGCAACCGAGGACTCGGCGATCGAATGCTCGGCGACCGAAGGCTCGGCGACCGAAGGCTCGGCGACCGAAGGCTCGGGGATCGAAGGCTCGGCAACGGAAGACTCGGCAACCGAAGACTCGGCAACCGAAGACTCGGCAACCGAAGGCTTGGTGACATAAAGGCTCGGATACTGAAGGCTCTGCGACCGAGGACTCGGCAACCGAAGACTCGGCAACCGAAGACTCGGCAACCGAGGACTCGGCAACCGAGTTCTCGACAACCGAAGACTCGGCAACCGAAGACTCGGCAATCGAAGACTCGGCAACCGAAGACTCGGCAAAAGAAGACTCCGCAAACGAAGACTCGGAAACCGAAGATTCGGCAACCGAAGACTCGGCAACCGAAGACTCGGCAACCGAAGACTCGGCAACCGAAGGCTCGGCGACCGAACGCTCGGCGACCGAAGGCTCGGCGACCGAAGGCTCGGTGACCGAAGGCTCGGAAACCGAAGGCTCGGCGACCGAAGGCTCGGCGACCGAAGGCTCGGCGTCCGAAGGCGCGGGATCCGAAGACTTGGCGACCGAAGGCCCGACAACCGAAGGCTCGACAACCGAGGACTCGACAACCGAAGACTCGACAACCGAAGACTCGACAACCGAAGACTCGAGCCCGAAAACTCGACAACCGAAGACTCGGCACACGAAGACCCACATACGAAGAACCGAAACGAAACCTCGACACCCGAATACACCAAATCGAAAATTCGTCGTCGAAAATTCTACATCGAAAATTCGACATCAAAAATTCGACACCAAAAATTCGACCTCAAAATTTCGACCTCGAGAATTCAACATCGAAAATTCCTCATCGAAAATTCCTGATAGAAAACTCGACATGGAAAATTCGACATGGAAAATTCGACATGGAAAATTCGACACCCGAAACCTCGACACCCGAAACCTCGACACTCGAAACCTCGACACCCGCAATCTCGACACCCCTAATCTCGACACCGGAGACCTCGACACCCAAAACCTCGATACCCAAAACCTCGACACCCGAAAAAAGGAAACGGAGGACCCAACACCGAAACCTCAACACCCGAAAACTCCACACCGAGGACCCCACACCGGAAATCCCAGACCAACACTTCGATGTCGAAAATTCGAACCCCGGAACCTCGTCACCGAGGATTCGACAACCCAAGACTCGGCAACCGAAGACTCGGCAACCGAAGACTCGGCAACCGAAGACTCGGCAACCGAAGACTCGGCAACCGAAGACTCGGCAACCGAAGACTCGGCAACCGAAGACTCGGCAACCGAAGGCTCGCCGACCGACGGCTCGGCGACCGAAGGCTCGGAGACCGAAGGCTCGGCGACCGAAGACTCGGCGACCGAAGGCTCGGCGACCGAAAGCTCGGCGACCGAAGGCGCGGGATCCGAAGAAGCGGCAACCGAAGACTCGGCAACCGAAGACTCGGCGACCGAAGGCTCGGCGACCGAAGACTGGGCGACCGAAGACTTGGCGACCGAAGGCTCGGCGACCGAACGCTCGGCGACCGAAGGCTCGGCGATGGAAGGCTCGGCGACCGAAGACTTACCGACCGAAGGCACGGCGACGAAGGCTCGGCGACCGAAGGCTCTGCAACCGAAGGCCCGACAACCGAAGGCTCGACAACCGAGGACTCGACAACCGAAGACTCGGCGACCGAAGGCTCGGCGACCGAAGGCTCGGCAACCGAAGGCTCGGCAACTGAAGCCTCGGCGACCGAAGGCTCGGCGACCGAAGGCTCGGAGACCGAAGATTCGGAGACCGAAGGCTCGGCGACCGAAGGCTCGGCGACCGAAGGCTCGACGACCGAAGGCTCGGCGACCGAAGGCGCGGTATCCGAAGAAGCGGCAACCGAAGGCTCGGCAACCGAGGACTCGGCAACCGAAGACTCGGCGACCGAAGGCTCGGCGACCGAAGAGTCAGCGACCGAAGACTCGGCGACCGAAGGCTCGGCGACCGAACGCTCGGCGACCGAAGGCTCGGCGACCGAAGGCTCGGTGACCGAAGGCTCGGAAACCGAAGGCTCGGCGACCGAAGGCTCGGCGACCGAAGGCTCGGCGTCCGAAGGCGCGGGATCCGAAGACTTGGCGACCGAAGGCTCGGCGACCGAACGCTCGGCGACCGAACGCTCGGCGACCGAAGGCTCGGCGACGGAAGGCTCGGCGACCGAAGACTTAGCGACCGAAGGCAAGGCGACGAAGGCTCGGCGACCGAAGGCTCTGCAACCGAAGGCCCGACAACCGAAGGCTCGACAACCGAGGACTCGACAACCGAAGACTCGGCGACCGAAGGCTCGGCGACCGAAGGCTCGGCAACCGAAGGCTCGGCGACCGAAGGCTCGGTGACCGAAGGCTCGGAAACCGAAGGCTCGGCGACCGAAGGCTCGGCGACCGAAGGCTCGGCGTCCGAAGGCGCGGGATCCGAAGACTTGGCGACCGAAGGCTGGCGACCGAACGCTCGGCGACCGAACGCTCGGCGACCGAAGGCTCGGCGACGGAAGGCTCGGCGACCGAAGACTTAGCGACCGAAGGCAAGGCGACGAAGGCTCGGCGACCGAAGGCTCTGCAACCGAAGGCCCGACAACCGAAGGCTCGACAACCGAGGACTCGACAACCGAAGACTCGGCGACCGAAGGCTCGGCGACCGAAGGCTCGGCAACCGAAGACTCGGCAACCGAAGACTCGGCAAACGAAGACTCGGCAACCGAAGACTCGGCAACCGCAGACTCGTCAACCGAAGACTCGACAACCGAAGACTCGACAACCGAAGACTCGAGCCCGAAGACTCGGCACACGAAGACCCACATACGAAGACCCGAAACGAAACCTCGACACCCGAATACACCAAATCGAAAATTCGACGTCGTAAATTCGACGTCGAAAATTCGACATCAAAAATTCGACACCAAAAATTCGACCTCAAAAATTCGACCTCGAGAATTCAACATCGAAAATTCCTGATCAAAAATTCCTGATAGAAAACTCGACATGGAAAATTCGACACCCGAAACCTCGACACTCGAAACCTCGACACCCGCAATCTCGACACCCGTAATCTCGACACCCGTAATCTCGATACCCAAAACCTCGACACCCGGGGGCTCGACACCCGAAAAAAGGGAACGGAGGACCCAACACCGAAACCTCAACACCCGAAAACTCCACACCGAGGACCCCACACCGGAAATCCCAGACCAAGACTTCGATGTCGAAAATTCGAACCCCGGAACCTCGTCACCGAGGATTCGACAACCCAAGACTCGGCAACCGAAGACTCGGCAACCGAAGACTCGGCAACCGAAGACTCGGCAACCGAAGACTCGGCAAACGAAGACTCGGCAACCGAAGACTCGGCAACCGAAGACTCGGCAACCGAAGACTCGGCATCCGAACACTCGGCAACCGAAGACTCGGCAACTGAAGACTCGGCAACCGAAGACTCGACAACCGAAGACTCGGCAACCAAAGACTCGGCGACCGAAGCCTCGGCGACCGAAGACTCGGCGACCGAAGACTCGGCGACCGAAGGCTCGGCGACCGAACGCTCGGCGACCGAAGGCTCTGCGACCGAAGGCACGGCGACCGAAGGCTCGGCGACCGAAGACTCGGCAACCGAAGATTCGGCAACCGAAGACTCGGCAACCGAAGACTCGGCAACCGAAGACTCGGCAACCGAAGACTCGGCGACCGAAGGCTCGGCGACCGAAGACTCGGCGACCGAAGACTCGGCGACCGAAGGCTCGGCGACCGAACGCTCGGCGACCGAAGGCTCTGCGACCGAAGGCACGGCGACCGAAGGCTCGGCGACCGAAGACTCGGCAACCGAAGACTCGGCAACCGAAGACTCGGCAACCGAAGACTCGGCAACCGAAGACTCGGCAACCGAAGACTCGGCAACCGAAGGCTCGGCGACCGAAGACTCGGCGACTGAAGGCTCGGCGACCGAAGGCTCGGAGACCGAAGGCTCGGCGACCGAAGGCTCGGTGACCGAAAGCTCGGCGACCGAAGGCGCGCGATCCGAAGAAGCGGCAACCGAAGGCTCGGCAACCGAAGGCTCGGCAACCGAAGACTATGCAACCGAAGACTCGACGACCGAAGACTCGGCAACCGAAGGCGCGGCATCCGAAGGCGCGGCAACCGAAGGCTCGGCGACCGAAGAGTCGGCAACCGAAGAGTCGGCGACCGAAGGCTTGGCGACCGAAGGCTCGGCGACCGAAGGCTCGGAGACCGAAGGCTCGGCGACCGAAGGCTCCGCGACCGAAGGCTCGGCGACCGAAGGCTCGTCGACAGAAGGCTCGGCGACCGAAGGCGCGGCATCCGAAGGCGCGACAACCGAAGGGTCGGCAACCGAAGGCTCGACAACCGAAGGCTCGGCAACCGAAGACTCGGCAACCGAAGACTCGGCAAACGAAGACTCGACAACCGAAGACTCGGCACACGAAGACCCACATACGAAGACCCGAAACGAAACCTCGACACCCGAGTACACCAAATCGAAAATTCGACGTCGAAAATTCGACACCAAAAATTCGACCTCAAAATTTCGACCTCGAGAATTCAACATCGAAAATTCCTCATCGAAAATTCCTGATAGAAAACTCGACATGGAAAATTCGACATGGAAAATTCGACATGGAAAATTCGACACCCGAAACCTCGACACCCGAAACCTCGACACTCGAAACCTCGACACCCGCAATCTCGACACCCGTAATCTCGACACCCGTAATCTCGACACCGGAAACCTCGACACCCAAAACCTCGATACCCAAAACCTCGACACCCGAGGGCTCGACACCCGAAAAAAGGAAACGGAGGACCCAACACCGAAACCTCAACACCCGAAAACTCCACACCGAGGACCCCACACCGGAAATCCCAGACCAAGACTTCGATGTCGAAAATTCGAACCCCGGAACCTCGTCACCGAGGATTCGACAACCCAAGACTCGGCAACCGAAGACTCGGCAACCGAAGACTCGGCAACCGAAGACTCGGCAACCGAAGACTCGGCAACCGAAGACTCGGCAACCGAAGACTCGGCAACCGAAGATTCGGCAACCGAAGACTCGGCAACCGAAGACTCGGCAACCGAAGACTCGGCAAGCGAAGACTCGGCGACCGAAGACTCGGCGACCGAAGACTCGGCGACCGAAGGCTCGGCGACCGAACGCTCGGCGACCGAAGGCTCGGCGACCGAAGGCTCGGCGACTGAAGGCTCGGCGACCGAAGGCTCGGCGTCCGAAGGCTCGGCGACCGAAGGCTCGGCGACCGAAGGCGCGGTATCCGAAGAAGCGGCAACCGAAGGCTCGGCAACCGAAGACTCGGCAACCGAAGACTCGGCGACCGAAGGCTCGGCGACCGAAGGCTCGCCGACCGACGGCTCGGCGACCGAAGGCTCGGAGACCGAAGGCTCGGCGACCGAAGACTCGGCGACCGAAGGCTCGGCGACCGAAGGCGCGGGATCCGAAGAAGCGGCAACCGAAGACTTGGCAACCGAAGACTCGGCGACCGAAGGCTCGACAACCGAAGACTCGGCAACCGAAGACTCGACAACCGAAGACTCGGCAACCGAAGACTCGGCAACCGAGGACTCGGCAACCGAAGACTGGGCAACCGAAGGCGCGGCATCCGAAGGCGCGGCAACCGAAGGCTCGGCAACCGAAGGCCCGACAACCGAAGGCTCGACAACCGAAGGCTCGACAACCGAAGGCTCGGCAACCGCAGACTCGGCAACCGAAGACTCGGCAACCGAAGACTCCGCAATCGAAGACTCGGCAACCGAAGACTCGGCAACCGAAGACTCGGCAACGGAAGGCTCGGCGACCGAAGACTCGGCGACCGCAGACTCGGCGACCGAAGGCTCGGCGACCGAACGCTCGGAGACCGAAGGCTCGGCGACCGAAGGCTCGGCGACCGAAGGCTCGGCAACCGAAGGCTCGGCAACTGAAGCCTCGGCGACCGAAGGCTCGGCGACCGAAGGCTCGGAGACCGAAGGCTCGGCGACCGAAGGCTCGGCGACTGAAGGCTCGACACCGAAGGCTCGGCGACCGAAGGCGCGGTATCCGAAGAAGCGGCAACCGAAGGCTCGGCAACCGAGGACTCGGCAACCGAAGACTCGGCGACCGAAGGCTCGGCGACCGAAGAGTCAGCGACCGAAGACTCGGCGACCGAAGGCTCGGCGACCGAACGCTCGGCGACCGAAGGCTCGGCGACCGAAGGCTTGGCGACCGAAGGCTCGGAAACCGAAGGCTCGGCGACCGAAGGCTCGGCGACCGAAGGCTCGGCGACCGAAGGCTCGGCGACCGAAGGCTCGGCGTCCGAAGGCGCGGGATCCGAAGAAGCGGCAACCGAAAGCTCGGCAACGGAAGACTCGGCAACCGAAGGCTCGGCGACCGAAAGCTCGGCGACCGAAGACTCGGCGACCGAAGGCTCGGTGACCGAACGCTCGGCGACCGAAGGCTTGGCGACCGAAGGCTCGGCGACCGAAGGCTCGGCGACCGAAGGCTCGGCGACCGAAGACTCGGCGACCGAAGACTCGGCGACCGAAGGCTCGGCGACCGAACGCTCGGCGACCGAAGGCTCGGAGACCGAGGGCTCGGCAACCGAAGGCTCGGCAGCCGAAGCCTCGGCGACCGAAGGCTCGGCGACCGAAGGCTCGGAGACCGAAGGCTCGGTGACCGAAGGCTCGGCGACCGAAGGCTCGACGACCGAAGGCTCGGCGACCGAAGGCTCGACGACCGAAGGCTCGGCGACCGAAGGCTCGGCAACCGAAGACTCGACGACCGAAGACTCGGCAACCGAAGGCGCGGCATCCGAAGGCGCGGCAACCGAAGGCTCGGCGACCGAGGAGTCGGCAACCGAAGAGTCGGCGACCGAGGGCTCGGCGACCGAAGGCTCGGCGACCGAAGGCTCGGCGACCGAAGGCTCCGCGACCGAAGGCTCGTCGACAGAAGGCTCGGCGACCGAAGGCGCGGCATCCGAAGGCTCGGCAACCGAAGACTCGGCAACCGAAGACTCGGCAACCGAAGACTCGGCAACCAAAGACTCGGCAACCGAAGACTCGGCAACCGAAGACTCGGCAACCGAAGACTCGGCAAACGAAGACTCGGCAACCGAAGACTCGGCAACCGAAGGCTCGGCGACCGAAGGCTCGGCGACCGAAGGCTCGGCGACCGAAGGCTCGGCGACCGAAGGCTCGGCGACCGAAGGCTCCGCGACCGAAGGCTCGGCGACCGAAGGCTCGTCGACAGAAGGCTCGGCGACCGAAGGCGCGGCATCCGAAGGCGCGGCAACCGAAGGGTCGGCAACCGAAGGCTCGACAACCGAAGGCTCGACAACCGAAGGCTCGGCAACCGACGGCTCGGCAACCGAAGGCTCGGCAACCGAAGACTCGGCGACCGAAGGCTCGGCGACCGAAGGCTCGGCGACCGAAGGCTCGGCGACCGAAGGCTCGGCGACCGAAGGCTCCGCGACCGAAGGCTCGGTGACCGAAGACTCGACAACCGAAGACTCGGCAAACGAAGACTCGGCAACCGAAGACTCGGCAACCGAAGACTCGGCAACCGAAGACTCGGCAACCGAGGACTCGGCAACCGAAGACTCGGCAAACGAAGACTCGGCAAACGAAGACTCGGCAACCGAAGTCTCGGCAAGCGAAGACTCGGAAACCGAAGACTCGGCAACCGAAGACTCGGCAACCGAAGACTCGCCAACCGAAGACTCGGCAACCGAAGACTCGGCAACCGAAGACTCGGCAAACGAAGACTCGGCAACCGAAGACTCGGCAACCGCAGACTCGTCAACCGAAGACTCGACAACCGAAGACTCGACAACCGAAGACTCGACAACCGAAGACTCGACAATCGAAGTCTCGAGCCCGAAGACTCGACAACCGAAGACTCGGCACACGAAGACCCACATAGGAAGACCCGAAACGAAACCTCGACACCCGAATACACCAAATCGAAAATTCGACATCGAAAATTCGACATCAAAAATTCGACACCAAAAATTCGACCTCAAAAATTCGACCTCGAGAATTCAACATCGAAATTTCCTCATCGAAAATTCCTGATAGAAAACTCGACATGGAAAATTCGACATGGAAAATTCGTCATGGAAAATTCGACACCCGAAACCTCGACACCCGAAACCTCGACACTCGAAACCTCAACACCCGCAATTACGACACCCGTAATCTCGACACCCGTAATCTCGACACCGGAAACCTCGACACCCAAAACCTCGATACCCAAAACCTCGACACCCGTGGGCTCGACACCCGAAAAAAGTAAACGGAGGACCCAACACCGAAACCTCAACACCCGAAAACTCCACACCGAGGACCCCACACCGGAAATCCCAGACCAAGACTTCGATGTCGAAAATTCGAACCCCGGAACCTCGTCACCGAGGATTCGACAACCCAAGACTCGGCAAACGAAGACTCGGCAACCGAAGACTCGGCAACCGAAGACTCGGCAACCGAAGACTCGGCAACCGAAGACTCGGCAACCGAAGACTCGGCAAACGAAGACTCGGCAAACGAAGACTCGGCAACCGAAGTCTCGGCAAGCGAAGACTCGGAAACCGAAGACTCGGCAACCGAAGACTCGGCAACCGAAGACTCGCCAACCGAAGACTCGGCAACCGAAGACTCGGCAACCGAAGACTCGGCAAACGAAGACTCGGCAACCGAAGACTCGGCAACCGCAGACTCGTCAACCGAAGACTCGACAACCGAAGACTCGACAACCGAAGACTCGACAACCGAAGACTCGACAACCGAAGTCTCGAGCCCGAAGACTCGACAACCGAAGACTCGGCACACGAAGACCCACATAGGAAGACCCGAAACGAAACCTCGACACCCGAATACACCAAATCGAAAATTCGACATCGAAAATTCGACATCAAAAATTCGACACCAAAAATTCGACCTCAAAAATTCGACCTCGAGAATTCAACATCGAAATTTCCTCATCGAAAATTCCTGATAGAAAACTCGACATGGAAAATTCGACATGGAAAATTCGTCATGGAAAATTCGACACCCGAAACCTCGACACCCGAAACCTCGACACTCGAAACCTCAACACCCGCAATTACGACACCCGTAATCTCGACACCCGTAATCTCGACACCGGAAACCTCGACACCCAAAACCTCGATACCCAAAACCTCGACACCCGTGGGCTCGACACCCGAAAAAAGTAAACGGAGGACCCAACACCGAAACCTCAACACCCGAAAACTCCACACCGAGGACCCCACACCGGAAATCCCAGACCAAGACTTCGATGTCGAAAATTCGAACCCCGGAACCTCGTCACCGAGGATTCGACAACCCAAGACTCGGCAACCGAAGACTCGGCAACCGAAGACTCGGCAACCGGAGACTCGGCAACCGAAGACTCGGCAACCGAAGACTCGGCAACCGAAGACTCGGCAACCGAAGACTCGGCAAACGAAGACTCGGAAACCGAAGACTCGGCAACCGAAGACTCGGCAACCGAAGACTCGGCAACCGAAGACTCGGCAACCGAAGACTCGGCAACCGAAGACTCGGCAACCGAAGGCTCGGCAACCGAAGACTCGGCAACCGAAGACTCGGCAACCGAAGACTCGGCGACCGAAGACTCGACGACCGAAGACTCGGCAACCGAAGGCGCGGCATCCGAAGGCGCGGCGACCGAAGGCTCGGCGACCGAAGAGTCGGCAACCGAAGAGTCGGCGACCGAAGGCTCGGCGACCGAAGGCTCCGCGACCGAAGGCTCGGCGACCGAAGGCTCGTCGACAGAAGGCTCGGAGACCGAAGGCGCGGCATCCGAAGGCGCGGCAACCGAAGGCTCGGCAACCGAAGGGTCGGCAACCGAAGGCTCGACAACCGAAGGCTCGACAATTGAAGGCTCGGCAACCGAGGGCTCGGCAACCGAACGCTCGGCAACCGAAGACTCGGCAAACGAAGACTCCTCAACCGAAGACTCGGCAACCGAAGACTCGGCAACCGAAGACTCGGCAACCGAAGACTCGGCAAACGAAGACTCGGCAACCGAAGACTCGGCAACCGAAGACTCGGCAACCGAAGACTCGGCAACCGAAGACTCGGCAACCGAAGACTCGGCAACCGAAGACTCGGCAAACGAAGACTCGGCAACCGAAGACTCGGCAACCGAAGTCTCGGCAACCGAAGACTCGCCAACCGAAGACTCGGCAACCGAAGACTCGGCAACCGAAGACTCGGCAACCGAAGACTCGGCGACCGAAGACACGGCGACCGAAGACTCGGCGACCGAAGGCTCGGCGACCGAAGACTTGGCGACCGAAGACTCGGCGACCGAAGGCTCGGCGACAGAACGCTCGGCGACCGAAGGCTCGGCGACCGAAGGCTCGGCGACCGAAGACTCGGCGACCGAAGACTCGGCAACCGAAGGCTCGGCAACCGAAGACTCGGCAACCGAAGACTCGGCAACCGAAGACTCGGCAACCGAAGACTCGGCAACCGAAGGCTCGACAACCGAAGGCTCGAAAACCGAAGGCTCGACAACGGAAGGCTCGGCGACCGAAGGCTCGGCGACCGAAGACTCGGCAACCGAAGACTCGGCAACCGAAGACTCGGCAACCGAAGACTCGGCAACCGAAGACTCGACTACCGAAGGCTCGACAACCGAAGGCTCGACAACCGAAGGCTCGACAACCGAAGGCTCGGCAACCGAAGACTCGGCAACCGAATTTTCGGCAACCGAAGACTCGGCAACCGAAGAGTCGGCAACCGAGGACTCGGCGATCGAATGCTCGGCGACCGAAGGCTCGGCGACCGAAGGCTCGGCGACCGAAGGCTCGGGGATCGAAGGCTCGGCAACGGAAGACTCGGCAACCGAAGACTCGGCAACCGAAGACTCGGCAACCGAAGGCTTGGCGACATAAAGGCTCGGATACTGAAGGCTCTGCGACCGAGGACTCGGCAACCGAAGACTCGGCAACCGAAGACTCGGCAACCGAAGACTCGGCAACCGAGGACTCGGCAACCGAGTTCTCGACAACCGAAGACTCGGCAACCGAAGACTCGGCAATCGAAGACTCGGCAACCGAAGACTCGGCAAAAGAAGACTCCGCAAACGAAGACTCGGAAACCGAAGATTCGGCAACCGAAGACTCGGCAACCGAAGACTCGGCAACCGAAGACTCGGCAACCGAAGACTCGGCAACCGAAGAGTTGGCAACAAAAGACTCGGCAACCGAAGACACGGCAACCGAAGACTCGGCAACCGAAGACTCGGCAACCGAAGTGTCGGCAACCGAGGACACGGCAACCGAAGGCTCGGCAACCGAAGGCTCGACAACGGAAGGCTCGGCAACCGAAGACTCGGCGACCGAAGGCTCGGCGACCGAAGACTCGGCAACCGAAGACTCGGCAACCGAAGACTCGGCAACCGAAGACTCGGCATTCGAAGACTCGGCAACCGAAGACTGGGGAACCGAAGGCGCGGCACGTGAAGGCTCGACAACCGAAGGCTCGACAACCGAAGGCTCGAAAACCGAAGGCTCGACAACGGAAGGCTCGGCAACCGAAGACTCGGCAACCGAAGACTCGGCAACCGAAGACTCGGCAACCGAAGACTCGGCAACCGAAAACTCGGCAACCGAAGACTCGACAACCGAAGGCTCGACAACCGAAGGCTCGACAACCGAAGGCTCGACAACCGAAGGCTCGGCAACCGAAGACTCGGCAACCGAAGACTCGGCAACCGAAGACTCGGCAACCGAAGACTCGGCAACCGAAGGCTCGGCGACCGAAGGCTCGGCAACCGAAGGCTCGGCAACTGAAGCCTCGGCGACCGAAGGCTCGGCGACCGAAGGCTCGGAGACCGAAGGCTCGGCGACCGAAGGCTCGGCGACCGAAGGCTCGACGACCGAAGGCTCGGCGACCGAAGGCGCGGTATCCGAAGAAGCGGCAACCGAAAGCTCGGCAACGGAAGACTCGGCAACCGAAGACTCGGCGACCGAAAGCTCGGCGACCGAAGACTCGGCGACCGAAGGCTCGGTGACCGAACGCTCGGCGACCGAAGGCTCGGCGACCGAAGGCTCGGCGACCGAAGGCTCGGCGACCGAAGGCTCGGCGACCGAAGACTCGGCGACCGAAGACTCGGCGACCGAAGGCTCGGCGACCGAACGCTCGGCGACCGAAGGCTCGGAGACCGAGGGCTCGGCAACCGAAGGCTCGGCAGCCGAAGCCTCGGCGACCGAAGGCTCGGCGACCGAAGGCTCGGAGACCGAAGGCTCGGTGACCGAAGGCTCGGCGACCGAAGGCTCGACGACCGAAGGCTCGGCGACCGAAGGCGCGGTATCCGAAGAAGCGGCAACCGAAGGCTCGGCAACCGAGGACTCGGCAACCGAAGACTCGGCGACCGAAGGCTCGGCGACCGAAGAGTCAGCGACCGAAGACTCGGCAACCGAAGGCTCGGCGAACGAACGCTCGGCGACCGAAGGCTCGGCAACCGAAGGCTCGGCGACCGAAGGCTCGGCGACCGAAGGCTCGGAAACCGAAGCCTCGGCGACCGAAGGCTCGGCGACCGAAGGCTCGGCGACCGAAGGCTCGGCGTCCGAAGGCGCGGGATCCGAAGAAGCGGCAACCGAAAGCTCGGCAACCGAAGACTCGGCAACCGAAGACTCGGCGACCGAAGGCTCGGCGACCGAAGACTCGGCGACCGAAGACTCGGCGACCGAAGGCTCGGCGACCGAACGCTCGGCGACCGAAGGCTCGGCGACCGAAGGCTCGGCGACCGAAGACTTCGCGACCGAAGGCACGGCGACCGAAGGCTCGGCAACCAAAGGCTCGGCGACCGAAGGCTCGAAAAACCGAACGCTCGACAACCGAAGACTCGACAACCGAAGACTCGGCAACCGAAGACTCGACAACCGAAGACTCGGCAACCGAAGACTCGGCGACGGAAGGCTCGGCGACCGAAGACTCGGCGACCGCAGACTCGGCGACCGAAGGCTCGGCGACCGAACGCTCGGAGACCGAAGGCTCGGCGACCGAAGGCTCGGCGACCGAAGGCTCGGCGACCGAAGGCTCGGCAACCGAAGGCTCGGCAACTGAAGCCTCGGCGACCGAAGGCTCGGCGACCGAAGGCTCGGAGACCGAAGGCTCGGCGACCGAAGGCTCGGCGACCGAAGGCTCGACGACCGAAGGCTCGGCGACCGAAGGCGCGGTATCCGAAGAAGCGGCAACCGAAAGCTCGGCGACCGAAGACTCGGCGACCGAAGGCTCGGTGACCGAACGCTCGGCGACCGAAGGCTCGGCGACCGAAGGCTCGGCGACCGAAGGCTCGGCGACCGAAGGCTCGGCGACCGAAGACTCGGCGACCGAAGACTCGGCGACCGAAGGCTCGGCGACCGAACGCTCGGCGACCGAAGGCTCGGAGACCGAGGGCTCGACGACCGAAGGCTCGGTATCCGAAGAAGCGGCAACCGAAGGCTCGGCAACCGAGAACTCGGCAACCGAAGACTCGGCGACCGAAGGCTCGGCGACCGAAGAGTCAGCGACCGAAGACTCGGCAACCGAAGGCTCGGCGAACGAACGCTCGGCGACCGAAGGCTCGGCAACCGAAGGCTCGGCGACCGAAGGCTCGGCGACCGAAGGCTCGGAAACCGAAGCCTCGGCGACCGAAGGCTCGGCGACCGAAGGCTCGGCGACCGAAGGCTCGGCGTCCGAAGGCGCGGGATCCGAAGAAGCGGCAACCGAAAGCTCGGCAACCGAAGACTCGGCAACCGAAGACTCGGCGACCGAAGGCTCGGCGACCGAAGACTCGGCGACCGAAGACTCGGCGACCGAAGGCTCGGCGACCGAACGCTCGGCGACCGAAGGCTCGGCGACCGAAGGCTCGGCGACCGAAGACTTCGCGACCGAAGGCACGGCGACCGAAGGCTCGGCAACCAAAGGCTCGGCGACCGAAGGCTCGAAAAACCGAACGCTCGACAACCGAACGCTCGACAACCGAAGACTCGACAACCGAAGACTCGGCAACCGAAGACTCGACAACCGAAGACTCGGCAACCGAAGACTCGGCAACCGAGGACTCGGCAACCGAACACTGGGGAACCAAAGGCGCGGCATCCGAAGGTGCGGCAACCGAAGACTCGACAACCGAAGACTCGAGCCCGAAGACTCGGCACACGAAGACCCACATACGAAGACCCGAAACGAAACCTCGACACCCGAATACACCAAATCGAAAATTCGACGTCGTAAATTCGACGTCGAAAATTCGACATCGAAAATTCGACATCAAAAATTCGACACCAAAAATTCGACCTCAAAAATTCGACCTCGAGAATTCAACATCGAAAATTCCTCATCAAAAATTCCTGATAGAAAACTCGACATGGAAAATTCGACACCCGAAACCTCGACACCCGAAACCTCGACACTCGAAACCTCGACACCCGCAATCTCGACACCCGTAATCTCGACACCCGTAATCTCGATACCCAAAACCTCGACACCCGGGGGCTCGACACCCGAAAAAAGGGAACGGAGGACCCAACACCGAAACCTCAACACCCGAAAACTCCACACCGAGGACCCCACACCGGAAATCCCAGACCAAGACTTCGATGTCGAAAATTCGAACCCCGGAACCTCGTCACCGAGGATTCGACAACCCAAGACTCGGCAACCGAAGACTCGGCAACCGAAGACTCGGCAACCGAAGACTCGGCAACCGAAGACTCGGCAACCGAAGACTCGGCAACCGAAGACTCGGCAAGCGAAGACTCGTCGACCGAAGACTCGGCGACCGAAGACTCGGCGACCGAAGGCTCGGCGACCGAACGCTCGGCGACCGAAGGCTCGGCGACCGAAGGCTCGGCGACCGAAGGCTCGGCGACCGAAGGCTCGGCGACCGAAGGCTCGGCGTCCGAAGGCTCGGCGACCGAAGGCTCGGCGACCGAAGGCTCGGCGACCGAAGGCTCGGCGACCGAAGGCTCGGCGACCGAAGGCTCGGCGACCGAAGGCGCAGTATCCGAAGAAGCGGCAACCGAAGGCTCGGCAACCGAAGACTCGGCAACCGAAGACTCGGCAACCGAAGACTCGGCAACCGAAGACTCGGCGACCGAAGGCTCGGCGACCGAAGACTCGGCGACCGAAGACTCGGCGACCGAAGGCTCGGCGACCGAACGCTCGGCGACCGAAGGCTCGGCGACCGAAGGCTCGGCGACCGAAGGCTCGCCGACCGACGTCTCAGCGACCGAAGGCTCGGAGACCGAAGGCTCGGCGACCGAAGACTCGGCGACCGAAGGCTCGGCGACCGAAAGCTCGGCGACCGAAGGCGCGGGATCCGAAAAAGCGGCAACCGAAGACTCGGCAACCGAAGACTCGGCGACCGAAGGCTCGGCGACCGAAGACTCGGCGACCGAAGACTCGGCGACCGAAGACTTGGCGACCGAACGCTCGGCGACCGAAGGCTCGGCGACGGAAGGCTCGGCGACCGAAGACTTAGCGACCGAAGGCACGGCGACGAAGGCTCGGCGACCGAAGGCTCTGCAACCGAAGGCCCGACAACCGAAGGCTCGACAACCGAGGACTCGACAACCGAAGACTCGCGCAACCGAAGACTCGGCAACCGAGGACTCGGCAACCGAAGACTGGGCAACCGAAGGCGCGGCATCCGAAGGCGCGGCAACCGAAGGCTCGGCAACCGAAGGCCCGACAACCGAAGGCTCGACAACCGAAGGCTCGACAACCGAAGGCTCGACAACCGAAGGCTCGACAACCGAAGGCTCGACAACCGAAGGTTCGGCAACCGCAGACTCGGCAACCGAAGACTCGGCACCCGAAGACTCGGCAAACGAAGACTCGGCAACCGAAGACTCGGCAACCGAAGACTCGGCAACCGAAGACTCGGCAAACGAAGACTCGGCAACCGAAGACTCGGCAACCGCAGACTCGTCAACCGAAGACTCGACAACCGAAGACTCGACAACCGAAGACTCGAGCCCGAAGACTCGGCACACGAAGACCCACATACGATGACCCGAAACGAAACCTCGACACCCGAATACACCAAATCGAAAACTCGACGTCGTAAATTCGACGTCGAAAATTCGACATCGAAAATTCGACATCAAAAATTCGACACCAAAAATTCGACCTCAAAAATTCGACCTCGAGAATTCAACATCGAAAATTCCTCATCAAAAATTCCTGATAGAAAACTCGACATGGAAAATTCGACACCCGAAACCTCGACACCCGAAACCTCGACACTCGAAACCTCGACACCCGATATCTCCTCACCCGTAATCTCGACACCCGTAATCTCGATACCCAAAACCTCGACACCCGGGGGCTCGACACCCGAAAAAAGGGAACGGAGGACCCAACACCGAAACCTCAACACCCGAAAACTCCACACCGAGGACCCCACACCGGAAATCCCAGACCAAGACTTCGATGTCGAAAATTCGAACCCCGGAACCTCGTCACCGAGGATTCGACAACCCAAGACTCGGCAACCGAAGACTCGGCAACCGAAGACTCGGCAACCGAAGACTCGGCAACCGAAGACTCGGCAACCGAAGACTCGGCAAACGAAGACTCGGCAACCGAAGACTCGGCAACCGAAGACTCGGCAACCGAAGACTCGGCAACCGAAGACTCGGCAACCGAAGACTCGGCAAACGAAGACTCGGCAACCGAAGACTCGGCAACCGAAGACTCGGCAACCGAAGACTCGGCAACCGAAGACTCGGCAACCGAAGACTCGGCGACCAAAGACTCGGCGACCGAAGGCTCGGCGACCGAAGACTCGGCGACCGAAGACTCGGCGACCGAAGGCTCGGCGACCGAACGCTCGGCGACCGAAGGCTCTGCGACCGAAGGCTCGGCAACCGAAGACTCGGCAACCGAAGACTCGGCAACCGAAGACTCGGCAACCGAAGACTCGGCAACCGAAGACTCGGCAACCGAAGACTCGGCAAACGAAGACTCGGCAACCGAAGACTCGGCAACCGAAGAGTCGGCAACCGAAGACTCGGCAACCGAAGATTCGGCAACCGAAGGCTCGGCGACCGAAGGCTCGGCGACCGAAGGCTCGGCGACCGAAGGCTCGGAGACCGAAGGCTCGGCGACCGAAGGCTCGGTGACCGAAGGCTCGGCGACCGAAGGCGCGCTATCCGAAGAAGCGGCAACCGAAGGCTCGGCAACCGAAGGCTCGGCAACCGAAGACTCGGCAACCGAAGACTCGACGACCGAAGACTCGGCAACCGAAGGCGCGGCATCCGAAGGCGCGGCAACCGAAGGCTCGGCGACCGAAGAGTCGGCAACCGAAGAGTCGGCGACCGAGGGCTCGGCGACCGAAGGCTCGGCGACCGAAGGCTCGGCGACCGAAGGCTCCGCGACCGAAGGCTCAGCGACCGAAGGCTCGTCGACAGAAGGCTCGGCGACCGAAGGCGCGGCATCCGAAGGCGCGGCAACCGAAGGGTCGGCAACCGAAGGCTCGACAACCAAAGGCTCGACAACCGAAGGCTCGGCAACCGAAGGCTCGGCAACCGAAGGCTCGGCAACCGAAGACTCGGCAACCGAAGACTCGGCAACCGAAGACTCGGCAAACGAAGACTCGGCAACCGAAGACTCGGCAACCAAAGACTCGGCAACCGAAGACTCGGCAACCGAAGACTCGGCAACCGAAGACTCGGCAACCGAAGACTCGGCAAACGAAGACTCGGCAACCGAAGACTCGGCAACCGAAGGCTCGGCGACCGAAGGCTCGGCGACCGAAGGCTCGGCGACCGAAGGCTCGGCGACCGAAGGCTCGGCGAACGAAGGCTCCGCGACCGAAGGCTCGGCGACCGAAGGCTCGTCGACAGAAGGCTCGGCGACCGAAGGCGCGGCATCCGAAGGCGCGGCAACCGAAGGGTCGGCAACCGAAGGCTCGACAACCGAAGGCTCGACAACCGAAGGCTCGGCAACCGAAGGCTCGGCAACCGAAGGCTCGGCGACCGAAGACTCGGCGACCGAAGGCTCGGCGACCGAAGGCTCGGCGACCGAAGGCTCGGCGACCGAAGGCTCGGCGACCGAAGGCTCCGCGACCGAAGGCTCGGTGACCGAAGACTCGACAACCGAAGACTCGGCAAACGAAGACTCGGCAACCGGAGATTCGGCAACCGAAGACTCGGCAACCGAAGACTCGGCAACCGAAGACTCGGCAACCGAAGACTCGGCAAACGAAGACTCGGCAAACGAAGACTCGGCAACCGAAGTCTCGGCAAGCGAAGACTCGGAAACCGAAGACTCGGCAACCGAAGACTCGGCAACCGAAGACTCGCCAACCGAAGACTCGGCAACCGAAGACTCGGCAACCGAAGACTCGGCAAACGAAGACTCGGCAACCGAAGACTCGGCAACCGCAGACTCGTCAACCGAAGACTCGACAACCGAAGACTCGACAACCGAAGACTCGACAACCGAAGACTCGACAACCGAAGTCTCGAGCCCGAAGACTCGACAACCGAAGACTCGGCACACGAAGACCCACATAGGAAGACCCGAAACGAAACCTCGACACCCGAATACACCAAATCGAAAATTCGACATCGAAAATTCGACATCAAAAATTCGACACCAAAAATTCGACCTCAAAAATTCGACCTCGAGAATTCAACATCGAAATTTCCTCATCGAAAATTCCTGATAGAAAACTCGACATGGAAAATTCGACATGGAAAATTCGTCATGGAAAATTCGACACCCGAAACCTCGACACCCGAAACCTCGACACTCGAAACCTCAACACCCGCAATTACGACACCCGTAATCTCGACACCCGTAATCTCGACACCGGAAACCTCGACACCCAAAACCTCGATACCCAAAACCTCGACACCCGTGGGCTCGACACCCGAAAAAAGTAAACGGAGGACCCAACACCGAAACCTCAACACCCGAAAACTCCACACCGAGGACCCCACACCGGAAATCCCAGACCAAGACTTCGATGTCGAAAATTCGAACCCCGGAACCTCGTCACCGAGGATTCGACAACCCAAGACTCGGCAACCGAAGACTCGGCAACCGAAGACTCGGCAACCGGAGACTCGGCAACCGAAGACTCGGCAACCGAAGACTCGGCAACCGAAGACTCGGCAACCGAAGACTCGGCAACCGAAGACTCGGCAAACGAAGACTCGGAAACCGAAGACTCGGCAACCGAAGACTCGGCAACCGAAGACTCGGCAACCGAAGACTCGGCAACCGAAGACTCGGCAACCGAAGGCTCGGCAACCGAAGGCTCGGCAACCGAAGACTCGGCAACCGAAGACTCGGCAACCGAAGACTCGGCGACCGAAGACTCGACGACCGAAGACTCGGCAACCGAAGGCGCGGCATCCGAAGGCGCGGCGACCGAAGGCTCGGCGACCGAAGAGTCGGCAACCGAAGAGTCGGCGACCGAAGGCTCGGCGACCGAAGGCTCGGCGACCGAAGGCTCCGCGACCGAAGGCTCGGCGACCGAAGGCTCGTCGACAGAAGGCTCGGAGACCGAAGGCGCGGCATCCGAAGGCGCGGCAACCGAAGGCTCGGCAACCGAAGGGTCGGCAACCGAAGGCTCGACAACCGAAGGCTCGACAATTGAAGGCTCGGCAACCGAGGGCTCGGCAACCGAACGCTCGGCAACCGAAGACTCGGCAACCGAAGACTCGGCGACCGAAGGATCGGCGACCGAAGGCTCCGCGACCGAAGGCTCGGCGACCGAAGGCTCGGCGACCGAAGGTTCGGCGACCGAAGGCGCGGGATCCGAAGGCGCGGCAACCGAAGGCTCGGCAACCGAAGACTCGGCAACCGAAGACTCGGCGACCGAAGACTCGGCGACCGAAGGCTCGGCGACCGAAGGCTCGGCGACCGAAGGCTCGGCGACCGAAGGTTCGGCGACCGAAGGCTCGGCGACCGAAGGCGCGGGATCCGAAGGCGCGGCAACCGAAGACTCGGCGACCGAAGACTCGGCGACCGAAGGCTCGGCGACCGAAGACTCGGCGACCGAAGACTCGGCGACCGTTGACCCGGTGACCGAAGGCTCGGCGACCGAAGGCTCGGCGACCGAAGACTCGGCGACCGAAGGCTCGGCCACCGAAGGCTCGGCGACCGAAGGCTCGACAACCGAAGGCTCGACAACCGAAGACTCGACAACCGAGGACTCGACAACCGAAGACTCGACAACCGAAGACTCGGCAACCGAAGACTCGGCAACCGAAGACTCGGCAACCGAAGCCTCGGCAACCGAAGACTCCGCAACCGAAGACTCGGCAACCGAAGACTCGGCAACCGAAGACTCGGCAACCGAAGTCTCGGCAACCGAAGACTCGGCAACGGAAGACTCGGCAACCGAATACTCGGCAACCGAAGACTCGGCAACCGAAGACGCGGCAACCGAAGACTCGGCAACCGAAGACTCGGCAACCGAAGACTCGGCAACCGAAGACTCGGCGACCGAAGACTCGGCGACCGAAGGCTCGGCGACCGAAGGATCGGCGACCGAAGGCTCGGCAACCAAAGGCTCGGCGACCGAAGGCTCGGCGACCGAAGGCTCGGCGACCGAAGACCCGGCGACCGAAGGCGCGGGATCCGAAGGCTCGGCGACCGAAGGCGCGGCGACCGAAGGCGCGGGATCCGAAGGCGTGGCAACCGAAGGCTCGGCAACCGAAGACTCGGCAACCGAAGACTCGGCAACCGAAGACTCGGCAACCGAAGACTCGGCAACCGAAGACTCAGCAACCGAGCACTTGAAAACCGAGGACTCGACAACCGAAGGCTCTGCAACCGAAGGCCCGACAACCGAAGGCTCGACAACCGAGGACTCGACAACCGAAGACTCGCGCAACCGAAGACTCGGCAACCGAGGACTCGGCAACCGAAGACTGGGCAACCGAAGGCGCGGCATCCGAAGGCGCGGCAACCGAAGGCTCGGCAACCGAAGGCCCGACAACCGAAGGCTCGACAACCGAAGGCTCGACAACCGAAGGCTCGACAACCGAAGGCTCGACAACCGAAGGCTCGACAACCGAAGGTTCGGCAACCGCAGACTCGGCAACCGAAGACTCGGCAACCGAAGACTCGGCAAACGAAGACTCGGCAACCGAAGACACGGCAACCGAAGACTCGGCAACCGAAGACTCGGCAAACGAAGACTCGGCAACCGAAGACTCGGCAACCGCAGACTCGTCAACCGAAGACTCGACAACCGAAGACTCGACAACCGAAGACTCGAGCCCGAAGACTCGGCACACGAAGACCCACATACGATGACCCGAAACGAAACCTCGACACCCGAATACACCAAATCGAAAACTCGACGTCGTAAATTCGACGTCGAAAATTCGACATCGAAAATTCGACATCAAAAATTCGACACCAAAAATTCGACCTCAAAAATTCGACCTCGAGAATTCAACATCGAAAATTCCTCATCAAAAATTCCTGATAGAAAACTCGACATGGAAAATTCGACACCCGAAACCTCGACACCCGAAACCTCGACACTCGAAACCTCGACACCCGCAATCTCCTCACCCGTAATCTCGACACCCGTAATCTCGATACCCAAAACCTCGACACCCGGGGGCTCGACACCCGAAAAAAGGGAACGGAGGACCCAACACCGAAACCTCAACACCCGAAAACTCCACACCGAGGACCCCACACCGGAAATCCCAGACCAAGACTTCGATGTCGAAAATTCGAACCCCGGAACCTCGTCACCGAGGATTCGACAACCCAAGACTCGGCAACCGAAGACTCGGCAACCGAAGACTCGGCAACCGAAGACTCGGCAACCGAAGACTCGGCAAACGAAGACTCGGCAACCGAAGACTCGGCAACCGAAGACTCGGCAACCGAAGACTCGGCAACCGAAGACTCGGCAACCGAAGACTCGGCAACCGAAGACTCGGCAACCGAAGACTCGGCGACCAAAGACTCGGCGACCGAAGGCTCGGCGACCGAAGACTCGGCGACCGAAGACTCGGCGACCGAAGGCTCGGCGACCGAACGCTCGGCGACCGAAGGCTCTGCGACCGAAGGCTCGGCAACCGAAGACTCGGCAACCGAAGACTCGGCAACCGAAGACTCGGCAACCGAAGACTCGGCAACCGAAGACTCGGCAACCGAAGACTCGGCAAACGAAGACTCGGCAACCGAAGACTCGGCAACCGAAGACTCGGCAACCGAAGACTCGGCAACCGAAGATTCGGCAACCGAAGGCTCGGCGACCGAAGGCTCGGCGACCGAAGGCTCGGCGACCGAAGGCTCGGAGACCGAAGGCTCGGCGACCGAAGGCTCGGTGACCGAAGGCTCGGCGACCGAAGGCGCGCTATCCGAAGAAGCGGCAACCGAAGGCTCGGCAACCGAAGGCTCGGCAACCGAAGACTCGGCAACCGAAGACTCGACGACCGAAGACTCGGCAACCGAAGGCGCGGCATCCGAAGGCGCGGCAACCGAAGGCTCGGCGACCGAAGAGTCGGCAACCGAAGAGTCGGCGACCGAGGGCTCGGCGACCGAAGGCTATGCGACCGAAGGCTCGGCGACCGAAGGCTCCGCGACCGAAGGCTCAGCGACCGAAGGCTCGTCGACAGAAGGCTCGGCGACCGAAGGCGCGGCATCCGAAGGCGCGGCAACCGAAGGGTCGGCAACCGAAGGCTCGACAACCAAAGGCTCGACAACCGAAGGCGCGGCAACCGAAGACTCGGCGACCGAAGACTCGGCGACCGAAGGCTCGGCGACCGAAGGCTCGGCGACCGAAGGCTCGGCGACCGAAGACTCGGCGACCGAAGGCACGCCGACCGAAGGCTCGGCGACCGAAGGCTCGGCCACCGAAGGCTTGGCGACCGAAGGCTCGACAACCGAAGGCTCGACAACCGAAGACTCGACAACCGAGGACTCGACAACCGAAGACTCGACAACCGAAGACTCGGCAACCGAAGACTCGGCAACCGATGACTCGGCAACCGAAGACTCGGCGACCGAAGACTCGGCAACCGAAGACTCGGCGACCGAAGACTCGGCGACCGAAGGCTCGGCGACCGAAGGATCGGCGACCGAAGGCTCGGCGACCGAAGGCTCGGCGACCGAAGGATCGGCGACCGAAGGCTCGGCGACCGAAGGCTCGGCGACCGAAGGCTCGGCGACCGAAGGCTCGGCGACCGAAGGCGCGGCGACCGAAAGCGCGGGATCCGAAGGCGCGGCAACCGAAGTCTCGGCAACCGAAGACTCGGCAACCGAAGACTCGGCAACCGAAGACTCGGCAACCGAAGACTCGGCAACCGAAGACTCAGCAACCGAGGACTTGAAAACCGAGGACTCGACAACCGAAGACTCGACAACCGAAGACCCGACAACCGAAGACTCGACAACCGAAGACTCGACAACCGAAGACTCGACAACCGAAGTCTCGACAACCGAAGACTCGGCACATGAAGACCCACATACTAAGACCCGAAACGAAACCTCGACACCCGAATACTCCAAATCGAAAATTCGACGTCGAAAATTCGACATCGAAAATTCGACATCAAAAATTCGACACCAAATATTCGACCTCAAAGATTCGACCTCGAGAATTCAACATCGAAAATTCCTCATCGAAAATTCCTGATCGAAAACTCGACATGGAAAATTCGACATGGAAAATTCGACATGGAAAATTCGGCACCCGAAACCTCGACACCCGAAACCTCGATACTCGAAACCTCGACACCCGAAATCTGACACCCGTAATCTCAACACCCGTAATCTCGACACATGAATCCTCGACACCCAAAACCTCGATACCCAAAACCTCGACACCCGAGGGTTGGACACCCGAAAAAAGGAAACGGAGGACCCAACACCGAAACCTCAACACCCGAAAACTCCACACCGAGGACCCCACACCGGAAATCCCAGACCAAGACTTCGATGTCGAAAATTCGAACCCCGGAACCTCGTCACCGAGGATTCGACAACCCAAGACTCGGCAACCGAAGACTCGGCAACCGAAGACTCGGAAACAAAAGACTCGGCAACAAAAGACTCGGCAACCGAAGACTGGGCAACCGAAGACTCGGCAACCGAAGACTCGGCAACCGAAGACTCGGCAACCGAAGGCTCGGCAACCGTAGGCTCGGCAACCGAAGGCCCGGCAACCGAAGACTCGGCAACGGAAGGCTCGGCAACCGAAGACTCGGCAACCGAAAACTCGGCAACCGAAGACTCGACAACCGAAGGCTCGACAACCGAAGGCTCGACAACCGAAGGCTCGACAACCGAAGGCTCGGCAACCGAAGACTCGGCAACCGAAGACTCGGCAACCGAAGACTCGGCAACCGAAGACTCGGCAACCGAAGACTCGGCAACCAAGGACACGGCAACCGAAGGCCCGACAACCGAAGGCTCGACAACCGAAGGCTCGGCAACCGCAGACTCGGCAACCGAAGACTCGGCAACCGAAGACTCGGCAATCGAAGACTCGGCAACCGAAGACTCGGCAACCGAAGACTCGGCGACGGAAGGCTCGGCGACCGAAGACTCGGCGACCGCAGACTCGGCGACCGAAGGCTCGGCGACCGAACGCTCGGAGACCGAAGGCTCGGCGACCGAAGGCTCGGCGACCGAAGGCTCGGCAACCGAAGGCTCGGCAACTGAAGCCTCGGCGACCGAAGGCTCGGCGACCGAAGGCTCGGAGACCGAAGGCTCGGCGACCGAAGGCTCGGCGACCGAAGGCTCGACGACCGAAGGCTCGGCGACCGAAGGCGCGGTATCCGAAGAAGCGGCAACCGAAAGCTCGGCAACGGAAGACTCGGCAACCGAAGACTCGGCGACCGAAAGCTCGGCGACCAAAGACTCGGCGACCAAAGGCTCGGTGACCGAACGCTCGGCGACCGAAGGCTCGGCGACCGAAGGCTCGGCGACCGAAGGCTCGGCGACCGAAGGCTCGGCGACCGAAGACTCGGCGACCGAAGACTCGGCGACCGAAGGCTCGGCGACCTAACGCTCGGCGACCGAAGGCTCGGAGACCGAGGGCTCGGCAACCGAAGGCTCGGCAGCCGAAGCCTCGGCGACCGAAGGCTCGGCGACCGAAGGCTCGGAGACCGAAGGCTCGGTGACCGAAGGCTCGGCGACCGAAGGCTCGACGACCGAAGGCTCGGCGACCGAAGGCGCGGTATCGGAAGAAGCGGCAACCGAAGGCTCGGCAACCGAGGACTCGGCAACCGAAGACTCGGCGACCGAAGGCTCGGCGACCGAAGAGTCAGCGACCGAAGACTCGGCAACCGAAGGCTCGGCGAACGAACGCTCGGCGACCGAAGGCTCGGCAACCGAAGGCTCGGCGACCGAAGGCTCGGCGACCGAAGGCTCGGAAACCGAAGCCTCGGCGACCGAAGGCTCGGCGACCGAAGGCTCGGCGACCGAAGGCTCGGCGTCCGAAGGCGCGGGATCCGAAGAAGCGGCAACCGAAAGCTCGGCAACCGAAGACTCGGCAACCGAAGACTCGGCGACCGAAGGCTCGGCGACCGAAGACTCGGCGACCGAAGACTCGGCGACCGAAGGCTCGGCGACCGAACGCTCGGCGACCGAAGGCTCGGCGACCGAAGGCTCGGCGACCGAAGACTTCGCGACCGAAGGCACGGCGACCGAAGGCTCGGCAACCAAAGGCTCGGCGACCGAAGGCTCGAAAAACCGAACGCTCGACAACCGAAGACTCGACAACCGAAGACTCGGCAACCGAAGACTCGACAACCGAAGACTCGGCAACCGAAGACTCGGCGACGGAAGGCTCGGCGACCGAAGACTCGGCGACCGCAGACTCGGCGACCGAAGGCTCGGCGACCGAACGCTCGGAGACCGAAGGCTCGGCGACCGAAGGCTCGGCGACCGAAGGCTCGGCGACCGTAGGCTCGGCAACCGAAGACTCCGCAACCGAAGACTCGGCAACCGAAGACTCAGCAACCGAGGACTTGAAAACCGAGGACTCGACAACCGAAGACTCGACAACCGAAGACCCGACAACCGAAGACTCGACAACCGAAGACTCGACAACCGAAGACTCGACAACCGAAGTCTCGACAACCGAAGACTCGGCACATGAAGACCCACATACTAAGACCCGAAACGAAACCTCGACACCCGAATACTCCAAATCGAAAATTCGACGTCGAAAATTCGACATCGAAAATTCGACATCAAAAATTCGACACCAAATATTCGACCTCAAAGATTCGACCTCGAGAATTCAACATCGAAAATTCCTCATCGAAAATTCCTGATCGAAAACTCGACATGGAAAATTCGACATGGAAAATTCGACATGGAAAATTCGGCACCCGAAACCTCGACACCCGAAACCTCGATACTCGAAACCTCGACACCCGAAATCTGACACCCGTAATCTCAACACCCGTAATCTCGACACATGAAACCTCGACACCCAAAACCTCGATACCCAAAACCTCGACACCCGAGGGTTGGACACCCGAAAAAAGGAAACGGAGGACCCAACACCGAAACCTCAACACCCGAAAACTCCACACCGAGGACCCCACACCGGAAATCCCAGACCAAGACTTCGATGTCGAAAATTCGAACCCCGGAACCTCGTCACCGAGGATTCGACAACCCAAGACTCGGCAACCGAAGACTCGGCAACCGAAGACTCGGAAACAAAAGACTCGGCAACAAAAGACTCGGCAACCGAAGACTGGGCAACCGAAGACTCGGCAACCGAAGACTCGGCAACCGAAGACTCGGCAACCGAAGGCTCGGCAACCGTAGGCTCGGCAACCGAAGGCCCGGCAACCGAAGACTCGGCAACCGAAGACTCGACGACCGAAGACTCGGCGACCGAAGACTCGGCAACCGAAGACTCCGCAACCGAAGACTCGGCAACCGAAGACTCGGCAACCGAAGACTCGGCAACCGAAGACTCGGCAACCGAAGACTCGGCGACCGAAGGCTCGGCGACCGTAGGCTCGGCAACCGAAGGCTCGGCGACCAAAGGATCGGCGACCGAAGGCTCCGCGACCGAAGGCTCGGCGACCGAAGGCTCGGCGACCGAAGACTCGGCAACCGAAGACTCGGCAACCGAAGACTCGGCAACCGAAGACTCGGCAAACGAAGACTCGGCAACCGAAGACTCGGCAACCGAAGACTCGGCAACCGAAGACTCGGCAACCGAAGATTCGGCAACCGAAGGCTCGGCGACCGAAGGCTCGGCGACCGAAGGCTCGGCGACCGAAGGCTCGGAGACCGAAGGCTCGGCGACCGAAGGCTCGGTGACCGAAGGCTCGGCGACCGAAGGCGCGCTATCCGAAGAAGCGGCAACCGAAGGCTCGGCAACCGAAGGCTCGGCAACCGAAGACTCGGCAACCGAAGACTCGGCAACCGAAGACTCGACGACCGAAGACTCGGCAACCGAAGGCGCGGCATCCGAAGGCGCGGCAACCGAAGGCTCGGCGACCGAAGAGTCGGCAACCGAAGAGTCGGCGACCGAGGGCTCGGCGACCGAAGGCTATGCGACCGAAGGCTCGGCGACCGAAGGCTCCGCGACCGAAGGCTCAGCGACCGAAGGCTCGTCGACAGAAGGCTCGGCGACCGAAGGCGTGGCATCCGAAGGCGCGGCAACCGAAGGGTCGGCAACCGAAGGCTCGACAACCAAAGGCTCGACAACCGAAGGCGCGGCAACCGAAGACTCGGCGACCGAAGACTCGGCGACCGAAGGCTCGGCGACCGAAGGCTCGGCGACCGAAGGCTCGGCGACCGAAGACTCGGCGACCGAAGGCACGCCGACCGAAGGCTCGGCGACCGAAGGCTCGGCCACCGAAGGCTTGGCGACCGAAGGCTCGACAACCGAAGGCTCGACAACCGAAGACTCGACAACCGAGGACTCGACAACCGAAGACTCGAGAACCGAAGACTCGGCAACCGAAGACTCGGCAACCGATGACTCGGCAACCGAAGACTCGGCGACCGAAGACTCGGCGACCGAAGACTCGGCGACCGAAGACTCGGCGACCGAAGGCTCGGCGACCGAAGGATCGGCGACCGAAGGCTCGGCGACCGAAGGATCGGCGACCGAAGGCTCGGCGACCGAAGGCTCGGCGACCGAAGGCTCGGCGACCGAAGGCTCGGCGACCGAAGGCGCGGCGACCGAAAGCGCGGGATCCGAAGGCGCGGCAACCGAAGTCTCGGCAACCGAAGACTCGGCAACCGAAGACTCGGCAACCGAAGACTCGGCAACCGAAGACTCGGCAACCGAAGACTCAGCAACCGAGGACTTGAAAACCGAGGACTCGACAACCGAAGACTCGACAACCGAAGACCCGACAACCGAAGACTCGACAACCGAAGACTCGACAACCGAAGACTCGACAACCGAAGTCTCGACAACCGAAGACTCGGCACATGAAGACCCACATACTAAGACCCGAAACGAAACCTCGACACCCGAATACTCCAAATCGAAAATTCGACGTCGAAAATTCGACATCGAAAATTCGACATCAAAAATTCGACACCAAATATTCGACCTCAAAGATTCGACCTCGAGAATTCAACATCGAAAATTCCTCATCGAAAATTCCTGATCGAAAACTCGACATGGAAAATTCGACATGGAAAATTCGACATGGAAAATTCGGCACCCGAAACCTCGACACCCGAAACCTCGATACTCGAAACCTCGACACCCGAAATCTGACACCCGTAATCTCAACACCCGTAATCTCGACACATGAAACCTCGACACCCAAAACCTCGATACCCAAAACCTCGACACCCGAGGGTTGGACACCCGAAAAAAGGAAACGGAGGACCCAACACCGAAACCTCAACACCCGAAAACTCCACACCGAGGACCCCACACCGGAAATCCCAGACCAAGACTTCGATGTCGAAAATTCGAACCCCGGAACCTCGTCACCGAGGATTCGACAACCCAAGACTCGGCAACCGAAGACTCGGCAACCGAAGACTCGGAAACAAAAGACTCGGCAACAAAAGACTCGGCAACCGAAGACTGGGCAACCGAAGACTCGGCAACCGAAGACTCGGCAACCGAAGACTCGGCAACCGAAGGCTCGGCAACCGTAGGCTCGGCAACCGAAGGCCCGGCAACCGAAGACTCGGCAACCGAAGACTCGACGACCGAAGACTCGGCGACCGAAGACTCGGCAACCGAAGACTCCGCAACCGAAGACTCGGCAACCGAAGACTCGGCAACCGAAGACTCGGCAACCGAAGACTCGGCAACCGAAGACTCGGCAACCGAAGACTCGGCGACCGAAGGCTCGGCGACCGTAGGCTCGGCAACCGAAGGCTCGGCGACCAAAGGATCGGCGACCGAAGGCTCCGCGACCGAAGGCTCGGCGACCGAAGGCTCGGCGACCGAAGGCTCGGCGACCGAAGGCGCGGAATCCGAAGGCGCGGCAACCGAAGGCTCGGCAACCGAAGACTCGGCAACCGAAGACTCGGCGACCGAAGACTCGGCGACCGAAGGCTCGGCGACCGAAGGCTCGGCGACCGAAGGCTCGGCGACCGAAGGTTCGGCGACCGAAGGCTCGGCGACCGAAGGCGCGGGATCCGAAGGCGCGGCAACCGAAGACTCGGCGACCGAAGACTCGGCGACCGTTGACCCGTTGACCGAAGGCTCGGCGACCGAAGGCTCGGCGACCGAAGACTCGGCGACCGAAGGCTCGGCCACCGAAGGCTCGGCGACCGAAGGCTCGACAACTGAAGGCTCGACAACCGAAGACTCGACAACCGAGGACTCGACAACCGAAGACTCGACAACCGAAGACTCGGCAACCGAAGACTCGGCAACCGATGACTCGGCAACCGAAGACTCGGCAACCGAAGCCTCGGCAACCGAAGACTCCGCAACCGAAGACTCGGCAACCGAAGACTCGGCAACCGAAGACTCGGCAACCGAAGTCTCGGCAACCGAAGACTCGGCAACGGAAGACTCGGCAACTGAATACCCGGCAACCGAAGACTCGGCAACCGAAGACGCGGCAACCGAAGACTCGGCAACCGAAGACTCGGCAACCGAACACTCGGCAACCGAAGACTCGGCGACCGAAGACTCGGCGACCGAAGGCTCGGCGACCGAAGGATCGGCGACCGAAGGCTCGGCAACCAAAGGCTCGGCGACCGAAGGCTCGGCGACCGAAGGCTCGGCGACCGAAGGCTCGGCGACCGAAGGCTCGGCGACCGAAGGCTCGGCGACCGAAGACCCGGCGACCGAAGGCGCGGGATCCGAAGGCTCGGCGACCGAAGGCGCGGCGACCGAAGGCGCGGGATCCGAAGGTGTGGCAACCGAAGGCTCGGCAACCGAAGACTCGGCAACCGAAGACTCGGCAACCGAAGACTCGGCAACCGAAGACTCGGCAACCGAAGACTCAGCAACCGAGGACTTGAAAACCGAGGACTCGACAACCGAAGACTCGACAACCGAAGACCCGACAACCGAAGACTCGACAACCGAAGACTCGACAACCGAAGACTCGACAACCGAAGACTCGACAACCGAAGACTCCACAAACGAAGACTCGGCACATGAAGACCCACATACTAAGACCCGAAACGAAACCTCGACACCCGAATACACCAAATCGAAAATTCGACGTCGAAAATTCGACATCGAAAATTCGACATCAAGAATTCGACACCAGAAACTCGACCTCAAAAATTCGACCTCGAGAATTCAACATCGAAAATTCCTCATCGAAAATTCCTGATCGAAAACTCGACATGGAAAATTCGACATGGAAAATTCGACATGGAAAATTCGGCACCCGAAACCTCGACACCCGAAACCTCGATACTCGAAACCTCGACACCCGAAATCTGACACCCGTAATCTCAACACCCGTAATCTCAACACATGAAACCTCGACACCCAAAACCTCGATACCCAAAACCTCGACACTCGACGGCTGGATACCCGAAAAAAGGAAACGGAGGACCCAACACCGAAACCTCAACACCCGAAAACTCCACACCGAGGACCCCACACCGGAAATCCCAGACCAAGACTTCGATGTCGAAAATTCGAACCCCGGAACCTCGTCACCGAGGATTCGACAACCCAAGACTCGGCAACCGAAGACTCGGCAACCGAACACTCGGCAACCGAAGACTCGGAAACAAAAGACTCGGCAACAAAAGACTCGGCAACCGTAGGCTCGACAACCGAAGGCGCGGCAACCGAAGGCTCGGCAAATGAAGACTCGGCAACCGAAGACTCGGCGACCGAAGACTCGGCGACCGAAGGCTCGGCGACCGAAGGCTCGGCGACCGAAGGCTCGGCGACCGAAGACTCGGCGACCGAAGGCACGCCGACCGAAGGCTCGGCGACCGAAGGCTCGGCCACCGAAGGCTCGGCGACCGAAGGCTCGACAACCGAAGGCTCGACAACCGAAGACTCGACAACCGAGGACTCGACAACCAAAGACTCGACAACCGAAGACTCGGCAACCGAAGACTCGGCGACCGATGACTCGGCAACCGAAGACTCGGCGACCGAAGACTCGGCAACCGAAGACTCGGCGACCGAAGACTCGGTGACCGAAGGCTCGGCGACCGAAGGATCGGCGACCGAAGGCTCGGCGACCGAAGGCTCGGCGACCGAAGGCTCGGCGACCGAAGGCTCGGCGACCGAAGGCTCGGCGACCGAAGGCGCGGCGACCGAAAGCGCGGGATCCGAAGGCGCGGCAACCGAAGTCTCGGCAACCGAAGACTCGGCAAACGAAGACTCGGCAACCGAAGACTCGGCAACCGAAGACTCGGCAACCGAAGGCTCGGCAACCGAGGACTTGAAAACCGAAGACTCGCCAACCGAAGAGTGGGCAACCTAAGACTCGGCAACCGAAGACTCGGCAACCGAAGACTCGGTAACCGAAGGCTCGGCAACCGAAGACTCGGTAACCGAAGACTCGGTAACCGAAGACTCGGCAACCGAAGACTCGGCAACCGAAGACTCGGCAACCGAAGACCCGGCAATCGAAGACTCGGCGACCGAAGGCTCGGCGACCGAAGGCTCGGGGACCGAAGGCTCGGCGACCGAAGGCTCGGCGACCGAAGGCTCGGCGACCGAAGGCTCGGCGACCGAAGGCTCGGCGACCGAAGGCTTGGCGACCGAAGGCTCGGCGACCGAATGCTCGGCGACCGAAGGCACGGCGACCAAAGGCTCAACGACCGAAGGCGCGGCATCCAAAGGCGCGGCAACCGAAGGCTCGGCAACCGAAGACTTGGCAACCGAAGACTCGGCAACCGAGGACTCGACAACGGAGCACCCGACAACCGAAGACTCGACAACCGAAGACTCGACAACCGAAGACTCGACAACAGAAGACTGGGCAACCGAAGACTCGGCTACCGAAGACTCGGAGACCGAAGACTCGGCGACCGAAGACTCGGCGACCGAAGGCTCGGCGACCGAAGGCTCGGCGACCGAAGACTCGACAACCGAAGACTCGACCACCGAAGATTCGACAACCGAAAACTCGAGCCCGAAGACTCGGCACACGAAGACCCACATACGAAGACCCGAAACGAAACCTCGACACCCGAATACACCAAATCGAAAATTCGACGTCGAAAATCCGACATCGAAAATTCGACATCAAAAATTCGACACCTAAAATTCGACCTCATAAATTCGACCTCGAGAATTCAACATCGAAAATTCCTCATCGAAAATTCCTGATCGAAAACTCGACATGGAAAATTCGGCATGGAAAATTCGACACCCGAAACCTCGACACTCGTAACCTCGACACCCGAAATCTCGACACCCGTAATCTCGACACCGGAAACCTCGACACCCAAAACCTCGATACCCAAAACCTCGATACCCAAAACCTCGACACCCGAGGGCTCGACACCCGAAAAAAGGAAACGGAGGATTCAACACCGAAACCTCAACACCCGAAAACTCCACACCGAGGAACCCGCACCGGAAATCCCTGACCAAGAATTCGACGTCGAAAATTCGAACCCCGGAACCTCGTCACCGAGGATTCGACAACCCAAGACTCGGCAACCGAAGACTCGGCAACCGAAGACTCGGCAACCGAAGACTCGGCAACCGAAGACTCGACTACCGATGGCTCGACAACCGAAGGCTCGGCAACCGAAGGCTCGGCGACCGAAGGCTCGACAACCGAAGGCTCGACAACCGAAGACTCGACAACCGAGGACTCGACAACCGAAGAGTCGACAACCGAAGACTCGGCAACCGAAGACTCGGCAACCGATGATTCGGCAACCGAAGACTCGGCAACCGAAGACTCGGCAACCGAAGACTCGGCAACCGAAGACTCGGCAACCGAAGACTCGACAACCGAGGACTCGACAACCGAAGACTCGACAAACGAAGACTCGGCAACCGAAGACTCGGCAACCGATGACTCGGCACGCGAAGACTCGGCAACCGAAGCCTCGGCAACCGAAGACTCCGCAACCGAAGACTCGGCAACCGAAGACTCGGCAACCGAAGTCTCGGCAACCGAAGACTCGGCAACCGAAGACTCGGCAACCGAAGACTCGGCGACCGAAGACTCGGCGACCGAAGGCTCGGCGACCGAAGGATCGGCGACCGAAGGCTCGGCGACCGAAGGCTCGGCGACCGAAGGCTCGGCGACCGAAGGCTCGGCGACCGAAGGCTCGGCGACCGAAGGTTCGGCGACCGAAGACGCGGCGACCGAAGGCGCGGGATCCGAAGGCTCGGCGACCGAAGGCGCGGCGACCGAAGGCGCGGCAACCGAAGTCTCGGCAACCGAAGACTCGGCAACCGAAGACTCGGCAACCGAAGACTCGGCAACCGAAGACTCAGCAACCGAGGACTTGAAAACCGAGGACTCGACAACCGAAGACTCGACAGCCGAAGACCCGACAACCGAAGACTCGACAACCGAAGACTCGACAACCGAAGACTCGACAACCGAAGACTCGACAACCGAAGACTCGACAACCGAAGACTCGGCACATGAAGACCCACATACTAAGACGCGAAACGAAACCTCGACACCCGAATACACCAAATCGAAAATTCGACGTCGAAAATTCGACATCGAAAATTCGACATCAAGAATTCGACACCAGAACCTCGACCTCAAAAATTCGACCTCGAGAATTCAACATCGAAAATTCCTCATCGAAAATTCCTGATCGAAAACTCGACAAGGAAAATTCGACATGGAAAATTCGACATGGAAAATTCGGCACCCGAAACCTCGACACCCGAAACCTCGATACTCGAAACCTCGACACCCGAAATCTGACACCCGTAATCTCAACACCCGTAATCTCAACACATGAAACCTCGACACCCAAAACCTCGATACCCAAAACCTCGACACTCGAGGGCTGGATACCCGAAAAAAGGAAACGGAGGACCCAACACCGAAACCTCAACACCCGAAAACGCCACACCGAGGACCCCACACCGGAAATCCCAGACCAAGACTTCGATGTCGAAAATTCGAACCCCGGAACCTCGTCACCGAGGATTCGACAACCCAAGACTCGGCAACCGAAGACTCGGCAACCGAACACTCGGCAACCGAAGACTCGGAAACAAAAGACTCGGCAACAAAAGACTCGGCAACCGAAGACTGGGCAACCGAAGACTCGGCAACCGAAGACTCGGCAACCGAAGACTCGGCAACCGAAGGCTCGGCAACCGTAGGCTCGGCAACCGAAGGCCCGGCAACCGAAGACTCGGCAACCGAAGACTCGACGACCGAAGACTCGGCAACCGAAGACTCGGCAACCGAAGACTCCGCAACCGAAGACTCGGCAACCGAAGACTCGGCAACCGAAGACTCGGCAACCGAAGGCTCAGCAACCAAAGGCCCGGCAACCAAAGGCTCGGCAACCGAAGACTCGGCAACCGAAGACTCGGCAACCGAAGACTCGGCAACCGAAGACTCGGCAACCGAACAGTGGGCAACCTAAGACTCGGCAACCGAAGACTCGGCAACCGAAGACTCGGTAACCGAAGGCTCGGCAACCGAAGACTCGGTAACCGAAGACTCGGCAACCGAAGACTCGGCAACCGAAGACTCGGCAACCGAAGACTCGGAAACAAAAGACTCGGCAACAAAAGACTCGGCAACCGAAGACTGGGCAACCGAAGACTCGGCAACCGAAGACTCGGCAACCGAAGACTCGGCAACCGAAGGCTCGGCAACCGTACGCTCGGCAACCGAAGGCCCGGCAACCGAAGACTCGGCAACCGAAGACTCGACGACCGAAGACTCGGCAACCGAAGACTCGGCAACCGAAGACTCCGCAACCGAAGACTCGGCAACCGAAGACTCGGCAACCGAAGACTCGGCAACCGAAGGCTCAGCAACCAAAGGCCCGGCAACCAAAGGCTCGGCAACCGAAGACTCGGCAACCGAAGACTCGGCAACCGAAGACTCGGCAACCGAAGACTCGGCAACCGAACAGTGGGCAACCTAAGACTCGGCAACCGAAGACTCGGCAACCGAAGACTCGGTAACCGAAGGCTCGGCAACCGAAGACTCGGTAACCGAAGACTCGGCAACCGAAGACTCGGCAAGCGAAGACTCGGCAACCGAAGACCCGGCAATCGAAGACTCGGCGACCGAAGGCTCGGCGACCGAAGGCTCGGGGACCGAAGGCTCGGCGACCGAAGGCTCGGCGACCGAAGGCTCGGCGACCGAAGGCTCGGCGACCGAAGGCTTGGCGACCGAAGGCTCGGCGACCGAAGGCTCGGCGACCGAATGCTCGGCGACCGAAGGCACGGCGACCAAAGGCTCAACGACCGAAGGCGCGGCATCCGAAGGCGCGGCAACCGAAGGCTCGGCAACCGAAGACTCGGCAACCGAAGACTCGGCAACCGAGGACTCGACAACGGAGCACCCGACAACCGAAGACTCGACAACCGAAGACTCGACAACCGAAGACTCGACAACCGAAGACTCGACAACAGAAGACTGGGCAACCGAAGACTCGGCTACCGAAGACTCGGAGACCGAAGACTCGGCGACCGAAGACTCGGCGACCGAAGGCTCGGCGACCGAAGGCTCGGCGACCGAAGACTCGACAACCGAAGACTCGACAACCGAAGATTCGACAACCGAAAACTCGAGCCCGAAGACTCGGCACACGAAGACCCACATACGAAGACCCGAAACGAAACCTCGACACCCGAATACACCAAATCGAAAATTCGACGTCGAAAATCCGACATCGAAAATTCCACATCAAAAATTCGACACCTAAAATTCGACCTCATAAATTCGACCTCGAGAATTCAACATCGAAAATTCCTCATCGAAAATTCCTGATCGAAAACTCGACATGGAAAATTCGACATGGAAAATTCGACACCCGAAACCTCGACACTCGTAACCTCGACACCCGAAATCTCGACACTCGTAACCTCGACACCCGAAATCTCGACACCCGTAATCTCGACACCGGAAACCTCGACACCCAAAACCTCGATACCCAAAACCTCGATACCCAAAACCTCGACACCCGAGGGCTCGACACCCGAAAAAAGGAAACGGAGGATTCAACACCGAAACATCCCGGAACCTCGTCACCGAGGATTCGACAACCCAAGACTCGGCAACCGAAGACTCGGCAAACGAAGACTCGGCAACCGAAGACTCGGCGACCGAAGGCTCGGCGACCGAAGGCTCGGCGACCGAAGGCTCGGCGACCGAAGGTTCGGCGACCGAAGGCTCGGCGACCGAAGGCTCGGCGACCGAAGGCTCGGCGACCGAAGGCGCGGCGACCGAAGGCGCGGCGACCGAAGGCGCGGGATCCGAAGGCGCGGCAACCGAAGGTTCGGCAACCGAAGACTCGGCAACCGAAGACTCGGAAACCGAAGACTCGGCAACCGCAGACTCGGCAACCGAAGACTCGGCAACCGAAGGCTCGGCGACCAAAGGCTCGGCGACCGAAGGCTCGGCGACCGAAGGCGCGGGATCCGAAGGCGCGGCAACCGAAGACTCGGCAACCGAAGACTCGGCAACCTAAGACTCGGCAACCGAAGACTCGGCAACCGAAGACTCGGTAACCTAAGACTCGGCGACCGAAGGCTCGGCAACCGATGGCTCGGCGACCGAAGGCTCGGCGACCGAAGGCGCGGGATCCGAAGGCGCGGCAACCGAAGGCTCGGCAACCGAAGACTCGACAACCGAAGACTCGGCAACCGAAGACTCGGAAACAAAAGACTCGGCAACAAAAGACTCGGCAACCAAAGTCGCGGCAACCGAAGACTCGGCAACCGAAGACTCGGCAACCGAAGACTCAGCAACCGAAGACTCGGCAACCGAAGACTCGGCAACCGAAGGCGCGGCAACCGAAGGCTCGGCAACCGAAGACTCGGCAACCGAAGACTCGGCAACCGAAGACTCGATAACCGAAGACTCGGCAACCGAAGACTCGGAAACAAAAGACTCGGCAACCGAAGGCTCGGGGACCGAAGGCTCGGCAACCGAAGGCTCGGCGACCGAAGGCTCGGCGACCGAAGACTCGGCAACCGAAGACTCGGCAACCTAAGACTCGGCAACCGAAGACTCGGCAACCGAAGACTCGGTAACCTAAGACTCGGCGACCGAAGGCTCGGCAACCGATGGCTCGGCGACCGAAGGCTCGGCGACCGAAGGCGCGGGATCCGAAGGCGCGGCAACCGAAGGCTCGGCAACCGAAGACTCGATAACCGAAGACTCGGCAACCGAAGACTCGGAAACAAAAGACTCGGCAACAAAAGACTCGGCAACCAAAGTCGCGGCAACCGAAGACTCGGCAACCGAAGACTCGGCAACCGAAGACTCAGCAACCGAAGACTCGGCAACCGAAGACTCGGCAACCGAAGGCGCGGCAACCGAAGGCTCGGCAACCGAAGACTCGGCAACCGAAGGCTCGGCAACCGATGACTCGGCAACCGAAGACTCGGCGACCGAAGGCTCGGCGACCGAAGACTCGGCGACCGAAGACTCGGCGACCGTTGACCCGGCAACCGAAAGCTCGGCGACCGAAGGCTCGGCGACCGAAGGCTCGGCGACCGAAGGCTCGGCGACCGAAGGCTCGACAACCGAAGGCTCGACAACCGAAGACTCGACAACCGAGGACTCGACAACCGAAGACTCGACAACCGAAGACTCGGCAACCGAAGACTCGGCAACCGATGACTCGGCGACCAAAGGCTCGGCGACCGAAGGCTCGGCGACCGAAGGCGCGGGATCCGAAGGCGCGGCAACCGAAGACTCGGCAACCGAAGACTCGGCAACCTAAGACTCGGCAACCGAAGACTCGGCAACCGAAGACTCGGTAACCTAAGACTCGGCGACCGAAGGCTCGGCAACCGATGGCTCGGCAACCGAAGGCTCGGCGACCGAAGGCGCGGGATCCGAAGGCGCGGCAACCGAAGGCTCGGCAACCGAAGACTCGATAACCGAAGACTCGGCAACCGAAGACTCGGAAACAAAAGACTCGGCAACAAAAGACTCGGCAACCAAAGTCGCGGCAACCGAAGACTCGGCAACCGAAGACTCGGCAACCGAAGACTCAGCAACCGAAGACTCGGCAACCGAAGACTCGGCAACCTAAGGCGCGGCAACCGAAGGCTCGGCAACCGAAGACTCGGCAACCGAAGACTCGGCAACCGAAGACTCGATAACCGAAGACTCGGCAACCGAAGACTCGGAAACAAAAGACTCGGCAACAAAAGACTCGGCAACCAAAGACGCGGCAACCGAAGACTCGGCAACCGAAGACTCGGCAACCGAAGACTCGGCAACCGAAGACTCGGCAACCTAAGACTCGGCAACCGAAGACTCGGCAACCGAAGACTCGGTAACCGAAGACTCGGCAACCGAAGACTCGGTAACCGAAGACTCGGCAACCGAAGACTCGGCAACCGAAGACTCGGCAATCGAAGACTCGGCGACCGAAGGCTCGGCGACCGAAGGCTCGGGGACCGAAGGCTCGGCAACCGAAGGCTCGGCGACCGAAGGCTCGGCGACCGAAGGCTCGGCGACCGAAGGCTTGGCGACCGAAGGCTCGGCGACCGAATGCTCGGCGACCGAAGGCACGACGACCGAAGGCTCAACGACCGAAGGCGCGGAATCCGAAGGCGCGGCAACCAAAGGCTCGGCAACCGAAGACTCGGCAACCGAGGACTCGGCAACCGAGGACTCGACAACCGAGCACTCGACAACCGAAGACTCGGCAACCGAAGACTCGGTAACCGAAGACTCGGCAACCGAAGACTCGGTAACCGAAGACTCGGCAACCGAAGACTCGGCAACCGAAGACTCGGCAATCGAAGACTCGGCGACCGAAGGCTCGGCGACCGAAGGCTCGGGGACCGAAGGCTCGGCAACCGAAGGCTCGGCGACCGAAGGCTCGGCGACCGAAGGCTCGGCGACCGAAGGCTTGGCGACCGAAGGCTCGGCGACCGAAGGCACGACGACCGAAGGCTCAACGACCGAAGGCGCGGAATCCGAAGGCGCGGCAACCAAAGGCTCGGCAACCGAAGACTCGGCAACCGAGGACTCGGCAACCGAGGACTCGACAACCGAGCACTCGACAACCGAAGACTCGACAACTGAAGACTCGACAACCGAAGACTCGACAACCGAAGACTCGACAACCGAAGACTCGACAACAGAAGACTGGGCAACCTAAGACTCGGCAACCGAAGACTCGGAAACCGAAGACTCGGCAACCGAAGACTCGGCAACCGAAGACTCGGCAACCGAAGACTCAGCAACCGAAGACTTGAAAACCGAGGACTCGACAACCGAAGACTCGACAAACGAAGACTCGGCAACCGAAGACTCGGCAACCGAAGACTCGGAAACCGAAGACTCGGCAACCGCAGACTCGGCAACCGAAGACTCGGCAACCGAAGGCTCGGTGACCAAAGGCTCGGCGACCGAAGGCTCGGCGACCGAAGGCGCGGGATCCGAAGGCGCGGCAACCGAAGACTCGGCAACCGAAGACTCGGCAACCTAAGACTCGGCAACCGAAGACTCGGCAAATGAAGACTCGGTAACCTAAGACTCGGCGACCGAAGGCTCGGCAACCGATGGCTCGGCGACCGAAGGCTCGGCAACCGAAGGCGCGGGATCCGAAGGCGCGGCAACCGAAGGCTCGGCAACCGAAGACTCGATAACCGAAGACTCGGCAACCGAAGACTCGGAAACAAAAGACTCGGCAACAAAAGACTCGGCAACCAAAGACGCGGCAACCGAAGACTCGGCAACCGAAGACTCGGCAACCGAAGACTCAGCAACCGAAGGCGCGGGATCCGAAGGCGCGGCAACCGAAGGCTCGGCAACCGAAGACTCGATAACCGAAGACTCGGCAACCGAAGACTCGGAAACAAAAGACTCGGCAACAAATGACTCGGCAACCAAAGACGCGGCAACCGAAGACTCGGCAACCGAAGACTTGGCAACCGAAGACTCGGCAACCGAAGACTCGGCAACCGAAGACTCGGCAACCGAAGACTCGGCAACCTAAGACTCGGCAACCGAAGACTCGGCAACCGAAGACTCGGTAACCGAAGACTCGGCAACCGAAGACTCGGTAACCGAAGACTCGGCAACCGAAGACTCGGCAACCGAAGACTCGGCAACCGAAGACTCGGCAATCGAAGACTCGGCGACCGAAGGCTCGGCGACCGAAGGCTCGGGGACTGAAGGCTCGGGGACCGAAGGCTCGGCAACCGAAGGCTCGGCGACCGAAGGCTCGGCGACCGAAGGCTCGGCGACCGAAGGCTTGGCGACCGAAGGCTCGGCGACCGAATGCTCGGCGACCGAAGGCACGACGACCGAAGGCTCAACGACCGAAGGCGCGGCATCCGAAGGCGCGGCAACCAAAGGCTCGGCAACCGAAGACTCGGCAACCGAGGACTCGACAACCGAGCACTCGACAACCGAAGACTCGACAACCGAAGACTCGACAACCGAAGACTCGACAACCGAAGACTCGACAACCGAAGACTCGACAACAGAAGACTGGGCAACCGAAGACTCGGCAACCGAAGACTCGGAAACCGAAGACTCGGCAACCGAAGACTCGGCAACCGAAGACTCAGCAACCGAAGACGTGAAAACCGAGGACTCGACAACCGAAGACTCGACAAACGAAGACTCGGCAACCGAAGGCTCGGCAACCGAAGACTCGACAACCGAAGACTCGACAACCGAAGACTCGACAACAGAAGACTGGGCAACCGAAGACTCGGCAACCGAAGACTCGGCAACCGAAGACGCTGCAACCGAAGACTCGGAAAACGAAGACTCGGACCCCGAAGACTCGGCAACCGAAGACTCGGCAACCGAAGACTCGGCAACCGAAGACTCGGCGACCGAAGACTCGGCGACCGAAGGCTCGGCGACCGAAGGCTCGGCGACCGAAGGCTCGGCAACCGATGGCTCGGCGACCGAAGGCTCGGTGACCGAAGGCTCGGCGACCGAAGGCTCGGCGACCGGAAGCTCGGCGACCGAAGGCGCGGGATCCGAAGGCGCGGCAACCGAAGGCTCGGCAACCGAAGACTCGGCAACCGAAGAATCGGCGACCGAAGACTCGGCGACCGAAGGCTCGGCGACCGAAGGCTCGGCGACCGAAGGTTCGGCAACCGAAGGCTCGGCGACCGAAGGCTCGGAGACCAAAGGCTCGGCGACCGAAGGCGCGGGATCCGAAGGCGCGGCAGCCGAAGGCTCGGCAACCGATGACTCGGCAACCGAAGACTCGGCGACCGAAGGCTCGGCGACCGAAGACTCGGCGACCGAAGACTCGGCGACCGTTGACCCGGCAACCGAAAGCTCGGCGACCGAAGGCTCGGCGACCGAAGGCTCGGCGACCGAAGACTCGGCGACCGAAGGCACGGCGACCGAAGGCTCGGCGACCGAAGGCTCGGCAACCGAAGGCTCGGCGACCGAAGGCTCGACAACCGAAGGCTCGACAACCGAAGACTCGACAACCGAGTACTCGACAACCGAAGACTCGACAACCGAAGACTCGGCAACCGAAGACTCGGCAACCGATGACTCGGCAACCGAAGACTCGGCAACCGAAGCCTCGGCAACCGAAGACTCGGCAACCGAAGACTCGGCAAACGAAGACTCGGCAACCGAAGACTCGGCAACCGAAGACTCGGCAACCGAAGACGCGGCAACCGAAGACTCGGCAACCGAAGACTCGGCAACCGAAGACTCGCAACCGAAGACTCGGCGACCGAAGGCTCGGCGAAAGAAGGCTCGGCGACCGAAGGCTCGGCGACCGAAGGCTTGGCGACCGAAGGCTCGGCGACCGAATGCTCGGCGACCGAAGGCACGACGACCGAAGGCTCAACGACCGAAGGCGCGGCATCCGAAGGCGCGGCAACCGAAGGCTCGGCAACCGAAGACTCGGCAACCGATTACTCGGCAACCGAGGACTCGACAACCGAGCACTCGACAACCGAAGACTCGACAACCAAAGACTCGACAACCGAAGACTCGACAACCGAAGACTCGACAACCGAAGACTCGACAACCGAAGACTCGATAACAGAAGACTGGGCAACCGAAGACTCGGCAACCGAAGACTCGGAAACCGAAGACTCGGCAACCGAAGACTCGGCAACCGAAGACTCAGCAACCGAAGACTTGAAAACCGAGGACTCGACAACCGAAGACTCGGCAACCGAAGACTCGGCAACCGAAGGCTCGGCAACCGAAGAGTCGGCAACCGAAGACTCGGCAACCGAAGAGTCGGCAACCGAAGACTCGGCAACCGAAGACTCGGCAACCGAAGACTCGGCGACCGAAGACTCGGCGACCGAAGGCTCGGCGACCGAAGGCTCGGCGACCGAAGGCTCGGCAACCGATGGCTCGGCGACCGAAGGCTCGACAACAGAAGACTGGGCAACCGAAGACTCGGCAACCGAAGACTCGGAAACCGAAGACTCGGCAACCGAAGACTCGGCAACCGAAGACTCAGCAACCGAAGACTTGAAAACCGAGGACTCGACAACCGAAGACTCGACAAACGAAGACTCGGCAACCGAAGGCTCGGCAACCGAAGACTCGGCAACCGAAGGCTCGGCAACCGAAGAGTCGGCAACCGAAGACTCGGCAACCGGATACTCGGCAACCGAAGACTCGGCAACTGAAGACTCGGCAACCGAAGACGCTGCAACCGAAGACTCGGAAAACGAAGACTCGGCAACCGAAGACTCGGCAACCGAAGACTCGGCAACCGAAGACTCGGCGACCGAAGACTCGGCGACCGAAGGCTCGGCGACCGAAGGCTCGGTGACCGAAGGTTCGGCGACCGAAGGCTCGGCGACCGAAGGCTCGGAGACCAAAGGCTCGGCGACCGAAGGCGCGGGATCCGAAGGCGCGGCAACCGAAGGCTCGGCAACCGATGACTCGGCAACCGAAGAGTCGGCAACCGAAGACTCGGCAACCGGATACTCGGCAACCGAAGACTCGGGTACCGAAGACTCGGCAACCGAAGACGCTGCAACCGAAGACTCGGAAAACGAAGACTCGGCAACCGAAGACTCGGCAACCGAAGACTCGGCAACCGAAGACTCGGCAACCGAAGACTCGGCAAACGAAGACTCGGCAACCGAAGACTCGGCGACCAAAGGCTCGGCGACCGAAGGTTCGGCGACCGAAGGCTCGGCGACCGAAGGCTCGGCGACCGAAGACTCGGCGACCGAAGACTCGGCGACCGTTGACCCGGCAACCGAAAGCTCGGCGACCGAAGGCTCGGCGACCGAAGGCTCGGCGACCGAAGGCTCGACAACCGAAGGCTCGACAACCGAAGACTCGACAACCGAGGACTCGACAACCGAAGACTCGACAACCGAAGACTCGGCAACCGAAGACTCGGCAACCGATGACTCGGCAACCGAAGACTCGGCAACCGAAGCCTCGGCAACCGAAGACTCGGCAACCGAAGACTCGGCAACCGAAGACTCGGCAATCGAAGACTCGGCGACCGAAGGCTCGGCGACCGAAGGCTCGGGGACTGAAGGCTCGGGGACCGAAGGCTCGGCAACCGAAGGCTCGGCGACCGAAGGCTCGGCGACCGAAGGCTCGGCGACCGAAGGCTTGGCGACCGAAGGCTCGGCGACCGAATGCTCGGCGACCGAAGGCACGACGACCGAAGGCTCAACGACCGAAGGCGCGGCATCCGAAGGCGCGGCAACCAAAGGCTCGGCAACCGAAGACTCGGCAACCGAGGACTCGACAACCGAGCACTCGACAACCGAAGACTCGACAACCGAAGACTCGACAACCGAAGACTCGACAACCGAAGACTCGGCAACCTAAGACTCGGCAACCGAAGACTCGGCAACCGAAGACTCGGTAACCGAAGACTCGGCAACCGAAGACTCGGCAACCGAAGACTCGGCAACCTAAGACTCGGCAACCGAAGACTCGGCAACCGAAGACTCGGTAACCGAAGACTCGGCAACCGAAGACTCGGTAACCGAAGACTCGGCAACCGAAGACTCGGCAACCGAAGACTCGGCAACCGAAGACTCGGCAATCGAAGACTCGGCGACCGAAGGCTCGGCGACCGAAGGCTCGGGGACTGAAGGCTCGGGGACCGAAGGCTCGGCAACCGAAGGCTCGGCGACCGAAGGCTCGGCGACCGAAGGCCCGGCGACCGAAGGCTTGGCGACCGAAGGCTCGGCGACCGAATGCTCGGCGACCGAAGGCACGACGACCGAAGGCTCAACGACCGAAGGCGCGGCATCCGAAGGCGCGGCAACCAAAGGCTCGGCAACCGAAGACTCGGCAACCGAGGACTCGACAACCGAGCACTCGACAACCGAAGACTCGACAACCGAAGACTCGACAACCGAAGACTCGACAACCGAAGACTCGACAACCGAAGACTCGACAACAGAAGACTGGGCAACCGAAGACTCGGCAACCGAAGACTCGGAAACCGAAGACTCGGCAACCGAAGACTCGGCAACCGAAGACTCAGCAACCGAAGACGTGAAAACCGAGGACTCGACAACCGAAGACTCGACAAACGAAGACTCGGCAACCGAAGGCTCGGCAACCGAAGACTCGACAACCGAAGACTCGACAACCGAAGACTCGACAACCGAAGACTCGACAACAGAAGACTGGGCAACCGAAGACTCGGCAACCGAAGACTCGGCAACCGAAGACGCTGCAACCGAAGACTCGGAAAACGAAGACTCGGCAACCGAAGACTCGGCAACCGAAGACTCGGCAACCGAAGACTCGGCAACCGAAGACTCGGCGACCGAAGACTCGGCGACCGAAGGCTCGGCGACCGAAGGCTCGGCGACCGAAGGCTCGGCAACCGATGGCTCGGCGACCGAAGGCTCGGTGACCGAAGGCTCGGCGACCGAAGGCTCGGCGACCGAAGGCTCGGCGACCGAAGGCGCGGGATCCGAAGGCGCGGCAACCGAAGGCTCGGCAACCGAAGACTCGGCAACCGAAGAATCGGCGACCGAAGACTCGGCGACCGAAGGCTCGGCGACCGAAGGCTCGGCGACCGAAGGTTCGGCAACCGAAGGCTCGGCGACCGAAGGCTCGGAGACCAAAGGCTCGGCGACCGAAGGCGCGGGATCCGAAGGCGCGGCAGCCGAAGGCTCGGCAACCGATGACTCGGCAACCGAAGACTCGGCGACCGAAGGCTCGGCGACCGAAGACTCGGCGACCGAAGACTCGGCGACCGTTGACCCGGCAACCGAAAGCTCGGCGACCGAAGGCTCGGCGACCGAAGGCTCGGCGACCGAAGACTCGGCGACCGAAGGCACGGCGACCGAAGGCTCGGCGACCGAAGGCTCGGCAACCGAAGGCTCGGCGACCGAAGACTCGGCAACCGAAGACTCAGCAACCGAAGACGTGAAAACCGAGGACTCGACAACCGAAGACTCGACAAACGAAGACTCGGCAACCGAAGGCTCGGCAACCGAAGACTCGACAACCGAAGACTCGACAACCGAAGACTCGACAACCGAAGACTCGACAACAGAAGACTGGGCAACCGAAGACTCGGCAACCGAAGACTCGGCAACCGAAGACGCTGCAACCGAAGACTCGGAAAACGAAGACTCGGCAACCGAAGACTCGGCAACCGAAGACTCGGCAACCGAAGACTCGGCAACCGAAGACTCGGCGACCGAAGACTCGGCGACCGAAGGCTCGGCGACCGAAGGCTCGGCGACCGAAGGCTCGGCGACCGAAGGCTCGGCGACCGAAGGCGCGGGATCCGAAGGCGCGGCAACCGAAGGCTCGGCAACCGAAGACTCGGCAACCGAAGAATCGGCGACCGAAGACTCGGCGACCGAAGGCTCGGCGACCGAAGGCTCGGCGACCGAAGGTTCGGCAACCGAAGGCTCGGCGACCGAAGGCTCGGAGACCAAAGGCTCGGCGACCGAAGGCGCGGGATCCGAAGGCGCGGCAGCCGAAGGCTCGGCAACCGATGACTCGGCAACCGAAGACTCGGCGACCGAAGGCTCGGCGACCGAAGACTCGGCGACCGAAGACTCGGCGACCGTTGACCCGGCAACCGAAAGCTCGGCGACCGAAGGCTCGGCGACCGAAGGCTCGGCGACCGAAGACTCGGCGACCGAAGGCACGGCGACCGAAGGCTCGGCGACCGAAGGCTCGGCAACCGAAGGCTCGGCGACCGAAGGCTCGACAACCGAAGGCTCGACAACCGAAGACTCGACAACCGAGGACTCGACAACCGAAGACTCGACAACCGAAGACTCGGCAACCGAAGACTCGGCAACCGATGACTCGGCAACCGAAGACTCGGCAACCGAAGCCTCGGCAACCGAAGACTCGGCAACCGAAGACTCGGCAAACGAAGACTCGGCAACCGAAGACTCGGCAACCGAAGACTCGGCAACCGAAGACGCGGCAACCGAAGACTCGGCAACCGAAGACTCGGCAACCGAAGACTCGCAACCGAAGACTCGGCGACCGAAGACTCGGCGACCGAAGACTCGGCGACCGAAGACTCGGCGACCGAAGGCTCGGCGAAAGAAGGCTCGGCGACCGAAGGCTCGGCGACCGAAGGCTTGGCGACCGAATGCTCGGCGACCGAAGGCACGACGACCGAAGGCTCAACGACCGAAGGCGCGGCATCCGAAGGCGCGGAAACCGAAGGCTCGGCAACCGAAGACTCGGCAACCGAGGACTCGGCAACCGAGGACTCGACAACCGAGCACTCGACAACCGAAGACTCGACAACCGAAGACTCGACAACCGAAGACTCGACAACCGAAGACTCGACAACCGAAGACTCGATAACAGAAGACTGGGCAACCGAAGACTCGGCAACCGAAGACTCGGAAACCGAAGACTCGGCAACCGAAGACTCGGCAACCGAAGACTCAGCAACCGAAGACTTGAAAACCGAGGACTCGACAACCGAAGACTCGGCAACCGAAGACTCGGCAACCGAAGGCTCGGCAACCGAAGAGTCGGCAACCGAAGACTCGGCAACCGAAGAGTCGGCAACCGAAGACTCGGCAACCGAAGACTCGGCAACCGAATACTCGGCAACCGAATACTCGGCAACCGAAGACTCGGCAACCGAAGACTCGGCAACCGAAGACGCTGCAACCGAAGACTCGGAAAACGAAGACTCGGCAACCGAAGACTCGGCAACCGAAGACTCGGCAACCGAAGACTCGGCAACCGAAGACTCGGCGACCGAAGACTCGGCGACCGAAGGCTCGGCGACCGAAGGCTCGGCGACCGAAGGCTCGGCAACCGATGGCTCGGCGACCGAAGGCTCGACAACAGAAGACTGGGCAACCGAAGACTCGGCAACCGAAGACTCGGAAACCGAAGACTCGGCAACCGAAGACTCGGCAACCGAAGACTCAGCAACCGAAGACTTGAAAACCGAGGACTCGACAACCGAAGACTCGACAAACGAAGACTCGGCAACCGAAGGCTCGGCAACCGAAGACTCGGCAACCGAAGACTCGGCAACCGAAGAGTCGGCAACCGAAGACTCGGCAACCGGATACTCGGCAACCGAAGACTCGGCAACTGAAGACTCGGCAACCGAAGACGCTGCAACCGAAGACTCGGAAAACGAAGACTCGGCAACCGAAGACTCGGCAACCGAAGACTCGGCAACCGAAGACTCGGCGACCGAAGACTCGGCGACCGAAGGCTCGGCGACCGAAGGCTCGGCAACCGATGGCTCGGCGACCGAAGGCTCGGTGACCGAAGGCTCGGCGACCGAAGGCTCGGCGACCGAAGGCTCGGCGACCGAAGGGGCGGGATCCGAAGGCGCGGCAACCGAAGGCTCGGCAACCGAAGACTCGGCAACCGAAGAATCGGCGACCGAAGACTCGGCGACCGAAGGCTCGGCGACCGAAGGCTCGGTGACCGAAGGTTCGGCGACCGAAGGCTCGGCGACCGAAGGCTCGGAGACCAAAGGCTCGGCGACCGAAGGCGCGGGATCCGAAGGCGCGGCAACCGAAGGCTCGGCAACCGATGACTCGGCAACCGAAGATTCGGCGACCGAAGGCTCGGCGACCGAAGACTCGGCGACCGAAGACTCGGCGACCGTTGACCCGGCAACCGAAAGCTCGGCGACCGAAGGCTCGGCGACCGAAGGCTCGGCGACCGAAGGCTCGGCGACCGAAGGCTCGGCGACCGAAGGCTCGGCGACCGAAGGCTCGGCGACCGAAGGCTCGGCGACCGAAGGCTAGGCAACCGAAGGCTCGGCGACCGAAGGCTCGACAACCGAAGGCTCGACAACCGAAGACTCGACAACCGAGGACTCGACAACCGAAGACTCGACAACCGAAGACTCGGCAACCGAAGACTCGGCAACCGATGACTCGGCAACCGAAGACTCGGCAACCGAAGCCTCGGCAACCGAAGACTCGGCAACCGAAGACTCGGCAAACGAAGACTCGGCAACCGAAGACTCGGCAACCGAAGACGCGGCAACCGAAGACTCGGCAACCGAAGACTCGGCAACCGAAGACTCGCAACCGAAGACTCGGCGACCGAAGACTCGGCGACCGAAGACTCGGCGACCGAAGACTCGGCGACCGAAGGCTCGGCGACCGAAGGCTCGGCGACCGAAGGCTCGGCGACCGAAGGCTTGGCGACCGAAGCCTCGGCGACCGAATGCTCGGCGACCGAAGGCACGACGACCGAAGGCTCAACGACCGAAGGCGCGGCATCCGAAGGCGCGGCAACCGAAGGCTCGGCAACCGAAGACTCGGCAACCGAAGACTCGGCAACCGAGGACTCGGCAACCGAGGACTCGACAACCGAGCACTCGACAACCGAAGACTCGACAACCGAAGACTCGGCAACCGAAGACTCAGCAACCGAAGACTTGAAAACCGAGGACTCGACAACCGAAGACTCGACAAACGAAGACTCGGCAACCGAAGGCCGGCAACCGAAGACTCGGCAACCGAAGACTCGGCAACCGAAGAGTCGGCAACCGAAGACTCGGCAACCGAAGACTCGGCAACCGAAGACTCGGCAACCGAAGACTCGGCAACCGAAGACGCTGCAACCGAAGACTCGGAAAACGAAGACTCGGCAACCGAAGACTCGGCAACCGAAGACTCGGCAACCGAAGACTCGGCAACCGAAGACTCGGCGACCGAAGACTCGGCGACCGAAGGCTCGGCGACCGAAGGCTCGGCGACCGAAGGCTCGGCGACCAAAGGCTCGGCAACCGATGGCTCGGCGACCGAAGGCTCGGCGACCGAAGGCTCGGCGACCGAAGGCTCGGCGACCGAAGGCTCGGCGACCGAAGGCGCGGGATCCGAAGGCGCGGCAACCGAAGGCTCGGCAACCGAAGACTCGGCAACCGAAGAATCGGCGACCGAAGACTCGGCGACCGAAGGCTCGGCGACCGAAGGCTCGGTGACCGAAGGTTCGGCGACCGAAGGCTCGGCGACCGAAGGCTCGGAGACCAAAGGCTCGGCGACCGAAGGCGCGGGATCCGAAGGCGCGGCAACCGAAGGCTCGGCAACCGAAGACTCGGCAACCGAAGACTCGGCAACCGAGGACTCGGCAACCGAGGACTCGACAACCGAGCACTCGACAACCGAAGACTCGACAACCGAAGACTCGGCAACCGAAGACTCAGCAACCGAAGACTTGAAAACCGAGGACTCGACAACCGAAGACTCGACAAACGAAGACTCGGCAACCGAAGGCCGGCAACCGAAGACTCGGCAACCGAAGACTCGGCAACCGAAGAGTCGGCAACCGAAGACTCGGCAACCGGAGACTCGGCAACCGAAGACTCGGCAACCGAAGACTCGGCAACCGAAGACGCTGCAACCGAAGACTCGGAAAACGAAGACTCGGCAACCGAAGACTCGGCAACCGAAGACTCGGCAACCGAAGACTCGGCAACCGAAGACTCGGCGACCGAAGACTCGGCGACCGAAGGCTCGGCGACCGAAGGCTCGGCGACCGAAGGCTCGGCGACCAAAGGCTCGGCAACCGATGGCTCGGCGACCGAAGGCTCGGCGACCGAAGGCTCGGCGACCGAAGGCTCGGCGACCGAAGGCTCGGCGACCGAAGGCGCGGGATCCGAAGGCGCGGCAACCGAAGGCTCGGCAACCGAAGACTCGGCAACCGAAGAATCGGCGACCGAAGACTCGGCGACCGAAGGCTCGGCGACCGAAGGCTCGGTGACCGAAGGTTCGGCGACCGAAGGCTCGGCGACCGAAGGCTCGGAGACCAAAGGCTCGGCGACCGAAGGCGCGGGATCCGAAGGCGCGGCAACCGAAGGCTCGGCAACCGATGACTCGGCAACCGAAGAGTCGGCAACCGAAGACTCGGCAACCGGATACTCGGCAACCGAAGACTCGGCAACCGAAGACTCGGCAACCGAAGACGCTGCAACCGAAGACTCGGAAAACGAAGACTCGGCAACCGAAGACTCGGCAACCGAAGACTCGGCAACCGAAGACTCGGCAACCGAAGACTCGGCAACCGAAGACTCGGCAAACGAAGACTCGGCAACCGAAGACTCGGCGACCAAAGGCTCGGCGACCGAAGGTTCGGCGACCGAAGGCTCGGCGACCGAAGGCTCGGCGACCGAAGACTCGGCGACCGAAGACTCGGCAACCGAAGAATCGGCGACCGAAGACTCGGCGACCGAAGGCTCGGCGACCGAAGGCTCGGTGACCGAAGGTTCGGCGACCGAAGGCTCGGCGACCGAAGGCTCGGATACCAAAGGCTCGGCGACCGAAGGCGCGGGATCCGAAGGCGCGGCAACCGAAGGCTCGGCAACCGATGACTCGGCAACCGAAGAGTCGGCAACCGAAGACTCGGCAACCGAAGACTCGGCAACCGAAGACTCGCAACCGAAGACTCGGCGACCGAAGACTCGGCGACCGAAGACTCGGCGACCGAAGACTCGGCGACCGAAGGCTCGGCGACCGAAGGCTCGGCGACCGAAGGCTCGGCGACCGAAGGCTTGGCGACCGAAGCCTCGGCGACCGAATGCTCGGCGACCGAAGGCACGACGACCGAAGGCTCAACGACCGAAGGCGCGGCATCCGAAGGCGCGGCAACCGAAGGCTCGGCAACCGAAGACTCGGCAACCGAAGACTCGGCAACCGAGGACTCGGCAACCGAGGACTCGACAACCGAGCACTCGACAACCGAAGACTCGACAACCGAAGACTCGGCAACCGAAGACTCAGCAACCGAAGACTTGAAAACCGAGGACTCGACAACCGAAGACTCGACAAACGAAGACTCGGCAACCGAAGGCCGGCAACCGAAGACTCGGCAACCGAAGACTCGGCAACCGAAGAGTCGGCAACCGAAGACTCGGCAACCGAAGACTCGGCAACCGAAGACTCGGCAACCGAAGACTCGGCAACCGAAGACGCTGCAACCGAAGACTCGGAAAACGAAGACTCGGCAACCGAAGACTCGACAACCGAAGACTCGGCAACCGAAGACTCGGCAACCGAAGACTCGGCGACCGAAGACTCGGCGACCGAAGGCTCGGCGACCGAAGGCTCGGCGACCGAAGGCTCGGCGACCAAAGGCTCGGCAACCGATGGCTCGGCGACCGAAGGCTCGGCGACCGAAGGCTCGGCGACCGAAGGCTCGGCGACCGAAGGCTCGGCGACCGAAGGCGCGGGATCCGAAGGCGCGGCAACCGAAGGCTCGGCAACCGAAGACTCGGCAACCGAAGAATCGGCGACCGAAGACTCGGCGACCGAAGGCTCGGCGACCGAAGGCTCGGTGACCGAAGGTTCGGCGACCGAAGGCTCGGCGACCGAAGGCTCGGAGACCAAAGGCTCGGCGACCGAAGGCGCGGGATCCGAAGGCGCGGCAACCGAAGGCTCGGCAACCGAAGACTCGGCAACCGAAGACTCGGCAACCGAGGACTCGGCAACCGAGGACTCGACAACCGAGCACTCGACAACCGAAGACTCGACAACCGAAGACTCGGCAACCGAAGACTCAGCAACCGAAGACTTGAAAACCGAGGACTCGACAACCGAAGACTCGACAAACGAAGACTCGGCAACCGAAGGCCGGCAACCGAAGACTCGGCAACCGAAGACTCGGCAACCGAAGAGTCGGCAACCGAAGACTCGGCAACCGGAGACTCGGCAACCGAAGACTCGGCAACCGAAGACTCGGCAACCGAAGACGCTGCAACCGAAGACTCGGAAAACGAAGACTCGGCAACCGAAGACTCGGCAACCGAAGACTCGGCAACCGAAGACTCGGCGACCGAAGACTCGGCGACCGAAGGCTCGGCGACCGAAGGCTCGGCGACCGAAGGCTCGGCGACCAAAGGCTCGGCAACCGATGGCTCGGCGACCGAAGGCTCGGCGACCGAAGGCTCGGCGACCGAAGGCTCGGCGACCGAAGGCTCGGCGACCGAAGGCGCGGGATCCGAAGGCGCGGCAACCGAAGGCTCGGCAACCGAAGACTCGGCAACCGAAGAATCGGCGACCGAAGACTCGGCGACCGAAGGCTCGGCGACCGAAGGCTCGGTGACCGAAGGTTCGGCGACCGAAGGCTCGGCGACCGAAGGCTCGGAGACCAAAGGCTCGGCGACCGAAGGCGCGGGATCCGAAGGCGCGGCAACCGAAGGCTCGGCAACCGATGACTCGGCAACCGAAGAGTCGGCAACCGAAGACTCGGCAACCGGATACTCGGCAACCGAAGACTCGGCAACCGAAGACTCGGCAACCGAAGACGCTGCAACCGAAGACTCGGAAAACGAAGACTCGGCAACCGAAGACTCGGCAACCGAAGACTCGGCAACCGAAGACTCGGCAACCGAAGACTCGGCAACCGAAGACTCGGCAAACGAAGACTCGGCAACCGAAGACTCGGCGACCAAAGGCTCGGCGACCGAAGGTTCGGCGACCGAAGGCTCGGCGACCGAAGGCTCGGCGACCGAAGACTCGGCGACCGAAGACTCGGCAACCGAAGAATCGGCGACCGAAGACTCGGCGACCGAAGGCTCGGCGACCGAAGGCTCGGTGACCGAAGGTTCGGCGACCGAAGGCTCGGCGACCGAAGGCTCGGATACCAAAGGCTCGGCGACCGAAGGTGCGGGATCCGAAGGCGCGGCAACCGAAGGCTCGGCAACCGATGACTCGGCAACCGAAGAGTCGGCAACCGAAGACTCGGCAACCGGATACTCGGCAACCGAAGACTCGGGTACCGAAGACTCGGCAACCGAAGACGCTGCAACCGAAGACTCGGAAAACGAAGACTCGGCAACCGAAGACTCGGCAACCGAAGACTCGGCAACCGAAGACTCGGCAACCGAAGACTCGGCAAACGAAGACTCGGCAACCGAAGACTCGGCGACCAAAGGCTCGGCGACCGAAGACTCGGCGACCGAAGACTCGGCGACCGAAGGCTCGGCGAAAGAAGGCTCGGCGACCGAAGGCTCGGCGACCGAAGGCTTGGCGACCGAATGCTCGGCGACCGAAGGCACGACGACCGAAGGCTCAACGACCGAAGGCGCGGCATCCGAAGGCGCGGAAACCGAAGGCTCGGCAACCGAAGACTCGGCAACCGAGGACTCGGCAACCGAGGACTCGACAACCGAGCACTCGACAACCGAAGACTCGACAACCGAAGACTCGACAACCGAAGACTCGACAACCGAAGACTCGACAACCGAAGACTCGATAACAGAAGACTGGGCAACCGAAGACTCGGCAACCGAAGACTCGGAAACCGAAGACTCGGCAACCGAAGACTCGGCAACCGAAGACTCAGCAACCGAAGACTTGAAAACCGAGGACTCGACAACCGAAGACTCGGCAACCGAAGACTCGGCAACCGAAGGCTCGGCAACCGAAGAGTCGGCAACCGAAGACTCGGCAACCGAAGAGTCGGCAACCGAAGACTCGGCAACCGAAGACTCGGCAACCGAATACTCGGCAACCGAATACTCGGCAACCGAAGACTCGGCAACCGAAGACTCGGCAACCGAAGACGCTGCAACCGAAGACTCGGAAAACGAAGACTCGGCAACCGAAGACTCGGCAACCGAAGACTCGGCAACCGTAGACTCGGCAACCGAAGACTCGGCGACCGAAGACTCGGCGACCGAAGGCTCGGCGACCGAAGGCTCGGCGACCGAAGGCTCGGCAACCGATGGCTCGGCGACCGAAGGCTCGACAACAGAAGACTGGGCAACCGAAGACTCGGCAACCGAAGACTCGGAAACCGAAGACTCGGCAACCGAAGACTCGGCAACCGAAGACTCAGCAACCGAAGACTTGAAAACCGAGGACTCGACAACCGAAGACTCGACAAACGAAGACTCGGCAACCGAAGGCTCGGCAACCGAAGACTCGGCAACCGAAGACTCGGCAACCGAAGAGTCGGCAACCGAAGACTCGGCAACCGGATACTCGGCAACCGAAGACTCGGCAACTGAAGACTCGGCAACCGAAGACGCTGCAACCGAAGACTCGGAAAACGAAGACTCGGCAACCGAAGACTCGGCAACCGAAGACTCGGCAACCGAAGACTCGGCGACCGAAGACTCGGCGACCGAAGGCTCGGCGACCGAAGGCTCGGCAACCGATGGCTCGGCGACCGAAGGCTCGGTGACCGAAGGCTCGGCGACCGAAGGCTCGGCGACCGAAGGCTCGGCGACCGAAGGCGCGGGATCCGAAGGCGCGGCAACCGAAGGCTCGGCAACCGAAGACTCGGCAACCGAAGAATCGGCGACCGAAGACTCGGCGACCGAAGGCTCGGCGACCGAAGGCTCGGTGACCGAAGGTTCGGCGACCGAAGGCTCGGCGACCGAAGGCTCGGAGACCAAAGGCTCGGCGACCGAAGGCGCGGGATCCGAAGGCGCGGCAACCGAAGGCTCGGCAACCGATGACTCGGCAACCGAAGATTCGGCGACCGAAGGCTCGGCGACCGAAGACTCGGCGACCGAAGACTCGGCGACCGTTGACCCGGCAACCGAAAGCTCGGCGACCGAAGGCTCGGCGACCGAAGGCTCGGCGACCGAAGGCTCGGCGACCGAAGGCTCGGCGACCGAAGGCTCGGCGACCGAAGGCTCGGCGACCGAAGGCTCGGCGACCGAAGGCTCGGCGACCGAAGGCTCGGCGACCGAAGGCTCGGCAACCGAAGGCTCGGCGACCGAAGGCTCGACAACCGAAGGCTCGACAACCTAAGACTCGACAACCGAGGACTCGACAACCGAAGACTCGACAACCGAAGACTCGGCAACCGAAGACTCGGCAACCGATGACTCGGCAACCGAAGACTCGGCAACCGAAGCCTCGGCAACCGAAGACTCGGCAACCGAAGACTCGGCAAACGAAGACTCGGCAACCGAAGACTCGGCAACCGAAGACGCGGCAACCGAAGACTCGGCAACCGAAGACTCGGCAACCGAAGACTCGCAACCGAAGACTCGGCGACCGAAGACTCGGCGACCGAAGACTCGGCGACCGAAGACTCGGCGACCGAAGGCTCGGCGACCGAAGGCTCGGCGACCGAAGGCTCGGCGACCGAAGGCTCGGCGACCGAAGGCTTGGCGACCGAAGCCTCGGCGACCGAATGCTCGGCGACCGAAGGCACGACGACCGAAGGCTCAACGACCGAAGGCGCGGCATCCGAAGGCGCGGCAACCGAAGGCTCGGCAACCGAAGACTCGGCAACCGAAGACTCGGCAACCGAGGACTCGGCAACCGAGGACTCGACAACCGAGCACTCGACAACCGAAGACTCGACAACCGAAGACTCGGCAACCGAAGACTCAGCAACCGAAGACTTGAAAACCGAGGACTCGACAACCGAAGACTCGACAAACGAAGACTCGGCAACCGAAGGCCGGCAACCGAAGACTCGGCAACCGAAGACTCGGCAACCGAAGAGTCGGCAACCGAAGACTCGGCAACCGAAGACTCGGCAACCGAAGACTCGGCAACCGAAGACTCGGCAACCGAAGACGCTGCAACCGAAGACTCGGAAAACGAAGACTCGGCAACCGAAGACTCGGCAACCGAAGACTCGGCAACCGAAGACTCGGCAACCGAAGACTCGGCGACCGAAGGCTCGGCGACCGAAGTCTCGGCGACCGAAGGCTCGGCGACCAAAGGCTCGGCAACCGATGGCTCGGCGACCGAAGGCTCGGCGACCGAAGGCTCGGCGACCGAAGGCTCGGCGACCGAAGGCTCGGCGACCGAAGGCGCGGGATCCGAAGGCGCGGCAACCGAAGGCTCGGCAACCGAAGACTCGGCAACCGAAGAATCGGCGACCGAAGACTCGGCGACCGAAGGCTCGGCGACCGAAGGCTCGGTGACCGAAGGTTCGGCGACCGAAGGCTCGGCGACCGAAGGCTCGGAGACCAAAGGCTCGGCGACCGAAGGCGCGGGATCCGAAGGCGCGGCAACCGAAGGCTCGGCAACCGATGACTCGGCAACCGAAGAGTCGGCAACCGAAGACTCGGCAACCGGATACTCGGCAACCGAAGACTCGGCAACCGAAGACTCGGCAACCGAAGACGCTGCAACCGAAGACTCGGAAAACGAAGACTCGGCAACCGAAGACTCGGCAACCGAAGACTCGGCAACCGAAGACTCGGCAACCGAAGACTCGGCAACCGAAGACTCGGCAAACGAAGACTCGGCAACCGAAGACTCGGCGACCAAAGGCTCGGCGACCGAAGGTTCGGCGACCGAAGGCTCGGCGACCGAAGGCTCGGCGACCGAAGACTCGGCGACCGAAGACTCGGCAACCGAAGAATCGGCGACCGAAGACTCGGCGACCGAAGGCTCGGCGACCGAAGGTTCGGCGACCGAAGGCTCGGCGACCGAAGGCTCGGAGACCAAAGGCTCGGCGACCGAAGGCGCGGGATCCGAAGGCGCGGCAACCGAAGGCTCGGCAACCGATGACTCGGCAACCGAAGAGTCGGCAACCGAAGACTCGGCAACCGGATACTCGGCAACCGAAGACTCGGCAACCGAAGACTCGGCAACCGAAGACGCTGCAACCGAAGACTCGGAAAACGAAGACTCGGCAACCGAAGACTCGGCAACCGAAGACTCGGCAACCGAAGACTCGGCAACCGAAGACTCGGCAAACGAAGACTCGGCAACCGAAGACTAGGCGACCAAAGGCTCGGCGACCGAAGGTTCGGCGACCGAAGGCTCGGCGACCGAAGGCTCGGCGACCGAAGACTCGGCGACCGAAGACTCGGCGACCGTTGACCCGGCAACCGAAAGCTCGGCGACCGAAGGCTCGGCGACCGAAGGCTCGGCGACCGAAGGCTCGACAACCGAAGGCTCGACAACCGAAGACTCGACAACCGAGGACTCGACAACCGAAGACTCGACAACCGAAGACTCGGCAACCGAAGACTCGGCAACCGATGACTCGGCAACCGAAGACTCGGCAACCGAAGCCTCGGCAACCGAAGACTCGGCAACCGAAGACTCGGCAAACGAAGACTCGGCAACCGAAGACTCGGCGACCAAAGGCTCGGCGACCGAAGGTTCGGCGACCGAAGGCTCGGCGACCGAAGGCTCGGCGACCGAAGGCTCGGCGACCGAAGGCGCGGCGACCGAAGGCGCGGGATCCGAAGGCGCGGCAACCGAAGGTTCGGCAACCGAAGACTCGGCAACCGAAGACTCGAAAACCGAAGACTCGGCAACCGCAGACTCGGCAACCGAAGACTCGGCAACCGAAGGCTCGGCGACCAAAGGCTCGGCGACCGAAGGCTCGGCGACCGAAGGCGCGGGATCCGAAGGCGTGGCAATCGGTTGCCGAGCCTTCGGTTGCCGCGCCTTCGGATCCCGCGCCTTCGTTCGCCGCGCCTTCGTTCGCCGCGCCTTCGGTCGCCGAGCCTTCGGTCGCCGAGCCTTCGGTCGCCGAGCCTTCGGTCGCCGAGCCTTCGGTCGCCGAGCCTTTGGTCGCCGAGCCTTCGGTCGCCGAGCCTTTGGTCGCCGAGCCTTCGGTCGCCGAGCCTTCGGTCGCCGATCCTTCGGTCGCCGAGCCTTCGGTCGCCGAGTCTTCGGTTGCCGAGTCTTCGGTTGCCGAGTCTTCGGTTGCCGAGTCTTCGGTTGCCGAGTCTTCGGTTGCCGAGTCTTCGGTTGCCGCGTCTTCGGTTGCCGAGTTTTCGGTCGCCGAGTCTTCGTTTGCCGAGTCTTCGGTTGCCGAGTCTTCGGTTGCCGAGGCTTCGGTTGCCGAGTCTTCGGTTGCCGAGCCATCGGTTGCCGAGTCTTCGGTTGCCGAGTCTTCGGTTGTCGAGTCTTCGGTTGTCGAGTCCTCGGTTGTCGAGTCTTCGGTTGTCGAGCCTTCGGTTGTCGAGCCTTCGGTCGCCGAGCCTTCGGTTGCCGAGCCATCGGTCGCCGAGCCTTCGGTCGCCGTGCCTTCGGTCGCCGAGTCTTCGGTCGCCGAGCCTTCGGTCGCCGAGCCTTCGGTCGCCGAGCCTTCGGTTGCCGAGTCCTCGGTTGCCGAGTCTTGGGTTGTCGAATCCTCGGTGACGAGGTTCCGGGGTTCGAATTTTCGACGTCGAATTCTTGGTCAGGGATTTCCGGTGTGGGTTCCTCGGTGTGGAGTTTTCGGGTGTTGAGGTTTCGGTGTTGAATCCTCCGTTTCCTTTTTTCGGGTGTCGAGCCCTCGGGTGTCGAGGTTTAGGGTATCGAGGTTTTGGGTATCGAGGTTTTGGGTCTCGAGGTTTCCGGTGTCGAGATTACGGGTGTCGAGATTTCGGGTGTCGAGGTTACGAGTGTCGAAGTTTCGGGTGTCGAATTTTCCATGTCGAATTTTCCATGTCGAGTTTTCGATCAGGAATTTTCGATGTTGAATTCTCGAGGTCGAATTTATGAGGTCGAATTTTAGGTGTCGAATTTTTGATGTCGAATTTTCGATGTCGGATTTTCGACGTCGAATTTTCGATTTGGTGTATTCGGGTGTCGAGGTTTCGTTTCGGGTCTTCGTATGTGGGTCTTCGTGTGCCGAGTCTTCGGGCTCGAGTTTTCGGTTGTCGAATCTTCGGTTGTCGAGTCTTCGGTTGTGGAATCTTCGGTCGCCGAGCCTTCGGTCGCCGAGCCTTCGGTCGCCGAGTCTTCGGTCGCCATGTCTTCGGTCTCCGAGTCTTCGGTAGCCGAGTCTTCGGTTGCCCAGTCTTCTGTTGTCGAGTCTTCGGTTGTCGAGTCTTCGGTTGTCGAGTCTTCGGTAGCCGAGTCTTCGGTTGTCGAGTCTTCGGTTGTCGAGTCTTCGGTTGTCGAGTCATCGGTTGCCGAGCCTTCGGTTGCCGCGCCTTCGGATGCCGCGCCTTCGGTCGTTGAGCCTTCGGTCGTCGTTCCTTCGGTCGCCGAGCATTCGGTCGCCGAGCCTTCGGTCGCCAAGCCTTCGGTCGCGGAGCCTTCGGTCGCCGAGCCTTCGGTTGCCGAGCCTTCGGTCCCCGAGCCTTCGGTCGCCGAGCCTTCGGTCGCCGAGTCTTCGATTGCCGAGTCTTCGGTTGCCGAGTCTTCGGTTGCCGAGTCTTCGGTTGCCGAGTCTTCGGTTACCGAGTCTTCGGTTGCCGAGTCTTCGGTTACCGAGTCTTCGGTTGCCGAGTCTTCGGTTGCCGAGTCTTAGGTTGCCGAGTCTTCGGTTGCCGAGTCTTCGGTTGCCGAGTCTTCGGTTGCCGAGTCTTCGGTTGCCGAGTCTTCGGTTGCCGAGTCTTCGGTTGCCGCGTCTTTGGTTGCCGAGTCTTTTGTTGCCGAGTCTTTTGTTTCCGAGTCTTCGGTTGCCGAGTCTTCGGTTATCGAGGCTTCGGTTGCCGAGTCTTCGGTTGCCGAGTCTTCGGTTGCCGAGCCTTCGGTTGCCGCGCCTTCGGATCCCGCGCCTTCGGTCGCCGCGCCTTCGGTCGCCGCGCCTTCGGTCGCCGAGCCTTCCGTCGCCGAGCCTTCGGTCGCCGAGCCTTCGGTCGCCGAGCCTTCGGTCGCCGAGCCTTCGGTCGCCGAGCCTTTGGTCGCCGAGCCTTCGGTCGCCGAGCCTTTGGTCGCCGAGCCTTCGGTCGCCGAGCCTTCGGTCGCCGAGTCTTCGGTTGCCAGGTCTTCGGTTGCCGAGTCTTCGGTTGCCGAGTCTTCGGTTTCCGCGTCTTCGGTTGCCGAGTCTTCGGTTGCCGAGTCTTCGGTTGCCGAGTCATCGGTTGCCGAGTCTTCGGTTGTCGAGTCTTCGGTTGTCGAGTCCTCGGTTGTCGAGTCTTTGGTTGTGGAGCCTTCGGTTGTCGAGCCTTCGGTCGCCAAGCCTTCGGTCGTCGAGCCTTCGGTCGCCGTGCCTTCGGTCGCCGAGTCTTCGGTCGCCGAGCCTTCGGTCGCCGAGCCTTCGGTCGCCGAGCCTTCGGTCGCCGAGCTTTCGGTTGCCGGGTCGACGGTCGCCGAGTCTTTGGTCGCCGAGTCTTCGGTTGCCGAGTCTTCGGTCGCCGAGTCTTCGGTTGCCGAGTCATCGGTTGCCGAGCCTTCGGTTGCCGCTCCTTCGGTCGCCGAGCCTTTGGTCGCCGAGCCTTCGGTCGCCGAGCCTTCGGTCGCCGAACCTTCGGTCGCCGAACCTTCGGTCACGAGCCTTCGGTCGCCGAGCCTTCGGTCGCCGAGCCTTCGGTCGCCGAGTCTTCGGTTGCCGAGTCTTCGGTTGCCGAGCCTTCGGTTGCCGCGCCTTCGGATCCCGCGCCTTCGGTCGCCGAGCCTTCGGTCGCCGAGCCTTCAGTCGCCGAGCCTTCGGTCGCGGAGCCTTCGGTCGCCGAGCCTTCGGTCGCCGAGCCATCGGTTGCCGACCCTTCGGTCGCCGAGCCTTCGGTCGCCGAGCCTTCGGTCGCCGAGTCTTCGGTCGCCGAGTCTTCGGTCGCCGAGTCTTCGGTTGCGAGTCTTCGGTTGCCGAGTCTTCGGTTGCCGAGTCTTCGGTTGCCGCGTCTTCGGTTGCCGCGCCTTCGGATCCCGCGCCTTCGGTCGCCGAGCCTTTGGTCTCCGAGCCTTCGGTCGCCGAGCCTTCGGTCGCCGAACCTTCGGTCACCGAGCCTTCGGTCGCCGAGCCTTCGGTCGCCGAGTCTTCGGTCGCCGATTCTTCGGTTGCCGAGTCTTCGGTAGCCCAGTCTTCGGTTGCCCAGTCTTCTGTTGTCGAGTCTTCGGTTGTCGAGTCTTCGGTTGTCGAGTCTTCGGTTGTCGAGTCTTCGGTTGTCGAGTCTTCGGTTGTCGAGTGCTCGGTTGTCGAGTCCTCGGTTGCCGAGTCCTCGGTTGCCGAGTCTTCGGTTGCCGAGCCTTCGGTTGCCGCGCCTTCGGATGCCGCGCCTTCGGTCGTTGAGCCTTCGGTCGTCGTGCCTTCGGTCGCCGAGCATTCGGTCGCCGAGCCTTCGGTCGCCAAGCCTTCGGTCGCCGAGCCTTCGGTTGCCGAGCCTTCGGTCGCAGAGCCTTCGGTTGCCGAGCCTTCGGTCCCCGAGCCTTCGGTCGCCGAGCCTTCGGTCGCCGAGCCTTCGGTCCCCGAGCCCTCGGTCGCCGAGCCTTCGGTCGCCGAGTCTTCGATTGCCGAGTCTTCGGTTGCCGAGTCTTCGGTCGCCGAGTCTTCGATTGCCGAGTCTTCGGTTGCCGAGTCTTCGTTTGCCGAGTCTTCGGTTGCCGAGTCTTCGGTTACCGAGTCTTCGGTTGCCGAGTCTTCGGTTACCGAGTCTTCGGTAGCCGAGTCTTCGGTTGCCGAGTCTTCGGTTGCCGAGTCTTAGGTTGCCGAGTCTTCGGTTGCCGAGTCTTCGGTTGCCGAGGCTTCGGTTGCCGAGTCTTCGGTTGCCGAGTCTTCGGTTGCCGAGTCTTCGGTCGCCGAGCCTTCGGTCGCCGAGTCTTCGATTGCCGAGTCTTCGGTTGCCGAGTCTTCGGTTGCCGAGTCTTCGGTTGCCGAGTCTTCGGTTACCGAGTCTTCGGTTGCCGAGTCTTCGGTTACCGAGTCTTCGGTTGCCGAGTCTTCGGTTGCCGAGTCTTAGGTTGCCGAGTCTTCGGTTGCCGAGTCTTCGGTTGCCGAGTCTTCGGTTGCCGAGTCTTCGGTTGCCGAGTCTTCGGTTGCCGAGTCTTTTGTTGCCGAGTCTTTTGTTTCCGAGTCTTCGGTTGCCGAGTCTTCGGTTATCGATTCTTCGGTTGCCGAGTCTTCGGTTGCCGCGCCTTCGGATCGCGCGCCTTCGGGTCGCCGCGCCTTCGGTCGCCGCGCCTTCGGTCGCCGAGCCTTCGGTCGCCGAGCCTTCGGTCGCCGAGCCTTCGGTCGCCGAGCCTTCGGTCGCCGAGCCTTCGGTCGCCGAGCCTTCGATCGCCGAGCCTTCGGTCGCCGAGTCTTCGGTCGCCGAGTCTTCGGTCGCCGAGTCTTCGGTTGCCGAGTCTTCGGTTGCCGAGTCTTCGGTTGCCGAGTCTTCGGTTGCCGAGTCTTCGGTTTCCGCGTCTTCGGTTGCCGAGTCTTCGGTTGCCGAGTCTTCGGTTGCCGAGTCTTCGTTTGCCGAGTCTTCGGTTGCCGAGGCTTCGGTTGCCGAGTCTTCGGTTGCCGAGTCATCGGTTGCCGAGTCTTCGGTTGTCGAGTCTTCGGTTGTCGAGTCCTCGGTTGTCGAGTCTTCGGTTGTGGAGCCTTCGGTTGTCGAGCCTTCGGTTGTCGAGCCTTCGGTCGCCGAGCCTTCGGTCGTCGAGCCTTCGGTCGCCGTGCCTTCGGTCGCCGAGTCTTCGGTTGCCGAGTCATCGGTTGCCGAGCCTTCGGTTGCCGCGCCTTCGGTCGCCGAGCCTTTGGTCGCCGAGCCTTCGGTCGCCGAGCCTTCGGTCGCCGAGCCTTCGGTCGCCGAACCTTCGGTCGCCGAACCTTCGGTCACGAGCCTTCGGTCGCCGAGCCTTCGGTCGCCGAGCCTTCGGTCGCCGAGTCTTCGGTTGCCGAGTCTTCGGTTGCCGAGGCTTCGGTTGCCGCGCCTTCGGATCCCGCGCCTTCGGTCACCGAGCCTTCGGTCGCCGAGCCTTCGGTCGCCGAGCCTTCGGTCGCCGAGCCTTCGGTTGCCGCGCCTTCGGATCCCGCGCCTTCGGTCGCCGAGCCTTCGGTCGCCGAGCCTTCGGTCGCCGAGTCTTCGGTCGCCGAGTCTTCGGTCGCCGAGTCTTCGGTTGCGAGTCTTCGGTTGCCGAGTCTTCGGTTGCCGAGTCTTCGGTTGCCGCGTCTTCGGTTGCCGCGCCTTCGGATCCCGCGCCTTCGGTCGCCGAGCCTTTGGTCTCCGAGCCTTCGGTCGCCGAGCCTTCGGTCGCCGAACCTTCGGTCACCGAGCCTTCGGTCGCCGAGCCTTCGGTCGCCGAGTCTTCGGTCGCCGATTCTTCGGTTGCCGAGTCTTCGGTAGCCCAGTCTTCGGTAGCCGAGTCTTCGGTTGCCGAGTCTTAGGTTGCCGAGTCTTCGGTTGCCGAGTCTTCGGTTGCCGAGGCTTCGGTTGCCGAGTCTTCGGTTGCCGAGTCTTCGGTTGCCGAGTCTTCGGTCGCCGAGCCTTCGGTCGCCGAGTCTTCGATTGCCGAGTCTTCGGTTGCCGAGTCTTCGGTTGCCGAGTCTTCGGTTGCCGAGTCTTCGGTTACCGAGTCTTCGGTTGCCGAGTCTTCGGTTACCGAGTCTTCGGTTGCCGAGTCTTCGGTTGCCGAGTCTTAGGTTGCCGAGTCTTCGGTTGCCGAGTCTTCGGTTGCCGAGTCTTCGGTTGCCGAGTCTTCGGTTGCCGAGTCTTCGGTTGCCGAGTCTTTTGTTGCCGAGTCTTTTGTTTCCGAGTCTTCGGTTGCCGAGTCTTCGGTTATCGATTCTTCGGTTGCCGAGTCTTCGGTTGCCGCGCCTTCGGATCGCGCGCCTTCGGGTCGCCGCGCCTTCGGTCGCCGCGCCTTCGGTCGCCGAGCCTTCGGTCGCCGAGCCTTCGGTCGCCGAGCCTTCGGTCGCCGAGCCTTCGGTCGCCGAGCCTTCGGTCGCCGAGCCTTCGATCGCCGAGCCTTCGGTCGCCGAGCCTTCGGTCGCCGAGTCTTCGGTCGCCGAGTCTTCGGTTGCCGAGTCTTCGGTTGCCGAGTCTTCGGTTGCCGAGTCTTCGGTTGCCGAGTCTTCGGTTTCCGCGTCTTCGGTTGCCGAGTCTTCGGTTGCCGAGTCTTCGGTTGCCGAGTCTTCGTTTGCCGAGTCTTCGGTTGCCGAGGCTTCGGTTGCCGAGTCTTCGGTTGCCGAGTCATCGGTTGCCGAGTCTTCGGTTGTCGAGTCTTCGGTTGTCGAGTCCTCGGTTGCCGAGTCTTCGGTTGCCGAGTCTTCGGTTGCCGAGTCTTCGGTTGCCGAGTCTTCGGTTTCCGCGTCTTCGGTTGCCGAGTCTTCGGTTGCCGAGTCTTCGGTCGCCGAGTCTTCGGTTGCCGAGTCATCGGTTGCCGAGCCTTCGGTTGCCGCGCCTTCGGTCGCCGAGCCTTTGGTCGCCGAGCCTTCGGTCGCCGAGCCTTCGGTCGCCGAACCTTCGGTCGCCGAACCTTCGGTCACGAGCCTTCGGTCGCCGAGCCTTCGGTCGCCGAGCCATCGGTCGCCGAGTCTTCGGTTGCCGAGTCTTCGGTTGCCGAGCCTTCGGTTGCCGCGCCTTCGGATCCCGCGCCTTCGGTCGCCGAGCCTTCGGTCGCCGAGCCTTCAGTCGCCGAGCCTTCGGTCGCGGAGCCTTCGGTCGCCGAGCCTTCGGTCGCCGAGCCATCGGTTGCCGACCCTTCGGTCGCCGAGCCTTCGGTCGCCGAGCCTTCGGTCGCCGAGCCTTCGGTCGCCGAGTCTTCGGTCGCCGAGTCTTCGGTCGCCGAGTCTTCGGTTGCGAGTCTTCGGTTGCCGAGTCTTCGGTTGCCGAGTCTTCGGTTGCCGCGTCTTCGGTTGCCGCGCCTTCGGATCCCGCGCCTTCGGTCGCCGAGCCTTTGGTCTCCGAGCCTTCGGTCGCCGAGCTTTCGGTCGCCGAACCTTCGGTCACCGAGCCTTCGGTCGCCGAGCCTTCGGTCGCCGAGTCTTCGGTCGCCGATTCTTCGGTTGCCGAGTCTTCGGTAGCCCAGTCTTCGGTTGCCCAGTCTTCTGTTGTCGAGTCTTCGGTTGTCGAGTCTTCGGTTGTCGAGTCTTCGGTTGTCGAGTCTTCGGTTGTCGAGTCTTCGGTTGTCGAGTGCTCGGTTGTCGAGTCCTCGGTTGCCGAGTCCTCGGTTGCCGAGTCTTCGGTTGCCGAGCCTTCGGTTGCCGCGCCTTCGGATGCCGCGCCTTCGGTCGTTGAGCCTTCGGTCGTCATGCCTTCGGTCGCCGAGCATTCGGTCGCCGAGCCTTCGGTCGCCAAGCCTTCGGTCGCCGAGCCTTCGGTTGCCGAGCCTTCGGTCGCAGAGCCTTCGGTTGCCGAGCCTTCGGTCCCCGAGCCTTCGGTCGCCGAGCCTTCGGTTGCCGAGCCTTCGGTCCCCGAGCCCTCGGTCGCCGAGCCTTCGGTCGCCGAGTCTTCGATTGCCGAGTCTTCGGTTGCCGAGTCTTCGGTCGCCGAGTCTTCGATTGCCGAGTCTTCGGTTGCCGAGTCTTCGTTTGCCGAGTCTTCGGTTGCCGAGTCTTCGGTTACCGAGTCTTCGGTTGCCGAGTCTTCGGTTACCGAGTCTTCGGTAGCCGAGTCTTCGGTTGCCGAGTCTTAGGTTGCCGAGTCTTCGGTTGCCGAGTCTTCGGTTGCCGAGGCTTCGGTTGCCGAGTCTTCGGTTGCCGAGTCTTCGGTTGCCGAGTCTTCGGTCGCCGAGCCTTCGGTCGCCGAGTCTTCGGTTGCCGAGTCTTCGGTTGCCGAGTCTTCGGTTGCCGAGTCTTCGGTTACCGAGTCTTCGGTTGCCGAGTCTTCGGTTACCGAGTCTTCGGTTGCCGAGTCTTCGGTTGCCGAGTCTTAGGTTGCCGAGTCTTCGGTTGCCGAGTCTTCGGTTGCCGAGTCTTCGGTTGCCGAGTCTTCGGTTGCCGAGTCTTTTGTTGCCGAGTCTTTTGTTTCCGAGTCTTCGGTTGCCGAGTCTTCGGTTATCGATTCTTCGGTTGCCGAGTCTTCGGTTGCCGCGCCTTCGGATCGCGCGCCTTCGGGTCGCCGCGCCTTCGGTCGCCGCGCCTTCGGTCGCCGAGCCTTCGGTCGCCGAGCCTTCGGTCGCCGAGCCTTCGGTCGCCGAGCCTTCGGTCGCCGAGCCTTCGGTCGCCGAGCCTTCGGTCGCCGAGCCTTCGATCGCCGAGCCTTCGGTCGCCGAGCCTTCGGTCGCCGAGTCTTCGGTCGCCGAGTCTTCGGTTGCCGAGTCTTCGGTTGCCGAGTCTTCGGTTGCCGAGTCTTCGGTTGCCGAGTCTTCGGTTTCCGCGTCTTCGGTTGCCGAGTCTTCGGTTGCCGAGTCTTCGTTTGCCGAGTCTTCGGTTGCCGAGGCTTCGGTTGCCGAGTCTTCGGTTAACGAGTCATCGGTTGCCGAGTCTTCGGTTGTCGAGTCTTCGGTTGTCGAGTCCTCGGTTGTCGAGTCTTCGGTTGTGGAGCCTTCGGTTGTCGAGCCTTCGGTTGTCGAGCCTTCGGTCGCCGAGCCTTCGGTCGTCGAGCCTTCGGTCGCCGTGCCTTCGGTCGCCGAGTCTTCGGTCGCCGAGCCTTCGGTCGCCGAGCCTTCGGTCGCCGAGCCTTCGGTCGCCGAGCTTTCGGTTGCCGGGTCAACGGTCGCCGAGTCTTTGGTCGCCGAGTCTTCGGTCGCCGAGCCTTCGGTCGCCGAGTCTTCGGTTGCCGAGTCATCGGTTGCCGAGCCTTCGGTTGCCGCGCCTTCGGTCGCCGAGCCTTTGGTCGCCGAGCCTTCGGTCGCCGAGCCTTCGGTCGCCGAACCTTCGGTCACCGAGCCTTCGGTCGCCGAGCCTTCGGTCGCCGAGCCTTCGGTCGCCGAGCCTTCGGTCGCCGAGCCTTCGGTTGCCGCGCCTTCGGATCCCGCGCCTTCGGTCGCCGAGCCTTCGGTCGCCGAGCCTTCAGTCGCCGAGCCTTCGGTCGCGGAGCCTTCGGTCGCCGAGCCTTCGGTCGCCGAGCCATCGGTCGCCGAGCCTTCGGTCGCCGAGCCTTCGGTCGCCGAGTCTTCGGTCGCCGAGTCTTCGGTCGCCGAGTCTTCGGTTGCGAGTCTTCGGTTGCCGAGTCTTCGGTTGCCGAGTCTTCGGTTGCCGCGTCTTCGGTTGCCGAGTCTTCGGTTGCCGAGTCTTCGGTTGCCGAGTCTTCGGTTGCCGAGTCTTCGTTTGCCGAGTCTTCGGTTGCCGAGTCTTCGGTTGCCGAGGCTTCGGTTGCCGAGTCTTCGGTTGCCGAGTCATCGGTTGCCGAGTCTTCGGTTGCCGAGGCTTCGGTTGTCGAGTCTTCGGTTGTCGAGTCCTCGGTTGTCGAGTCTTCGGTTGTCGAGCCTTCGGTTGTCGAGCCTTCGGTCGCCGAGCCTTCGGTTGCCGAGCCTTCGGTCGCCGAGCCTTCGGTCGCCGTGCCTTCGGTCGCCGAGTCTTCGGTCGCCGAGCCTTCGGTCGCCGTGCCTTCGGTCGCCGAGTCTTCGGTCGCCGAGCCTTCGGTCGCCGAGCCTTCGGTCGCCGAGCCTTCGGTCGCCGAGCTTTCGGTTGCCGGGTCAACGGTCGCCGAGTCTTCGGTCGCCGAGCCTTCGGTCGCCGAGTCTTCGGTTGCCGAGTCATCGGTTGCCGAGCCTTCGGTTGCCGCGCCTTCGGATCCCGCGCCTTCGGTCGCCGAGCCTTTGGTCTCCGAGCCTTCGGTCGCCGAGCCTTCGGTCGCCGAACCTTCGGTCACCGAGCCTTCGGTCGCCGAGCCTTCGGTCGCCGAGTCTTCGGTCGCCGATTCTTCGGTTGCCGAGCCTTCGGTTGCCGCGCCTTCGGATCCCGCGCCTTCGGTCGCCGAGCCTTCGGTCGCCGAGCCTTCGGTCGCCGAGCCTTCGGTCGCCGAGCCTTCGGTCGCCGAGCCATCGGTTGCCGAGCCTTCGGTCGCCGAGCCTTCGGTCGCCGAGTCTTCGGTCGCCGAGTCTTCGGTTGCCGAGTCTTCGGTTGCCGAGTCTTCGGTTGCCGAGTCTTCGGTTGCCGAGTCTTCGTTTTCCGAGTCTTCGGTTGCAGCGTCTTCGGTTGCCGAGTCTTCGGTTGCCGAGTCTTCGGTTGCCGAGTCTTCGGTTGCCGAGTCTTCGGTTGCCGACTCTTCGGTTGCCGAGTCTTCGGTTGCCGAGTCTTCGGTTGCCGAGCCTTCGGTTGCCGAGTCTTCGTTTGTCGAGTCTTCGGTTGTCGAGTCCTCGGTTTTCAAGTCTTCGGTTGCTGAGTCTTCGGTTGCCGAGTCTTCGGTTGTCGAGTCTTCGGTTGTCGAGTGCTCGGTTGTCAAGTCCTCGGTTGCCGAGTCCTCGGTTGCCGAGTCTTCGGTTGCCGAGCCTTCGGTTGCCGCGCCTTCGGATGCCGCGCCTTCGGTCGTTGAGCCTTCGGTCGTCGTGCCTTCGGTCGCCGAGCATTCGGTCGCCGAGCCTTCGGTCGCCAAGCCTTCGGTCGCCGAGCCTTCGGTCGCCGAGCCTTCGGTCGCCGAGCCTTCGGTCGCCGAGCCTTCGGTCGCCGAGTCTTCGGTCGCCGAGTCTTCGGTCGCCGAGTCTTCGGTCGCCGAGTCTTCGGTTGCGAGTCTTCGGTTGCCGAGTCTTCGGTTGCCGAGTCTTCGGTTGCCGAGTCTTCGGTCGCCGAGCCTCCGGTCGCCGAGCCTTCGGTCGCCGAGTCTTCGGTCGCCGAGTCTTCGGTCGCCGAGTCTTCGGTTGCCGAGTCTTCGGTTGCCGAGTCTTCGGTTGCCGAGTCTTCGGTTGCCGCGTCTTCGGTTGCCGAGTCTTCGGTTGCCGAGTCTTCGGTTGCCGAGCCTTCGGTTGCCACGCCTTCGGATGCCGCGCCTTCGGTCGTTGAGCATTCGGTCGTCGTTCCTTCGGTCGCCGAGCATTCGGTCGCCGAGCCTTCGGTCGCCAAGCCTTCGGTCGCGGAGCCTTCGGTCGCCGAGCCTTCGGTTGCCGAGCCTTCGGTCCCCGAGCCTTCGGTCGCCGAGCCTTCGGTCGCCGAGTCTTCGATTGCCGAGTCTTCGGTTGCCGAGTCTTCGGTTGCCGAGTCTTCGGTTACCGAGTCTTCGGTTGCCGAGTCTTCGGTTACCGAGTCTTCGGTTGCCGAGTCTTCGGTTGCCGAGTCTTAGGTTGCCGAGTCTTCGGTTGCCGAGTCTTCGGTTGCCGAGTCTTCGGTTGCCGAGTCTTCGGTTGCCGAGTCTTCGGTTGCCGAGTCTTCGGTTGCCGCGTCTTTGGTTGCCGAGTCTTTTGTTGCCGAGTCTTTTGTTTCCGAGTCTTCGGTTGCCGAGTCTTCGGTTATCGAGGCTTCGGTTGCCGAGTCTTCGGTTGCCGAGTCTTCGGTTGCCGAGCCTTCGGTTGCCGCGCCTTCGGATCCCGCGCCTTCGGTCGCCGCGCCTTCGGTCGCCGAGCCTTCCGTCGCCGAGCCTTCGGTCGCCGAGCCTTCGGTCGCCGAGCCTTCGGTCGCCGAGCCTTCGGTCGCCGAGCCTTTGGTCGCCGAGCCTTCGGTTGCCGAGTCTTCGGTTGCCGAGTCTTCGGTTGCCGCGTCTTCGGTTGCCGAGTCTTCGGTTGCCGAGTCTTCGGTTGCCGAGTCTTCGGTTGCCGAGTCTTCGGTTTCCGCGTCTTCGGTTGCCGAGTCTTCGGTTGCCGAGTCTTCGGTTGCCGAGTCATCGGTTGCCGAGTCTTCGGTTGTCGAGTCTTCGGTTGTCGAGTCCTCGGTTGTCGAGTCTTTGGTTGCCGAGCCTTCGGTCGCCGAGCCTTCGGTCGCCAAGCCTTCGGTCGTCGAGCCTTCGGTCGCCGTGCCTTCGGTCGCCGAGCCTTCGGTCGCCGAGCCTTCGGTCGCCGAGTCTTCGGTTGCCGAGTCTTGGGTTGTCGAATCCTCGGTGACGAGGTTCCGGGGTTCGAATTTTCGACGTCGAATTCTTGGTCAGGGATTTCCGGTGTGGGTTCCTCGGTGTGGAGTTTTCGGGTGTTGAGGTTTCGGTGTTGAATCCTCCGTTTCATTTTTTCGGGTGTCGAGCCCTCGGGTGTCGAGGTTTAGGGTATCGAGGTTTTGGGTATCGAGGTTTTGGGTGTCGAGGTTTCCGGTGTCGAGATTACGGGTGTCGAGATTTCGGGTGTCGAGGTTACGAGTGTCGAGGTTTCGGGTGTCGAATTTTCCATGTCGAATTTTCCATGTCGAGTTTTCGATCAGGAATTTTCGATGAGGAATTTTCGATGTTGAATTCTCGAGGTCGAATTTATGAGGTCGAATTTTAGGTGTCGAATTTTTGATGTCGAATTTTCGATGTCGGATTTTCGACGTCGAATTTTCGATTTGGTGTATTCGGGTGTCGAGGTTTCGTTTCGGGTCTTCGTATGTGGGTCTTCGTGTGCCGAGTCTTCGGGCTCGAGTTTTCGGTTGTCGAATCTTCGGTTGTCGAGTCTTCGGTTGTCGAGTCTTCGGTCGCCAAGCCTTCGGTCGCCGAGCCTTCGGTCGCCGAGTCTTCGGTCTCCGAGTCTTCGGTAGCCGAGTCTTCGGTTGCCCAGTCTTCTGTTGTCGAGTCTTCGGTTGTCGAGTCTTCGGTTGTCGAGTCTTCGGTTGTCGAGTCTTCGGTTGTCGAGTGCTCGGTTGTCGAGTCCTCGGTTGCCGAGTCCTCGGTTGCCGAACCTTCGGTCACCGAGCCTTCGGTCGCCGAGCCTTCGGTCGCCGAGTCTTCGGTCGCCGATTCTTCGGTTGCCGAGCCTTCGGTTGCCGCGCCTTCGGATCCCGCGCCTTCGGTCGCCGAGCCTTCGGTCGCCGAGCCTTCGGTCGCCGAGCCTTCGGTCGCCGAGCCATCGGTTGCCGAGCCTTCGGTCGCCGAGCCTTCGGTCGCCGAGTCTTCGGTCGCCGAGTCTTCGGTTGCCGAGTCTTCGGTTGCCGAGTCTTCGGTTGCCGAGTCTTCGGTTGCCGAGTCTTCGTTTTCCGAGTCTTCGGTTGCAGCGTCTTCGGTTGCCGAGTCTTCGGTTGCCGAGTCTTCGGTTGCCGAGTCATCGGTTGCCGAGTCTTCGGTTGTCGAGTCTTCGGTTGTCGAGTCCTCGGTTGTCGAGTCTTTGGTTGCCGAGCCTTCGGTCGCCGAGCCTTCGGTCGCCAAGCCTTCGGTCGTCGAGCCTTCGGTCGCCGTGCCTTCGGTCGCCGAGCCTTCGGTCGCCGAGCCTTCGGTCGCCGAGTCTTCGGTTGCCGAGTCTTGGGTTGTCGAATCCTCGGTGACGAGGTTCCGGGGTTCGAATTTTCGACGTCGAATTCTTGGTCAGGGATTTCCGGTGTGGGTTCCTCGGTGTGGAGTTTTCGGGTGTTGAGGTTTCGGTGTTGAATCCTCCGTTTCATTTTTTCGGGTGTCGAGCCCTCGGGTGTCGAGGTTTAGGGTATCGAGGTTTTGGGTATCGAGGTTTTGGGTGTCGAGGTTTCCGGTGTCGAGATTACGGGTGTCGAGATTTCGGGTGTCGAGGTTACGAGTGTCGAGGTTTCGGGTGTCGAATTTTCCATGTCGAATTTTCCATGTCGAGTTTTCGATCAGGAATTTTCGATGAGGAATTTTCGATGTTGAATTCTCGAGGTCGAATTTATGAGGTCGAATTTTAGGTGTCGAATTTTTGATGTCGAATTTTCGATGTCGGATTTTCGACGTCGAATTTTCGATTTGGTGTATTCGGGTGTCGAGGTTTCGTTTCGGGTCTTCGTATGTGGGTCTTCGTGTGCCGAGTCTTCGGGCTCGAGTTTTCGGTTGTCGAATCTTCGGTTGTCGAGTCTTCGGTTGTCGAGTCTTCGGTCGCCGAGCCTTCGGTCGCCGAGCCTTCGGTCGCCGAGTCTTCGGTCTCCGAGTCTTCGGTAGCCGAGTCTTCGGTTGCCCAGTCTTCTGTTGTCGAGTCTTCGGTTGTCGAGTCTTCGGTTGTCGAGTCTTCGGTTGTCGAGTCTTCGGTTGTCGAGTGCTCGGTTGTCGAGTCCTCGGTTGCCGAGTCCTCGGTTGCCGAGTCTTCGGTTGCCGAGCCTTCGGTTGCCGCGCCTTCGGATGCCGCGCCTTAGGTCGTTGAGCCTTCGGTCGCCGTGCCTTCGGTCGCCGAGCATTCGGTCGCCGAGCCTTCGGTCGCCGAGCCTTCGGTCGCCAAGCCTTCGGTCCCCGAGCCTTCGGTCGCCGAGCCTTCGGTCCCCGAGCCTTCGGTCGCCGAGCCTTCGGTCGCCGAGTCTTCGATTGCCGAGTCTTCGGTTGCCGAGTCTTCGGTTGCCGAGTCTTCGGTTGCCGAGTCTTCGGTTACCGAGTCTTCGGTTGCCGAGTCTTCGGTTACCGAGTCTTCGGTTGCCGAGTCTTCGGTTGCCGAGTCTTAGGTTACCGAGTCTTCGGTTGCCGAGTCTTCGGTTGCCGAGTCTTCGGTTGCCGAGACTTCGGTTGCCGAGTCTTCGGTTGCCGAGTCTTCGGTTGCCGCGTCTTTGGTTGCCGCGTCTTTGGTTGCCGAGTCTTTTGTTGCCGAGTCTTTTGTTTCCGAGTATCTAGGCTCGGCGACCGAAGGCTCGGCGACCGAAGACTCGGCGACCGAAGGTACGGCGACCGAAGGCTCGGCGACCGAAGGCTCGGCAACCGAAGGCTCGGCGACCGAAGGCTCGACAACCGAAGGCTCGACAACCGAAGACTCGACAACCGAGGACTCGACAACCGAAGACTCGACAACCGAAGACTCGGCAACCGAAGACTCGGCAACCGATGACTCGGCAACCGAAGACTCGGCAACCGAAGACTCGGCAACCGAAGACTCGGCAACCGAAGACTCGGCAAACGAAGACTCGGCAACCGAAGACTCGGCAACCGAAGACTCGGCAACCGAAGACGCGGCAACCGAAGACTCGGCAACCGAAGACTCGGCAACCGAAGACTCGCAACCGAAGACTCGGCGACCGAAGACTCGGCGACCGAAGACTCGGCGACCGAAGGCTCGGCGACCGAAGGCTCGGCGACCGAAGGCTCGGCAACCGATGGCTCGGCGACCGAAGGCTCGGCGACCGTAGGCTCCGCGACCGAAGGCTCGGCGACTGAAGGCTCGGCGACCGAAGGCTCGGCGACCGAAGGCGCGGGATCCGAAGGCGCGGCAACCGAAGGCTCGGCGACCGAAGGCTGGGCGACCGAAGGCTCGGCGACCGAAGGCTCGGTGACCGAAGGTTCGGCGACCGAAGGCTCGGCGACCGAAGGCTCGGCGACCAAAGGCTCGGCGACCGAAGGCGCAGCAACCGAAGGCTCTGCAACCGATGACTGGGCAACCGAAGACTCGGCGACCGAAGGCTCGGCGACCGAAGACTCGGCGACCAAAGACTCGGCGACCGTTGACCCGGCAACCGAAAGCTCGGCAACCGAAGGCTCGGCGACCGAAGGCTCGGCGACCGAAGGCTCGGCGACCGAAGACTCGGCGACCGAAGGCACGGCGACCGAAGGCTCGACGACCGAAGGCTCGGCGACCGAAGGCTCGACAACCGAAGGCTCCACAACCGAAGACTCGACAACCGAGGACTCGACAACCGAAGACTCGACAACCGAAGACTCGGCAACCGATGACTCGGCAACCGAAGACTCGGCAACCGAAGCCTCGGCAACCGAAGACTCGGCAAACGAAGACTCGGCAACCGAAGACTCGGCAACCGAAGACTCGGCAACCGAAGACGCGGAAACCGAAGACTCGGCAACCGAAGACTCGGCCACCAAAGACTCGGCAACCGAAGACTCGGCAACCGAAGACTCGGCGACCGAAGACTCGGCGACCGAAGGCTCGGCGACCGAAGGCTCGGCGACCAAAGGCTCGGCGACCGAAGGCTCGGCGACCAAAGGCTCGGCGACCGAAGGCTCGGCGACCGAAGGCTCGGCGACCGAAGGCTCGGCGACCGAAGGCTCGGCGACCGAAGGCTCGGCGACCGAAGGCGCGGCGACCGAAGGCGCGGGATCCGAAGGCGCGGCAACCGAAGGCTCGGCAACCGAAGACTCGGCAACCGAAGACTCGATAACCGAAGACTCGGCAACCGATGACTCGGAAACAAAAGACTCGGCAACAAAAGACTCGGCAACCAAAGACGCGGCAACCGAAGACTCGGCAACCGAAGACTCGGCAACCGAAGACTCGGCAACCGAAGACTCGGCAACCGAAGACTCGGCAACCGAAGACTCGGCAACCGAAGACTCGGCAACCTAAGACTCGGCAACCGAAGACTCGGCAACCGAAGACTCGGTAACCGAAGACTCGGCAACCGAAGACTCGGCAACCGAAGACTCGGCAACCGAAGACTCGGCAACCGAAGACTCGGCAACCGAAGACTCGGCAATCGAAGACTCGGCGACCGAAGGCTCGGCGACCGAAGACTCGGCAACCGAAGACTCGGCAATCGAAGACTCGGCGACCGAAGGCTCGGCGACCGAGGGCTCGGGGACCGAAGGCTCGGCAACCGAAGGCTCGGCGACCGAAGGCTCGGGGACCGAAGGCTTGGCAACCGAAGGCTCTGCGACCGAAGGCTCGGCGACCGAAGGCTCGGCGACCGAAGGCTTGGCGACCGAAGGCTCGGCGACCGAATGCTCGGCGACCGAAGGCACGACGACCGAAGGCTCAACGACCGAAGGCGCGGCATCCGAAGGCGCGGCAACCGAAGGCTCGGCAACCGAAGACTCGGCAACCGAGGACTCGGCAACCGAGGACTCGACAACCGAGCACTCGACAACCGAAGACTCGACAACCGAAGACTCGACAACCGAAGACTCGACAACCGAAGACTCGACAACCGAAGACTCGACAACAGAAGACTGGGCAACCGAAGACTCGGCTACCGAACACTCGGCAACCGAAGAATCGGCGACCGAAGACTCGGCGACCGAAGGCTCGGCGACCGAAGGCTCGGTGACCGAAGGTTCGGCGACCGAAGGCTCGGCGACCGAAGGCTCGGAGACCAAAGGCTCGGCGACCGAAGGCGCGGGATCCGAAGGCGCGGCAACAGAAGACGCGGCAGCCGAAGACTCGGCAACCGAAGACTCGGCAACCGAAGACTCGACAACCGAAGACTCGGCAACCGAGGACTCGGCAACCGAGGACTCGACAACCGAGCACTCGACAACCGAAGACTCGACAACCGAAGACTCGACAACCGAAGACTCGACAACCGAAGACTCGACAACCGAAGACTCGACAACAGAAGACTGGGCAACCGAAGACTCGGCTACCGAACACTCGGCAACCGAAGAATCGGCGACCGAAGACTCGGCGACCGAAGACTCGGCGACCGAAGGCTCGGCGACCGAAGGCTCGGTGACCGAAGGTTCGGCGACCGAAGGCTCGGCGACCGAAGGCTCGGCGACCGAAGGCTCGGCGACCGAAGGCGCGGGATCCGAAGGCGCGGCAACCGAAGGCTCGGCAACCGAAGACTCGGCAACCGAAGACTCGGCGACCGAAGGCTCGGCGACCGAAGGCTCGGCGACCGAAGGCTCGGTGACCGAAGGTTCGGCGACCGAAGGCTCGGCGACCGAAGGCTCGGCGACCAAAGGCTCGGCGACCGAAGGCGCTGCAACCGAAGGCTCGGCAACCGATGACTCGGCAACCGATGACTCGGCGACCGAAGACTCGGCAACCGAAGACTCGGCGACCAAAGACTCGGCAACCGAAGACGCGGAAACCGAAGACTCGGCAACCGAAGACTCGGCAACCGAAGACTCGGCAACCGAAGACTCGGCAACCGAAGACTCGGCGACCGAAGACCCGGCGACCGAAGGCTCGGCGACCGAAGGCTCGGCGACCAAAGGCTCGGCGACCGAAGGCTCGGCGACCAAAGGCTCGGCGACCGAAGGCTCGGCGACCGAAGGCTCGGCGACCGAAGGCGCGGCGACCGAAGGCGCGGCGACCGAAGGCTCGGCGACCGAAGGCTCGGGGACCGAAGGCTCGGCAACCGAAGGCTCGGCAATCGAAGACTCGGCGACCGAAGGCTCGGCGACCGAAGGCTCGGGGACCGAAGGCTCGGCAACCGAAGGCTCGGCGACCGAAGGCTCGGCGACCGAAGGCTCGGCGACCGAAGACTCGACAACCGAAGACTCCACAACAGAAGACTGGGCAACCGAAGACTCGGCAACCGAAGGCTCGGCGACCGAAGGCTCGACAACCGAAGACTCGGCAACCGAAGACTCGGCAACCGAAGACGCGGCAACCGAAGACTCGGCAACCGAAGACTCGGCAACCGAAGGCTCCGCAACCGAAGACTCGGCAACCGAAAACTCGGCGACCTAAGATTCGGCGACGGAAATTTCGGCGACCGAAGGATCGGCGACCGAAGGCTCGGCGACCGAAGGCTCGGCGACCAAAGGCTCGGCGACCGAAGCCTCGGCGACCGAAGGCTCGGCGACCGAAGGCGCGGCGACCGAAGGCGCGGGATCCGAAGGCGCGGCAACCGAAGGCTCGGAATCCGAAGACTCGGCAACCGAAGGCTCGGGGACCGAAGGCTCGGCAACCGAAGGCTCGGCAATCGAAGACTCGGCGACCGAAGGCTCGGCGACCGAAGGCTCGGGGACCGAAGGCTCGGCAACCGAAGGCTCGGCGACCGAAGGCTCGGCGACCGAAGGCTCGGCGACCGAAGACTCGACAACCGAAGACTCCACAACAGAAGACTGGGCAACCGAAGACTCGGCAACCGAAGGCTCGGCGACCGAAGGCTCGACAACCGAAGACTCGGCAACCGAAGACTCGGCAACCGAAGACGCGGCAACCGAAGACTCGGCAACCGAAGACTCGGCAACCGAAGGCTCCGCAACCGAAGACTCGGCAACCGAAAACTCGGCGACCTAAGATTCGGCGACGGAAATTTCGGCGACCGAAGGATCGGCGACCGAAGGCTCGGCGACCGAAGGCTCGGCGACCAAAGGCTCGGCGACTGAAGCCTCGGCGACCGAAGGCTCGGCGACCGAAGGCGCGGCGACCGAAGGCGCGGGATCCGAAGGCGCGGCAACCGAAGGCTCGGAATCCGAAGACTCGGCAACCGAAGACTCGGAAACCGAAGACTCGGCAACCGAAGACTCGGCAACCGAAGACTCAGCAACCGAAGACTTGAAAACCGAGGACTCGACAACCGAAGACTCGACAACCGAAGACTCGACAACCGAAGACTCGACAACCGAAGACTCGGCACATGAAGACCCACATACGAAGACCCGAAACGAAACCTCGACACCCGAATACACCAAATCGAAAATTCGACATCGAAAATTCGACATCAAAAATTCGACACCAGAAATTCGACCTCAAAAATTCGACCTCGAGAATTCAACATCGAAAATTCCTCATCGAAAATTCCTGATCGAAAACTCGACATGGAAAATTCGACATGGAAAATTCGACATGGAAAATTCGGCACCCGAAACCTCTACACCCGAAACCTCGATACTCGAAACCTCGACACCCGAAATCTGACACCCATAATGTCAACACCCGTAATCTCTACACCGGAAACCTAGATACCCAAAACCTCGACACCCGAGGGCTCGACACCCGAAAAAAGGAAACGGAGGACCCACCACGAAACCTCAACACCCGAAAACTCCACACCGAGGACCCCACACCGGAAATCCCAGACCAAGACTTCGATGTCGAAAATTCGAACCCCGGAACCTCGTCACCGAGGATTCGACAACCCAAGACTCGGCAACCGAAGACTCGACAACCGAAGACTCGACAACCGAAGACTCGACAACCGAAGACTCGACAACAGAAGACTGGGCAACCGAAGACTCGGCTACCGAAGACTCGGAGATCGAAGACTCGGCGACCGAAGACTCGGCGACCGAAGGCTCGGCGACCGAAGGCTCGGCGACCGAAGACTCGACAACCGAAGACTCGACAACCGAAGATTCGACAACCGAAAACTCGAGCCCGAAGACTCGGCACACGAAGACCCACATACGAAGACCCGAAACGAAACCTCGACACCCGAATACACCAAATCGAAAATTCGACGTCGAAAATCCGACATCGAAAATTCGACATCAAAAATTCGACACCTAAAATTCGACCTCATAAATTCGACCTCGAGAATTCAACATCGAAAATTCCTCATCGAAAATTCCTGATCGAAAACTCGACATGGAAAATTCGACATGGAATATTCGACACCCGAAACCTCGACACTCGTAACCTCGACACCCAAAATCTCCACACCCGTAATCTCGACACCGGAAACCTCGACACCCAAAACCTCGATACCCAAAACCTCGATACCCAAAACCTCGACACCCGAGGGCTCGACACCCTAAAAAAGGAAACGGAGGATTCAACACCGAAACCTCAACACCCGAAAACTCCACACAGAGGAACCCACACCGGAAATCCCTGACCAAGAATTCGACGTCGAAAATTCGAACCCCGGAACCTCGTCACCGAGGATTCCACAACCCATGACTCGGCAACCGAAGACTCGGCAACCGAAGACTCGGCAACCGAAGACTCGGCAACCGAAGACTCAGCAACCGAAGACTCGACTACCGATGGCTCGACAACCGAAGGCTCGGCAACCGAAGGCTCGGCGACCGAAGGTTCGACAACCGAAGGCTCGACAACCGAAGACTCGACAACCGAGGACTCGACAACCGAAGACTCGACAACCGAAGACTCGGCAACCGAAGACTCGGCAACCGATGACTCGGCAACCGAAGACTCGGCAACCGAAGACTCGGCAACCGAAGACTCGGCAACCGAAGACTCGGCAACCGAAGACTCGGCAACCGAAGACTCGGCAACCGAAGACTCGGCGACCGAAGACTCGGCGACCGAAGGCTCCGCGACCGAAGACTCGGCGACCGAAGGCACGGCGACCGAAGGCTCGACGACCGAAGGCTCGGCGACCGAAGGCTCGGCGACCGAAGGCTCGACAACCGAAGGCTCGACAACCGAAGACTCGACAACCGAGGACTCGACAACCGAAGACTCGACAACCGAAGACTCGGCAACCGAAGACTCGGCAACCGATGACTCGGCAACCGAAGACTCGGCAACCGAAGACTCGGCAACCGAAGACTCGGCAACCGAAGACTCGGCAACCGAAGACTCGGCAACCGAAGACTCGGCAACCGAAGACTCGGCGACCGAAGACTCGGCGACCGAAGGCTCGGCGACCGAAGACTCGGCGACCGAAGGCACGGCGACCGAAGGCTCGGCGACCGAAGGCTCGGCGACCGAAGGCTCGGCGACCAAAGGCTCGGCGACCGAAGGCTCGGCGACCGAAGGCTCGGCGACCGAAGGCGCGGGATCCGAAGGCTCGGCAACCGAAGACTCGGCAACCGAAGACTCGGCAACCGAAGACTCGATAACCGAAGACTCGATAACCGAAGACTCGGCAACCGAAGACTCGGAAACAAAAGACTCGGCAACAAAAGACTCGGCAACCAAAGACGCGGCAACCGAAGACTCGGCAACCGAAGACTCGGCAACCGAAGACTCGGCAACCGAAGACTCGGCAACCGAAGACTCGGCAACCGAAGACTCCGCAACCGAAGACTCGGCAACCGAAGACTCGGTAACCTAAGACTCGGCAACCGAAGACTCGGCAACCGAAGACTCGGTAACCGAAGACTCGGCCACCGAAGACTCGGTAACCGAAGACTCGGCAACCGAAGACTCGGAAATCGAAGACTCGGCGACCGAAGGCTCGGAGACCGAAGGCTCGGGGACCGAAGGCTCGGCAACCGAAGGCTCGGCGACCGAAGGCTCGGCGACCGAAGGCTCGGCGACCGAAGGCTTGGCGACCGAAGGTTCGGCGACCGAATGCTCGGCGACCGAAGGCACGGCGACCGAAGGCTCAACGACCGTAGGCGCGGCATCCGAAGGCGCGGCAACCGAAGGCTCGGCAACCGAAGACTCGGCAACCGAGGACTCGGCAACCGAGGACTCGACAACCGAGCACTCGACAACCGAAGACTCGACAACCGAAGACTCGACAACCGAAGACTCGACAACCGAAGACTCGACAACAGAAGACTGGGCAACCGAAGACTCGGCTACCGAAGACTCGTAGACCGAAGACTCGGCGACCGAAGACTCGGCGACCGAAGGCTCGGCGACCGAAGGCTCGGCAACCGAAGATTCGACAACCGAAGACTCGACAACCGAAGATTCGACAACCGAAAACTCGAGCCCGAAGACTCGGCACACGAAGACCCACATACGAAGACCCGAAACGAAACCTCGACACCCGAATACACCAAATCGAAAATTCGACGTCGAAAATCCGACATCGAAAATTCGACATCAAAAATTCGACACCTAAAATTCGACCTCATAAATTCGACCTCGAGAATTCAACATCGAAAATTCCTCATCGAAAATTCCTGATCGAAAGCTCGACATGGAAAATTCGACATGGAAAATTCGACACCCGAAACTTCGACACTCGTAACCTCGACACCCGAAATCTCGACACCCGTAATCTCGACACCGGAAACCTCGACACCCAAAACCTCGATACCCAAAACCTCGATACCCTAAACCTCGACACCCGAGGGCTCGACACCCGAAAAAAGGAAACGGAGGATTCAACACCCAAACCTCAACACCCGAAAACTCCACACCGAGGAACCCACACCGGAAATCCCTGACCAAGAATTCGACGTCGAAAATTCGAACCCCGGAACCTCGTCACCGAGGATTCGACAACCCAAGACTCGGCAACCGAAGACTCGGCGACCGAAGGCTCGGCGACCGAAGGCTCGGCGACCGAAGGCTCGGTGACCGAAGACTCGGCGACCGAAGGCACGGCGACCGAAGGCTCGGCGACCGATGGCTCGGCAACCGAAGGCTCGGCGACCGAAGGCTCGACAACCGAAGGCTCGACAACCGAAGACTCGAATACCGAGGACTCGACAACCGAAGACTCGACAACCGAAGACTCGGCAACCGAAGACTCGGCAACCGATGACTCGGCAACCGAAGACTCGGCAACCGAAGCCTCGGCTACCGAAGCCTCGGCAACCGAAGACTCGGAAAACGAAGACTCGGCAACCGAAGACTCGGCAACCGAAGACTCGGCAACCGAAGACGCGGCAACCGAAGACTCGGCAACCGAAGACTCGGCAACCGAAGACTCGGCAACCGAAGACTCGGCAACCGAAGACTCGGCAACCGAAGACTCGGCAACCGAAGACTCGGCAACCGAAGGCTCGGCGACCGAAGGCTCGACAACCGAAGGCTCGACAACCGAAGACTCGAATACCGAGGACTCGACAACCGAAGACTCGACAACCGAAGACTCGGCAAGCGAAGACTCGGCAACCGATGACTCGGCAACCGAAGACTCGGCAACCGAAGCCTCGGCTACCGAAGGATCGGCGACCGAAGGCTCGGCGACCAAAGGCTCGGCGACCGAAGGCTCGGCGACCGAAGGCTCGGCGACCGAAGGCTCGCCGACCGAAGGCTCGGCGACCGAAGGCGCGGCGACCGAAGGCGCGGGATCCGAAGGCGCGGCAACCGAAGGCTCGGCAACCGAAGACTCGTCAACCGAAGACTCGGCAACCGAAGACTCGGCAACCGAAGACTCGGCAACCGAAGACTCGGCGACCGAAGGCTCGGCGACCGAAGGATCGGCGACCGAAGGCTCGGCGACCCAAGGCTCGGCGACCAAAGGCTCGGCGACCGAAGGCTCGGCGACCGAAGGCTCGGCGACCGAAGGCTCGGCGACCGAAGGCGCGGCGACCGAAGGCGCGGGATCCGAAGGCTCGACAACCGAAGGCTCGACAACCGAAGACTCGAATACCGAGGACTCGACAACCGAAGACTCGACAACCGAAGACTCGGCAACCGAAGACTCGGCAACCGATGACTCGGCAACCGAAGACTCGGCAACCGAAGCCTCGGCTACCGAAGCCTCGGCAACCGAAGACTCGGAAAACGAAGACTCGGCAACCGAAGACTCGGCAACCGAAGACTCGGCGACCGAAGGCTCGGCGACCGAAGGCTCGGCGACCAAAGGCTCGGCGACCGAAGGCTCGGCGACCGAAGGCTCGGCGACCGAAGGCGCGGGATCCGAAGGCTCGGCAACCGAAGACTCGGCAACCGAAGACTCGGCAACCGAAGACTCGATAACCGAAGACTCGGCAACCGAAGACTCGGAAACAAAAGACTCGGCAACAAAAGACTCGGCAACCAAAGACGCGGCAACCGAAGACTCGGCAACCGAAGACTCGGCAACCGAAGACTCGGCAACCGAAGACTCGGCAACCGAAGACTCGGCAACCGAAGACTCGGCAACCGAAGACTCGGCAACCGAAGACTCGGTAACCTAAGACTCGGCAACCGAAGACTCGGCAACCGAAGACTCGGTAACCGAAGACTCGGCCACCGAAGACTCGGTAACCGAAGACTCGGCAACCGAAGACTCGGAAATCGAAGACTCGGCGACCGAAGGCTCGGAGACCGAAGGCTCGGGGACCGAAGGCTCGGCAACCGAAGGCTCGGCGACCGAAGGCTCGGCGACCGAAGGCTCGACAACCGAAGACTCGAATACCGAGGACTCGACAACCGAAGACTCGACAACCGAAGACTCGGCAACCGAAGACTCGGCAACCGATGACTCGGCAACCGAAGACTCGGCAACCGAAGCCTCGGCTACCGAAGCCTCGGCAACCGAAGACTCGGAAAACGAAGACTCGGCAACCGAAGACTCGGCAACCGAAGACTCGGCGACCGAAGGCTCGGCGACCGAAGGCTCGGCGACCAAAGGCTCGGCGACCGAAGGCTCGGCGACCGAAGGCTCGGCGACCGAAGGCGCGGGATCCGAAGGCTCGGCAACCGAAGACTCGGCAACCGAAGACTCGGCAACCGAAGACTCGATAACCGAAGACTCGGCAACCGAAGACTCGGAAACAAAAGACTCGGCAACAAAAGACTCGGCAACCAAAGACGCGGCAACCGAAGACTCGGCAACCGAAGACTCGGCAACCGAAGACTCGGCAACCGAAGACTCGGCAACCGAAGACTCGGCAACCGAAGACTCGGCAACCGAAGACTCGGCAACCGAAGACTCGGTAACCTAAGACTCGGCAACCGAAGACTCGGCAACCGAAGACTCGGTAACCGAAGACTCGGCCACCGAAGACTCGGTAACCGAAGACTCGGCAACCGAAGACTCGGAAATCGAAGACTCGGCGACCGAAGGCTCGGAGACCGAAGGCTCGGGGACCGAAGGCTCGGCAACCGAAGGCTCGGCGACCGAAGGCTCGGCGACCGAAGGCTCGGCGACCGAAGGCTTGGCGACCGAAGGCTCGGCGACCGAATGCTCGGCGACCGAAGGCACGGCGACCGAAGGCTCAACGACCGTAGGCGCGGCATCCGAAGGCGCGGCAACCGAAGGCTCGGCAACCGAAGACTCGGCAACCGAGGACTCGGCAACCGAGGACTCGACAACCGAGCACTCGACAACCGAAGACTCGACAACCGAAGACTCGACAACCGAAGACTCGACAACCGAAGACTCGACAACAGAAGACTGGGCAACCGAAGACTCGGCTACCGAAGACTCGTAGACCGAAGACTCGGCGACCGAAGACTCGGCGACCGAAGGCTCGGCGACCGAAGGCTCGGCAACCGAAGATTCGACAACCGAAGACTCGACAACCGAAGATTCGACAACCGAAAACTCGAGCCCGAAGACTCGGCACACGAAGACCCACATACGAAGACCCGAAACGAAACCTCGACACCCGAATACACCAAATCGAAAATTCGACGTCGAAAATCCGACATCGAAAATTCGACATCAAAAATTCGACACCTAAAATTCGACCTCATAAATTCGACCTCGAGAATTCAACATCGAAAATTCCTCATCGAAAATTCCTGATCGAAAGCTCGACATGGAAAATTCGACATGGAAAATTCGACACCCGAAACTTCGACACTCGTAACCTCGACACCCGAAATCTCGACACCCGTAATCTCGACACCGGAAACCTCGACACCCAAAACCTCGATACCCAAAACCTCGATACCCTAAACCTCGACACCCGAGGGCTCGACACCCGAAAAAAGGAAACGGAGGATTCAACACCGAAACCTCAACACCCGAAAACTCCACACCGAGGAACCCACACCGGAAATCCCTGACCAAGAATTCGACGTCGAAAATTCGAACCCCGGAACCTCGTCACCGAGGATTCGACAACCCAAGACTCGGCAACCGAAGACTCGGCGACCGAAGGCTCGGCGACCGAAGGCTCGGCGACCGAAGGCTCGGTGACCGAAGACTCGGCGACCGAAGGCACGGCGACCGAAGGCTCGGCGACCGATGGCTCGGCAACCGAAGGCTCGGCGACCGAAGGCTCGACAACCGAAGGCTCGACAACCGAAGACTCGAATACCGAGGACTCGACAACCGAAGACTCGACAACCGAAGACTCGGCAACCGAAGACTCGGCAACCGATGACTCGGCAACCGAAGACTCGGCAACCGAAGCCTCGGCTACCGAAGCCTCGGCTACCGAAGCCTCGGCAACCGAAGACTCGGAAAACGAAGACTCGGCAACCGAAGACTCGGCTACCGAAGACTCGGCAACCGAAGACGCGGCAACCGAAGACTCGGCAACCGAAGACTCGGCAACCGAAGACTCGGCAACCGAAGACTCGGCAACCGAAGACTCGGCAACCGAAGACTCGGCAACCGAAGACTCGGCGACCGAAGGCTCGGCGACCGAAGGATCGGCGACCGAAGGCTCGGCGACCAAAGGCTCGGCGACCGAAGGCTCGGCGACCAAAGGCTCGGCGACCGAAGGCTCGGCGACCGAAGGCTCGCCGACCGAAGGCTCGGCGACCGAAGGCTCGGCGACCGAAGGCGCGGCGACCGAAGGCGCGGGATCCGAAGGCGCGGCAACCGAAGGCTCGGCAACCGAAGACTCGTCAACCGAAGACTCGGCAATCGAAGATTCGGCAACCGAAGACTCGGCAACCGAAGACTCGGCGACCGAAGGCTCGGCGACCGAAGGATCGGCGACCGAAGGCTCGGCGACCCAAGGCTCGGCGACCAAAGGCTCGGCGACCGAAGGCTCGGCGACCGAAGGCTCGGCGACCGAAGGCTCGGCGACCGAAGGCGCGGCGACCGAAGGCGCGGGATCCGAAGGCGCGGCAACCGAAGGCTCGGCAACCGAAGACTCGTCAACCGAAGACTCGGCAACCGAAGACTCGGCAACCGAAGACTCGGCAACCGAAGACTCGGAAACAAAAGACTCGGCAACAAAAGACTCGGCAACCAAAGACGCGGCAACCAAAGACGCGGCAACCGAAGACTCGGCAACCGAAGACTCGGCAACCGAAGTCTCGGCAACCGAAGACTCGGCAACCGAAGACTCGGCAACCGAAGACTCGGCAACCGAAGACTCGGTAACCTAAGACTCGGCAACCGAAGACTCGGCAACCGAAGACTCGGTAACCGAAGACTCGGCGACCGAAGGCTTGGCGACCGAAGGCTCGGCGACCGAATGCTCGGCGACCGAAGGCACGGCGACCGAAGGCTCAACGACCTAAGGCGCGGCATCCAAAGGCGCGGCAACCGAAGGCTCGGCAACCGAAGACTCGGCAACCGAGGACTCGTCAACCGAGGACTCGACAACCGAGCACTCGACAACCGAAGACTCGACAACCGAAGACTCGACAACCGAAGACTCGACAACCGAAGACTCGACAACAGAAGACTGGGCAACCGAAGATTCGGCTACCGAAGACTCGGAGACCGAAGACTCGGCGACCGAAGACTCGGCGACCGAAGGCTCGGCGACCGAAGACTCGAACACCGAAGACTCGACAACCGAAGATTCGACAACCGAAAACTCGAGCCCGAAGACTCGGCACACGAAGACCCACATACGAAGACCCGAAACGAAACCTCGACACCCGAATACACCAAATCGAAAATTCGACGTCGAAAATCCGACATCGAAAATTCGACATCAAAAATTCGACACCTAAAATTCGACCTCATAAATTCGACCTCGAGAATTCAACATCGAAAATTCCTCATCGAAAATTCCTGATCGAAAACTCGACATGGAAAATTCGACATGGAAAATTCGACACCCGAAACCTCGACACTCGTAACCTCGACACCCGAAATCTCGACACCCGTAATCTCGACACCGGAAACCTCGACACCCAAAACCTCGATACCCTGAACCTCGACACCCGAGGGCTCGACACCCGAAAAAAGGAAACGGAGGGTTCAACACCGAAACCTCAACACCCGAAAACTCCACACCGAGGAACCCACACCGGAAATCCCTGACCAAGAATTCGACGTCGAAAATTCGAACCCCGGAACCTCGTCACCGAGGATTCGACAACGCAAGACTCGGCAACCGAAGACTCGGCAACCGAAGGCTCGGCGACCGAAGGCTCGGCGACCGAAGGCTCGGCGACCGAAGACTCGGCGACCGAAGGCACGGCGACCGAAGGCTCGGCGACCGAAGGCTCGGCAACCGAAGGCTCGGCGACCGAAGGCTCGACAACCGAAGGCTCGACAACCGAAGACTCGACAACCGAGGACTCGACAACCGAAGACTCGACAACCGAAGACTCGGCAACCGAAGACTCGGCAACCGATGACTCGGCAACCGAAGACTCGGCAACCGAAGACTCGGCAACCGAAGACGCGGCAACCGAAGACTCGGCAACCGAAGACTCGGCAACCGAAGACTCGGCAACCGAAGACTCGGCAACCGAAGACTCGGCGACCGAAGACTCGGCGACCGAAGGCTCGGCGACCGAAGGCTCGGCGACCGAAGGCTCGGCGACCGAAGGCTCGGCGACCGAAGGCTCGGCGACCGAACGCGCGGCAACCGAAGGCTCGGCAACCGAAGACTCGGCAACCGAAGACTCGGCGACCGAAGACTCGGCGACCGAAGGCTCGGCGACCGGAGGCTCGGCGACCAAAGGCTCGGCGACCGAAGGCTCGGCGACCAAAGGCTCGGCGACCGAAGGCTCGGCGACCGAAGGCTCGGCGACCGAAGGCTCGGCGACCGAACGCGCGGCAACCGAAGGCTCGGCAACCGAGGACTCGGCAACCGAGGACTCGACAACCGAGCACTCGACAACCGAAGACTCGACAACCGAAGACTCGACAACCGAAGACTCGACAACCGAAGACTCGACAACAGAAGACTGGGCAACCGAAGACTCGGCTACCGAAGACTCGGAGACCGAAGACTCGGCGACCGAAGACTCGGCGACCGAAGGCTCGGCGACCGAAGACTCGACAACCGAAGACTCGACAACCGAAGAATCGACAACCGAAGACTCGACAACCGAAGACTCGAATACCGAAGACTCGACAACCGAAGACTCGACAACAGAAGACTGGGCAACCGAAGACTCGGCTACCGAAGACACGGAGACCGAAGACTCGGCGACCGAAGGCTCGGCGACCAAAGGCTCGGCGACCGAAGGCTCGGCGACCGAAGGCTCGGCAACCGAGGACTCGGCAACCGAGGACTCGGCAACCGAGGACTCGACAACCGAGCACTCGACAACCTAAGACTCGGCAACCGAAGACTCGGTAACCGAAGACGCGGCAACCGAAGACTCGGCAACCGAAGACTCGGCAACCGAAGACTCGGCGACCGAAGGCTCGACAACCGAAGGCTCGACAACCGAAGACTCGACAACCGAGGACTCGACAACCGAAGACTCGACAACCGAAGACTCGGCAACTGAAGACTCGGCAACCGATGACTCGGCAACCGAAGACTCGGCAACCGAAGCCTCGGCAACCGAAGACTCGGCAAACGAAGACTCGGCAACCGAAGACTCGGCAACCGAAGACTCGGCAACCGAAGACGCGGAAACCGAAGACTCGGCAACCGAAGACTCGGCAACCGAAGACTCGGCAAGCGAAGACTCGGCAACCGAAGACTCGGCGACCGAAGACTCGGCGACCGAAGGGTCGGCGACCGAAGGCTCGGCGACCGAAGGCTCGGCGACCAAAGGCTCGGCGACCGAAGGCTCGGCGACCAAAGGCTCGGCGACCGAAGGCTCGGCGACCGAAGGCTCGGCGACCGAAGGCTCGGCGACCGAAGGCTCGGCGACCGAAGGCTCGGCGACCGAAGGCGCGGCGACCGAAGGCGCGGCGACCGAAGGCGCGGGATCCGAAGGCGCGGCAACCGAAGGCTCGGCAACCGAAGACTCGGCAACCGAAGACTCGGCAACCGAAGACTCGATAACCGAAGACTCGGCAACCGAAGACTCGGAAACAAAAGACTCGGCAACAAAAGACTCGGCAACCAAAGACGCGGCAACCGAAGACTCGGCAACCGAAGACTCGGCAACCGAAGACTCGGCAACCGAAGACTCGGCAACCGAAGACTCGGCAACCGAAGACTCGGCAACCGAAGACTCGGCAACCGAAGACTCGGCAACCTAAGACTCGGCAACCGAAGACTCGGCAACCGAAGACTCGGTAACCGAAGACTCGGCAACCGAAGACTCGGTAACCGAAGACTCGGCAACCGAAGACTCGGCAACCGAAGACTCGGCAACCGAAGACTCGGCAATCGAAGACTCGGCGACCGAAGGCTCGGCGACCGAAGGCTCGGGGACCGAAGGCTCGGCAACCGAAGGCTCGGCGACCGAAGGCTCGGCGACCGAAGGCTCGGCGACCGAAGACTCGACAACCGAAGACTCGACAACCGAAGACTCGACAACCGAAGACTCCACAACAGAAGACTGGGCAACCGAAGACTCGGCTACCGAAGACACGGAGACCGAAGACTCGGCAACCGAAGGCTCGACGACCGAAGGCTCGACGACCGAAGGCTTGACAACCGAAGACTCGGCAACCGAAGACTCGGCAACCGAAGACGCGGCAACCGAAGACTCGGCAACCGAACACTCGGCAACCGAAGACTCGGCAATCGAAGACTCGGCGACCGAAGGCTCGGCGACCGAAGGCTCGGGGACCGAAATCTCGGCAAGCGAAGGCTCGGCGACCGAAGGCTCGGCGACCGAAGGCTCGGCGACCGAAGGCTCGGCGACCGAAGGCTTGGCGACCGAAGGCTCGGCGACCGAATGCTCGGCGACCGAAGGCACGGCGACCGAAGGCTCAACGATCGTAGGCGCGGCATCCGAAGGCGCGGCAACCGAAGGCTCGGCAACCGAAGACTCGGCAACCGAGGACTCGGCAACCGAGGACTCGACAACCGAGCACTCGACAACCGAAGACTCGACAACCGAAGACTCGACAACCGAAGACTCGACAACCGAAGACTCGACAACCGAAGACTCGACAACAGAAGACTGGGCAACCGAAGACTCGGCTACCGAAGACTCGGAGACCGAAGACTCGGCGACCGAAGACTCGGCGACCGAAGGCTCGGCGACCGAAGGCTCGGCGACCGAAGATTCGACAACCGAAGACTCGACAACCGAAGATTCGACAACCGAAAACTCGAGCCCGAAGACTCGGCACACGAAGACCCACATACGAAGACCCGAAACGAAACCTCGACACCCGAATACACCAAATCGAAAATTCGACGTCGAAAATCCGACATCGAAAATTCGACATCAAAAATTCGACACCTAAAATTCGACCTCATAAATTCGACCTCGAGAATTCAACATCGAAAATTCCTCATCGAAAATTCCTGATCGAAAGCTCGACATGGAAAATTCGACATGGAAAATTCGACACCCGAAACTTCGACACTCGTCACCTCGACACCCGAAATCTCGACACCCGTAATCTCGACACCGGAAACCTCGACACCCAAAACCTCGATACCCAAAACCTCGATACCCTAAACCTCGACACCCGAGGGCTCGACACCCGAAAAAAGGAAACGGAGGATTCAACACCGAAACCTCAACACCCGAAAACTCCACACCGAGGAACCCACACCGGAAATCCCTGACCAAGAACTCGACGTCGAAAATTCGAACCCCGGAACCTCGTCACCGAGGATTCGACAACCCAAGACTCGGCAACCGAAGACTCGGCAACCGAAGGCTCGGCGACCGAAGGCTCGGCGACCGAAGGCTCGGCGACCGAAGACTCGGCGACCGAAGGCACGGCGACCGAAGGCTCGGCGACCGATGGCTCGGCAACCGAAGGCTCGGCGACCGAAGGCTCGACAACCGAAGGCTCGACAACCGAAGACTCGACAACCGAGGACTCGACAACCGAAGACTCGACAACCGAAGACTCGACAACCGAAGACTCGGCAACCGAAGACTCGACAACCGATGACTCGGCAACCGAAGACTCGGCAACCGAAGCCTCGGCAACCGAAGACTCGGCAACCGAAGACTCGGCAAACGAAGACTCGGCAACCGAAGACTCGGCAACCGAAGACTCGGCAACCGAAGACGCGGCAACCGAAGACTCGGCAACCGAAGACTCGGCAACCGAAGACTCGGCAACCGAAGACTCGGCAACCGAAGACTCGGCAACCGAAGACTCGGCAACCGAAGACTCGGCGACCGAAGGCTCGGCGACCGAAGGATCGGCGACCGAAGGCTCGGCGACCGAAGGATCGGCGACCGAAGGCTCGGCGACCGAAGGCTCGGCGACCAAAGGCTCGGCGACCGAAGGCTCGGCGACCGAAGGCTCGCCGACCGAAGACTCGGAGACCGAAGACTCGGCGACCGAAGACTCGGCTACCGAAGACTCGGAGACCGAAGACTCGGCGACCGAAGACTCGGCGACCGAAGACTCGAACACCAAAGACTCGACAACCGAAGATTCGACAACCGAAAACTCGAGCCCGAAGACTCGGCACACGAAGACCCACATACGAAGACCCGAAACGAAACCTCGACACCCGAATACACCAAATCGAAAATTCGACGTCGAAAATCCGACATCGAAAATTCGACATCAAAAATTCGACACCTAAAATTCGACCTCATAAATTCGACCTCGAGAATTCAACATCCAAAATTCCTCATCGAAAATTCCTGATCGAAAACTCGACATGGAAAATTCGACATGGAAAATTCGACACCCGAAACCTCGACACTCGTAACCTCGACACCCGAAATCTCGACACCCGTAATCTCGACACCGGAAACCTCGACACCCAAAACCTCGATACCCTGAACCTCGACACCCGAGGGCTCGACACCCGAAAAAAGGAAACGGAGGATTCAACACCGAAACCTCAACACCCGAAAACTCCACACCGAGGAACCCACACCGGAAATCCCTGACCAAGAATTCGACGTCGAAAATTCGAACCCCGGAACCTCGTCACCGAGGATTCGACAACCCAAGACTCGGCAACCGAAGACTCGGCGACCGAAGGCTCGGCGACCGAAGGCTCGGCGACCGAAGGCTCGGCGACCGAAGACTCGGCGACCGAAGGCACGGCGACCGAAGCCTCGGCGACCGAAGGCTCGGCAACCGAAGGCTCGGCGACCGAAGGCTCGACAACCGAAGGCTCGACAACCGAAGACTCGACAACCGAGGACTCGACAACCGAAGACTCGACAACCGAAGACTCGGCAACCGAAGACTCGGCAACCGATGACTCGGCAACCGAAGACTCGGCAACCGAAGACGCGGCAACCGAAGACTCGGCAACCGAAGACTCGGCGACCGAAGACTCGGCGACCGAAGGCTCGGCGACCGGAGGCTCGGCGACCAAAGGCTCGGCGACCGAAGGCTCGGCGACCAAAGGCTCGGCGACCGAAGGCTCGGCGACCGAAGGCTCGGCGACCGAAGGCTCGGCGACCGAAGGCTCGGCGACCGAACGCGCGGCAACCGAAGGCTCGGCAACCGAGGACTCGGCAACCGAGGACTCGACAACCGAGCACTCGACAAACGAAGACTCGACAACCGAAGACTCGACAACCGAAGACTCGACAACCGAAGACTCGACAACAGAAGACTGGGCAACCGAAGACTCGGCTACCGAAGACTCGGAGACCGAAGACTCGGCGACCGAAGACTCGGCGACCGAAGGCTCGGCGACCGAAGACTCGACAACCGAAGACTCGACAACCGAAGAATCGACAACCGAAGACTCGACAACCGAAGACTCGACAACCGAAGACTCGACAACCGAAGACTCGACAACAGAAGACTGGGCAACCGAAGACTCGGCTACCGAAGACTCGGAGACCGAAGACTCGGCGACCGAAGGCTCGGCGACCGAAGGCTCGGCGACCAAAGGCTCGGCGACCGAAGGCTCGGCGACCGAAGGCTCGGCAACCGAAGACTCGGCAACCGAGGACTCGGCAACCGAGGACTCGACAACCGAGCACTCGACAACCTAAGACTCGGCAACCGAAGACTCGGCAACCTAAGACTCGGTAACCGAAGACGCGGCAACCGAAGACTCGGCAACCGAAGACTCGGCAACCGAAGACTCGGCAACCGAAGACTCGGCAACCGAAGACTCGGCAACCGAAGACTCGGCAACCGAAGACTCGGCTACCGAAGACTCGGCGACCGAAGGCTCGGCGACCGAAGGATCGGCGACCGAAGGCTCGGCGACCGAAGGCTCGGCGACCAAAGGCTCGGCGACCGAAGGCTCGGCGACCAAAGGCTCGGCGACCAAAGGCTCGGCGACCGAAGGCTCGGCTACCGAAGGCGCGGCGACCGAAGGCGCGGGATCCGAAGGCGCGGCAACCGAAGGCTCGGCAACCGAAGACTCGGCAACCGAAGACTCGGCAACCGAAGACTCGGCAACCGAAGACTCGGCAACCGAAGACTCGGCAACCGAAGACTCGGCAACCGAAGACTCGGCAACCGAAGACTCGGCAACCGAAGACTCGGCAACCTAAGACTCGGCAACCGAAGACTCGGCCACCGAAGACTCGGTAACCGAAGACTCGGCAACCGATACTCGGTAACCGAAGACTCGGCAACCGAAGACTCGGCAAAAGAAGACTCGGCAACCGAAGACTCGGCAACCGAAGACTCGGCAACCGAAGACTTGGCAACCGAAGACTCGGCAACCGAAGACTGGGCAACCGAAGACTCGGCGACCCTAGACTCGGCGACCGAAGGCTCGGCGACCGAAGGATCGGCGACCGAAGGCTCGGTGACCGAAGGCTCGGCGACCAAAGGCTCGGCGACCGAAGGCTCGGCGACCAAAGGCTCGGCGACCGAAGCCTCGGCGACCGAAGGCTCGGCGACCGAAGGCTCGGCGACCGAAGGCTCGGCGACCGAAGACTCGACAACCGAAGACTCGACAACCGAAGACTCCACAACAGAAGACTGGGCAACCGAAGACTCCGCTACCGAAGACACGGAGACCGAAGACTCGGCAACCGAAGGCTCGGCGACCGAAGGCTCGGCGACCGAAGGCTCGGCGACCGAAGGCTCGACAACCGAAGGCTCGACAACCGAAGACTCGGCAACCGAAGACTCGGCAACCGAAGACTCGGCAACCGATGACTCGGCAACCGAAGACTCGGCAACCGAAGACTCGGCAACCGAAGACTCGGCAACCGAAGACTCGGCAACCGAAGGCTCGGCTACCGAAGGCGCGGCGACCGAAGGCGCGGGATCTGAAGGCGCGGCAACCGAAGGCTCGGCAACCGAAGACTCGGCAACCGAAGACTCGGCAACCGAAGACTCGGCAACCGAAGACTCGGCAACCGAAGACTCGGCAACCGAAGACTCGGCAACCGAAGACTCGGCAACCGATACTCGGTAACCGAAGACTCGGCAACCGAAGACTCGGCAAAAGAAGACTCGGCAACCGAAGACTCGGCAACCGAAGACTCGGCAACCGAAGACTTGGCAACCGAAGACTCGGCAACCGAAGACTGGGCAACCGAAGACTCGGCGACCCTAGACTCGGCAACCGAAGGCTCGGCGACCGAAGGATCGGCGACCGAAGGCTCGGTGACCGAAGGCTCGGCGACCAAAGGCTCGGCGACCGAAGGCTCGGCGACCAAAGGCTCGGCGACCGAAGCCTCGGCGACCGAAGGCTCGGCGACCGAAGGCTCGGCGACCGAAGGCTCGGCGACCGAAGACTCGACAACCGAAGACTCGACAACCGAAGACTCGACAACCGAAGACTCCACAACAGAAGACTGGGCAACCGAAGACTCGGCTACCGAAGACACGGAGACCGAAGACTCGGCAACCGAAGGCTCGGCGACCGAAGGCTCGGCGACCGAAGGCTCGGCGACCGAAGACTCGGCAACCGAAGACTCGGCAACCGAAGACTCGGCAACCTAAGACTCGGCAACCTAAGACTCGGCAACCGAAGACTCGGCCACCGAAGACTCGGTAACCGAAGACTCGGCAACCGATACTCGGTAACCGAAGACTCGGCAACCGAAGACTCGGCAAAAGAAGACTCGGCAACCGAAGACTCGGCAACCGAAGACTCGGCAACCGAAGACTTGGCAACCGAAGACTCGGCAACCGAAGACTGGGCAACCGAAGACTCGGCGACCCTAGACTCGGCGACCGAAGGCTCGGCGACCGAAGGATCGGCGACCGAAGGCTCGGTGACCGAAGGCTCGGCGACCAAAGGCTCGGCGACCGAAGGCTCGGCGACCAAAGGCTCGGCGACCGAAGCCTCGGCGACCGAAGGCTCGGCGACCGAAGGCTCGGCGACCGAAGTCTCGGCGACCGAAGACTCGACAACCGAAGACTCGACAACCGAAGACTCCACAACAGAAGACTGGGCAACCGAAGACTCGGCTACCGAAGACACGGAGACCGAAGACTCGGCAACCGAAGGCTCGGCGACCGAAGGCTCGGCGACCGAAGGCTCGGCGACCGAAGGCTCGACAACCGAAGGCTCGACAACCGAAGACTCGGCAACCGAAGACGCGGCAACCGAAGACTCGGCAACCGAAGACTCGGCAACCGAAGACTCGACAACAGAAGACTGGGCAACCGAAGACTCGGCTACCGAAGACTCGGAGACCGAAGACTCGGCGACCGAAGGCTCGGCGACCGAAGGCTCGGCGACCGAAGGCTCGGCGACCAAAGGCTCGGCGACCGAAGGCTCGGCAACCGAAGACTCGGCAACCGAGGACTCGGCAACCGAGGACTCGACAACCGAGCACTCGACAACCTAAGACTCGGCAACCGAAGACTCGGCAACCTAAGACTCGGTAACCGAAGACGCGGCAACCGAAGACTCGGCAACCGAAGACTCGGCAACCGAAGACTCGGCAACCGAAGACTCGGCAACCGAAGACTCGGCAACCGAAGACTCGGCTACCGAAGACTCGGCGACCGAAGGCTCGGTGACCGAAGGATCGGCGACCGAAGGCTCGGCGACCGAAGGCTCGGCGACCAAAGGCTCGGCGACCGAAGGCTCGGCGACCAAAGGCTCGGCTACCGAAGGCGCGGCGACCGAAGGCGCGGGATCCGAAGGCGCGGCAACCGAAGGCTCGGCAACCGAAGACTCGGCAACCGAAGACTCGGCAACCGAAGACTCGGCAACCGAAGACTCGGCAACCGAAGACTCGGCAACCGAAGACTCGGCAACCGAAGACTCGGCAACCGAAGACTCGGCAACCTAAGACTCGGCAACCGAAGACTCGGCCACCGAAGACTCGGTAACCGAAGACTCGGCAACCGATACTCGGTAACCGAAGACTCGGCAACCGAAGACTCGGCAAAAGAAGACTCGGCAACCGAAGACTCGGCAACCGAAGACTCGGCAACCGAAGACTTGGCAACCGAAGACTCGGCAACCGAAGACTGGGCAACCGAAGACTCGGCGACCCTAGACTCGGCGACCGAAGGCTCGGCGACCGAAGGCTCGGCGACCGAAGGATCGGCGACCGAAGGCTCGGTGACCGAAGGCTCGGCGACCAAAGGCTCGGCGACCGAAGGCTCGGCGACCAAAGGCTCGGCGACCGAAGCCTCGGCGACCGAAGGCTCGGCGACCGAAGGCTCGGCGACAGAAGGCTCGGCGACCGAAGACTCGACAACCGAATACTCGTCAACCGAAGACTCCACAACAGAAGACTGTGCAACCGAAGACTCGGCTACCGAAGACACGGAGACCGAAGACTCGGCAACCGAAGGCTCGGCGACCGAAGGCTCGGCGACCGAAGGCTCGGCGACCGAAGGCTCGACATCCGAAGGCTCGACAACCGAAGACTCGGCAACCGAAGACTCGGCAACCGAAGACTCGGCAACCGAAGACTCGGCAACCGAAGACTCGGCAACCGAAGACTCGGCAACCGAAGACTCGGCAACCGAAGGCTCGGCTACCGAAGGCGCGGCGACCGAAGGCGCGGGATCCGAAGGCGCGGCAACCGAAGGCTCGGCAACCGAAGACTCGGCAACCGAAGACTCGGCAACCGAAGACTCGGCAACCGAAGACTCGGCAACCGAAGACTCGGCAACCGAAGACTCGGCAACCGAAGACTCGGCAACCGAAGACTCGGCAACCTAAGACTCGGCAACCGAAGACTCGGCCACCGAAGACTCGGTAACCGAAGACTCGGCAACCGATACTCGGTAACCGAAGACTCGGCAACCGAAGACTCGGCAAAAGAAGACTCGGCAACCGAAGACTCGGCAACCGAAGACTCGGCAACCGAAGACTTGGCAACCGAAGACTCGGCAACCGAAGACTGGGCAACCGAAGACTCGGCGACCCTAGACTCGGCGACCGAAGGCTCGGTGACCGAAGGATCGGCGACCGAAGGCTCGGTGACCGAAGGCTCGGCGACCAAAGGCTCGGCGACCGAAGGCTCGGCGACCAAAGGCTCGGCGACCGAAGCCTCGGCGACCGAAGGCTCGGCGACCGAAGGCTCGGCGACCGAAGGCTCGGCGACCGAAGACTCGACAACCGAAGACTCGACAACCGAAGACTCCACAACAGAAGACTGGGCAACCGAAGACTCGGCTACCGAAGACACGGAGACCGAAGACTCGGCAACCGAAGACTCGGCGACCGAAGGCTCGGCGACCGAAGGCTCGGCGACCGAAGGCTCGACAACCGAAGGCTCGACAACCGAAGACTCGGCAACCGAAGACTCGGCAACCGAAGACGCGGCAACCGAAGACTCGGCAACCGAAGACTCGGCAACCGAAGACTCCGCAACCGAAGACTCGGCAACCGAAAACTCGGCGACCTAAGACTCGGCGACGGAAATTTCGGCGACCGAAGGATCGGCGACCGAAGGCTCGGCGACCGAAGGCTCGGCGACCAAAGGCTCGGCGACCGAAGCCTCGGCGACCGAAGGCTCGGCGACCGAAGGCACGGCGACCGAAGGCGCGGGATCCGAAGGCGCGGCAACCGAAGGCTCGGAAACCGAAGACTCGGCAACCGAAGACTCGGAAACCGAAGACTCGGCAACCGAAGACTCGGCAACCGAAGACTCGACAACCGAAGACTCGACAACCGAAGAATCGGCACATGAAGACCCACATACGAAGACCCGAAACGAAACCTCGACACCCGAATACACCAAATCGAAAATTCGACATCGAAAATTCGACATCAAAAATTCGACACCAGAAATTCGACCTCAAAAATTCGACCTCGAGAATTCAACATCGAAAATTCCTCATCGAAAATTCCTGATCGAAAACTCGACATGGAAAATTCGACATGGAAAGTTCGACATGGAAAATTCGGCACCCGAAACCTCGACACCCGAAACCTCGATACTCGAAACCTCGACACCCGAAATCTGACACCCGTAATCTCAACACCCGTAATCTCGACACCGGAAACCTAGACACCCAAAACCTCGATACCCAAAACCTCGACACCCGAGGGCTCCACACCCGAAAAAAGGAAACGGAGGACACAACACCGAAACCTCAACACCCGAAAACTCCACACCGAGGACCCCACACCGGAAATCCAAGACCAAGACTTCGATGTCGAAAATTCGAACCCCGGAACCTCGTCACCGAGGATTCGACAACCCAAGACTCCGCAACCGAAGACTCGGCAACCGAAGGCTCGGCAACCGTAGGCTCGGCAACCGAAGGCCCGGCAACCGAAGACTCGACAACCGAAGACTCGGCAACCGAAGACTCGGCAACCGAAGACTCGGCAACCGAAGACTCGGCAACCGAAGACTCGACAACCGAAGACTCGGCAACCGAAGACTTGGCAACCGAAGACTCGGCAACCGAAGACTCGGCAACCGAAGACTCGGCAACCGAAGACTCGGCAACCGAAGACTCGGCAACCGAAGACTCGGCAACCGAAGACTCGGCAACCGAAGACTCGACAACCGAAGACTCGGCAACCGAAGACTCGGCAACCGAAGACTCGGCAACCGAAGACTCGGCAACCGAAGACTCGGCAACCGAAGACTCGGCAACCGAAGACTCCGCAACCGAAGACTCCGCAACCGAAGACTCGGCACCGAAGACTCGGCAACCAAAGACTCGGCAACCGAAGACTCGGCAACCGAAGACTCGGCAACCGAAGACTCGGCAACCGAAGACTCGGCAACCGAAGACTCGGCAACCTAAGACTCGGCAACCGAAGACTCGGCAACCGAAGACTCGGTAGCCGAAGACTCGGCAACCGAAGACTCGGCAACCGAAGACTCGGCAACCGAAGACTCGGCAACCGAAGACTCGGCAACCGAAGACTCGGCAATCGAAGACTCGGCGACCGAAGGCTCGGCGACCGAAGGCTCGGCGACCGAAGGCTCGGGGACCGAAGGCTCGGCGACCGAAGGCTCGGCGACCGAAGGCTCGGTGACCCAAGGCTCGGCGACCGAAGGCTCGGCAACCGAAGACTCGGCAATCGAGGACTCGCCAACCGAGGACTCGACAACCGAACACTCAACAACCGAAGACTCGGCAACCGAAGACTCCGCAACCGAAGACTCCGCAACCGAAGACTCGGCAACCGAAGACTCGCCAACCAAAGACTCGGCAACCGAAGACTCGGCAACCGAAGACTCGGCAACCGAAGACTCGGCAATCGAAGACTCGGCGACCGAAGGCTCGGCGACTGAAGGCTCGGCGACCGAAGGCTCGGGGACCGAAGGCTTGGCGACCGAAGGCTCGGCGACCGAGGGCTCGGTGACCCAAGGCTCGGCGACCGAAGGCGCGGCAACCGAAGACTCGGCAACCGAGGACTCGCCAACCGAGGACTCGACAACCGAACACTCGACAACCGAAGACTCGACAACCGAAGACTCGACAACCGAAGACTCGACAACAGAAGACTGGGCCACCGAAGACTCGGCTACCGAAGACTCGGCGACCGAAAACTCGGCGACCGAAGGCTCGGCGACCGAAGGCTCGGCGACCGAAGACTCGACAACCGAAGACTCGACAACTGAAGATTCGACAACCGAAAACTCGAGCCCGAAGACTCGGCACACGAAGACCCACATACGAAGATCCGAAACGAAACCTCGACACCCGAACACACCAAATCGAAAATTCGACGTCGAATATCCGACATCGAAAATTCGACATCAAAAATTCGACACCTAAAAATCGACCTCAAAAATTCGAGCTCGAGAATTCAACATCGAAAATTCCTCATCGAAAATTCCTGATCGAAAACTCGACATGGAAAATTCGACATGCAAAGTTCGACACCCGAAACCTCGACACTCGTAACCTCGACACCCGAAATCTCGACACCCGTAATCTCGACACCCGTAATCTCGACACCGGAAACCTCGACACCCAAAACCTCGATACCCAAAACCTCGATACCCAAAACCTCGACACCCGAGGGCTCGACACCCGAAAAAAGGAAACGGAGGATTCAACACCGAAACCTCAACACCCGAAAACTCCACACCGAGGAACCCACACCGGAAATCCCTGACCAAGAATTCGACGTCGAAAATTCGAACCCCGGAACCTCGTCACCGAGGATTCGACAACCCAAGACTCGGCAACCGAAGACTCGGCAACCGAAGATTCGGCAACCGAAGACTCGGCAACCGAAGACTCGGCAACCGAAGACTCGACTACCGAAGGCTCGACAACCGAAGGCTCGGCAACCGAAGGCTCGGCAACCGAAGGCTCGGCAACCGAAGGCTCCGCAACCGAAGACTCGGCAACCGAAGACTCGGCAACGGAAGGCTCGGCAACCGAAGACTTGGCAACCGAAGACTCGGCAACCGAAGACTCGGCAACCGACGACTCGTCAACCGAAGACTCGGCAACAGAAGACTCGGCGACCGAAGGCTCGGCGACCTAAGGCTCGGTGACCGAAGGCTCGGCGACCGAAGGCTCGGCAACCGAAGCCTCGGCGACCGAAGGCTCGGGGACCGAAGGCTCGGCGACCGAAGGCTCGGCGACCGAAGGCTCGGCGACCGAAGGCTCGGTAACCGAAGACTCGACAACCGAAGACTCGGCAACCGAAGACTCGGAAACAAAAGACTCGGCAACAAAAGACTCGGCAACCAAAGACGCGGCAACCGAAGACTCGGCAACCGAAGACTCGGCAACCGAAGACTCGGCAACCGAAGACTCGGCAACCGAAGACTCGGCAACCGAAGACTCGGCAACCTAAGACTCGGCAACCGAAGACTCGGCAACCGAAGACTCGGTAACCGAAGACTCGGCAACCGAAGACTCGGTAACCGAAGACTCGGCAACCGAAGACTCGGCAACCGAAGACTCGGCAATCGAAGACTCGGCGACCGAAGGCTCGGCGACCGAAGGCTCGGGGACCGAAGGCTCGGCAACCGAAGGCTCGGCGACCGAAGGCTCCGCGACCGAAGGCTCGGCAACCGAAGGCTCGGCAACCGAAGGCTCCGCAACCGAAGACTCGGCAACCGAAGACTCGGCAACGGAAGGCTCGGCAACCGAAGACTTGGCAACCGAAGACTCGGCAACCGAAGACTCGGCAACCGAAGGCTCGGCGACCGAAGGCTCGGCGACCGAAGGCTCGGGGACCGAAGGCTCGGCGACCGAAGGCTCGGCGACCGAAGGCTCGGTGACCCAAGGCTCGGCGACCGAAGGCTCGGCAACCGAAGACTCGGCAATCGAGGACTCGCCAACCGAGGACTCGACAACCGAACACTCAACAACCGAAGACTCGGCAACCGAAGACTCCGCAACCGAAGACTCCGCAACCGAAGACTCGGCAACCGAAGACTCGCCAACCAAAGACTCGGCAACCGAAGACTCGGCAACCGAAGACTCGGCAACCGAAGACTCGGCAATCGAAGACTCGGCGACCGAAGGCTCGGCGACTGAAGGCTCGGCGACCGAAGGCTCGGGGACCGAAGGCTCGGCGACCGAAGGCTCGGCGACCGAAGGCTCGGTGACCCAAGGCTCGGCGACCGAAGGCTCGGCAACCGAAGACTCGGCAATCGAGGACTCGCCAACCGAGGACTCGACAACCGAACACTCAACAACCGAAGACTCGGCAACCGAAGACTCCGCAACCGAAGACTCCGCAACCGAAGACTCGGCAACCGAAGACTCGCCAACCAAAGACTCGGCAACCGAAGACTCGGCAACCGAAGACTCGGCAACCGAAGACTCGGCAATCGAAGACTCGGCGACCGAAGGCTCGGCGACTGAAGGCTCGGCGACCGAAGGCTCGGGGACCGAAGGCTTGGCGACCGAAGGCTCGGCGACCGAGGGCTCGGTGACCCAAGGCTCGGCGACCGAAGGCGCGGCAACCGAAGACTCGGCAACCGAGGACTCGCCAACCGAGGACTCGACAACCGAACACTCGACAACCGAAGACTCGACAACCGAAGACTCGACAACCGAAGACTCGACAACAGAAGACTGGGCCACCGAAGACTCGGCTACCGAAGACTCGGCGACCGAAAACTCGGCGACCGAAGGCTCGGCGACCGAAGGCTCGGCGACCGAAGACTCGACAACCGAAGACTCGACAACTGAAGATTCGACAACCGAAAACTCGAGCCCGAAGACTCGGCACACGAAGACCCACATACGAAGATCCGAAACGAAACCTCGACACCCGAACACACCAAATCGAAAATTCGACGTCGAATATCCGACATCGAAAATTCGACATCAAAAATTCGACACCTAAAAATCGACCTCAAAAATTCGAGCTCGAGAATTCAACATCGAAAATTCCTCATCGAAAATTCCTGATCGAAAACTCGACATGGAAAATTCGACATGCAAAGTTCGACACCCGAAACCTCGACACTCGTAACCTCGACACCCGAAATCTCGACACCCGTAATCTCGACACCCGTAATCTCGACACCGGAAACCTCGACACCCAAAACCTCGATACCCAAAACCTCGATACCCAAAACCTCGACACCCGAGGGCTCGACACCCGAAAAAAGGAAACGGAGGATTCAACACCGAAACCTCAACACCCGAAAACTCCACACCGAGGAACCCACACCGGAAATCCCTGACCAAGAATTCGACGTCGAAAATTCGAACCCCGGAACCTCGTCACCGAGGATTCGACAACCCAAGACTCGGCAACCGAAGACTCGGCAACCGAAGATTCGGCAACCGAAGACTCGGCAACCGAAGACTCGGCAACCGAAGACTCGACTACCGAAGGCTCGACAACCGAAGGCTCGGCAACCGAAGGCTCGGCAACCGAAGGCTCGGCAACCGAAGGCTCCGCAACCGAAGACTCGGCAACCGAAGACTCGGCAACGGAAGGCTCGGCAACCGAAGACTTGGCAACCGAAGACTCGGCAACCGAAGACTCGGCAACCGACGACTCGTCAACCGAAGACTCGGCAACAGAAGACTCGGCGACCGAAGGCTCGGCGACCTAAGGCTCGGTGACCGAAGGCTCGGCGACCGAAGGCTCGGCAACCGAAGCCTCGGCGACCGAAGGCTCGGGGACCGAAGGCTCGGCGACCGAAGGCTCGGCGACCGAAGGCTCGGCGACCGAAGGCTCGGTAACCGAAGACTCGACAACCGAAGACTCGGCAACCGAAGACTCGGAAACAAAAGACTCGGCAACAAAAGACTCGGCAACCAAAGACGCGGCAACCGAAGACTCGGCAACCGAAGACTCGGCAACCGAAGACTCGGCAACCGAAGACTCGGCAACCGAAGACTCGGCAACCGAAGACTCGGCAACCTAAGACTCGGCAACCGAAGACTCGGCAACCGAAGACTCGGTAACCGAAGACTCGGCAACCGAAGACTCGGTAACCGAAGACTCGGCAACCGAAGACTCGGCAACCGAAGACTCGGCAATCGAAGACTCGGCGACCGAAGGCTCGGCGACCGAAGGCTCGGGGACCGAAGGCTCGGCAACCGAAGGCTCGGCGACCGAAGGCTCCGCGACCGAAGGCTTGGCGACCGAAGGCTCGGCGACCGAATGCTCGGCGACCGAAGGAACGACGACCGAAGGCTCAACGACCGAAGGCGCGGCATCCGAAGGCGCGGCAACCGCGGTTGCCGAGTCTTCGGTTGCCGAGTCTTCGGTTGCCGAGTCTTCGGTTGCCGAGTCTTCGGTTGCCGAGTCTTCGGTTGCCGAGTCTTCGGTTGCCGAGTCTTCGGTTGCCGCGTCTTTGGTTGCCGAGTCTTTTGTTGCCGAGTCTTTTGTTTCCGAGTCTTCGGTTGCCGAGTCTTCGGTTATCGAGTCTTCGGTTGCCGAGTCTTCGGTTGCCGAGTCTTCGGTTGCCGAGCCTTCGGATCCCGCGCCTTCGGTCGCCGAGCCTTCGGTCGCCGAGCCTTCGGTCGCCGAGCCTTTGGTCGCCGAGCCTTCGGTCGCCGAGCCTTCGGTCGCCGAGCCTTCGGTCGCCGTGCCTTCGGTCGCCGAGTCTTCGGTCGCCGAGCCTTCGGTCGCCGAGTCTTCGGTCGCCGAGTCTTCGGTTGCCGAGTCTTCGGTTGCCGAGTCTTCGGTTGCCGAGTCTTCGGTTGCCGAGTCTTCGGTTGCCGAGTCTTCGGTTGCCGAGTCTTCGGTTGCCGAGTCATCGGTTGCCGAGTCTTCGGTTGCCGAGTCTTCGGTTGTCGAGTCTTCGGTTGTCGAGTCCTCGGTTGTCGAGTCTTCGGTTGTCGAGCCTTCGGTTGTCGAGCCTTCGGTCGCCGAGCCTTCGGTCGCCGAGCCTTCGGTCGTCGAGCCTTCGGTCGCCGTGCCTTCGGTCGCCGAGTCTTCGGTCGCCGAGCCTTCGGTCGCCGAGTCTTCGGTCGCCGAGTCTTCGGTTGCCGAGTCTTCGGTTGCCGAGTCTTCGGTTGCCGAGTCTTCGGTTGCCGAGTCTTCGGTTGCCGAGTCTTCGGTTGCCGAGTCTTCGGTTGCCGAGTCATCGGTTGCCGAGTCTTCGGTTGCCGAGTCTTCGGTTGTCGAGTCTTCGGTTGTCGAGTCCTCGGTTGTCGAGTCTTCGGTTGTCGAGCCTTCGGTTGTCGAGCCTTCGGTCGCCGAGCCTTCGGTTGCCGAGCCTTCGGTTGTCGAGCCATCGGTAGTCGAGTCTTCGGTTGCTGAGTCTTCGGTTGCCGAGTCTTCGGTTGCCGAGTCTTCGGTTTCCGAGTCTTCGGTTTCCGAGTCTTCGGTTGCCGAGTCATGGGTTGTCGAATCCTCGGTGACGAGGTTCCGGGGTTCGAATTTTCGACGTCGAATTCTTGGTCAGGGATTTCCGGTGTGGGTTCCTCGGTGTGGAGTATTCGGGTGTTGAGGTTTCGGTGTTGAATCCTCCGTTTCCTTTTTTAGGGTGTCGAGCCCTCGGGTGTCGAGGTTTTGGGTATCGAGGTTTTGGGTATCGAGGTTTTGGGTGTCGAGGTTTCCGGTGTCGAGATTACGGGTGTGGAGATTTTGGGTGTCGAGGTTACGAGTGTCGAGGTTTCGGGTGTCGAATATTCCATGTCGAATTTTCCATGTCGAGTTTTCGATCAGGAATTTTCGATGAGGAATTTTCGATGTTGAATTCTCGAGGTCGAATTTATGAGGTCGAATTTTAGGTGTCGAATTTTTGATGTCGAATTTTCGATGTCGGATTTTCGACGTCGAATTTTCGATTTGGTGTATTCGGGTGTCGAGGTTTCGTTTCGGGTCTTCGTATGTGGGTCTTCGTGTGCCGAGTCTTCGGGCTCGAGTTTTCGGTTGTCGAATCTTCGGTTGTCGAGTCTTCGGTTGTCGAGTCTTCGGTCGCCGAGCCTTCGGTCGCCGAGCCTTCGGTCGCCGAGTCTTCGGTCGCCGAGTCTTCGATCTCCGAGTCTTCGGTAGCCGAGTCTTCGGTTGCCCAGTCTTCTGTTGTCGAGTCTTCGGTTGTCGAGTCTTCGGTTGTCGAGTCTTCGGTTGTCGAGTCTTCGGTTGCCGAGTCTTGGGTTGTCGAATCCTCGGTGACGAGGTTCCGGGGTTCGAATTTTCGACATCGAAGTCTTGGTCTGGGATTTCCGGTGTGGGGTCCTCGGTGTGGAGTTTTCGGGTGTTGAGGTTTCGTGGTGGGTCCTCCGTTTCCTTTTTTCGGGTGTCGAGCCCTCGGGGCAACCGAAGACTCGGCAACCGAAGGCTCGGCGACCGAGGGCTCCTTAACCGAAGGCTCCGCAACCTTAAACTCGGCAACCGAAGACTCGGCTGCCGAAGACTCGGCAACCGAAGACTCGGCAACCAAAGACTCGGCGACCGAAGGCTCGGCTACCGAAGGCTCGGCGACCGAAGACTCGGCGACCGAAGGCTCGGCGACCGAAGGCTCGGCAACCGTGGACTCGGCAACCGAAGGCACGGCGACCGAAGGCTCGGCGACCGAAGGCTCGGCAACCGAAGGCTCGGCGACCGAAGGCTCGACAACCGAAGGCTCGACAACCGAAGACTCGACAACCGAGGACTCGACAACCGAAGACTCGACAACCGAAGACTCGGCAACCGAAGACTCGGCAACCGATGACTCGGCAACCGAAGACTCGGCAACCGAAGACTCGGCAACCGAAGACGCGGCAACCGAAGACTCGGCAACCGAAGACTCGGCAACCGAAGACTCGGCAACCGAAGACTCGGCAACCGAAGACTCGGCGACCGAAGACTCGGCGACCGAAGGCTCGGCGACCGGAGGCTCGGCGACCAAAGGCTCGGCGACCGAAGGCTCGGCGACCAAAGGCTCGGCGACCGAAGGCTCGGCGACCGAAGGCTCGGCGACCGAAGGCTCGGCGACCGAAGGCTCGGCGACCGAAGGCTCGGCGACCGAACGCGCGGCAACCGAAGGCTCGGCAACCGAGGACTCGGCAACCGAGGACTCGACAACCGAGCACTCGACAACCGAAGACTCGACAACCGAAGACTCGACAACCGAAGACTCGACAACCGAAGACTCGACAACAGAAGACTGGGCAACCGAAGACTCGGCTACCGAAGACTCGGAGACCGAAGACTCGGCGACCGAAGACTCGGCGACCGAAGGCTCGGCGACCGAAGACTCGACAACCGAAGACTCGACAACCGAAGAATCGACAACCGAAGACTCGACAACCGAAGACTCGAATACCGAAGACTCGACAACCGAAGACTCGACAACAGAAGACTGGGCAACCGAAGACTCGGCTACCGAAGACACGGAGACCGAAGACTCGGCGACCGAAGGCTCGGCGACCAAAGGCTCGGCGACCGAAGGCTCGGCGACCGAAGGCTCGGCAACCGAAGACTCGGCAACCGAGGACTCGGCAACCGAGGACTCGGCAACCGAGGACTCGACAACCGAGCACTCGACAACCTAAGACTCGGCAACCGAAGACTCGGCAACCGAAGACTCGGTAACCGAAGACGCGGCAACCGAAGACTCGGCAACCGAAGACTCGGCAACCGAAGACTCGGCGACCGAAGGCTCGACAACCGAAGGCTCGACAACCGAAGACTCGACAACCGAGGACTCGACAACCGAAGACTCGACAACCGAAGACTCGGCAACCGAAGACTCGGCAACCGATGACTCGGCAACCGAAGACTCGGCAACCGAAGCCTCGGCAACCGAAGACTCGGCAAACGAAGACTCGGCAACCGAAGACTCGGCAACCGAAGACTCGGCAACCGAAGACGCGGACACCGAAGACTCGGCAACCGAAGACTCGGCAACCGAAGACTCGGCAAGCGAAGACTCGGCAACCGAAGACTCGGCGACCGAAGACTCGGCGACCGAAGGGTCGGCGACCGAAGGCTCGGCGACCGAAGGCTCGGCGACCAAAGGCTCGGCGACCGAAGGCTCGGCGACCAAAGGCTCGGCGACCGAAGGCTCGGCGACCGAAGGCTCGGCGACCGAAGGCTCGGCGACCGAAGGCTTGGCGACCGAAGGCTCGGCGACCGAAGGCGCGGCGACCGAAGGCGCGGCGACCGAAGGCGCGGGATCCGAAGGCGCGGCAACCGAAGGCTCGGCAACCGAAGACTCGGCAACCGAAGACTCGGCAACCGAAGACTCGATAACCGAAGACTCGGCAACCGAAGACTCGGAAACAAAAGACTCGGCAACAAAGGACTCGGCAACCAAAGACGCGGCAACCGAAGACTCGGCAACCGAAGACTCGGCAACCGAAGACTCGGCAACCGAAGACTCGGCAACCGAAGACTCGGCAACCGAAGACTCGGCAACCGAAGACTCGGCAACCGAAGACTCGGCAACCTAAGACTCGGCAACCGAAGACTCGGCAACCGAAGACTCGGTAACCGAAGACTCGGCAACCGAAGACTCGGTAACCGAAGACTCGGCAACCGAAGACTCGGCAACCGAAGACTCGGCAACCGAAGACTCGGCAATCGAAGACTCGGCGACCGAAGGCTCGGCGACCGAAGGCTCGGGGACCGAAGGCTCGGCAACCGAAGGCTCGGCGACCGAAGGCTCGGCGACCGAAGGCTCGGCGACCGAAGACTCGACAACCGAAGACTCGACAACCGAAGACTCGACAACCGAAGACTCCACAACAGAAGACTGGGCAACCGAAGACTCGGCTACCGAAGACACGGAGACCGAAGACTCGGCAACCGAAGGCTCGACGACCGAAGGCTCGACGACCGAAGGCTTGACAACCGAAGACTCGGCAACCGAAGACTCGGCAACCGAAGACGCGGCAACCGATGACTCGGCAACCGAAGACTCGGCAACCGAAGACTCGGCAATCGAAGACTCGGCGACCGAAGGCTCGGCGACCGAAGGCTCGGGGATCGAAATCTCGGCAAGCGAAGGCTCGGCGACCGAAGGCTCGGCGACCGAAGGCTCGGCGACCGAAGGCTTGGCGACCGAAGGCTCGGCGACCGAATGCTCGGCGACCGAAGGCACGGCGACCGAAGGCTCAACGACCGTAGGCGCGGCATCCGAAGGCGCGGCAACCGAAGGCTCGGCAACCGAAGACTCGGCAACCGAGGACTCGGCAACCGAGGACTCGACAACCGAGCACTCGACAACCGAAGACTCGACAACCGAAGACTCGACAACCGAAGACTCGACAACCGAAGACTCGACAACCGAAGACTCGACAACAGAAGACTGGGCAACCGAAGACTCGGCTACCGAAGACTCGGAGACCGAAGACTCGGCGACCGAAGACTCGGCGACCGAAGGCTCGGCGACCGAAGGCTCGGCGACCGAAGATTCGACAACCGAAGACTCGACAACCGAAGATTCGACAACCGAAAACTCGAGCCCGAAGACTCGGCACACGAAGACCCACATACGAAGACCCGAAACGAAACCTCGACACCCGAATACACCAAATCGAAAATTCGACGTCGAAAATCCGACATCGAAAATTCGACATCAAAAATTCGACACCTAAAATTCGACCTCATAAATTCGACCTCGAGAATTCAACATCGAAAATTCCTCATCGAAAATTCCTGATCGAAAACTCGACATGGAAAATTCGACATGGAAAATTCGACACCCGAAACTTCGACACTCGTAACCTCGACACCCGAAATCTCGACACCCGTAATCTCGACACCGGAAACCTCGACACCCAAAACCTCGATACCCAAAACCTCGATACCCTAAACCTCGACACCCGAGGGCTCGACACCCGAAAAAAGGAAACGGAGGATTCAACACCGAAACCTCAACACCCGAAAACTCCACACCGAGGAACCCACACCGGAAATCCCTGACCAAGAATTCGACGTCGAAAATTCGAACCCCGGAACCTCGTCACCGAGGATTCGACAACCCAAGACTCGGCAACCGAAGACTCGGCAACCGAAGGCTCGGCGACCGAAGGCTCGGCGACCGAAGGCTCGGCGACCGAAGACTCGGCGACCGAAGGCACGGCGACCGAAGGCTCGGCGACCGATGGCTCGGCAACCGAAGGCTCGGCGACCGAAGGCTCGACAACCGAAGGCTCGACAACCGAAGACTCGACAACCGAGGACTCGACAACCGAAGACTCGACAACCGAAGACTCGACAACCGAAGACTCGGCAACCGAAGACTCGGCAACCGATGACTCGGCAACCGAAGACTCGGCAACCGAAGCCTCGGCAACCGAAGACTCGGCAACCGAAGACTCGGCAAACGAAGACTCGGCAACCGAAGACTCGGCAACCGAAGACTCGGCAACCGAAGACGCGGCAACCGAAGACTCGGCAACCGAAGACTCGGCAACCGAAGACTCGGCAACCGAAGACTCGGCAACCGAAGACTCGGCAACCGAAGACTCGGCGACCGAAGGCTCGGCGACCGAAGGATCGGCGACCGAAGGCTCGGCGACCGAAGGATCGGCGACCGAAGGCTCGGCGACCGAAGGCTCGGCGACCAAAGGCTCGGCGACCGAAGGCTCGGCGACCGAAGGCTCGCCGACCGAAGACTCGGAGACCGAAGACTCGGCGACCGAAGACTCGGCTACCGAAGACTCGGAGACCGAAGACTCGGCGACCGAAGACTCGGCGACCGAAGACTCGAACACCAAAGACTCGACAACCGAAGATTCGACAACCGAAAACTCGAGCCCGAAGACTCGGCACACGAAGACCCACATACGAAGACCCGAAACGAAACCTCGACACCCGAATACACCAAATCGAAAATTCGACGTCGAAAATCCGACATCGAAAATTCGACATCAAAAATTCGACACCTAAAATTCGACCTCATAAATTCGACCTCGAGAATTCAACATCGAAAATTCCTCATCGAAAATTCCTGATCGAAAACTCGACATGGAAAATTCGACATGGAAAATTCGACACCCGAAACCTCGACACTCGTAACCTCGACACCCGAAATCTCGACACCCGTAATCTCGACACCGGAAACCTCGACACCCAAAACCTCGATACCCTGAACCTCGACACCCGAGGGCTCGACACCCGAAAAAAGGAAACGGAGGATTCAACACCGAAACCTCAACACCCGAAAACTCCACACCGAGGAACCCACACCGGAAATCCCTGACCAAGAATTCGACGTCGAAAATTCGAACCCCGGAACCTCGTCATCGAGGATTCGACAACCCAAGACTCGGCAACCGAAGACTCGGCGACCGAAGGCTCGGCGACCGAAGGCTCGGCGACCGAAGGCTCGGCGACCGAAGACTCGGCGACCGAAGGCACGGCGACCGAACGCTCGGCGACCGAAGGCTCGGCAACCGAAGGCTCGGCGACCGAAGGCTCGACAACCGAAGGCTCGACAACCGAAGACTCGACAACCGAGGACTCGACAACCGAAGACTCGACAACCGAAGACTCGGCAACCGAAGACTCGGCAACCGATGACTCGGCAACCGAAGACTCGGCAACCGAAGACGCGGCAACCGAAGACTCGGCAACCGAAGACTCGGCGACCGAAGACTCGGCGACCGAAGGCTCGGCGACCGGAGGCTCGGCGACCAAAGGCTCGGCGACCGAAGGCTCGGCGACCAAAGGCTCGGCGACCGAAGGCTCGGCGACCGAAGGCTCGGCGACCGAAGGCTCGGCGACCGAAGGCTCGGCGACCGAACGCGCGGCAACCGAAGGCTCGGCAACCGAGGACTCGGCAACCGAGGACTCGACAACCGAGCACTCGACAAACGAAGACTCGACAACCGAAGACTCGACAACCGAAGACTCGACAACCGAAGACTCGACAACAGAAGACTGGGCAACCGAAGACTCGGCTACCGAAGACTCGGAGACCGAAGACTCGGCGACCGAAGACTCGGCGACCGAAGGCTCGGCGACCGAAGACTCGACAACCGAAGACTCGACAACCGAAGAATCGACAACCGAAGACTCGACAACCGAAGACTCGACAACCGAAGACTCGACAACCGAAGACTCGACAACAGAAGACTGGGCAACCGAAGACTCGGCTACCGAAGACTCGGAGACCGAAGACTCGGCGACCAAAGGCTCGGCGACCGAAGGCTCGGCGACCGAAGGCTCGGCAACCGAAGACTCGGCAACCGAGGACTCGGCAACCGAGGACTCGACAACCGAGCACTCGACAACCTAAGACTCGGCAACCGAAGACTCGGCAACCTAAGACTCGGTAACCGAAGACGCGGCAACCGAAGACTCGGCAACCGAAGACTCGGCAACCGAAGACTCGGCAACCGAAGACTCGGCAACCGAAGACTCGGCAACCGAAGACTCGGCTACCGAAGACTCGGCGACCGAAGGCTCGGCGACCGAAGGATCGGCGACCGAAGGCTCGGCGACCGAAGGATCGGCGACCAAAGGCTCGGCGACCGAAGGCTCGGCGACCAAAGGCTCGGCGACCAAAGGCTCGGCGACCGAAGGCTCGGCTACCGAAGGCGCGGCGACCGAAGGCGCGGGATCCGAAGGCGCGGCAACCGAAGGCTCGGCAACCGAAGACTCGGCAACCGAAGACTCGGCAACCGAAGACTCGGCAACCGAAGACTCGGCAACCGAAGACTCGGCAACCGAAGACTCGGCAACCGAAGACTCGGCAACCTAAGACTCGGCAACCGAAGACTCGGCCACCGAAGACTCGGTAACCGAAGACTCGGCAACCGATACTCGGTAACCGAAGACTCGGCAACCGAAGACTCGGCAAAAGAAGACTCGGCAACCGAAGACTCGGCAACCGAAGACTCGGCAACCGAAGACTTGGCAACCGAAGACTCGGCAACCGAAGACTGGGCAACCGAAGACTCGGCGACCCTAGACTCGGCGACCGAAGGCTCGGCGACCGAAGGATCGGCGACCGAAGGCTCGGTGACCGAAGGCTCGGCGACCAAAGGCTCGGCGACCGAAGGCTCGGCGACCAAAGGCTCGGCGACCGAAGCCTCGGCGACCGAAGGCTCGGCGACCGAAGGCTCGGCGACCGAAGGCTCGGCGACCGAAGACTCGACAACCGAAGACTCGACAACCGAAGACTCCACAACAGAAGACTGGGCAACCGAAGACTCGGCTACCGAAGACACGGAGACCGAAGACTCGGCAACCGAAGGCTCGGCGACCGAAGGCTCGGCGACCGAAGGCTCGGCGACCGAAGGCTCGACAACCGAAGGCTCGACAACCGAAGACTCGGCAACCGAAGACTCGGCAACCGAAGACTCGGCAACCGAAGACTCGGCAACCGAAGACTCGGCAACCGAAGACTCGGCAACCGAAGACTCGGCAACCGAAGACTCGGCAACCGAAGGCTCGGCTACCGAAGGCGCGGCGACCGAAGGCGCGGGATCCGAAGGCGCGGCAACCGAAGGCTCGGCAACCGAAGACTCGGCAACCGAAGACTCGGCAACCGAAGACTCGGCAACCGAAGACTCGGCAACCGAAGACTCGGCAACCGAAGACTCGGCAACCGAAGACTCGGCAACCGAAGACTCGGCAACCTAAGACTCGGCAACCTAAGACTCGGCAACCGAAGACTCGGCCACCGAAGACTCGGTAACCGAAGACTCGGCAACCGATACTCGGTAACCGAAGACTCGGCAACCGAAGACTCGGCAAAAGAAGACTCGGCAACCGAAGACTCGGCAACCGAAGACTCGGCAACCGAAGACTTGGCAACCGAAGACTCGGCAACCGAAGACTGGGCAACCGAAGACTCGGCGACCCTAGACTCGGCGACCGAAGGCTCGGCGACCGAAGGATCGGCGACCGAAGGCTCGGTGACCGAAGGCTCGGCGACCAAAGGCTCGGCGACCGAAGGCTCGGCGACCAAAGGCTCGGCGACCGAAGCCTCGGCGACCGAAGGCTCGGCGACCGAAGGCTCGGCGACCGAAGACTCGACAACCGAAGACTCGACAACCGAAGACTCCACAACAGAAGACTGGGCAACCGAAGACTCGGCTACCGAAGACACGGAGACCGAAGACTCGGCAACCGAAGGCTCGGCGACCGAAGGCTCGGCGACCGAAGGCTCGGCGACCGAAGGCTCGACAACCGAAGGCTCGACAACCGAAGACGCGGCAACCGAAGACTCGGCAACCGAAGACTCGGCAACCGAAGACTCGACAACAGAAGACTGGGCAACCGAAGACTCGGCTACCGAAGACTCGGAGACCGAAGACTCGGCGACCGAAGGCTCGGCGACCGAAGGCTCGGCGACCAAAGGCTCGGCGACCGAAGGCTCGGCAACCGAAGACTCGGCAACCGAGGACTCGGCAACCGAGGACTCGACAACCGAGCACTCGAACACTTAAGACTCGGCAACCGAAGACTCGGCAACCTAAGACTCGGTAACCGAAGACGCGGCAACCGAAGACTCGGCAACCGAAGACTCGGCAACCGAAGACTCGGCAACCGAAGACTCGGCAACCGAGGACTCGGCAACCGAAGACTCGGCTACCGAAGACTCGGCGACTGAAGGCTCGGCGACCGAAGGATCGGCGACCGAAGGCTCGGCGACCGAAGGCTCGGCGACCAAAGGCTCGGCGACCGAAGGCTCGGCGACCAAAGGCTCGGCGACCAAAGGCTCGGCGACCGAAGGCTCGGCTACCGAAGGCGCGGCGACCGAAGGCGCGGGATCCGAAGGCGCGGACACCGAAGGCTCGGCAACCGAAGACTCGGCAACCGAAGACTCGGCAACCGAAGACTCGGCAACCGAAGACTCGGCAACCGAAGACTCGGCAACCGAAGACTCGGCAACCGAAGACTCGGCAACCGAAGACTCGGCAACCGAAGACTCGGCAACCTAAGACTCGGCAACCGAAGACTCGGCCACCGAAGACTCGGTAACCGAAGACTCGGCAACCGATACTCGGTAACCGAAAAGACTCGGCAACCGAAGACTCGGCAAAAGAAGACTCGGCAACCGAAGACTCGGCAACCGAAGACTCGGCAACCGAAGACTTGGCAACCGAAGACTCGGCAACCGAAGACTGGGCAACCGAAGACTCGGCGACCCTAGACTCGGCGACCGAAGGCTCGGCGACCGAAGGATCGGCGACCGAAGGCTCGGTGACCGAAGGCTCGGCGACCAAAGGCTCGGCGACCGAAGACTCGGCGACCAAAGGCTCGGCGACCGAAGCCTCGGCGACCGAAGGCTCGGCGACCGAAGGCTCGGCGACAGAAGGCTCGGCGACCGAAGACTCGACAACCGAAGACTCGACAACCGAAGACTCGACAACCGAAGACTCCACAACAGAAGACTGGGCAACCGAAGACTCGGCTACCGAAGACACGGAGACCGAAGACTCGGCAACCGAAGGCTCGGCGACCGAAGGCTCGGAGACCGAAGGCTCGGCGACCGAAGGCTCGACAACCGAAGGCTCGACAACCGAAGACTCGGCAACCGAAGACTCGGCAACCGAAGACTCGGCAACCGAAGACTCGGCAACCGAAGACTCGGCAACCGAAGACTCGGCAACCGAAGGCTCGGCTACCGAAGGCGCGGCGACCGAAGGCGCGGGATCCGAAGGCGCGGCAACCGAAGGCTCGGCAACCGAAGACTCGGCAACCGAAGACTCGGCAACCGAAGACTCGGCAACCGAAGACTCGGCAACCGAAGACTCGGCAACCGAAGACTCGGCAACCGAAGACTCGGCAACCGAAGACTCGGCAACCTAAGACTCGGCAACCGAAGACTCGGCCACCGAAGACTCGGTAACCGAAGACTCGGCAACCGATACTCGGTAACCGAAGACTCGGCAAAAGAAGACTCGGCAACCGAAGACTCGGCAACCGAAGACTCGGCAACCGAAGACTTGGCAACCGAAGACTCGGCAACCGAAGACTGGGCAACCGAAGACTCGGCGACCCTAGACTCGGCGACCGAAGGCTCGGCGACCGAAGGATCGGCGACCGAAGGCTCGGTGACCGAAGGCTCGGCGACCAAAGGCTCGCCGACCGAAGGCTCGGCGACCAAAGGCTCGGCGACCGAAGCCTCGGCGACCGAAGGCTCGGCGACCGAAGGCTCGGCGACCGAAGGCTCGGCGACCGAAGACTCGACAACCGAAGACTCGACAACCGAAGACTCCACAACAGAAGACTGGGCAACCGAAGACTCGGCTACCGAAGACACGGAGACCGAAGACTCGGCAATCGAAGGCTCGGCGACCGAAGGCTCGGCGACCGAAGGCTCGGCGACCGAAGGCCCGACAACCGAAGGCTCGACAACCGAAGACTCGGCAACCGAAGACTCGGCAACCGAAGACGCGGCAACCGAAGACTCGGCAACCGAAGACTCGGCAACCGAAGACTCCGCAACCGAAGACTCGGCAACCGAAAACTCGGCGACCTAAGACTCGGCGACGGAAATTTCGGCGACCGAAGGATCGGCGACCGAAGGCTCGGCGACCGAAGGCTCGGCGACCAAAGGCTCGGCGACCGAAGCCTCGGCGACCGAAGGCTCGGCGACCGAAGGCACGGCGACCGAAGGCGCGGGATCCGAAGGCGCGGCAACCGAAGGCTCGGAAACCGAAGACTCGGCAACCGAAGACTCGGAAACCGAAGACTCGGCAACCGAAGACTCGGCAACCGAAGACTCAGCAACCGAAGACTTGAAAACCGAGGACTCGACAACCGAAGACTCGACAACCGAAGACTCGACAACCGAAGACTCGGCACATGAAGACCCACATACGAAGACCCGAAACGAAACCTCGACACCCGAATACACCAAATCGAAAATTCGACATCGAAAATTCGACATCAAAAATTCGACACCAGAAATTCGACCTCAAAAATTCGACCTCGAGAATTCAACATCGAAAATTCCTCATCGAAAATTCCTGATCGAAAACTCGACATGGAAAATTCGACATGGAAAGTTCGACATGGAAAATTCGGCACCCGAAACCTCGACACCCGAAACCTCGATACTCGAAACCTCGACACCCGAAATCTGACACCCGTAATCTCAACACCCGTAATCTCGACACCGGAAACCTAGACACCCAAAACCTCGATACCCAAAACCTCGACACCCGAGGGCTCCACACCCGAAAAAAGGAAACGGAGGACACAACACCGAAACCTCAACACCCGAAAACTCCACACCGAGGACCCCACACCGGAAATCCAAGACCAAGACTTCGATGTCGAAAATTCGAACCCCGGAACCTCGTCACCGAGGATTCGACAACCCAAGACTCCGCAACCGAAGACTCGGCAACCGAAGGCTCGGCAACCGTAGGCTCGGCAACCGAAGGCCCGGCAACCGAAGACTCGACAACCGAAGACTCGGCAACCGAAGACTCGGCAACCGAAGACTCGGCAACCGAAGACTCGGCAACCGAAGACTCGACAACCGAAGACTCGGCAACCGAAGACTCGGCAACCGAAGACTCGGAAACCGAAGACTCGGCAACCGAAGACTCGGCAACCGAAGACTCGGCAACCGAAGACTCGGCAACCGAAGACTCGGCAACCGAAGACTCGGCAACCGAAGACTCGGCAACCGAAGACTCGGCAACCGAAGACTCGACAACCGAAGACTCGGCAACCGAAGACTCGGCAACCGAAGACTCGGCAACCGAAGACTCGGCAACCGAAGACTCGGCAACCGAAGACTCGGCAACCGAAGACTCGGCAATCGAAGACTCCGCAACCGAAGACTCCGCAACCGAAGACTCGGCACCGAAGACTCGGCAACCAAAGACTCGGCAACCGAAGACTCGGCAACCGAAGACTCGGCAACCGAAGACTCGGCAACCGAAGACTCGGCAACCGAAGACTCGGCAACCTAAGACTCGGCAACCGAAGACTCGGCAACCGAAGACTCGGTAGCCGAAGACTCGGCAACCGAAGACTCGGCAACCGAAGACTCGGCAACCGAAGACTCGGCAACCGAAGACTCGGCAACCGAAGACTCGGCAATCGAAGACTCGGCGACCGAAGGCTCGGCGACCGAAGGCTCGGGGACCGAAGGCTCGGCGACCGAAGGCTCGGCGACCGAAGGCTCGGTGACCCAAGGCTCGGCGACCGAAGGCTCGGCAATCGAGGACTCGCCAACCGAGGACTCGACAACCGAACACTCGACAACCGAAGACTCGGCAACCGAATACTCCGCAACCGAAGACTCCGCAACCGAAGACTCGGCAACCGAAGACTCGCCAACCGAAGACTCGGCAACCGAAGACTCGGCAACCGAAGACTCGGCAACCGAAGACTCGGCAATCGAAGACTCGGCGACCGAAGGCTCGGCGACTGAAGGCTCGGCGACCGAAGGCTCGGGGACCGAAGGCTTGGCGACCGAAGGCTCGGCGACCGAAGGCTCGGTGACCCAAGGCTCGGCGACCGAAGGCTCGGCAACCGAAGACTCGGCAACCGAGGACTCGCCAACCGAGGACTCGACAACCGAACACTCGACAACCGAAGACTCGACAACCGAAGACTCGACAACCGAAGACTCGACAACAGAAGACTGGGCCACCGAAGACTCGGCTACCGAAGACTCGGCGACCGAAAACTCGGCGACCGAAGGCTCGGCGACCGAAGGCTCGGCGACCGAAGGCTCGGCGACCGAAGACTCGACAACCGAAGACTCGACAACTGAAGATTCGACAACCGAAAACTCGAGCCCGAAGACTCGGCACACGAAGACCCACATACGAAGATCCGAAACGAAACCTCGACACCCGAACACACCAAATCGAAAATTCGACGTCGAATATCCGACATCGAAAATTCGACATCAAAAATTCGACACCTAAAAATCGACCTCAAAAATTCGAGCTCGAGAATTCAACATCGAAAATTCCTCATCGAAAATTCCTGATCGAAAACTCGACATGGAAAATTCGACATGCAAAGTTCGACACCCGAAACCTCGACACTCGTAACCTCGACACCCGAAATCTCGACACCCGTAATCTCGACACCCGTAATCTCGACACCGGAAACCTCGACACCCAAAACCTCGATACCCAAAACCTCGATACCCAAAACCTCGACACCCGAGGGCTCGACACCCGAAAAAAGGAAACGGAGGATTCAACACCGAAACCTCAACACCCGAAAACTCCACACCGAGGAACCCACACCGGAAATCCCTGACCAAGAATTCGACGTCGAAAATTCGAACCCCGGAACCTCGTCACCGAGGATTCGACAACCCAAGACTCGGCAACCGAAGACTCGGCAACCGAAGATTCGGCAACCGAAGACTCGGCAACCGAAGACTCGGCAACCGAAGACTCGACTACCGAAGGCTCGACAACCGAAGGCTCGGCAACCGAAGGCTCGGCAACCGAAGGCTCGGCAACCGAAGGCTCCGCAACCGAAGACTCGGCAACCGAAGACTCGGCAACGGAAGGCTCGGCAACCGAAGACTTGGCAACCGAAGACTCGGCAACCGAAGACTCGGCAACCGAAGACTCGTCAACCGAAGACTCGGCAACAGAAGACTCGGCGACCGAAGGCTCGGCGACCTAAGGCTCGGTGACCGAAGGCTCGGCGACCGAAGGCTCGGCAACCGAAGCCTCGGCGACCGAAGGCTCGGGGACCGAAGGCTCGGCGACCGAAGGCTCGGCGACCGAAGGCTCGGCGACCGAAGGCTCGGCGACCGAAGGCTCGGCGACCGAAGACTCCGCGACCGAAGACTCGGCAACCGAAGGCACGGCGACCGAAGGCTCGGTAACCGAAGACTCGGAAACCGAAGACTCGGTCACCGAAGACTCGGCAACCGATACTCGGCAACCGAAGACTCGGCAACCGAAGACTCGGCAACCGAAGACTCGGCAACCGAAGACTCGGCAATCGAAGACTCGGCGACCGAAGACTCGGCGACCGAAGGCTCAGTGACCGAAGGCTCGGGGACGGAAGACTCGGCAACCGAAGACTCGGCGACCGAAGACTTGGCGACCGAAGGCTCGGCGACCGAAGGATCGGCGACCGAAGGCTCGGCGACCTAAGGGTCGGTGACCGAAGGCTCGGCGACCGAAGGCTCGGCGACTCAAGGCGCGGGATCCGAAGGCGCGGCAACCGAAGACTCGGCAACCGAAGACTCGGCAACCGAAGACACGGCAACCGAAGACTCGGCAACCGAAGACTCGGTAACCGAAGACTCGGCGACCGAAGGCTCGGCGACCTAAGGCTCGGTGACCGAAGGCTCGGCGACCGAAGGCTCGGCGACCGAAGGCGCGGGATCCGAAGGCGCGGCAACCGAAGACTCGGCAACCGAAGACTCGGCAACCGAAGACTCAGCAACCGAGGACTTGACAACCGAGGACTCGACAACCGACGACTCGACAACCGAAGACTCGACAACCGAAGACTCGACAACCGAAAACTGTACAACCGAAGACTCGACAACCGAAGACTCGGCAACCGAAGACTCGGCAACCGAAGACTCGGCAACCGAAGACTCGGCAACCGAAGACTCGGATGCCGAAGACTCGGCAACCGAAGACTCGGCAACCGAAGACTCGGCAACCGAAGATTCGGCAACCGAAGACTCGGCAACCGAAAACTCGGCAACCAGAGACTCGGCAACCGAAGACTCGGCAACCGAAGACTCGGCAACCGAAGACACGGCAACCGAAGACTCGGCAACCGAAGACTCGGCAACCGAAGACTCGGCAACCGAAGACTCGGCGACCGAAGGCTCGGAGACCGAAGGCTCGGCGACCGAAGGCTCAGCGGCCGAAGGCTCGGCAACCGTAAACTCGGCAACCGAAGACTCGGCAACCGAAGACTCGGCAACCGAAGGAGCGGCAACCGAAGGCTCGGCAACCGAAGACTCGGCAACCGAAGACTCGGCGACCGAAGGCTCGGCGACCGAAGGCTCGGCGACCGAAGGCTCGGCAACCGAAGGCTCGGCGACCGAAGGCTCGACAACCGAAGGCTCGACAACCGAAGACTCCACAACCGAGGACTCGGCAACCGAAGACTCGACAACCGAAGACTCGGCAACCGAAGACTCGGCAACCGATGACTCGGCAACCGAAGACTCGGCAACCGAAGCCTCGGCAACCGAAGAATCGGCAACCGAAGACTCGGCAACCGAAGACTCGGCAACCGAAGACTCGGAAACAAAAGACTCGGCAACAAAAGACTCGGCAACCGAAGACTGGGCAACCGAAGACTCGGCAACCGAAGACTCGGCAACCGAAGACTCGGCAACCGAAGACTCGGAAACAAAAGACTCGGCAACAAAAGACTCGGCAACCGAAGACTGGGCAACCGAAGACTCGGCAACCGAAGACTCGTCAACCGAAGGCTCGGCAACCGTAGGCTCGGCAACCGAAGGCCCGGCAACCGAAGACTCGGCAACCCAAGGCTCGGCAACCGAAGACTCGGCAACCGAAGACTCGGCAACCGAAGGCTCGGCAACCGAAGACTCGGCAACCGAAGACTCGGCAACCGAAGGCTCGGCAACCGAAGGCTCGGCAACCGAAGGCTCCGCAACCGAAGACTCGGCAACCGAAGACTCGGCGACCGAAGACTCGGCAACCGAAGACTCGGCAACCGAAGGCTCGGCGACCGAGGGCTCCGCAACCGAAGGCTCCGCAACCTTAAACTCGGCAACCGAAGACTCGGCTGCCGAAGACTCGGCAACCGAAGACTCGGCAACCAAAGACTCGGCGACCGAAGGCTCGGCTACCGAAGGCTCGGCGACCGAAGACTCGGCGACCGAAGGCTCGGCAACCGAAGACTCGGCAACCGTGGACTCGGCAACCGAAGGCTCGGCGACCGAAGGCTCGGCGACCGAAGGCTCGGCGACAGAAGGCTCGGCGACCGAAGGCTCGGCGACCGAAGGCTCGGCGAGCGAAGGCTCGGCGACTGAAGGCACGTCGACCGAAGGTTCGGCGACCGAGGGCGCGGCATCCGAAGGCGCGGCAAAGGAAGGCTCGGCAACCGACGGCTCGACAACCGAAGGCTCGACAACCGAAGGCTCGGCAACCGAAGGCTCGGCAACGGAAGGCTCGGCAACCGAAGACTTGGCAACCGAAGACTCGGCAACCGAAGACTCGGCAACCGAAGACTCGTCAACCGAAGACTCGGCAACAGAAGACTCGGCGACCGAAGGCTCGGCGACCTAAGGCTCGGTGACCGAAGGCTCGGCGACCGAAGGCTCGGCTACCGAAGCCTCGGCGACCGAAGGCTCGGGGACCGAAGGCTCGGCGACCGAAGGCTCGGCGACCGAAGGCTCGGCGACCGAAGGCTCGGCGACCGAAGGCTCGGCGACCGAAGACTCAGCGACCGAAGACTCGGCAACCGAAGGCACGGCGAACGAAGGCTCGGTAACCGAAGACTCGGAAACCGAAGACTCGGTCACCGAAGACTCGGCAACCGATACTCGGCAACCGAAGACTCGGCAACCGAAGACTCGGCAACCGAAGACTCGGCAATCGAAGACTCGGCGACCGAAGACTCGGCGACCGAAGGCTCAGTGACCGAAGGCTCGGGGACGGAAGACTCGGCAACCGAAGACTCGGCGACCGAAGACTTGGCGACCGAAGGCTCGGCGACCGAAGGATCGGCGACCGAAGGCTCGGCGACCGAAGGCTCGGCGACCTAAGGGTCGGTGACCGAAGGCTCGGCGACCGAAGGCTCGGCGACCGAAGGCTCGGCGACCGAAGGCGCGGGATCCGAAGGCGCGGCAACCGAAGACTCGGCAACCGAAGACTCGGCAACCGAAGACTCAGCAACCGAAGATTCGGCAACCGAAGACTCGGCAACCGAAAACTCGGCAACCAAAGACTCGGCAACCGAAGACTCGGCAACCGAAGACACGGCAACCGAAGACTCGGCAACCGAAGACTCGGCAACCGAAGACTCGGCGACCGAAGGCTCGGCGACCTAAGACTCGGTGACCGAAGGCTCGGCGACCGAAGGCTCGGCGACCGAAGGCGCGGGATCCGAAGGCGCGGCAACCGAAGACTCGGCAACCGAAGACTCGGCAACCGAAGACTCAGCAACCGAGGACTTGACAACCGAGGACTCGACAACCATCGACTCGACAACCGAAGACTCGACAACCGAAGACTCGACAACCGAAAACTGGACAACCGAAGACTCGACAACCGAAGACTCGGCAACCGAAGACTCGGCAACCGAAGACTCGGCAACCGAAGACTCGGATGCCGAAGACTCGGCAACCGAAGACTCGGCAACCGAAGACTCGGCAACCGAAGACTCGGCAACCGAAGATTCGGCAACCGAAGACTCGGCAACCGAAAACTCGGCAACCAGAGACTCGGCAACCGAAGGCTCGGCAACCGAAGACTCGGCAACCGAAGACACGGCAACCGAAGACTCGGCAACCGAAGACTCGGCAACCGAAGACTCGGCAACCGAAGACTCGGCGACCGAAGGCTCGGAGACCGAAGGCTCGGCGACCGAAGGCTCAGCGGCCGAAGGCTCGGCAACCGTAAACTCGGCAACCGAAGACTCGGCAACCGAAGACTCGGCAACCGAAGGCGCGGCAACCGAAGGCTCGGCAACCGAAGACTCGGCAACCGAAGACTCGGCGACCGAAGGCTCGGCGACCGAAGGCTCGGCGACCGAAGGCTAGGCAACCGAAGGCTCGGCGACCGAAGGCTCGACAACCGAAGGCTCGACAACCGAAGACTCGACAACCGAGGACTCGGCAACCGAAGACTCGACAACCGAAGACTCGGCAACCGAAGACTCGGCAACCGATGACTCGGCAACCGAAGACTCGGCAACCGAAGCCTCGGCAACCGAAGAATCGGCAACCGAAGACTCGGCAACCGAAGACTCGGCAACCGAAGACTCGGAAACAAAAGACTCGGCAACAAAAGACTCGGCAACCGAAGACTGGGCAACCGAAGACTCGGCAACCGAAGACTCGGCAACCGAAGACTCGGCAACCGAAGACTCGGAAACAAAAGACTCGGCAACAAAAGACTCGGCAACCGAAGACTGGGCAACCGAAGACTCGGCAACCGAAGACTCGGCAACCGAAGGCTCGGCAACCGTAGGCTCGTCAACCGAAGGCCCGGCAACCGAAGACTCGGCAACCCAAGGCTCGGCAACCGAAGACTCGGCAACCGAAGACTCGGCAACCGAAGGCTCGGCAACCGAAGACTCGGCAACCGAAGACTCGGCAACCGAAGGCTCGGCAACCGAAGGCTCGGCAACCGAAGGCTCCGCAACCGAAGACTCGGCAACCGAAGACTCGGCGACCGAAGACTCGGCAACCGAAGACTCGGCAACCGAAGGCTCGGCGACCGAGGGCTCCGCAACCGAAGGCTCCGCAACCTTAAACTCGGCAACCGAAGACTCGGCTGCCGAAGACTCGGCAACCGAAGACTCGGCAACCAAAGACTCGGCGACCGAAGGCTCGGCTACCGAAGGCTCGGCGACCGAAGACTCGGCGACCGAAGGCTCGGCAACCGAAGACTCGGCAACCGTGGACTCGGCAACCGAAGGCTCGGCGACCGAAGGCTCGGCGACCGAAGGCTCGGCGACAGAAGGCTCGGCGACCGAAGGCTCGACGACCGAAGGCTCGGCGAGCGAAGGCTCGGCGACTGAAGGCACGTCGACCGAAGGTTCGGCGACCGAGGGCGCGGCATCCGAAGGCGCGGCAAAGGAAGGCTCGGCAACCGACGGCTCGACAACCGAAAGCTCGACAACCGAAGGCTCGGCAACCGAAGGCTCGGCAACGGAAGGCTCGGCAACCGAAGACTTGGCAACCGAAGACTCGGCAACCGAAGACTCGGCAACCGAAGACTCGTCAACCGAAGACTCGGCAACAGAAGACTCGGCGACCGAAGGCTCGGCGACCTAAGGCTCGGTGACCGAAGGCTCGGCGACCGAAGGCTCGGCAACCGAAGCCTCGGCGACCGAAGGCTCGGGGACCGAAGGCTCGGCGACCGAAGGCTCGGCGACCGAAGGCTCGGCGACCGAAGGCTCGGCGACCGAAGGCTCGGCGACCGAAGACTCAGCGACCGAAGACTCGGCAACCGAAGGCACGGCGAACGAAGGCTCGGTAACCGAAGACTCGGAAACCGAAGACTCGGTCACCGAAGACTCGGCAACCGATACTCGGCAACCGAAGACTCGGCAACCGAAGACTCGGCAACCGAAGACTCGGCAATCGAAGACTCGGCGACCGAAGACTCGGCGACCGAAGGCTCAGTGACCGAAGGCTCGGGGACGGAAGACTCGGCAACCGAAGACTCGGCGACCGAAGACTTGGCGACCGAAGGCTCGGCGACCGAAGGATCGGCGACCGAAGGCTCGGCGACCGAAGGCTCGGCGACCGAAGGCTCGGCGACCTAAGGGTCGGTGACCGAAGGCTCGGCGACCGAAGGCTCGGCGACCGAAGGCTCGGCGACCGAAGGCGCGGGATCCGAAGGCGCGGCAACCGAAGACTCGGCAACCGAAGACTCGGCAACCGAAGACTCAGCAACCGAAGATTCGGCAACCGAAGACTCGGCAACCGAAAACTCGGCAACCAAAGACTCGGCAACCGAAGACTCGGCAACCGAAGACACGGCAACCGAAGACTCGGCAACCGAAGACTCGGCAACCGAAGACTCGGCGACCGAAGGCTCGGCGACCTAAGGCTCGGTGACCGAAGGCTCGGCGACCGAAGGCTCGGTGACCGAAGGCGCGGGATCCGAAGGCGCGGCAACCGAAGACTCGGCAACCGAAGACTCGGCAACCGAAGACTCAGCAACCGAGGACTTGACAACCGAGGACTCGACAACCGACGACTCGACAACCGAAGACTCGACAACCGAAGACTCGACAACCGAAAACTGGACAACCGAAGACTCGACAACCGAAGACTCGGCAACCGAAGACTCGGCAACCGAAGACTCGGCAACCGAAGACTCGGCAACCGAAGACTCGGATGCCGAAGACTCGGCAACCGAAGACTCGGCAACCGAAGACTCGGCAACCGAAGACTCGGCAACCGAAGATTCGGCAACCGAAGACTCGGCAACCGAAAACTCGGCAACCAGAGACTCGGCAACCGAAGACTCGGCAACCGAAGACTCGGCAACCGAAGACTCGGCAACCGAAGACTCGGCGACCGAAGGCTCGGAGACCGAAGGCTCGGCGACCGAAGGCTCAGCGGCCGAAGGCTCGGCAACCGTAAACTCGGCAACCGAAGACTCGGCAACCGAAGACTCGGCAACCGAAGGCGCGGCAACCGAAGGCTCGGCAACCGAAGACTCGGCAACCGAAGACTCGGCGACCGAAGGCTCGGCGACCGAAGGCTCGGCGACCGAAGGCTCGGCAACCGAAGGCTCGGCGACCGAAGGCTCGACAACCGAAGGCTCGACGACCGAAGACTCGACAACCGAGGACTCGGCAACCGAAGACTCGGCAACCGAAGACTCGACAACCGAAGACTCGGCAACCGAAGACTCGGCAACCGATGACTCGGCAACCGAAGACTCGGCAACCGAAGCCTCGGCAACCGAAGAATCGGCAACCGAAGACTCGGCAACCGAAGACTCGGCAACCGAAGACTCGGAAACAAAAGACTCGGCAACAAAAGACTCGGCAACCGAAGACTGGGCAACCGAAGACTCGGCAACCGAAGACTCGGCAACCGAAGACTCGGCAACCGAAGACTCGGAAACAAAAGACTCGGCAACAAAAGACTCGGCAACCGAAGACTGGGCAACCGAAGACTCGGCAACCGAAGACTCGGCAACCGAAGGCTCGGCAACCGTAGGCTCGGCAACCGAAGGCCCGGCAACCGAAGACTCGGCAACCCAAGGCTCGGCAACCGAAGACTCGGCAACCGAAGACTCGGCAACCGAAGGCTCGGCAACCGAAGACTCGGCAACCGAAGACTCGGCAACCGAACACTCGGCAACCGAAGACTCGGCAACCGAAGACTCGGCAACCGAAGACTCGGCAACCGAAGACTCGGGAACCGAAGACTCGGCAACCGAAGACTCGGTAACCGAAGACTCCGCAACCGAAGACTCGGCAACCGAAGACTCGGCAATCGAAGACTCGGCGACCGAAGGCTCGGCGACCAAAGGCTCGGGGACCGAAGGCTCGGCGACCGAAGGCTCGGCGACCGAAGGCTCGGCGACCGTAGGCTCGGCGACCGAATGCTCGGCGACCGAATGCTCGGCGACCGAAGGCACGGCGACCGAAGGCTCAACGACCGAAGGCGCGGCATCCGAAGGCGCGGCAACCGAAGGCTCGGCAACCGAAGACTCGGCAACCGAGGACTCGACAACCGAGCACTCGACAACCGAGCACTCGACAAACGAAGACTCGACAACCGAAGACTCGACAACCGAAGACTCGAAAAACCGAAGACTCGACAACCGAAGACTCGACAACCGAAGACTCGACAACAGAAGACTGGGCAACCGAAGACTCGGCTACCGAAGACTCGGAGACCGAAGACTCGGCGACCGAAGACTCGGCGACCGAAGACTCGGCGACCGAAGGCTCGGCGACCGAAGACTCGACAACCGAAGATTCGACAACCGAAAACTCGAGCCCGAAGACTCGGCACACGAAGACCCACATACGAAGACCCGAAACGAAACCTCGACACCCGAATACACCAAATCGAAAATTCGACGTCGAAAATACGACATCGAAAATTCGACATCAAAAATTCGACAGCTAAAATTCGACCTCATAAATTCGACCTCGAGAATTCAACATCGAAAATTCCACATCGAAAATTCCTGATCGAAAACTCGACATGGAAAATTCGACATGGAAAATTCGACACCCGAAACCTCGACACTCGTAACCTCGACACCCGAAATCTCGACACCCGTAATCTCGACACCGGAAACCTCGACACCCAAAACCTCGATACCCAAAACCTCGATACCCAAAACCTCGACACCCGAAAAAAGGAAACGGAGGATTCAACACCGAAACCTCAACACCCGAAAACTCCACACCGAGGAACCCACACCGGAAATCCCTGACCAAGAATTCGACGTCGAAAATTCGAACCCCGGAACCTCGTCACCGAGGATTCGACAACCCAAGACTCGGCAACCGAAGACTCGGCAACCGAAGGCTCGGCGACCGAAGACTCAGCGACCGAAGACTCGGCGACCGAAGGCTCGGCGACCGAAGGTTCGGCGACCGAAGGCTCGGCGACCGAAGGCTCGGCGACCGAAGGCTCGGCGACCGAAGGCGCGGCGACCGAAGGCGCGGCGACCGAAGGCGCGGGATCCGAAGGCGCGGCAACCGAAGGCTCGGACACCGAAGACTCGGCAACCGAAGACTCGGCAACCGAAGACTATGCAACCGAAGACTCAGCAACCGAAGACTTGAAAACCGAGGACTCGACAACCGAAGACTCGACAACCGAAGACTCGTCAACCGAAGACTCGACAACCGAAGACTCGACAACCGAAGACTCGGCAACCGAAGACTCGGCAACCGAAGACTCGGCAACCGAAGACTTGGCAACCGAAGACTCGGCAACCGAAGACTCGGCACATGAAGACCCACATACGAAGACCCGAAACGAAACCTCGACACCCGAATACACCAAATCGAAAATTCGACGTCGAAAATTCGACATCGAAAATTCGACACCAGAAATTCGACCTCAAAAATTCGACCTCGAGAATTCAACATCGAAAATTCCTCATCGAAAATTCCTGATCGAAAACTCGACATGGAAAATTCGACATGGAAAATTCGGCACCCGAAACCTCGACACCCGAAACCTCGATACTCGAAACCTCAACACCCGAAATCTGACACCCGTAATCACAACACCCGTAATCTCGACACATGAAACCTCGACACCCAAAACCTCGATACCCAAAACCTCGACACCCGAGGGCTCGACACCCGAAAAAAGGAAACGGAGGACCCAACACCGAAACCTCAACACCCGAAAACTCCACACCGAGGACCCCACACCGGAAATCCCAGACCAAGACTTCGATGTCGAAAATTCGAACCCCGGAACCTCGTCACCGAAGATTCGACAACCCAAGACTCGGCAACCGAAGACTCGGCAACCGAAGACTCGGCAACCGAAGACTCGGAAACAAAAGACTCGGCAACAAAAGACTCGGCAACCGAAGACTGGGCAACCGAAGACTCGGCAACCGAAGACTCGGCAACCGAAGGCTCGGCAACCGTAGGCTCGGCAACCGAAGGCCCGGCAACCGAAGACTCGGCAACCCAAGGCTCGGCAACCGAAGACTCGGCAACCGAAGACTCGGCAACCGAAGGCTCGGCAACCGAAGACTCGGCAACCGAAGACTCGGCAACCGAACACTCGGCAACCGAAGACTCGGCAACCGAAGACTCGGCAATCGAAGACTCGGCGACCGAAGGCTCGGCGACCAAAGGCTCGGGGACCGAAGGCTCGGCGACCGAAGGCTCGGCGACCGAAGGCTCGGCGACCGTAGGCTCGGCGACCGAATGCTCGGCGACCGAATGCTCGGCGACCGAAGGCACGGCGACCGAAGGCTCAACGACCGAAGGCGCGGCATCCGAAGGCGCGGCAACCGAAGGCTCGGCAACCGAAGACTCGGCAACCGAAGACTCGGCAACCGAGGAGTCGACAACCGAGCACTCGACAAACGAAGACTCGACAACCGAAGACTCGACAACCGAAGACTCGAAAAACCGAAGACTCGACAACCGAAGACTCGACAACCGAAGACTCGACAACAGAAGACTGGGCAACCGAAGACTCGGCTACCGAAGACTCGGAGACCGAAGACTCGGCGACCGAAGACTCGGCGACCGAAGGCTCGGCGACCGAAGACTCGACAACCGAAGACTCGACAACCGAAGATTCGACAACCGAAAACTCGAGCCCGAAGACTCGGCACACGAAGACCCACATACGAAGACCCGAAACGAAACCTCGACACCCGAATACACCAAATCGAAAATTCGACGTCGAAAATACGACATCGAAAATTCGACATCAAAAATTCGACAGCTAAAATTCGACCTCATAAATTCGACCTCGAGAATTCAACATCGAAAATTCCACATCGAAAATTCCTGATCGAAAACTCGACATGGAAAATTCGACATGGAAAATTCGACACCCGAAACCTCGACACTCGTAACCTCGACACCCGAAATCTCGACACCCGTAATCTCGACACCGGAAACCTCGACACCCAAAACCTCGATACCCAAAACCTCGATACCCAAAACCTCGACACCCGAGGGCTCGACACCCGAAAAAAGGAAACGGAGGATTCAACACCGAAACCTCAACACCCGAAAACGACACACCGAGGAACCCACACCGGAAATCCCTGACCAAGAATTCGACGTCGAAAATTCGAACCCCGGAACCTCGTCACCGAGGATTCGACAACCCAAGACTCGGCAACCGAAGACTCGGCAACCGAAGACTCGGCAACCGAAGACTCGGCAACCGAAGACTCGACTACCGAAGGCTCGACAACCGAAGGCTCGGCAACCGAAGGCTCGGCAACCGAAGGCTCGGCGACCGAAGACTCAGCGACCGAAGACTCGGCGACCGAAGGCTCGGCGACCGAAGGCTCGGCGACCGAAGGTTCGGCGACCGAAGGCTCGGCGACCGAAGGCTCGGCGACCGAAGGTTCGGCGACCGAAGGCTCGGCGACCGAAGGCTCGGCGACCGAAGGCTCGGCGACCGAAGGCTCAGCGACCGAAGATTCGGCGACCGAAGGCGCGGGATCCGAAGGCGCGGCAACCGAAGGCTAGGCAACCGAAGACTCGGCAACCGAAAACTCGGCGACGGAAGGCTCGGCGACCGAAGACTCGGCGACCGAAAACTCGGCGACCGATGACCCGGCGACCGAAGGCTCGGCGACCGAAGGCTCGGCGACCGAAGGCTCGGCGACCGAAGGCTCGGCGACCGAAGGCTCGGCGACCGAAGGTTCGGCGACCGAAGGCTCGGCGACCGAAGGCTCGGCAACCGAAGGCTCGGCGACCGAAGGCTCGACAACCGAAGGCTCGACAACCGAAGACTCGACAACCGAGGACTTGACAACCGAAGACTCGACAACCGAAGACTCGGCAACCGAAGACTCGGCAACCGATGACTCGGCAACCGAAGACTCGGCAACCGAAGACTCGGCAACCGAAGACTCGGCAACCGCAGACTCGGCAACCGAAGACTCGGCAACCGAAAACTCGGCGACGGAAGGCTCGGCGACCGAAGACTCGGCGACCGAAAACTCGGCGACCGATGACCCGGCGACCGAAGGCTCGGCGACCGAAGGCTCGGCGACCGAAGGCTCGGCGACCGAAGACTTGGCGACCGAAGGCTCGGCGACCGAAGGATCGGCGACTGAAGGCTCGGCGACCGAAGGCTCGGCGACCTAAGGCTCGGTGACCGAAGGCTCGGCGACCGAAGGCTCGGCGACCGAAGGCTCGGCGACCGAAGACTCGGAGACCGAAGACTCGGCGACCGAAGACTCGGCGACCGAAGGCTCGGCGACCGAAGACTCGACAACCGAAGACTCGACAACCGAAGATTCGACAACCGAAAACTCGAGCCCGAAGACTCGGCACACGAAGACCCACATACGAAGACCCGAAACGAAACCTCGACACCCGAATACACCAAATCGAAAATTCGACGTCGAAAATACGACATCGAAAATTCGACATCAAAAATTCGACAGCTAAAATTCGACCTCATAAATTCGACCTCGAGAATTCAACATCGAAAATTCCACATCGAAAATTCCTGATCGAAAACTCGACATGGAAAATTCGACATGGAAAATTCGACACCCGAAACCTCGACACTCGTAACCTCGACACCCGAAATCTCGACACCCGTAATCTCGACACCGGAAACCTCGACACCCAAAACCTCGATACCCAAAACCTCGATACCCAAAACCTCGACACCCGAGGGCTCGACACCCGAAAAAAGGAAACGGAGGATTCAACACCGAAACCTCAACACCCGAAAACGACACACCGAGGAACCCACACCGGAAATCCCTGACCAAGAATTCGACGTCGAAAATTCGAACCCCGGAACCTCGTCACCGAGGATTCGACAACCCAAGACTCGGCAACCGAAGACTCGGCAACCGAAGACTCGGCAACCGAAGACTCGGCAACCGAAGACTCGACTACCGAAGGCTCGACAACCGAAGGCTCGGCAACCGAAGGCTCGGCAACCGAAGGCTCGGCGACCGAAGACTCGGCAACCGAAGCCTCGGCAACCGAAGACTCGGGAACCGAAGACTCGGCAACCGAAGACTCGGCAACCGAAGACTCGGCAACCGAATACTCGGCAACCGAAGGCTCGGCGACCGAAGGCTCGGCGACCGAAGGCTCGGCGACCGAAGGCTCGGCGACCGAAGGCGCGGCGACCGAAGGCGCGGGATCCGAAGGCGCGGAAACCGAAGGCTCGGCAACCGAAGACTCGGCAACCGAAGACTCGGCACATGAAGACCCACATACGAAGACCCGAAACGAAACCTCGACACCCGAATACACCAAATCGACAATTCGACGTCGAAAATTCGACATCAGAAATTCGACCTCAAAAATTCGACCTCGAGAATTCAACATCGAAAATTCCTGATCGAAAGCTCGACATGGAAAGTTCGACATGGAAAATTCGACAACCGAAACCTCGACACTCGTAACCTCGACACCCGAAATCTCGACACCCGTAATCTCGACACCGGAAACCTCGACACCCAAAACCTCGATACCCTGAACCTCGACACCCGAGGGCTCGACACCCGAAAAAAGGAAACGGAGGATTCAACACCGAAACCTCAACACCCGAAAACTCCACACCGAGGAACCCACACCGGAAATCCCTGACCAAGAATTCGACGTCGAAAATTCGAACCCCGGAACCTCGTCACCGAGGATTCGACAACCCAAGACTCGGCAACCGAAGACTCGGCGACCGAAGGCTCGGCGACCGAAGGCTCGGCGACCGAAGGCTCGGCGACCGAAGGCTCGGCGACCGAAGACTCGGCGACCGAAGGCACGGCGACCGAAGGCTCGGCGACCGAAGGCTCGGCAACCGAAGGCTCGGCGACCGAAGGCTCGACAACCGAAGGCTCGACAACCGAAGACTCGACAACCGAGGACTCGACAACCGAAGACTCGACAACCGAAGACTCGGCAACCGAAGACTCGGCAACCGATGACTCGGCAACCGAAGACTCGGCAACCGAAGACGCGGCAACCGAAGACTCGGCAACCGAAGACTCGGCGACCGAAGACTCGGCGACCGAAGGCTCGGCGACCGGAGGCTCGGCGACCAAAGGCTCGGCGACCGAAGGCTCGGCGACCAAAGGCTCGGCGACCGAAGGCTCGGCGACCGAAGGCTCGGCGACCGAAGGCTCGGCGACCGAAGGCTCGGCGACCGAACGCGCGGCAACCGAAGGCTCGGCAACCGAGGACTCGGCAACCGAGGACTCGACAACCGAGCACTCGACAAACGAAGACTCGACAACCGAAGACTCGACAACCGAAGACTCGACAACCGAAGACTCGACAACAGAAGACTGGGCAACCGAAGACTCGGCTACCGAAGACTCGGAGACCGAAGACTCGGCGACCGAAGACTCGGCGACCGAAGGCTCGGCGACCGAAGACTCGACAACCGAAGACTCGACAACCGAAGAATCGACAACCGAAGACTCGACAACCGAAGACTCGACAACCGAAGACTCGACAACCGAAGACTCGACAACAGAAGACTGGGCAACCGAAGACTCGGCTACCTAAGACTCGGAGACCGAAGACTCGGCGACCGAAGGCTCGGCGACCGAAGGCTCGGCGACCAAAGGCTCGGCGACCGAAGGCTCGGCGACCAAAGGCTCGGCGACCGAAGGCTCGGCGACCGAAGGCTCGGCAACCGAAGACTCGGCAACCGAGGACTCGGCAACCGAGGACTCGACAACCGAGCACTCGACAACCTAAGACTCGGCAACCGAACTCTGCAACCTAAGACTCGGTAACCGAAGACGCGGCAACCGAAGACTCGGCAACCGAAGACTCGGCAACCGAAGACTCGGCAACCGAAGACTCGGCAACCGAAGACTCGGCAACCGAAGACTCGGCTACCGAAGACTCGGCGACCGAAGGCTCGGCGACCGAAGGATCGGCGACCGAAGGCTCGGCGACCGAAGGCTCGGCGACCAAAGGTTCGGCGACCGAAGGCTCGGCGACCAAAGGCTCGGCGACCAAAGGCTCGGCGACCGAAGGCTCGGCTACCGAAGGCGCGGCGACCGAAGGCGCGGGATCCGAAGGCGCGGCAACCGAAGGCTGGGCAACCGAAGACTCGGCAACCGAAGGCTCGGCAACCGAAGACTCGGCAACCGAAGACTCGGCAACCGAAGACTCGACTACCGAAGGCTCGACAACCGAAGATTCGGCAACCGAAGGCTCGGCAACCGAAGGCTCGGCGACAGAAGACTCAGCGACCGAAGACTCGGCGACCGAAGGCTCGGCGACCGAAGGCTCGGCGACCGAAGGTTCGGCGACCGAAGGCTCGGCGACCGAAGGCTCGGCGACCGAAGGTTCGGCGACCGAAGGCTCGGCGACCGAAGGCTCGGCGACCGAAGGCTCAGCGACCGAAGATTCGGCGACGGAAGGCGCGGGATCCGAAGGCGCGGCAACCGAAGGCTAGGCAACCGAAGACTCGGCAACCGAAAACTCGGCGACGGAAGGCTCGGCGACCGAAGACTCGGCGACCGAAAACTCGGCGACCGATGACCCGGCGACCGAAGGCTCGGCGACCGAAGGCTCGGCGACCGAAGGCTCGGCGACCGAAGGCTCGGCGACCGAAGGTTCGGCGACCGAAGGCTCGGCGACCGAAGGCTCGGCAACCGAAGGCTCGGCGACCGAAGGCTCGACAACCGAAGGCTCGACAACCGAAGACTCGACAACCGAGGACTTGACAACCGAAGACTCGACAACCGAAGACTCGGCAACCGAAGACTCGGCAACCGATGACTCGGCAACCGAAGACTCGGCAACCGAAGACTCGGCAACCGAAGACTCGGCAACCGCAGACTCGGCAACCGAAGACTCGGCAACCGAAAACTCGGCGACGGAAGGCTCGGCGACCGAAGACTCGGCGACCGAAAACTCGGCGACCGATGACCCGGCGACCGAAGGCTCGGCGACCGAAGGCTCGGCGACCGAAGGCGCGGGATCCGAAGGCGCGGCAACCGAAGGCTCGGCAACCGAAGACTCGGCAACCGAAGACTCGGCAACCGAAGACTTGGCAACCGAAGACTCGGCAACCGAAGACTCGGCAACCGATGACTCGGCAACCGAAGACTCGGCAACCGAAGACGCGGCAACCGAAGACTCGGCAACCGAAGACTCGGCGACCGAAGACTCGGCGACCGAAGGCTCGGCGACCGAAGGCTCGGCGACCGAAGGTTCGGCGACCGAATGCTCGGCGACCGAAGGCTCGGCGACCGAAGGTTCGGCGACCGAAGGCTCGGCGACCGAAGGCTCGGCGACCGAAGGCTCAGCGACCGAAGATTCGGCGACCGAAGGCGCGGGATCCGAAGGCGCGGCAACCGAAGGCTAGGCAACCGAAGACTCGGCAACCGAAAACTCGGCGACGGAAGGCTCGGCGACCGAAGACTCGGCGACCGAAAACTCGGCGACCGATGACCCGGCGACCGAAGGCTCGGCGACCGAAGGCTCGGCGACCGAAGGCTCGGCGACCGAACGCTCGGCGACCGAAGGTTCGGCGACCGAAGGCTCGGCGACCGAAGGCTCGGCGACCGAAGGCTCGGCAACCGAAGGCTCGGCGACCGAAGGCTCGACAACCGAAGGCTCGACAACCGAAGACTCGACAACCGAGGACTTGACAACCGAAGACTCGACAACCGAAGACTCGGCAACCGAAGACTCGGCAACCGATGACTCGGCAACCGAAGACTCGGCAACCGAAGACTCGGCAACCGAAGACTCGGCAACCGCAGACTCGGCAACCGAAGACTCGGCAACCGAAAACTCGGCGACGGAAGGCTCGGCGACCGAAGACTCGGCGACCGAAAACTCGGCGACCGATGACCCGGCGACCGAAGGCTCGGCGACCGAAGGCTCGGCGACCGAAGGCTCGGCGACCGAAGACTTGGCGACCGAAGGCTCGGCGACCGAAGGATCGGCGACTGAAGGCTCGGCGACCGAAGGCTCGGCGACCTAAGGCTCGGTGACCGAAGGCTCGGCGACCGAAGGCTCGGCGACCGAGGGCTCGGCGACCGAAGGCGCGGGATCCGAAGGCGCGGCAACCGAAGACTCGGCAACCGAAGACTCGGCAACCGAAGACTCAGCAACCGAGGACTTGACAACCGAGGACTCGACAACCGACGACTCGACAACCGAAGACTCGACAACCGAAGACTCGACAACCGAAAACTCGACAACCGAAGACTCGACAACCGAAGACTCGGCACATGAAGACCCACATACGAAGACCCGAAACGAAACCTCGACACCCGAATACACCAAATCGAAAATTCGACGTCGAAAATTCGACATCGAAAATTCCACATAAAAAATTCGACACCAAAAATTCGACCTCAAAAATTCGACCTCGAGAATTCAACATCGAAAATTCCTCATCGAAAATTCCTGATCGAAAACTCGACATGGAAAATTTGACATGGAAAATTCGACATGGAAAATTCGACACCCGAAACCTCGATACTCGAAACCTCGACACCCGATATCTGACACCCGTAATCTCAACACCCGTAATCTCGACACCGGAAACCTCGACACCCAAAGCCTCGATACCCAAAACCTCGACACCCGAGGGCTCGACACCCGAAAAAAGGAAACGGAGGACCCAACACCGAAACCTCAACACCCGAAAACTCCACACCGAGGACCCCACACCGGAAATCGCAGACCAAGACTTCGATGTCGAAAATTCGAACCCCGGAACCTCGACACCGAGGATTCCACAACCCAAGACTCGGCAACCGAAGACTCGGCAACCGAAGACTCGGCAACCGAAGACTCGGAAACAAAAGACTCGGCAACAAAAGACTCGGATAACGAAGACTCGGCAACCGAAGACTCGGCAACCGAAGACTCCGATACCGAAGTCTCGGCAACCGAAGACTCGGCAACCGAAGGCTCGGCAACCGTAGGCTCGGCAACCGAAGGCCCGGCAACCGAAGACTCGGCAACCGAAGACTCGGCAACCGAAGACTCGGCAACCGAAGACTCGGCAACCGAAGACTCCGCAACCGAAGACTCGGCAACCGAAGACTCGGCAACCGAAGACTCGGCAACCGAAGACTCGGCAACCGAAGACTCGGCGACCGAAGAATCGGCGACCGAAGACTCGGCAACCGAAGACTCGGCAACCTAAGACTCGGCAACCGAAGACTCGGCAACCGAAGGCTAGGCAACCGAAGACTCGGCAACCGAAAACTCGGCGACGGAAGGTTCGGCGACCGAAGACTCGGCGACCGAAAACTCGGCGACCGATGACCCGGCGACCGAAGGCTCGGCGACCGAAGGCTCGGCGACCGAAGGCTCGGCGACCGAAGGCTCGGCGACCGAAGGTTCGGCGACCGAAGGCTCGGCGACCGAAGGCTCGGCAACCGAAGGCTCGGCGACCGAAGGCTCGACAACCGAAGGCTCGACAACCGAAGACTCGACAACCGAGGACTTGACAACCGAAGACTCGACAACCGAAGACTCGGCAACCGAAGACTCGGCAACCGATGACTCGGCAACCGAAGACTCGGCAACCGAAGACTCGGCAACCGAAGACTCGGCAACCGCAGACTCGGCAACCGAAGACTCGGCAACCGAAAACTCGGCGACGGAAGGCTCGGCGACCGAAGACTCGGCGACCGAAAACTCGGCGACCGATGACCCGGCGACCGAAGGCTCGGCGACCGAAGGCTCGGCGACCGAAGGCGCGGGATCCGAAGGCGCGGCAACCGAAGGCTCGGCAACCGAAGACTCGGCAACCGAAGACTCGGCAACCGAAGACTCGGCAACCGAAGACTCGGCAACCGAAGACTCGGCAACCGATGACTCGGCAACCGAAGACTCGGCAACCGAAGACGCGGCAACCGAAGACTCGGCAACCGAAGACTCGGCGACCGAAGACTCGGCGACCGAAGGCTCGGCGACCGAAGGCTCGGCGACCGAAGGTTCGGCGACCGAAGGCTCGGCGACCGAAGGCTCGGCGACCGAAGGTTCGGCGACCGAAGGCTCGGCGACCGAAGGCTCGGCGACCGAAGGCTCAGCGACCGAAGATTCGGCGACCGAAGGCGCGGGATCCGAAGGCGCGGCAACCGAAGGCTAGGCAACCGAAGACTCGGCAACCGAAAACTCGGCGACGGAAGGCTCGGCGACCGAAGACTCGGCGACCGAAAACTCGGCGACCGATGACCCGGCGACCGAAGGCTCGGCGACCGAAGGCTCGGCGACCGAAGGCTCGGCGACCGAAGGCTCGGCGACCGAAGGTTCGGCGACCGAAGGCTCGGCGACCGAAGGCTCGGCAACCGAAGGCTCGGCGACCGAAGGCTCGACAACCGAAGGCTCGACAACCGAAGACTCGACAACCGAGGACTCGACAACCGAAGACTCGACAACCGAAGACTCGGCAACCGAAGACTCGGCAACCGATGACTCGGCAACCGAAGACTCGGCAACCGAAGACTCGGCAACCGAAGACTCGGCAACCGCAGACTCGGCAACCGAAGACTCGGCAACCGAAAACTCGGCGACGGAAGGCTCGGCGACCGAAGACTCGGCGACCGAAAACTCGGCGACCGATGACCCGGCGACCGAAGGCTCGGCGACCGAAGGCTCGGCGACCGAAGGCTCGGCGACCGAAGACTTGGCGACCGAAGGCTCGGCGACCGAAGGATCGGCGACTGAAGGCTCGGCGACCGAAGGCTCGGCGACCTAAGGCTCGGTGACCGAAGGCTCGGCGACCGAAGGCTCGGCGACCGAAGGCTCGGCGACCGAAGGCGCGGGATCCGAAGGCGCGGCAACCGAAGACTCGGCAACCGAAGACTCGGCAACCGAAGACTCAGCAACCGAGGACTTGACAACCGAGGACTCGACAACCGACGACTCGACAACCGAAGACTCGACAACCGAAGACTCGACAACCGAAAACTCGACAACCGAAGACTCGACAACCGAAGACTCGGCACATGAAGACCCACATACGAAGACCCGAAACGAAACCTCGACACCCGAATACACCAAATCGAAAATTCGACGTCGAAAATTCGACATCGAAAATTCCACATCAAAAATTCGACACCAAAAATTCGACCTCAAAAATTCGACCTCGAGATTTCAACATCGAAAATTCCTCATCGAAAATTCCTGATCGAAAACTCGACATGGAAAATTTGACATGGAAAATTCGACATGGAAAATTCGACACCCGAAACCTCGATACTCGAAACCTCGACACCCGATATCTGACACCCGTAATCTCAACACCCGTAATCTCGACACCGGAAACCTCGACACCCAAAGCCTCGATACCCAAAACCTCGACACCCGAGGGCTCGACACCCGAAAAAAGGAAACGGAGGACCCAACACCGAAACCTCAACACCCGAAAACTCCACACCGAGGACCCCACACCGGAAATCGCAGACCAAGACTTCGATGTCGAAAATTCGAACCCCGGAACCTCGACACCGAGGATTCCACAACCCAAGACTCGGCAACCGAAGACTCGGCAACCGAAGACTCGGCAACCGAAGACTCGGAAACAAAAGACTCGGCAACAAAAGACTCGGATAACGAAGACTCGGCAACCGAAGACTCGGCAACCGAAGACTCCGATACCGAAGTCTCGGCAACCGAAGACTCGGCAACCGAAGGCTCGGCAACCGTAGGCTCGGCAACCGAAGGCCCGGCAACCGAAGACTCGGCAACCGAAGACTCGGCAACCGAAGACTCGGCAACCGAAGACTCGGCAACCGAAGACTCCGCAACCGAAGACTCGGCAACCGAAGACTCGGCAACCGAAGACTCGGCAACCGAAGACTCGGCAACCGAAGACTCGGCGACCGAAGAATCGGCGACCGAAGACTCGGCAACCGAAGACTCGGCAACCTAAGACTCGGCAACCGAAGACTCGGCAACCGAAGACTCGGCAACCGAAGACTCGGCAACCGAAGACTCGGTAACCGAAGACTCGGCAACCGAAGACTCGGCAACCGAAGACTCGGCAACCGAAGACTCGGCAACCGAAGACTCGGCAACCGAAGACTCGGCAACCGAAGACTCGGCAATCGAAGACTCGGCGACCGAAGCCTCGGCGACCGAAGGCTCGGGGAACGAGGGCTCGGTAACCGAAGACTCGGCAACCGAAGACTCGGTAACCGAAGACTCGGCAACCGAAGACTCGGCAACCGAAGACTCGGCAACCGAAGACTCGGCAATCAAAGACTCGGCGACCGAAGCCTCGGCGACCGAAGCCTCGGCGACCGAAGGCTCGGGGAACGAGGGCTCGGCGACCGAAGCCTCGGCGACCGAAGGCTCGGCGACCGAAGGCTCGGCGACCGAAGGCTCGGCGACCGGAGGCTCGGCGACCGGAGGCTCGGCGACCGAAGGCACGGCGACTGAAGGCTCGGCGACCGAAGGCGCGGCATCCGAAGGCCCGGCAACCGAAGGCTCGGCAACCGAAGACTCGGCAACCGAAGACTCGACAACAGAAGACTGGGCAACAGAAGACTGGGCAACCGAAGACTCGGCTACCGAAGACTCGGAGACCGAAGACTCGGCGACCGAAGGCTCGGCGACCGAAGGCTCGGCGACCGAAGGCTCGGCGACCGAAGACTCGACAACCGAAGACTCGACAACCGAAGATTCGACAACCGAAAACTCGAGCCCGAAGACTCGGCACACGAAGACCCACATACGAAGACCCGAAACGTAACCTCGACACCCGAATACACCAAATCGAAAATTCGACGTCGAAAATCCGACGTCGAAAATTCGACATCGAAAATTCGACATCAAAAATTCGACACCAAAAATTCGACACCAAAAATTCGACCTCAAAAATTCGACCTCGAGAAATCAACATCGAAAATTCCTCATCGAAAATTCCTGATCGAAAACTCGACATGGGAAATTCGACATGGAAAATTCGACACCCGAAACCTCGACACTCGTAACCTCGACACCCGAAATCTCGACACCCGTAATCTCGACACCCGTAATCTCGACACCGGAAACCTCGACACCCAAAACCTCGATACCCAAAACCTCGACACCCGAGGGCTCGACACCCGAAAAAAGGAAACGGAGGATTCAACACCGAAACCTCAACACCCGAAATCTCCACACCGGAAATCCCTGACCAACAATTCGACGTCGAAAATTCGAACCCCGGAACCTCGTCACCGAGGATTCGACAACCCAAGACTCGGCAACCGAAGACTCGGCAACCGAAGACTCGGCAACTGAAAACTCGGCAACCGAAGACTCGGCAACCGAAGACTCGACAACCGAAGGCTCGAATACCGAAGGCTCGGCAACCGAAGGCTCGGCAACCGAAGGCTCGGCAACCGAAGACTCGGCAACCGAAGACTCGGCAACCGAAGACTCGGCAACCGAAGACTCGGCAACCGAAGACTCGGCAACCGAAGACTCGGCAACCGGAGACTCGGCAACCGAAGACTCGGCAACCGAAGACTCGGCAACCGAAGACTCGGAAACCGAAGACTCGGCAACCGAAGACTCGGCAACCGAAGACTCGGCAACCGAAGACTCGGCAACCGGAGACTCGGCACCCGAAGATTCGGCAACCGAAGACTCGGCAACCGAAAACTCGGCAACCAAAGACTCGGCAACCGAAGACTCGGCAACCGAAGACTCGGCAACCGAAGACACGGCAGCCGAAGACTCGGCAACTGAAGACTCAGCTACCGAAGGCTCGGCGACCGAAGGTTCGGCGACCGAAGGCTCGGCGACCGAAGGATCGGACACCAAAGACTCGGCGACCGAAGACTCGGCGACCGAAGACTCGGCAACCGAAGACTCGGCAACCGAAGACTCGGCAGCCGAAGACTCGGCAGCCGAAGACTCGGCAACCGAAGACTCGGCAACCAAAGACTCGGCGACCGAAGGCTTGGCTACCGAAGGCTCGGCGTCCGAAGACTCGGCTACCGAAGGCTCGGCTACCGAAGGCTCGGCAACCGAAGGTTCGGCGACCGAAGACTCGGCAAACGAAGACTCGGCAACCGAAGCCTCGGCGACCGAAGGCTCGGCGACCGAAGGCTGGGCGACCGAAGGCTCGGCGACCGAAGGCACGGCGACTGAAGGCTCGGCGACCGAAGGCGCGGCATCCGAAGGCCCGGCAACCGAAGGCTCGGCAACCGAAGACTCGGCAACCGAAGACTCGACAACAGAAGACTGGGCAACAGAAGACTGGGCAACCGAAGACTCGGCTACCGAAGACTCGGAGACCGAAGACTCGGCGACCGAAGGCTCGGCGACCAAAGGCTCGGCGACCGAAGGCTCGGCGACCGAAGGCTCGGCGACCGAAGGCTCGGCGACCGAAGGCGCGGCGACCGAAGGCGCGGCATCCGAAGGCGCGGCAACCGAAGGCTCGGCAACCGAAGACTCGGCAACCGAAGACTCGGCAACCGAAGACTCGGCAACCGAAGACTCGGCAACCGAAGACTCGGCAACCGAAGACTCAGCAACCGAGGACTTGAAAACCGAGGACTCGACAACCGAAGACTCGACAACCGAAGACTCGACAACCGAAGACTCGACAACCGAAGACTCGGCACATGAAGACCCACATACTAAGACCCGAAACGAAACCTCGACACCCGAATACACCAAATCGAAAATTCGACATCGAAAATTCGACATCAAAAATTCGACACCAGAAATTCGACCTCAAAAATTCGACCTCGAGAATTCAACATCGAAAATTCCTCATCGAAAATTCCTGATCGAAAACTCGACATGGAAAATTCGACATGGAAAATTCGACATGGAAAATTCGGCACCCGAAACCTCGACACCCGAAACCTCGATACTCGAAACCTCAACACCCGAAATCTGACACCCGTAATCACAACACCCGTAATCTCGACACATGAAACCTCGACACCCAAAACCTCGATACCCAAAACCTCGACACCCGAGGGCTCGACACCCGAAAAAAGGAAACGGAGGACCCAACACCGAAACCTCAACACCCGAAAACTCCACACCGAGGACCCCACACCGGAAATCCCAGACCAAGACTTTGATGTCGAAAATTCGAACCCCGGAACCTCGTCACCGAGGATTCGACAACCCAAGACTCGGCAACCGAAGACTCGGCAACCGAAGACTCGGCAACAGAAGACTCGGCAACCGAAGACTCGGAAACAAAAGACTCGGCAACAAAAGACTCGGCAACCGAAGACTGGGCAACCGAAGACTCGGCAACCGAAGACTCGGCAACCGAAGGCTCGGCAACCGTAGGCTCGGCAACCGAAGGCCCGGCAACCGAAGACTCGGCAACCCAAGGCTCGGCAACCGAAGACTCGGCAACCGAAGACTCGGCAACCGAAGACTCGGCAACCGAAGACTCGACTACCGAAGGCTCGACAACCGAAGGCTCGGCAACCGAAGGCTCGGCGACCGAAGACTCAGCGACCGAAGACTCGGCGACCGAAGGCTCGGCGACCGAAGGCTCGGCGACCGAAGGTTCGGCGACCGAAGGCTCGGCGACCGAAGGCTCGGCGACCGAAGGTTCGGCGACCGAAGGCTCGGCGACCGAAGGCTCGGCGACCGAAGGCTCAGCGACCGAAGATTCGGCGACCGAAGGCGCGGGATCCGAAGGCGCGGCAACCGAAGGCTAGGCAACCGAAGACTCGGCAACCGAAAACTCGGCGACGGAAGGCTCGGCGACCGAAGACTCGGCGACCGAAAACTCGGCGACCGATGACCCGGCGACCGAAGGCTCGGCGACCGAAGGCTCGGCGACCGAAGGCTCGGCGACCGAAGACTCGGCGACCGAAGGCACGGCGACCGAAGGCTCGGCGACCGAAGGCTCGGCAACCGAAGGCTCGGCGACCGAAGGCTCGACAACCGAAGGCTCGACAACCGAAGACTCGACAACCGAGGACTCGACAACCGAAGACTCGACAACCGAAGACTCGGCAACCGAAGACTCGGCAACCGATGACTCGGCAACCGAAGACTCGGCAACCGAAGACTCGGCAACCGAAGACTCGGCAACCGAAGACTCGGCAACCGCAGACTCGGCAACCGAAGACTCGGCAACCGAAGACTCGGCAACCGAAGACTCGGCAACCGAAGACTCGGCAACCGAATACTCGGCAACCGAAGACTCGGCAACCGAAGACGCGGCAACCGAAGACTCTGCAACCGAAGACTCGGCAACCGAAGACTCGGCAACCGAAGACTCGGCAACCGAAGACTCGGCGACCGAAGACTCGGCGACCGAAGGCTCGGCGACCGAAGGATCGGCGACCGAAGGCTCGGCGACCGAAGGCTCGGCGACCAAAGGCTCGGCGACCAAAGGCTCGGCGACCGAAGGCTCGGCGACCGAAGGTTCGGCGACCGAAGGCTCGGCGACCGAAGGCGCGGCGACCGAAGGCGCGGCGACCGAAGGCGCGGCGACCGAAGGCGCAAGACCCGAAGGCGCGGCAACCGAAGGCTCGGACACCGAAGACTCGGCAACCGAAGACTCGGCAACCGAAGACTCGGCAACCGAAGACTATGCAACCGAAGACTCAGCAACCGAAGACTTGAAAACCGAGGACTCGACAACCGAAGACTCGACAACCGAAGACTCGACAACCGAAGACTCGACAACCGAAGACTCGGCAACCGAAGACTCGGCAACCGAAGACTCGGCAACCGAAGACTCGGCAACCGAAGACTCGGCAACCGAAGACTCGGCACATGAAGACCCACATACGAAGACCCGAAACGAAACCTCGACACCCGAATACACCAAATCGAAAATTCGACGTCGAAAATTCGACATCGAAAATTCGACATCAAAAATTCGACATCAGAAATTCGACCTCAAAAATTCGACCTCGAGAATTCAACATCGAAAATTCCTGATCGAAAGCTCGACATGGAAAGTTCGACATGGAAAATTCGACATGGAAAATTCGGCACCCGAAACCTCGACACCCGAAACCTCGAAACTCGAAACCTCGACACCCGAAATCTGACACGCGTAATCTCAACACCCGTAATCTCGACACCGGAAACCTCAACACCCAAAACCTCGATACCCAAAACCTCGACACCCGAGGGCTCGACACCCGAAAAAAGGAAACGGAGGACCCAAAACCGAAACCTCAACACCCGAAAACTCCACCCCGAGGACCCCACACCGGAAATCCCAGGAGAACACTTCGATGTCGAAAATTCGAACCCCGGAACCTCGTCACCGAGGATTCGACAACCCAGGACTCGGCAACCGAAGACTCGGCAACCGAAGACTCGGCAACCGAAGACTCGGCAACCGAAGACTCGGCAACCGAAGGCTCGGCGACCGAAGGCTCGGCGACCGAAGGCTCGGCGACCGAAGGCTCGGCGACCGAAGGCTCGGCGACCGAAGGCGCGGAATCCGAAGGCGCGGCAACCGAAGGCTCGGCAACCGAAGACTCGGCGACCGAAGGCTCGGCGACCGAAGACTCGGCGACCGAAGACTCGGCGACCGATGACCCGGCGACCGAAGGCTCGGCGACCGAAGGCTCGGCGACCGAAGGCTCGGCGACCGAAGACTCGGCGACCGAAGGCACGGCGACCGAAGGCTCGGCGACCGAAGGCTCGGCAACCGAAGGCTCGGCGACCGAAGGCTCGGGGACCGAAGGCTCGGCGACCGAAGGCTCGGCGACCGAAGGCTCGGCGACCAAAGGCTCGGCGACCGAAGGCTCGGCGACCGAAGGCTCGGCGACCGAAGGCTCGGCGACCGAAGGCTCAGCGACCGAAGACTCGGCAACCGAAGGCACGGCGACCGAAGGCTCGGTAACCGAAGACTCGGAAACCGAAGACTCGGTCACCGAAGACTCGGCAACCGATACTCGGCAACCGAAGACTCGGCAACCGAAGACTCGGCAATCGAAAACTCGGCGACCGAAGACTCGGCGACCGAAGGCTCAGCGACCGAAGGCTCGGGGACCGAAGACTCGGCAACCGAAGACTCGGCGACCGAAGACTTGGCGACCGAAGGCTCGGCGACCGAAGGATCGGCGACTGAAGGCTCGGCGACCGAAGGCTCGGCGACCTAAGGCTCGGTGACCGAAGGCTCGGCGACCGAAGGCTCGGCGACCGAAGGCTCGGCGTCCGAAGGCGCGGGATCCGAAGGCGCGGCAACCGAAGACTCGGCAACCGAAGACTCGGCAACCGAAGACTCAGCAACCGAGGACTTGACAACCGAGGACTCGACAACCGACGACTCGACAACCGAAGACTCGACAACCGAAGACTCGACAACCGAAAACTCGACAACCGAAGACTCGACAACCGAAGACTCGGCACATGAAGACCCACATACGAAGACCCGAAACGAAACCTCGACACCCGAATACACCAAATCGAAAATTCGACGTCGAAAATTCGACATCGAAAATTCCACATCAAAAATTCGACACCAAAAATTCGACCTCAAAAATTCGACCTCGAGAATTCAACATCGAAAATTCCTCATCGAAAATTCCTGATCGAAAACTCGACATGGAAAATTTGACATGGAAAATTCGACATGGAAAATTCGACACCCGCAACCTCGATACTCGAAACCTCGACACCCGATATCTGACACCCGTAATCTCAACACCCGTAATCTCGACACCGGAAACCTCGACACCCAAAGCCTCGATACCCAAAACCTCGACACCCGAGGGCTCGGCACCCGAAAAAAGGAAACGGAGGACCCAACACCGAAACCTCAACACCCGAAAACTCCACACCGAGGACCCCACACCGGAAATCGCAGACCAAGACTTCGATGTCGAAAATTCGAACCCCGGAACCTCGACACCGAGGATTCCACAACCCAAGACTCGGCAACCGAAGACTCGGCAACCGAAGACTCGGCAACCGAAGACTCGGAAACAAAAGACTCGGCAACAAAAGACTCGGATAACGAAGACTCGGCAACCGAAGACTCGGCAACCTAAGACTCGGCAACCGAAGACTCGGCAACCGAAGACTCGGCAACCGGAGACTCGGCAACCGAAGACTCGGCAACCGAAGACTCGGCAACCGAAGACTCGGCAACCGAAGACTCGGAAACCGAAGACTCGGCAACCGAAGACTCGGCAACCGAAGACTCGGCAACCGAAGACTCGGCAACCGAAGACTCGGATGCCGAAGACTCGGCAACCGAAGACTCGGCAACCGAACACTCGGCAACCGAAGACTCGGCAACCGAAGATTCGGCAACCGAAGACTCGGCAACCGAAGGCGCGGCAACCGAAGGCTCGGCAACCGAAGACTCGGCAACCGAAGACTCGGCGACCGAAGGCTCGGCGACCGATGACTCGGCGACCGAAGGCACGGCGACCGAAGGCTCGGCGACCGAAGGCTCGGCAACCGAAGGCTCGGCGACCGAAGGCTCCACAACCGAAGGCTCGACAACCGAAGACACGACAACCGAGGACTCGGCAACCGAAGACTCGACAACCGAAGACTCGGCAACCGATGACTCGACAACCGAAGACTCGGCAACCGAAGCCTCGGCAACCGAAGACTCGGCAACCGAAGACTCGGCAACCGAAGACTCGGCAACCGAAGACTCGGCAACCGAAGACTCGGCAACCGAAGACTCGGCAACCGAATACTCGGCAACCGAAGGCTCGGCGACCGAAGGCTCGGCGACCAAAGGCTCGGCGACCGAAGGCTCGGCGACCGAAGGCTCGGCGACCGAAGGCGCGGCGACCGAAGGCGCGGGATCCGAAGGCGCGGCAACCGAAGGCTCGGCAACCGAAGACTCGGCAACGGAAGTCTCGGCAACCGAAGACTCGGCAACCGAAGACTCGGCAACCGAAGACTCGGCAACCGAAGACTCAGCAACCGAGGACTTGAAAACCGAGGACTCGACAACCGAAGACTCGACAACCGAAGACTCGACAACCGAAGACTCGACAACCGAAGACTCGACAACCGAAGACTCGGCACATGAAGACCCACATACTAAGACCCGAAACGAAACCTCGACACCCGAATACACCAAATCGAAAATTCGACATCGAAAATTCGACATCCAAAATTCGACACCAGAAATTCGACCTCAAAAATTCGACCTCGAGAATTCAACATCGAAAATTCCTCATCGAAAATTCCTGATCGAAAACTCGACATGGAAAATTCGACATGGAAAATTCGACATGGAAAATTCGGCACCCGAAACCTCGACACCCGAAACCTCGATACTCGAAACCTCAACACCCGAAATCTGACACCCGTAATCACAACACCTGTAATCTCGACACATGAAACCTCGACACCCAAAACCTCGATACCCAAAACCTCGACACCCGAGGGCTCGACACCCGAAAAAAGGAAACGGAGGACCCAACACCGAAACCTCAACACCCGAAAACTCCACACCGAGGACCCCACACCGGAAATCCCAGACCAAGACTTCGATGTCGAAAATTCGAACCCCGGAACCTCGTCACCGAGGATTCGACAACCCAAGACTCGGCAACCGAAGACTCGGCAACCGAAGACTCGGCAAAAGAAGACTCGGCAACCGAAGACTCGGAAACAAAAGACTCGGCAACAAAAGACTCGGCAACCGAAGACTGGGCAACCGAAGACTCGGCAACCGAAGGCTCGGCAACCGTAGGCTCGGCAACCGAAGGCCCGGCAACCGAAGACTCGGCAACCCAAGGCTCGGCAACCGAAGACTCGGCAACCGAAGACTCGGCAACCGAAGACTCGGCAACCGAAGACTCGGCAACCGAAGACTCGGCAACCGAAGGCTCGGCAACCGAAGACTCGGCAACCGAAGACTCGGCAACCGAAGGCTCGGCAACCGAAGACTCGGCAACCGAAGACTCGGCAATCGAAGACTCGGCGACCGAAGGCTCAGCGACCAAAGGCTCGGGGACCGAAGGCTCGGCGACCGAAGGCTCGGCGACCGAAGGCTCGGCGACCGAAGGCTCGGCGACCGAATGCTCGGCGACCGAAGGCACGGCGACGGAAGGCTCAACGACCGAAGGCGCGGCATCCGAAGGCGCGGCAACCGAAGGCTCGGCAACCGAAGACTCGGCAACCGAAGACTCGGCAACCGAAGACTCGGCAACCGAGGACTCGACAACCGAGGACTCGACAACCGAGCACTCGACAACCGAAGACTCGACAACCGAAGACTCGACAACCGAAGACTCGACAACAGAAGACTCGACAACCGAAGACTCGACAACAGAAGACTGGGCAACCGAAGACTCGGCTACCGAAGACTCGGAGACCGAAGACTCGGCGACCGAAGACTCGGCGACCGAAGGCTCGGCGACCGAAGACTCGACAACCGAAGACCCGACAACCGAAGATTCGACAACCGAAAACTCGAGCCCGAAGACTCGGCACACGAAGACCCACATACGAAAACCCGAAACGAAACCTCGACACCCGAATACACCAAATCGAAAATTCGACGTCAAAATACGACATCGAAAATTCGACATCAAAAATTCGACCCCTAAAATTCGACCTCATAAATTCGACCTCGAGAATTCAACATCGAAAATTCCACATCGAAAATTCCTGATCGAAAACTCGACATGGAAAATTCGACATGGAAAATTCGACACCCGAAACCTCGACACTCGTAACCTCGACACCCGAAATCTCGACACCCGTAATCTCGACACCGGAAACCTCGACACCCAAAACCTCGATACCCAAAACCTCGATACCCAAAACCTCGACACCCGAGGGCTCGACACCCGAAAAAAGGAAACGGAGGATTCAACACCGAAACCTCAACACCCGAAAACTCCACACCGAGGAACCCACACCGGAAATCCCTGACCAAGAATTCGACGTCGAAAATTCGAGCCCCGGAACCTCGTCACCGAGGATTCGACAACCCAAGACTCGGCAACCGAAGACTCGGCAACCGAAGACTCGGCAACCGAAAACTCGGCAACCGAAGACTCGGCAACCGAAGACTCGACAACCGAAGGCTCGAATACCGAAGGCTCGGCAACCGAAGGCTCGGCAACCGAAGGCTCCGCAACCGAAGACTCGGCAACCGAAGACTCGGCAACCGAAGACTCGGCAACCGAAGACTCGGCAACCGAAGACTCGGCAACCGAAGGCTCGGCGACCGAAGGCTCGGCAACCGAAGACTCGGCAACCGAAGACTCGGCAACCGAAGACTCGGCAACCGAAGACTCGGAAACCGAAGACTCGGCAACCGAAGACTCGGCAACCGAAGACTCGGCAACCGAAGACTCGGATGCCGAAGACTCGGCAACCGAAGACTCGGCAACCGAAGACTCGGCAACCGAAGACTCGGCAACCGAAGAATCGGCAACCGAAGATTCGGCAACCGAAGACTCGGCAACCGAAGATTCGGCAACCGAAGACTCGGCAACCGAAAACTCGGCAACCAAAGACTCGGCAACCGAAGACTCGGCAACCGAAGACACGGCAACCGAAGACTCGGCAACCGAAGACTCGGCAACCGAAGACTCGGCGACCGAAGGCTCGGCGACCGAAGGCTCGGAGACCGAAGGCTCGGCGACCGAAGGCTCAGCGGCCGAAGGCTCGGCAACCGTAAACTCGGCAACCGAAGACTCGGCAACCGAAGACTCGGCAACCGAAGGCGCGGCAACCGAAGGCTCGGCAACCGAAGACTCGGCGACCGAAGGCTCGGCGACCGATGACTCGGCGACCGAAGGCACGGCGACCGAAGGCTCGGTGACCGAAGGCTCGGCAACCGAAGGCTCGGCGACCGAAGGCTCGACAACCGAAGGCTCGACAACCGAAGACTCGACAACCGAGGACTCGGCAACCGAAGACTCGACAACCGAAGACCCGCGCAACCGATGACTCGGCAACCGAAGACTCGGCAACCGAAGCCTCGGCAACCGAAGACTCGGCAACCGAAGACTCGGCAACCGAAGACTCGGCAACCGAAGGCTCGGCGACCGAAGGCTCGGCGACCAAAGGCTCGGCGACCGAAGGCTCGGCGACCGAAGGCTCGGCGACCGAAGGCGCGGCGACCGAAGGCGCGGGATCCGAAGGCGCGGCAACCGAAGGCTCGGCAACCGAAGACTCGGCAACCGAAGACTCGGCAACCGAAGACTCGGCAACCGAAGACTCGGCAACCGAAGACTCGGCAACCGAAGACTCGGCAACCGAAGACTCGGCAACCGAAGACTCAGCAACCGAGGACTTGAAAACCGACGACTCGACAACCGAAGACTCGACAACCGAAGACTCGACAACCGAAGACTCGACAACCGAAGACTCGGCACATGAAGACCCACATACTAAGACCCGAAACGAAACCTCGACACCCGAATACACCAAATCGAAAATTCGACATCGAAAATTCGACATCAAAAATTCGACACCAGAAATTCGACCTCAAAAATTCGACCTCGAGAATTCAACATCGAAAATTCCTCATCGAAGATTCCTGATCGAAAACTCGACATGGAAAATTCGACATGGAAAATTCGACATGGAAAATTCGGCACCCGAAACCTCGACACCCGAAACCTCGATACTCGAAACCTCAACACCCGAAATCTGACACCCGTAATCACAACACCCGTAATCTCGACACATGAAACCTCGACACCCAAAACCTCGATACCCAAAACCTCGACACCCGAGGGCTCGACACCCGAAAAAAGGAAACAGAGGACCCAACACCGAAACCTCAACACCCGAAAACTCCACACCGAGGATCCCACACCGGAAATCCCAGACCAAGACTTCGATGTCGAAAATTCGAACCCCGGAACCTCGTCACCGAGGATTCGACAACCCAAGACTCGGCAACCGAAGACTCGGCAACCGAAGACTCGGCAACCGAAGACTCGGAAACAAAAGACTCGGCAACAAAAGACTCGGCAAACGAAGACTGGGCAACCGAAGACTCGGCAACCGAAGACTCGGCAACCGAAGGCTCGGCAACCGTAGGCTCGGCAACCGAAGGCCCGGCAACCGAAGACTCGGCAACCGAAGACTCGGCAACCGAAGGCTCGGCAACCGAAGACTCGGCAACCGAAGACTCGGCAACCGAAGACTCGGCAACCGAAGACTCGGCAATCGAAGACTCGGCGACCGAAGGCTCGGCGACCAAAGGCTCGGGGACCGAAGGCTCGGCGACCGAAGGCTCGGCGACCGAAGGCTCGGCGACCGAAGGCTCGGCGACCGAATGCTCGGCGACCGAAGGCACGGCGACCGAAGGCTCAACGACCGAAGGCGCGGCATCCGAAGGCGCGGCAACCGAAGGCTCGGCAACCGAAGACTCGGCAACCGAAGACTCGGCAACCGAAGACTCGGCAACCGAGGACTCGACAACCGAGCACTCGACAACCGAAGACTCGACAACTGATGACTCGACAACCGAAGACTCGACAACCGAAGACTCGACAACCGAAGACTCGACAACCGAAGACTCGACAACAGAAGACTGGGCAACCGAAGACTCGGCTACCGAAGACTCGGAGACCGAAGACTCGGCGACCGAAGACTCGGCGACCGAAGGCTCGGCGACCGAAGACTCGACAACCGAAGACTCGACAACCGAAGATTCGACAACCGAAAACTCGAGCCCGAAGACTCGGCACACGAAGACCCACATACGAAGACCCGAAACGAAACCTCGACACCCGAATACACCAAATCGAAAATTCGACGTCGAAAATACGACATCGAAAATTCGACATCAAAAATTCGACCCCTAAAATTCGACCTCATAAATTCGACCTCGAGAATTCAACATCGAAAATTCCACATCGAAAATTCCTGATCGAAAACTCGACATGCAAAATTCGACATGGAAAATTCGACACCCGAAACCTCGACACTCGTAACCTCGACACCCGAAATCTCGACACCCGTAATCTCGACACCGGAAACCTCAACACCCAAAACCTCGATACCCAAAACCTCGATACCCAAAACCTCGACACCCGAGGGCTCGACACCCGAAAAAAGGAAACGGAGGATTCAACACCGAAACCTCAACACCCGAAAACTCCACACCGAGGAACCCACACCGGAAATCCCTGACCAAGAATTCGACGTCGAAAGTATGAACCCCGGAACCTCGTCACCGAGGATTCGACAACCCAAGACTCGGCAACCGAAGACTCGGCAACCGAAGACTCGGCAACCGAAAACTCGGCAACCGAAGACTCCGCAACCGAAGACTCGACAACCGAAGGCTCGAATACCGAAGGCTCGGCAACCGAAGGCTCGGCAACCGAAGGCTCGGCAACCGAAGGCTCCGCAACCGAAGACTCGGCAACCGAAGACTCGGCGACCGAAGACTCGGCGACCGAAGGCTCGGCGACCGAAGACTCGACAACCGAAGACTCGACAACCGAAGATTCGACAACCGAAAACTCGAGCCCGAAGACTCGGCACACGAAGACCCACATACGAAGACCCGAAACGAAACCTCGACACCCGAATACACCAAATCGAAAATTCGACGTCGAAAATACGACATCGAAAATTCGACATCAAAAATTCGACCCCTAAAATTCGACCTCATAAATTCGACCTCGAGAATTCAACATCGAAAATTCCACATCGAAAATTCCTGATCGAAAACTCGACATGGAAAATTCGACATGGAAAATTCGACACCCGAAACCTCGACACTCGTAACCTCGACACCCGAAATCTCGACACCCGTAATCTCGACACCGGAAACCTCGACACCCAAAACCTCGATACCCAAAACCTCGATACCCAAAACCTCGACACCCGAGGGCTCGACACCCGAAAAAAGGAAACGGAGGATTCAACACCGAAACCTCAACACCCGAAAACTCCACACCGAGGAACCCACACCGGAAATCCCTGACCAAGAATTCGACGTCGAAAATTCGAACCCCGGAACCTCGTCACCGAGGATTCGACAACCCAAGACTCGGCAACCGAAGACTCGGCAACCGAAGACTCGGCAACCGAAAACTCGGCAACCGAAAACTCGGCAACCGAAGACTCGGCAACCGAAGACTCGACAACCGAAGGCTCGAATACCGAAGGCTCGGCAACCGAAGGCTCGGCAACCGAAGGCTCGGCAACCGAAGGCTCCGCAACCGAAGACTCGGCAACCGAAGACTCGGCAACCGAAGACTCGGCAACCGAAGACTCGGCAACCGAAGACTCGGCGACCGAAGGCTCGGCAACCGAAGGCTCGGCGACCGAAGGCTCGACAACCGAAGGCTCGACAACCGAAGACTCGACAACCGAGGACTCGGCAACCGAAGACTCGACAACCGAAGACTCGGCAACCGAAGACTCGGCAACCGAAGACTCGGCAACCGAAGACTCGGAAACCGAAGACTCGGCAACCGAAGACTCGGCAACCGAAGACTCGGCAACCGAAGACTCGGCAACCGAAGACTCGGATGCCGAAGACTCGGCAACCGAAGACTCGGCAACCGAACACTCGGCAACCGAAGACTCGGCAACCGAAGATTCGGCAACCGAAGACTCGGCAACCGAAGGCGCGGCAACCGAAGGCTCGGCAACCGAAGACTCGGCAACCGAAGACTCGGCGACCGAAGGCTCGGCGACCGAAGGCTCGACAACCGAAGGCTCGACAACCGAAGACACGACAACCGAGGACTCGGCAACCGAAGACTCGACAACCGAAGACTCGGCAACCGATGACTCGACAACCGAAGACTCGGCAACCGAAGCCTCGGCAACCGAAGACTCGGCAACCGAAGACTCGGCAACCGAAGACTCGGCAACCGAAGACTCGGCAACCGAAGACTCGGCAACCGAAGACTCGGCAACCGAATACTCGGCAACCGAAGGCTCGGCGACCGAAGGCTCGGCGACCAAAGGCTCGGCGACCGAAGGCTCGGCGACCGAAGGCTCGGCGACCGAAGGCTCGGCGACCGAAGGCGCGGCGACCGAAGGCGCGGGATCCGAAGGCGCGGCAACCGAAGGCTCGGCAACCGAAGACTCGGCAACGGAAGTCTCGGCAACCGAAGACTCGGCAACCGAAGACTCGGCAACCGAAGACTCGGCAACCGAAGACTCAGCAACCGAGGACTTGAAAACCGAGGACTCGACAACCGAAGACTCGACAACCGAAGACTCGACAACCGAAGACTCGACAACCGAAGACTCGACAACCGAAGACTCGGCACATGAAGACCCACATACTAAGACCCGAAACGAAACCTCGACACCCGAATACACCAAATCGAAAATTCGACATCGAAAATTCGACATCCAAAATTCGACACCAGAAATTCGACCTCAAAAATTCGACCTCGAGAATTCAACATCGAAAATTCCTCATCGAAAATTCCTGATCGAAAACTCGACATGGAAAATTCGACATGGAAAATTCGACATGGAAAATTCGGCACCCGAAACCTCGACACCCGAAACCTCGATACTCGAAACCTCAACACCCGAAATCTGACACCCGTAATCACAACACCTGTAATCTCGACACATGAAACCTCGACACCCAAAACCTCGATACCCAAAACCTCGACACCCGAGGGCTCGACACCCGAAAAAAGGAAACGGAGGACCCAACACCGAAACCTCAACACCCGAAAACTCCACACCGAGGACCCCACACCGGAAATCCCAGACCAAGACTTCGATGTCGAAAATTCGAACCCCGGAACCTCGTCACCGAGGATTCGACAACCCAAGACTCGGCAACCGAAGACTCGGCAACCGAAGACTCGGCAACAGAAGACTCGGCAACCGAAGACTCGGAAACAAAAGACTCGGCAACAAAAGACTCGGCAACCGAAGACTGGGCAACCGAAGACTCGGCAACCGAAGGCTCGGCAACCGTAGGCTCGGCAACCGAAGGCCCGGCAACCGAAGACTCGGCAACCCAAGGCTCGGCAACCGAAGACTCGGCAACCGAAGACTCGGCAACCGAAGACTCGGCAACCGAAGACTCGGCAACCGAAGACTCGGCAACCGAAGGCTCGGCAACCGAAGACTCGGCAACCGAAGACTCGGCAACCGAAGGCTCGGCAACCGAAGACTCGGCAACCGAAGACTCGGCAATCGAATACTCGGCGACCGAAGGCTCAGCGACCAAAGGCTCGGGGACCGAAGGCTCGGCGACCGAAGGCTCGGCGACCGAAGGCTCGGCGACCGAAGGCTCGGCGACCGAATGCTCGGCGACCGAAGGCACGGCGACGGAAGGCTCAACGACCGAAGGCGCGGCATCCGAAGGCGCGGCAACCGAAGGCTCGGCAACCGAAGACTCGGCAACCGAAGACTCGGCAACCGAAGACTCGGCAACCGAGGACTCGACAACCGAGGACTCGACAACCGAGCACTCGACAACCGAAGACTCGACAACCGAAGACTCGACAACCGAAGACTCGACAACAGAAGACTCGACAACCGAAGACTCGACAACAGAAGACTGGGCAACCGAAGACTCGGCTACCGAAGACTCGGAGACCGAAGACTCGGCGACCGAAGACTCGGCGACCGAAGGCTCGGCGACCGAAGACTCGACAACCGAAGACCCGACAACCGAAGATTCGACAACCGAAAACTCGAGCCCGAAGACTCGGCACACGAAGACCCACATACGAAAACCCGAAACGAAACCTCGACACCCGAATACACCAAATCGAAAATTCGACGTCAAAATACGACATCGAAAATTCGACATCAAAAATTCGACCCCTAAAATTCGACCTCATAAATTCGACCTCGAGAATTCAACATCGAAAATTCCACATCGAAAATTCCTGATCGAAAACTCGACATGGAAAATTCGACATGGAAAATTCGACACCCGAAACCTCGACACTCGTAACCTCGACACCCGAAATCTCGACACCCGTAATCTCGACACCGGAAACCTCGACACCCAAAACCTCGATACCCAAAACCTCGATACCCAAAACCTCGACACCCGAGGGCTCGACACCCGAAAAAAGGAAACGGAGGATTCAACACCGAAACCTCAACACCCGAAAACTCCACACCGAGGAACCCACACCGGAAATCCCTGACCAAGAATTCGACGTCGAAAATTCGAGCCCCGGAACCTCGTCACCGAGGATTCGACAACCCAAGACTCGGCAACCGAAGACTCGGCAACCGAAGACTCGGCAACCGAAAACTCGGCAACCGAAGACTCGGCAACCGAAAACTCGGCAACCGAAGACTCGGCAACCGAAGACTCGACAACCGAAGGCTCGAATACCGAAGGCTCGGCAACCGAAGGCTCGGCAACCGAAGGCTCCGCAACCGAAGACTCGGCAACCGAAGACTCGGCAACCGAAGACTCGGCAACCGAAGACTCGGCAACCGAAGACTCGGCAACCGAAGGCTCGGCGACCGAAGGCTCGGCAACCGAAGACTCGGCAACCGAAGACTCGGCAACCGAAGACTCGGCAACCGAAGACTCGGAAACCGAAGACTCGGCAACCGAAGACTCGGCAACCGAAGACTCGGCAACCGAAGACTCGGATGCCGAAGACTCGGCAACCGAAGACTCGGCAACCGAAGACTCGGCAACCGAAGACTCGGCAACCGAAGAATCGGCAACCGAAGATTCGGCAACCGAAGACTCGGCAACCGAAGATTCGGCAACCGAAGACTCGGCAACCGAAAACTCGGCAACCAAAGACTCGGCAACCGAAACTCGGCAACCGAAGACTCGGCAACCGAAGACACGGCAACCGAAGACTCGGCAACCGAAGACTCGGCAACCGAAGACTCGGCGACCGAAGGCTCGGCGACCGAAGGCTCGGAGACCGAAGGCTCGGCGACCGAAGGCTCAGCGGCCGAAGGCTCGGCAACCGTAAACTCGGCAACCGAAGACTCGGCAACCGAAGACTCGGCAACCGAAGGCGCGGCAACCGAAGGCTCGGCAACCGAAGACTCGGCGACCGAAGGCTCGGCGACCGATGACTCGGCGACCGAAGGCACGGCGACCGAAGGCTCGGTGACCGAAGGCTCGGCAACCGAAGGCTCGGCGACCGAAGGCTCGACAACCGAAGGCTCGACAACCGAAGACTCGACAACCGAGGACTCGGCAACCGAAGACTCGACAACCGAAGACCCGCGCAACCGATGACTCGGCAACCGAAGACTCGGCAACCGAAGCCTCGGCAACCGAAGACTCGGCAACCGAAGACTCGGCAACCGAAGACTCGGCAACCGAAGGCTCGGCGACCGAAGGCTCGGCGACCAAAGGCTCGGCGACCGAAGGCTCGGCGACCGAAGGCTCGGCGACCGAAGGCGCGGCGACCGAAGGCGCGGGATCCGAAGGCGCGGCAACCGAAGGCTCGGCAACCGAAGACTCGGCAACCGAAGACTCGGCAACCGAAGACTCGGCAACCGAAGACTCGGCAACCGAAGACTCGGCAACCGAAGACTCGGCAACCGAAGACTCGGCAACCGAAGACTCAGCAACCGAGGACTTGAAAACCGACGACTCGACAACCGAAGACTCGACAACCGAAGACTCGACAACCGAAGACTCGACAACCGAAGACTCGGCACATGAAGACCCACATACTAAGACCCGAAACGAAACCTCGACACCCGAATACACCAAATCGAAAATTCGACATCGAAAATTCGACATCAAAAATTCGACACCAGAAATTCGACCTCAAAAATTCGACCTCGAGAATTCAACATCGAAAATTCCTCATCGAAGATTCCTGATCGAAAACTCGACATGGAAAATTCGACATGGAAAATTCGACATGGAAAATTCGGCACCCGAAACCTCGACACCCGAAACCTCGATACTCGAAACCTCAACACCCGAAATCTGACACCCGTAATCACAACACCCGTAATCTCGACACATGAAACCTCGACACCCAAAACCTCGATACCCAAAACCTCGACACCCGAGGGCTCGACACCCGAAAAAAGGAAACAGAGGACCCAACACCGAAACCTCAACACCCGAAAACTCCACACCGAGGATCCCACACCGGAAATCCCAGACCAAGACTTCGATGTCGAAAATTCGAACCCCGGAACCTCGTCACCGAGGATTCGACAACCCAAGACTCGGCAACCGAAGACTCGGCAACCGAAGACTCGGCAACCGAAGACTCGGAAACAAAAGACTCGGCAACAAAAGACTCGGCAAACGAAGACTGGGCAACCGAAGACTCGGCAACCGAAGACTCGGCAACCGAAGGCTCGGCAACCGTAGGCTCGGCAACCGAAGGCCCGGCAACCGAAGACTCGGCAACCGAAGACTCGGCAACCGAAGGCTCGGCAACCGAAGACTCGGCAACCGAAGACTCGGCAACCGAAGACTCGGCAACCGAAGACTCGGCAATCGAAGACTCGGCGACCGAAGGCTCGGCGACCAAAGGCTCGGGGACCGAAGGCTCGGCGACCGAAGGCTCGGCGACCGAAGGCTCGGCGACCGAAGGCTCGGCGACCGAATGCTCGGCGACCGAAGGCACGGCGACCGAAGGCTCAACGACCGAAGGCGCGGCATCCGAAGGCGCGGCAACCGAAGGCTCGGCAACCGAAGACTCGGCAACCGAAGACTCGGCAACCGAAGACTCGGCAACCGAGGACTCGACAACCGAGCACTCGACAACCGAAGACTCGACAACTGATGACTCGACAACCGAAGACTCGACAACCGAAGACTCGACAACCGAAGACTCGACAACCGAAGACTCGACAACAGAAGACTGGGCAACCGAAGACTCGGCTACCGAAGACTCGGAGACCGAAGACTCGGCGACCGAAGACTCGGCGACCGAAGGCTCGGCGACCGAAGACTCGACAACCGAAGACTCGACAACCGAAGATTCGACAACCGAAAACTCGAGCCCGAAGACTCGGCACACGAAGACCCACATACGAAGACCCGAAACGAAACCTCGACACCCGAATACACCAAATCGAAAATTCGACGTCGAAAATACGACATCGAAAATTCGACATCAAAAATTCGACCCCTAAAATTCGACCTCATAAATTCGACCTCGAGAATTCAACATCGAAAATTCCACATCAAAAATTCCTGATCGAAAACTCGACATGCAAAATTCGACATGGAAAATTCGACACCCGAAACCTCGACACTCGTAACCTCGACACCCGAAATCTCGACACCCGTAATCTCGACACCGGAAACCTCAACACCCAAAACCTCGATACCCAAAACCTCGATACCCAAAACCTCGACACCCGAGGGCTCGACACCCGAAAAAAGGAAACGGAGGATTCAACACCGAAACCTCAACACCCGAAAACTCCACACCGAGGAACCCACACCGGAAATCCCTGACCAAGAATTCGACGTCGAAAGTATGAACCCCGGAACCTCGTCACCGAGGATTCGACAACCCAAGACTCGGCAACCGAAGACTCGGCAACCGAAGACTCGGCAACCGAAAACTCGGCAACCGAAGACTCCGCAACCGAAGACTCGACAACCGAAGGCTCGAATACCGAAGGCTCGGCAACCGAAGGCTCGGCAACCGAAGGCTCGGCAACCGAAGGCTCCGCAACCGAAGACTCGGCAACCGAAGACTCGGCGACCGAAGACTCGGCGACCGAAGGCTCGGCGACCGAAGACTCGACAACCGAAGACTCGACAACCGAAGATTCGACAACCGAAAACTCGAGCCCGAAGACTCGGCACACGAAGACCCACATACGAAGACCCGAAACGAAACCTCGACACCCGAATACACCAAATCGAAAATTCGACGTCGAAAATACGACATCGAAAATTCGACATCAAAAATTCGACCCCTAAAATTCGACCTCATAAATTCGACCTCGAGAATTCAACATCGAAAATTCCACATCGAAAATTCCTGATCGAAAACTCGACATGGAAAATTCGACATGGAAAATTCGACACCCGAAACCTCGACACTCGTAACCTCGACACCCGAAATCTCGACACCCGTAATCTCGACACCGGAAACCTCGACACCCAAAACCTCGATACCCAAAACCTCGATACCCAAAACCTCGACACCCGAGGGCTCGACACCCGAAAAAAGGAAACGGAGGATTCAACACCGAAACCTCAACACCCGAAAACTCCACACCGAGGAACCCACACCGGAAATCCCTGACCAAGAATTCGACGTCGAAAATTCGAACCCCGGAACCTCGTCACCGAGGATTCGACAACCCAAGACTCGGCAACCGAAGACTCGGCAACCGAAGACTCGGCAACCGAAAACTCGGCAACCGAAAACTCGGCAACCGAAGACTCGGCAACCGAAGACTCGACAACCGAAGGCTCGAATACCGAAGGCTCGGCAACCGAAGGCTCGGCAACCGAAGGCTCGGCAACCGAAGGCTCCGCAACCGAAGACTCGGCAACCGAAGACTCGGCAACCGAAGACTCGGCAACCGAAGACTCGGCAACCGAAGACTCGGCGACCGAAGGCTCGGCAACCGAAGGCTCGGCGACCGAAGGCTCGACAACCGAAGGCTCGACAACCGAAGACTCGACAACCGAGGACTCGGCAACCGAAGACTCGACAACCGAAGACTCGGCAACCGATGACTCGGCAACCGAAGACTCGGCAACCGAAGCCTCGGCAACCGAAGACTCGGGAACCGAAGACTCGGCAACCGAAGACTCGGCAACCGAAGACTCGGCAACCGAATACTCGGCAACCGAAGGCTCGGCGACCGAAGGCGCGGCGACCAAAGGCTCGGCGACCGAAGGCTCGGCGACCGAAGGCTCGGCGACCGAAGGCTCGGCGACCGAAGGCGCGGCGACCGAAGGCGCGGGATCCGAAGGCGCGGAAACCGAAGGCTCGGCAACCGAAGACTCGGCAACCGAAGACTCGGCACATGAAGACCCACATACGAAGACCCGAAACGAAACCTCGACACCCGAATACACCAAATCGACAATTCGACGTCGAAAATTCGACATCAGAAATTCGACCTCAAAAATTCGACCTCGAGAATTCAACATCGAAAATTCCTGATCGAAAGCTCGACATGGAAAGTTCGACATGGAAAATTCGACATGGAAAATTCGGCACCCGAAACCTCGACACCCGAAACCTCGAGACTCGAAACCTCGACACCCGAAATCTGACACGCGTAATCTCAACACCCGTAATCTCGACACCGGAAACCTCAACACCCAAAAACTCCATACCCAAAACCTCGACACCCGAGGGCTCGACACCCGAAAAAAGGAAACGGAGGACCCAAAACCGAAACCTCAACACCCGAAAACTCCACACCGAGGACCCCACACCGGAAATCCCAGACCAACACTTCGATGTCGAAAATTCGAACCCCGGAACCTCGTCACCGAGGATTCGACAACCCAAGACTCGGCAACCGAAGACTCGGCAACCGAAGACTCGGAAACAAAAGACTCGGCAACCGAAGACTCGGCAACCGAAGACTCGGCAACCGAAGACTCCGCAACCGAAGACTCGGCAACCGAAGACTCGGCAACCGAAGGCTCGGCAACCGTAGGCTCGGCAACCGAAGGCCCGGCAACCGAAGACTCGGCAACCGAAGACTCGGAAACCGAAGACTCGGCAACCGAAGAGTCGGCAACCGAAGACCTCCCAACCGAAGACTCGGCAACCGAAGACTCGGCAACCGAAGACTCGGCAACCGAACACTCGGCAACCGAAGACTCGGCAACCGAAGACTCGGCAACCGAAGACTCGGCAACCGAAGGCTCGGCGACCGAAGGCTCGGCAACCGAAGGCGCGGGATCCGAAGGCGCGGCAACCGAAGGCTCGGCAACCGAAGACTCGGCAACCGAAGACTCGGCGACCGAAGGCTCGGCGACCGAAGACTCGGCGACCAAAGACTCGGCGACCGATGACCCGGCGACCGAAGGCTCGGCGACCGAAGGCTCGGCGACCGAAGACTCGGCGACCGAAGGCACGGCGACCGAAGGCTCGGCGACCGAAGGCTCGGCAAACGAAGGCTCGGCGACCGAAGGCTCGACAACCGAAGGCTCGACAACCGAAGACTCGACAACCGAGGACTCGACTACCGAAGACTCGACAACCGAAGACTCGGCAACCGAAGACTCGGCAACCGATGACTCGGCAACCGAAGACTCGGCAACCGAAGACTCGGCAACCGCAGACTCGGCAACCGAAGACTCGGCAACCGAAGACTCGGCAACCGAAGACTCGGCAACCGAATACTCGGCAACCGAAGACTCGGCAACCGAAGACGCGGCAACCGAAGTCTCGGCAACCGAGGACTCGGCAACCGAAGACTCGGCAACCGAAGACTCGGCAACCGATGACTCGGCAACCGCAGACTCGGCAACCGAAGACTCGGCAACCGCAGACTCGGCAACCGAAGACTCGGCAACCGAAGACTCGGCAACCGAAGACTCGGCAACCGAATACTCGGCAACCGAAGACTCGGCAACCGAAGACTCGGCAACCGAAGACTCGGCGACCGAAGACTCGGCGACCGAAGGCTCGGCGACCGAAAGATCGGCGACCGAAGGCTCGGCGACCGAAGGCTCGGCGACCAAAGGCTCGGCGACCGAAGGCTCGGCGACCGAAGGCTCGGCGATCGAAGGCTCGGCGACCGAAGGCGCGGCGACCGAAGGCGCGGGATCCGAAGGGTCGGCAACCGAAGGCTCGGCAACCGAAGACTCGGCAACCGAAGACTCGGCAACCGAAGACTCGGCAACCGAAGACTCGGCAACCGAAGACTCGGCAACCGAAGACTCAGCAACCGAAGACTTGGAAACCGAGGACTCGACAACCGAAGACTCGACAACCGAAGACTCGACAACCGAAGACTCGACAACCGAAGACTCGACAACCGAAGACTCGGCAACCGAAGACTCGGCAACCGAAGACTCGGCAACCGAAGACTCGGCAACCGAAGACTCGGCAACCGAAGACTCGGCAACCGAAGACTCGGCACATGAAGACCCACATACGAAGACCCGAAACGAAACCTCGACACCCGCATACACCAAATCGAAAATTCGACGTCGAAAATTCGACATCGAAAATTCGACATCAAAAATTCGACACCAGAAATTCGACCTCAAAAATTCGACCTCGAGAATTCAACATCGAAAATTCCTGATCGAAAGCTCGACATGGAAAGTTCGACATGGAAAATTCGACATGGAAAATTCGGCACCCGAAACCTCGACACCCGAAACCTCGAAACTCGAAACCTCGACACCCGAAATCTGACACGTGTAATCTCAACACCCGTAATCTCGACACCGGAAACCTCAACACCCAAAACCTCGATACCCAAAACCTCGACACCCGAGGGCTCGACACCCGAAAAAAGGAAACGGAGGACCCAAAACCGAAACCTCAACACCCGAAAACTCCACACCGAGGACCCCACACCGGAAATCCCAGACCAAGACTTCGATGTCGAAATTTCGAACCCCGGAACCTCGTCACCGAGGATTCGACAACCCAAGACTCGGCAACCGAAGACTCGGCAACCGAAGACTCGGCAACCGAAGTCTCGGAAACAAAAGACTCGGCAACAAAAGACTCGGCAACCGAAGACTCGGCAACCGAAGACTCGGCAACCGAAGACTCGGCAACCGAAGACTCGGCAACCGAAGACTCGGCAACCGAAGACTCGGCCACCGAAGGCTCGGCGACCGAAGGCTCGGCGACCGAAGGCTCGGCGACCGAAGGCGCGGAATCCGAAGGCGCGGCAACCGAAGGCTCGGCAACCGAAGACTCGGCAACCGAAGACTCGGCGACCGAAGACTCGGCGACCGATGACCCGGCGACCGAAGGCTCGGCGACCGAAGACTCGGCGACCGAAGACTCGGCGACCGAAGACTCGGCGACCGAAGGCACGGCGACTGAAGGCTCGGCAACCGAAGGCTCGGCGACCGAAGGCTCGACAACCGAAGGCTCGACAACCGAAGACTCGACAACCGAGGACTCGACAACCGAAGACTCGACAACCGAAGACTCGGCAACCGAAGACTCGGCAACCGATGACTCGGCAACCGAAGACTCGGCAACCGAAGACTCGGCAACCGAAGACTCGGCAACCGAAGACTCGGCAACCGAAGACTCGGCAACCGAAGACTCGGCGACCGAAGACTCGGCGACCGAAGGCTCGGCGACCGAAGGATCGGAGACCGAAGGCTCGGCGACCAAAGGCTCGGCGACCAAAGGCTCGGCGACCGAAGGCTCGGCGACCGAAGGCTCGGCGACCGAAGGCTCGGCGACCGAAGGCTCGGCGACCGAAGGCTCGGCGACCAAAGGCTCGGCGACCGAAGGCTCGGCGACCGAAGGCTCGGCGACCGAAGGCGCGGGATCCGAAGGCGCGGCAACCGAAGGCTCGGCAACCGAAGACTCGGCAACCGAAGACTCGGCAACCGAAGACTCGGCAACCGAAGACTCGGCAACCGAAGACTCGGCAACCGCAGACTCGGCAACCGAAGACTCGGCAACCGAAGACTCGGCAACCGAAGACTCGGCAACCGAATACTCGGCAACCGAAGACTCGGCAACCGAAGACGCGGCAACCGAAGTCTCGGCAACCGAGGACTCGGCAACCGAAGACTCGGCAACCGAAGACTCGGCAACCGATGACTCGGCAACCGCAGACTCGGCAACCGAAGACTCGGCAACCGAAGACTCGGCAACCGAAGACTCAGCAACCGAAGACTCGGCAACCGAATACTCGGCAACCGAAGACTCGGCAACCGAAGACTCGGCAACCGAAGACTCGGCGACCGAAGACTCGGCGACCGAAGGCTCGGCGACCGAAAGATCGGCGACCGAAGGCTCGGCGACCGAAGGCTCGGCGACCAAAGGCTCGGCGACCGAAGGCTCGGCGACCGAAGGCTCGGCGATCGAAGGCTCGGCGACCGAAGGCGCGGCGACCGAAGGCGCGGTATCCGAAGGGGCGGCAACCGAAGGCTCGGCAACCGAAGACTCGGCAACCGAAGACTCGGCAACCGAAGACTCGGCAACCGAAGACTCGGCAACCGAAGACTCGGCAACCGAAGACTCGGCAACCGAAGACTCAGCAACCGAAGACTTGGAAACCGAGGACTCGACAACCGAAGACTCGACAACCGAAGACTCGACAACCGAAGACTCGACAACCGAAGACTCGACAACCGAAGACTCGGCAACCGAAGACGCGGCAACCGAAGTCTCGGCAACCGAGGACTCGGCAACCGAAGACTCGGCAACCGAAGACTCGGCAACCGATGACTCGGCAACCGCAGACTCGACAACCGAAGACTCGACAACCGAAGACTCGACAACCGAAGACTCGGCAACCGAAGACTCGGCAACCGAAGACTCGGCAACCGAAGACTCGGCAACCGAAGACTCGGCAACCGAAGACTCGGCAACCGAAGACTCGGCAACCGAAGACTCAGCAACCGAAGACTTGGAAACCGAGGACTCGACAACCGAAGACTCGACAACCGAAGACTCGACAACCGAAGACTCGACAACCGAAGACTCGACAACCGAAGACTCGGCAACCGAAGACGCGGCAACCGAAGTCTCGGCAACCGAGGACTCGGCAACCGAAGACTCGGCAACCGAAGACTCGGCAACCGAAGACTCGGCAACCGATGACTCGGCAACCGCAGACTCGACAACCGAAGACTCGACAACCGAAGACTCGACAACCGAAGACTCGGCAACCGAAGACTCGGCAACCGAAGACTCGGCAACCGATGACTCGGCAACCGCAGACTCGACAACCGAAGACTCGACAACCGAAGACTCGACAACCGAAGACTCGGCAACCGAAGACTCGGCAACCGAAGACTCGGCAACCGAATACTCGGCAACCGAAAACTCGGCAACCGAAGACGCGGCAACCGAAGTCTCGGCAACCGAGGACTCGGCAACCGAAGACTCGGCAACCGAAGACTCGGCAACCGATGACTCGGCAACCGCAGACTCGACAACCGAAGACTCGACAACCGAAGACTCGACAACCGAAGACTCGGCAACCGAAGACTCGGCAACCGAAGACTCGGCAACCGAAGACTCGGCAACCGAAGACTCGGCAACCGAAGACTCGGCACATGAAGACCCACATACGAAGACCCGAAACGAAACCTCGACACCCGCATACACCAAATCGAAAATTCGACATCGAAAATTCGACATCAAAAATTCGACACCAGAAATTCGACCTCGAGAATTCAACATCGAAAATTCCTGATCGAAAGCTCGACATGGAAAGTTCGACATGGAAAATTCGACATGGAAAATTCGGCACCCGAAACCTCGACACCCGAAACCTCGAAACTCGAAACCTCGACACCCGAAATCTGACACGTGTAATCTCAACACCCGTAATCTCGACACCGGAAACCTCAACACCCAAAACCTCGATACCCAAAACCTCGACACCCGAGGGCTCGACACCCGAAAAAAGGAAACGGAGGACCCAAAACCGAAACCTCAACACCCGAAAACTCCACACCGAGGACCCCACACCGGAAATCCCAGACCAAGACTTCGATGTCGAAATTTCGAACCCCGGAACCTCGTCACCGAGGATTCGACAACCCAAGACTCGGCAACCGAAGACTCGGCAACCGAAGACTCGGCAACCGAAGACTCGGAAACAAAAGACTCGGCAACAAAAGACTCAGCAACCGAAGACTCGGCAACCGAAGACTCGGCAACCGAAGACTCGGCAACCGAAGGCTCGGCAACCGTAGGCTCGGCAACCGAAGGCCAGGCAACCGAAGACTCGGCAACCGAAGACTCGGCAACCGAAGACTCGGAAACCGAAGACTCGGCAACCGAAGAGTCGGCAACCGAAGACTCCGCAACCGAAGACTCGGCAACCGAAGACTCGGCAACCGAACACTCGGCAACCGAAGACTCGGCAACCGAAGACTCGGCAACCGAAGACTCGGCAACCGAAGACTCGGAAACCGAAGGCTCGGCGACCGAAGGCTCGGCGACCGAAGGCTCGGCGACCGAAGGCGCGGGATCCGAAGGCGCGGCAACCGAAGGCTCGGCAACCGAAGACTCGGCAACCGAAGACTCGGCGACCGAAGACTCGGCGACCGATGACCCGGCGACCGAAGGCTCGGCGACCGAAGGCTGGGCGACCGAAGACTCGGCGACCGAAGACTCGGCGACCGAAGACTCGGCGACCGAAGGCACGGCGACCGAAGGCTCGGCGACCGAAGGCTCGGCAACCGAAGGCTCGGCGACCGAAGGCTCGACAACCGAAGGCTCGACAACCGAAGACTCGACAACCGAGGACTCGACAACCGAAGACTCGACAACCGAAGACTCGGCAACCGAACACTCTGCAACCGATGACTCGGCAACCGAAGACTCGGCAACCGAAGACTCGGCAACCGCAGACTCGGCAACCGAAGACTCGGCAACCGAAGACTCGGCAACCGAAGACTCGGCAACCGATGACTCGGCAACCGAAGACTCGGCAACCGAAGACTCGGCAACCGAAGACTCGGCAACCGAAGACTCGGCAACCGAAGACTCGGCAACCGAAGACTCGGCGACCGAAGACTCGGCGACCGAAGGCTCGGCGACCGAAGGATCGGAGACCGAAGGCTCGGCGACCAAAGGCTCGGCGACCAAAGGCTCGGCGACCGAAGGCTCGGCGACCGAAGGCTCGGCGACCGAAGGCTCGGCGACCGAAGGCTCGGCGACCGAAGGCTCGGCGACCAAAGGCTCGGCGACCGAAGGCTCGGCGACCGAAGGCTCGGCGACCGAAGGCGCGGGATCCGAAGGCGCGGCAACCGAAGGCTCGGCAACCGAAGACTCGGCAACCGAAGACTCGGCAACCGAAGACTCGGCAACCGAAGACTCGGCAACCGAAGACTCGGCAACCGCAGACTCGGCAACCGAAGACTCGGCAACCGAAGACTCGGCAACCGAAGACTCGGCAACCGAATACTCGGCAACCGAAGACTCGGCAACCGAAGACGCGGCAACCGAAGTCTCGGCAACCGAGGACTCGGCAACCGAAGACTCGGCAACCGAAGACTCGGCAACCGATGACTCGGCAACCGCAGACTCGGCAACCGAAGACTCGGCAACCGAAGACTCGGCAACCGAAGACTCAGCAACCGAAGACTCGGCAACCGAATACTCGGCAACCGAAGACTCGGCAACCGAAGACTCGGCAACCGAAGACTCGGCGACCGAAGACTCGGCGACCGAAGGCTCGGCGACCGAAAGATCGGCGACCGAAGGCTCGGCGACCGAAGGCTCGGCGACCAAAGGCTCGGCGACCGAAGGCTCGGCGACCGAAGGCTCGGCGATCGAAGGCTCGGCGACCGAAGGCGCGGCGACCGAAGGCGCGGTATCCGAAGGGGCGGCAACCGAAGGCTCGGCAACCGAAGACTCGGCAACCGAAGACTCGGCAACCGAAGACTCGGCAACCGAAGACTCGGCAACCGAAGACTCGGCAACCGAAGACTCGGCAACCGAAGACTCAGCAACCGAAGACTTGGAAACCGAGGACTCGACAACCGAAGACTCGACAACCGAAGACTCGACAACCGAAGACTCGACAACCGAAGACTCGACAACCGAAGACTCGGCAACCGAAGACGCGGCAACCGAAGTCTCGGCAACCGAGGACTCGGCAACCGAAGACTCGGCAACCGAAGACTCGGCAACCGATGACTCGGCAACCGCAGACTCGACAACCGAAGACTCGACAACCGAAGACTCGACAACCGAAGACTCGGCAACCGAAGACTCGGCAACCGAAGACTCGGCAACCGAAGACTCGGCAACCGAAGACTCGGCAACCGAAGACTCGGCAACCGAAGACTCGGCAACCGAAGACTCAGCAACCGAAGACTTGGAAACCGAGGACTCGACAACCGAAGACTCGACAACCGAAGACTCGACAACCGAAGACTCGACAACCGAAGACTCGACAACCGAAGACTCGGCAACCGAAGACGCGGCAACCGAAGTCTCGGCAACCGAGGACTCGGCAACCGAAGACTCGGCAACCGAAGACTCGGCAACCGAAGACTCGGCAACCGATGACTCGGCAACCGCAGACTCGACAACCGAAGACTCGACAACCGAAGACTCGACAACCGAAGACTCGGCAACCGAAGACTCGGCAACCGAAGACTCGGCAACCGATGACTCGGCAACCGCAGACTCGACAACCGAAGACTCGACAACCGAAGACTCGACAACCGAAGACTCGGCAACCGAAGACTCGGCAACCGAAGACTCGGCAACCGAATACTCGGCAACCGAAAACTCGGCAACCGAAGACGCGGCAACCGAAGTCTCGGCAACCGAGGACTCGGCAACCGAAGACTCGGCAACCGAAGACTCGGCAACCGATGACTCGGCAACCGCAGACTCGACAACCGAAGACTCGACAACCGAAGACTCGACAACCGAAGACTCGGCAACCGAAGACTCGGCAACCGAAGACTCGGCAACCGAAGACTCGGCAACCGAAGACTCGGCAACCGAAGACTCGGCACATGAAGACCCACATACGAAGACCCGAAACGAAACCTCGACACCCGCATACACCAAATCGAAAATTCGACATCGAAAATTCGACATCAAAAATTCGACACCAGAAATTCGACCTCGAGAATTCAACATCGAAAATTCCTGATCGAAAGCTCGACATGGAAAGTTCGACATGGAAAATTCGACATGGAAAATTCGGCACCCGAAACCTCGACACCCGAAACCTCGAAACTCGAAACCTCGACACCCGAAATCTGACACGTGTAATCTCAACACCCGTAATCTCGACACCGGAAACCTCAACACCCAAAACCTCGATACCCAAAACCTCGACACCCGAGGGCTCGACACCCGAAAAAAGGAAACGGAGGACCCAAAACCGAAACCTCAACACCCGAAAACTCCACACCGAGGACCCCACACCGGAAATCCCAGACCAAGACTTCGATGTCGAAATTTCGAACCCCGGAACCTCGTCACCGAGGATTCGACAACCCAAGACTCGGCAACCGAAGACTCGGCAACCGAAGACTCGGCAACCGAAGACTCGGAAACAAAAGACTCGGCAACAAAAGACTCAGCAACCGAAGACTCGGCAACCGAAGACTCGGCAACCGAAGACTCGGCAACCGAAGGCTCGGCAACCGTAGGCTCGGCAACCGAAGGCCAGGCAACCGAAGACTCGGCAACCGAAGACTCGGCAACCGAAGACTCGGAAACCGAAGACTCGGCAACCGAAGAGTCGGCAACCGAAGACTCCGCAACCGAAGACTCGGCAACCGAAGACTCGGCAACCGAACACTCGGCAACCGAAGACTCGGCAACCGAAGACTCGGCAACCGAAGACTCGGCAACCGAAGACTCGGAAACCGAAGGCTCGGCGACCGAAGGCTCGGCGACCGAAGGCTCGGCGACCGAAGGCGCGGGATCCGAAGGCGCGGCAACCGAAGGCTCGGCAACCGAAGACTCGGCAACCGAAGACTCGGCGACCGAAGACTCGGCGACCGATGACCCGGCGACCGAAGGCTCGGCGACCGAAGGCTGGGCGACCGAAGACTCGGCGACCGAAGACTCGGCGACCGAAGACTCGGCGACCGAAGGCACGGCGACCGAAGGCTCGGCGACCGAAGGCTCGGCAACCGAAGGCTCGGCGACCGAAGGCTCGACAACCGAAGGCTCGACAACCGAAGACTCGACAACCGAGGACTCGACAACCGAAGACTCGACAACCGAAGACTCGGCAACCGAACACTCTGCAACCGATGACTCGGCAACCGAAGACTCGGCAACCGAAGACTCGGCAACCGCAGACTCGGCAACCGAAGACTCGGCAACCGAAGACTCGGCAACCGAAGACTCGGCAACCGAAGACTCGGCAACCGAATACTCGGCAACCGAAGACTCGGCAACCGAAGACGCGGCAACCGAAGACTCGGCAATCGAAGACTCGGCAACCAAAGACTCGGCAACCGAAGACTCGGCGACCGAAGACTCGGCGACCGAAGGCTCGGCGACCGAAGGATCGGAGACCGAAGGCTCGGCGACCAAAGGCTCGGCGACCAAAGGCTCGGCGACCGAAGGCTCGGCGACCGAAGGCTCGGCGACCGAAGGCTCGGCGACCGAAGGCTCGGCGACCGAAGGCTCGGCGACCGAAGGCTCGGCGACCGAAGGCTCGGCGACCGAAGGCGCGGCGACCGAAGGCGCGGGATCCGAAGGCGCGGCAACCGAAGGCTCGGCAACCGAAGACTCGGCAACCGAAGACTCGGCAACCGAAGACTCGGCACATGAAGACCCACATACAAAGACCCGAAACGAAACCTCGACACCCGAATACACCAAATCGAAAATTCGACGTCGAAAATTCGACATCAGAAATTCGACCTCAAAAATTCGACCTCGAGAATTCAACATCGAAAATTCCTGATCGAAAGCTCGACATGGAAAGTTCGACATGGAAAATTCGACATGGAAAATTCGGCACCCGAAACCTCGACACCCGAAACCTCGAAACTCGAAACCTCGACACCCGAAATCTGACACGCGTAATCTCAACACCCGTAATCTCGACACCGGAAACCTCAACACCCAAAAACTCGATACCCAAAACCTCGACACCCGAGGGCTCGACACCCGAAAAAAGGAAACGGAGGACCCAAAACCGAAACCTCAACACCCGAAAACTCCACACCGAGGACCCCACACGGGAAATCCCAGACCAACACTTCGATGTCGAAAATTCGAACCCCGGAACCTCGTCACCGAGGATTCGACAACCCAAGACTCGGCAACCGAAGACTCGGCAACCGAAGACTCGGAAACAAAAGACTCGGCAACCGAAGACTCGGCAACCGAAGACTCGGCAACCGAAGACTCCGCAACCGAAGACTCGGCAACCGAAGACTCGGCAACCGAAGGCTCGGCAACCGTAGGCTCGGCAACCGAAGGCCCGGCAACCGAAGACTCGGCAACCGAAGACTCGGCAACCGAAGACTCGGAAACCGAAGACTCGGCAACCGAAGAGTCGGCAACCGAAGACCTCGCAACCGAAGACTCGGCAACCGAAGACTCGGCAACCGAAGACTCGGCAACCGAACACTCGGCAACCGAAGACTCGGCAACCGAAGACTCGGCAACCGAAGACTCGGCAACCGAAGGCTCGGCGACCGAAGGCTCGGCGACCGAAGGCTCGGCGACCGAAGGCGCGGGATCCGAAGGCGCGGCAACCGAAGGCTCGGCAACCGAAGACTCGGCAACCGAAGACTCGGCGACCGAAAGCTCGGCGACCGAAGACTCGGCGACCGAAGACTCGGCGACCGATGACCCGCCGACCGAAGGCTCGGCGACCGAAGGCTCGGCGACCGAAGGCTCGGCGACCGAAGACTCGGCGACCGAAGGCACGGTGACCGAAGGCTCGGCGACCGAAGGCTCGGCAAACGAAGGCTCGGCGACCGAAGGCTCGACAACCGAAGGCTCGACAACCGAAGACTCGACAACCGAGGACTCGACTACCGAAGACTCGACAACCGAAGACTCGGCAACCGAAGACTCGGCAACCGATGACTCGGCAACCGAAGACTCGGCAACCGAAGACTCTGCAACCGCAGACTCGGCAACCGAAGACTCGGCAACCGAAGACTCGGCAACCGAAGACTCGGCAACCGAATACTCGGCAACCGAAAACTCGGCAACCGAAGACGCGGCAACCGAAGTCTCGGCAACCGAGGACTCGGCAACCGAAGACTCGGCAACCGAAGACTCGGCAACCGATGACTCGGCAACCGCAGACTCGACAACCGAAGACTCGACAACCGAAGACTCGACAACCGAAGACTCGGCAACCGAAGACTCGGCAACCGAAGACTCGGCAACCGAAGACTCGGCAACCGAAGACTCGGCACATGAAGACCCACATACGAAGACCCGAAACGAAACCTCGACACCCGCATACACCAAATCGAAAATTCGACGTCGAAAATTCGACATCGAAAATTCGACATCAAAAATTCGACACCAGAAATTCGACCTCAAAAATTCGACCTCGAGAATTCAACATCGAGAATTCCTGATCGAAAGCTCGACATGGAAAGTTCGACATGGAAAATTCGACATGGAAAATTCGGCACCCGAAACCTCGACACCCGAAACCTCGAAACTCGAAACCTCGACACCCGAAATCTTACACGTGTAATCTCAACACCCGTAATCTCGACACCGGAAACCTCAACACCCAAAACCTCGATACCCAAAACCTCGACACCCGAGGGCTCGACACCCGAAAAAAGGAAACGGAGGACCCAAAACCGAAACCTCAACACCCGAAAACTCCACACCGAGGACCCCACACCGGAAATCCCAGACCAAGACTTCGATGTCGAAATTTCGAACCCCGGAACCTCGTCACCGAGGATTCGACAACCCAAGACTCGGCAACCGAAGACTCGGCAACCGAAGACTCGGCAACCGAAGACTCGGAAACAAAAGACTCGGCAACAAAAGACTCGGCAACCGAAGACTCGGCAACCGAAGACTCGGCAACCGAAGACTCGGCAACCGAAGACTCGGCAACCGAAGGCTCGGCAACCGTAGGCTCGGCAACCGAAGGCCCGGCAACCGAAGACTCGGCAACCGAAGACTCGGCAACCGAAGACTCGGAAACCGAAGACTCGGCAACCGAAGAGTCGGCAACCGAAGACTCCGCAACCGAAGACTCGGCAACCGAAGACTCGGCAACCGAACACTCGGCAACCGAAGACTCGGCAACCGAAGACTCGGCAACCGAAGACTCGGCAACCGAAGACTCGGCAACCGAAGGCTCGGCGACCGAAGGCTCGGCGACCGAAGGCTCGGCGACCGAAGGCGCGGGATCCGAAGGCGCGGCAACCGAAGGCTCGGCAACCGAAGACTCGGCAACCGAAGACTCGGCGACCGAAGACTCGGCGACCGATGACCCGGCGACCGAAGGCTCGGCGACCGAAGGCTCGGCGACCGAAGGCTCGGCGACCGAAGGCTGGCGACCGAAGACTCGGCGACCGAAGGCACGGCGACCGAAGGCTCGGCGACCGAAGGCTCGGCAACCGAAGGCTCGGCGACCGAAGGCTCGACAACCGAAGGCTCGACAACCGAAGACTCGACAACCGAGGACTCGACAACCGAAGACTCGACAACCGAAGACTCGGCAACCGAAGACTCGGCAACCGATGACTCGGCAACCGAAGACTCGGCAACCGAAGACTCGGCAACCGCAGACTCGGCAACCGAAGACTCGGCAACCGAAGACTCGGCAACAGAAGACTCGGCAACCGAATACTCGGCAACCGAAGACTCGGCAACCGAAGGCGCGGCAACCGAAGACTCGGCAACCGAAGACTCGGCAACCGAAGACTCGGCAACCGAAGACTCGGCAACCGAAGACTCGGCGACCGAAGACTCGGCGACCGAAGGCTCGGCGACCGAAGGATCGGAGACCGAAGGCTCGGCGACCAAAGGCTCGGCGACCAAAGGCTCGGCGACCGAAGGCTCGGATACCGAAGGCTCGGCGACCGAAGGCTCGGCGACCGAAGGCGCGGCGACCGAAGGCGCGGGATCCGAAGGCGCGGCAACCGAAGGCTCGGCAACCGAAGACTGGGCAACCGAAGACTCGGCAACCGAAGACTCGGCAACCGAAGACTCGGCAACCGATGACTCGGCAACCGAAGACTCGGCAACCGAAGACTCGGCAACCGCAGACTCGGCAACCGATGACTCGGCAACCGAAGACTCGGCAACCGAAGACTCGGCAACCGCAGACTCGGCAACCGAAGACTCGGCAACCGAAGACTCGGCAACCGAAGACTCGGCAACCGAAGACTCGGCAACCGAATACTCGGCAACCGAAGACTCGGCAACCGAAGACGCGGCAACCGAAGACTCGGCAACCGAAGACTCGGCAACCGAAGACTCGGCAACCGAAGACTCGGCAACCGAAGACTCGGCAACCGAAGACTCGGCGACCGAAGACCCGGCAACCGAAGACTCGGCAACCGAAGACTCGGCGACCGAAGACTCGGCGACCGAAGGCTCGGCGACCGAAGGATCGGAGACCGAAGGCTCGGCGACCAAAGGTTCGGCGACCAAAGGCTCGGCGACCGAAGGCTCGGCGACCGAAGGCTCGGCGACCGAAGGCTCGGCGACCGAAGGCTCGGCGACCGAAGGCTCGGCGACCGAAGACCCGGCAACCGAAGACTCGGCAACCGAAGACTCGGCGACCGAAGACTCGGCGACCGAAGGCTCGGCGACCGAAGGATCGGAGACCGAAGGCTCGGCGACCAAAGGTTCGGCGACCAAAGGCTCGGCGACCGAAGGCTCGGCGACCGAAGGCTCGGCGACCGAAGGCTCGGCGACCGAAGGCTCGGCGACCGAAGGCTCGGCGACCAAAGGCTCGGCGACCGAAGGCTCGGCGACCGAAGGCTCGGCGACCGAAGGCTCGGCGACCGAAGGCGCGGCGACCGAAGGCGCGGGATCCGAAGGCGCGGCAACCGAAGGCTCGGCAACCGAAGACTCGGCAGCCGAAGACTCGGCAACCGAAGACTCGGCAACCGAAGACTCGGCAACCGAAGACTCGGCACATGAAGAACCACATACGAAGACCCGAAACGAAACCTCGACACCCGAATACACCAAATCGAAAATTCGACGTCGAAAATTCGACATCAGAAATTCGACCTCAAAAATTCGACCTCGAGAATTCAACATCGAAAATTCCTGATCGAAAGCTCGACATGGAAAGTTCGACATGGAAAATTCGACATGGAAAATTCGGCACCCGAAACCTCGACACCCGAAACCTCGAAACTCGAAACCTCGACACCCGAAATCTGACACGCGTAATCTCAACACCCGTAATCTCGACACCGGAAACCTCAACACCCAAAAACTCGATACCCAAAACCTCGACACCCGAGGGCTCGACACCCGAAAAAAGGAAACGGAGGACCCAAAACCGAAACCTCAACACCCGAAAACTCCACACCGAGGACCCCACACCGGAAATCCCAGACCAACACTTCGATGTGGAAAATTCGAACCCCGGAACCTCGTCACCGAGGATTCGACAACCCAAGACTCGGCAACCGAAGACTCGGCAACCGAAGACTCGGAAACAAAAGACTCGGCAACCGAAGACTCGGCAACCGAAGACTCGGCAACCGAAGACTCCGCAACCGAAGACTCGGCAACCGAAGACTCGGCAACCGAAGGCTCGGCAACCGTAGGCTCGGCAACCGAAGGCCCGGCAACCGAAGACTCGGCAACCGAAGACTCGGCAACCGAAGACTCGGAAACCGAAGACTCGGCAACCGAAGAGTCGGAAACCGAAGACCTCGCAACCGAAGACTCGGCAACCGAAGACTCGGCAACCGAAGACTCGGCAACCGAACACTCGGCAACCGAAGACTCGGCAACCGAAGACTCGGCAACCGAAGACTCGGCAACCGAAGGCTCGGCGACCGAAGGCTCGGCGACCGAAGGCTCGGCGACCGAAGGCGCGGGATCCGAAGGCGCGGCAACCGAAGGCTCGGCAACCGAAGACTCGGCCACCGAAGACTCGGCAACCGAAGACTCGGCAACCGAATACTCGGCAACCGAAGACTCGGCAACCGAAGACGCGGCAACCGAAGTCTCGGCAACCGAGGACTCGGCAACCGAAGACTCGGCAACCGAAGACTCGGTAACCGATGACTCGGCAACCGCAGACTCGGCAACCGAAGACTCGGCAACCGCAGATTCGGCAACCGAAGACTCGGCAACCGAAGACTCGGCAACCGAAGACTCGGCAACCGAATACTCGGCAACCGAAGACTCGGCAACCGAAGACGCGGCAACCGAAGACTCGGCAACCGAGGACTCGGCAACCGAAGACTCGGCAACCGAAGACTCGGCGACCGAAGACTCGGCGACCGAAGGCTCGGCGACCGAACGATCGGCGACCGAAGGCTCGGCGACCGAAGGCTCGGCGATCGAAGGCTCGGCGACCGAATGCGCGGCGACCGAAGGCGCGGGATCCGAAGGGGCGGCAACCGAAGGCTCGGCAACCGAAGACTCGGCAACCGAAGACTTGAAAACCGAGGACTCGACAACCGAAGACTCGACAACCGAAGACTCGACAACCGAAGACTCGACAACCGAAGACTCGACAACCGAAGACTCGACAACCGAAGACTCGGCAACCGAAGACTCGGCAACCGAAGACTCGGCACATGAAGACCCACATACGAAGACCCGAAACGAAACCTCGACACCCGCATACACCAAATCGAAAATTCGACGTCGAAAATTCGACATCGAAAATTCGACATCAAAAATTCGACACCAGAAATTCGACCTCAAAAATTCGACCTCGAGAATTCAACATCGAAAATTCCTGATCGAAAGCTCGACATGGAAAGTTCGACATGGAAAATTCGACATGGAAAATTCGGCACTTGAAACCTCGACACCCGAAACCTCGAAACTCGAAACCTCGACACCCGAAATCTTACACGTGTAATCTCAACACCCGTAATCTCGACACCGGAAACCTCAACACCCAAAACCTCGATACCCAAAACCTCGACACCCGAGGGCTCGACACCCGAAAAAAGGAAACGGAGGACCCAAAACCGAAACCTCAACACCCGAAAACTCCACACCGAGGACCCCACACCGGAAATCCCAGACCAAGACTTCGATGTCGAAATTTCGAACCCCGGAACCTCGTCACCGAGGATTCGACAACCCAAGACTCGGCAACCGAAGACTCGGCAACCGAAGACTCGGCAACCGAAGACTCGGAAACAAAAGACTCGGCAACAAAAGACTCGGCAACCGAAGACTCGGCAACCGAAGACTCGGCAACCGAAGACTCGGCAACCGAAGACTCGGCAACCGAAGGCTCGGCAACCGTAGGCTCGGCAACCGAAGGCCCGGCAACCGAAGACTCGGCAACCGAAGACTCGGCAACCGAAGACTCGGAAACCGAAGACTCGGCAACCGAAGAGTCGGCAACCGAAGACTCCGCAACCGAAGACTCGGCAACCGAAGACTCGGCAACCGAACACTCGGCAACCGAAGACTCGGCAACCGAAGACTCGGCAACCGAAGACTCGGCAACCGAAGACTCGGCAACCGAAGGCTCGGCGATCGAAGGCTCGGCGACCGAAGACTCGGCAACCGAAGACTCGGCGACCGAAGACTCGGCGACCGAAGGCTCGGCGACCGAAAGATCGGCGACCGATGGCTCGGCGACCGAAGGCTCGGCGACCGAAGGCTCGGCGACCAAAGGCTCGGCGACCGAAGGCTCGGCGATCGAAGGCTCGGCGACCGAAGGCGCGGCGACCGAAGGCGCGGGATCCGAAGGGGCGGCAACCGAAGGCTCGGCAACCGAAGACTCGGCAACCGAAGACTTGAAAACCGAGGACTCGACAACCGAAGACTCGACAACCGAAGACTCGACAACCGAAGACTCGGCAACCGAAGACTCGACAACCGAAGACTCGGCAACCGAAGACTCGGCAACCGAAGACTCGGCAACCGAAGACTCGGCAACCGAAGACTCGGCACATGAAGACCCACATACGAAGACCCGAAACGAAACCTCGACACCCGCATACACCAAATCGAAAATTCGACGTCGAAAATTCGACATCGAAAATTCGACATCAAAAATTCGACACCAGAAATTCGACCTCAAAAATTCGACCTCGAGAATTCAACATCGAAAATTCCTGATCGAAAGCTCGACATGGAAAGTTCGACATGGAAAATTCGACATGGAAAATTCGACATGGAAAATTCGGCACTTGAAACCTCGACACCCGAAACCTCGAAACTCGAAACCTCGACACCCGAAATCTTACACGTGTAATCTCAACACCCGTAATCTCGAAACCGGATACCTCAACACCCAAAACCTCGATACCCAAAACCTCGACACCCGAGGGCTCGACACCCGAAAAAAGGAAACGGAGGACCCAAAACCGAAACCTCAACACCCGAAAACTCCACACCGAGGACCCCACACCGGAAATCCCAGACCAAGACTTCGATGTCGAAATTTCGAACCCCGGAACCTCGTCACCGAGGATTCGACAACCCAAGACTCGGCAACCGAAGACTCGGCAACCGAAGACTCGGAAACAAAAGACTCGGCAACAAAAGACTCGGCAACCGAAGACTCGGCAACCGAAGACTCGGCAACCGAAGACTCGGCAACCGAAGGCTCGGCAACCGTAGGCTCGGCAACCGAAGGCCCGGCAACCGAAGACTCGGCAACCGAAGACTCGGCAACCGAAGACTCGGAAACCGAAGACTCGGCAACCGAAGAGTCGGCAACCGAAGACTCCGCAACCGAAGACTCGGCAACCGAAGACTCGGCAACCGAACACTCGGCAACCGAAGACTCGGCAACCGAAGACTCGGCAACCGAAGACTCGGCAACCGAAGACTCGGCAACCGAAGACTCGGCAACCGAAGGCTCGGCGACCGAAGGCTCGGCGACCGAAGGCTCGGCGACCGAAGGCGCGGGATCCGAAGGCGCGGCAACCGAAGGCTCGGCAACCGAAGACTCGGCAACCGAAGACTCGGCGACCGAAGACTCGGCGACCGATGACCCGGCGACCGAAGGCTCGGCGACCGAAGGCTCGGCGACCGAAGGCTCGGCGACCGAAGGCTCGGCGACCGAAGACTCGGCGACCGAAGGCACGGCGACCGAAGGCTCGGCGACCGAAGGCTCGGCAACCGAAGGCTCGGCGACAGAAGGCTCGACAACCGAAGGCTCGACAACCGAAGACTCGACAACCGAGGACTCGACAACCGAAGACTCGACAACCGAAGACTCGACAACCGAGGACTCGACAACCGAAGACTCGACAACCGAAGACTCGGCAACCGAAGACTCGGCAACCGATGACTCGGCAACCGAAGACTCGGCAACCGAAGGCTCGGCAACCGAATACTCGGCAACCGAAGACTCGGCAACCGAAGACGCGGCAACCGAAGACTCGGCAACCGAAGACTCGGCAACCGAAGACTCGGCAACCGAAGACGCGGCAACCGAAGACTCGGCAACCGAAGACTCGGCAACCGAAGACTCGGCAACCGAAGACTCGGCAACCGAAGACTCGGCGACCGAAGACTCGGCGACCGAAGGCTCGGCGACCGAAGGATCGGAGACCGAAGGCTCGGCGACCAAAGGCTCGGCGACCAAAGGCTCGGCGACCGAAGGCTCGGCGACCGAAGGCTCGGCGACCGAAGGCGCGGCGACCGAAGGCGCGGGATCCGAAGGCGCGGCAACCGAAGGCTCGGCAACCGAAGACTGGGCAACCGAAGACTCGGCAACCGAAGACTCGGCAACCGAAGACTGGGCAACCGAAGACTCGGCAACCGAAGACTCGGCAACCGAAGACTCAGCAACCGAAGACTTGAAAACCGAGGACTCGACAACCGAAGACTCGACAACCGAAGACTCGACAACCGAAGACTCGACAACCGAAGACTCGACAACCGAAGACTCGACAACCGAAGACACGGCAACCGAAGACTCGGCAACCGAAGACTCGGCAACCGAAGACTCGGCACATGAAGACCCACATACGAAGACCCGAAACGAAACCTCGACACCTGAATACACCAAATCGAAAATTCGACGTCGAAAATTCGACATCGAAAATTCGACATCAAAAATTCGACACCAGAAATTCGACCTCAAATATTCGACCTCGAGAATTCAACATCGAAAATTCCTCATCGAAAATTCCTGATCGAAAGCTCGACATGGAAAATTCGACATGGAAAATTCGGCACCCGAAACCTCGACACCCGAAACCTCGATACTCGAAACCTCGACACCCGAAATCTGACACCCGTAATCTCAACACCCGTAATCTCGACACCGGAAACCTCGACACCCAAAACCTCGATACCCAAAACCTCGGCACCCCAGGGCTCGGCAACCGAAGACTCGGCAACCGAAGACTCGGCAACCGAAGACTCGGCAACCGAAGACTCGGCAACCAAAGACTCGGCGACCAAAGGCTCGGCTACCGAAGGCTCGGCGACCGAAGACTCGGCGACCGAAGGCTCGGCAACCGTAGGCTCGGCGACCGAAGGCGCGGCATCCGAAGGCGCGGCAACCGAAGGCTCGGCAACCGAAGACTCGGCAACCGAAGACTCGACAACAGAAGACTGGGCAACAGAAGACTGGGCAACAGAAGGCTCGGCGACCGAAGGCTCCGCGACCGAAGGCTCGGCGACCGAAGACTCGACAACCGAAGACTCGACAACCGAAGATTCGACCACCGAAAACTCGAGCCCGAAGACTCGGCACACGAAGACCCACATACGAAGACCCGAAACGAAACCTCGACACCCGAATACACCAAATCGAAAATTCGACGACGAAAATCCGACGTCGAAAATTTGACATCGAAAATTCGACATCAAAAATTCGACAACAAAAATTCGACCTCAAAAATTCGACCTCGAGAAATCAACATCGAAAATTCCTCATCGAAAACTCGACATGGAAAATTCGACATGGAAAATTCGACACCCGAAACCTCGACACTCGTAACCTCGACACCCGAAATCTCGACACCCGTAATCTCGACACCCGTAATCTCGACACCCGTAATCTCGACACCCAAAACCTCGATACCCAAAACCTCGACACCCGAGGGCTCGGCACCCGAAAAAAGGAAACGGAGGATTCAACACCGAAACCTCAACACCCGAAAACTCCACACCGAGGAACCCACACCGGAAATCCCTGACCAAGAATTCGACGTCGAAAATTCGAACCCCGGAACCTCGTCACCGAGGATTCTACAACCCAAGACTCGGCAACCGAAGACTCGGCAACCGAAGACTCGGCAACCGAAGACTCGGCAACCGAAGACTCGGCAACCGAAGACTCGACAACCGAAGACTCGGCAACCGAAGACTCGGCAACCGAAGACTCCGCAACCGAAGACTCGGCAACCGAAGACTCGGAAACCGAAGGCTCGGCAACCGTAGGCTCGGCAACCGAAGGCCCGGCAACCGAAGACTCGGCAACCGAAGACTCGGCAACCGAAGACTCGGCAACCGAAGACTCGGCAACCGAACACTCGGCAACCGAAGACTCGGCGACCGATGACCCGGCGACCGAAGGCTCGGCGACCGAAGGCTCGGCGACCGAAGGCTCGGCGACCGAAGGCTCGGCGACCGAAGACTCGGCGACCGAAGGCACGGCGACCGAAGGCTCGGCGACCGAAGGCTCGGCAACCGAAGGCTCGGCGACAGAAGGCTCGACAACCGAAGGCTCGACAACCGAAGACTCGACAACCGAGGACTCGACAACCGAAGACTCGACAACCGAAGACTCGACAACCGAGGACTCGACAACCGAAGACTCGACAACCGAAGACTCGGCAACCGAAGACTCGGCAACCGATGACTCGGCAACCGAAGACTCGGCAACCGAAGGCTCGGCAACCGAATACTCGGCAACCGAAGACTCGGCAACCGAAGACGCGGCAACCGAAGACTCGGCAACCGAAGACTCGGCAACCGAAGACTCGGCAACCGAAGACGCGGCAACCGAAGACTCGGCAACCGAAGACTCGGCAACCGAAGACTCGGCAACCGAAGACTCGGCAACCGAAGACTCGGCGACCGAAGACTCGGCGACCGAAGGCTCGGCGACCGAAGGATCGGAGACCGAAGGCTCGGCGACCAAAGGCTCGGCGACCAAAGGCTCGGCGACCGAAGGCTCGGCGACCGAAGGCTCGGCGACCGAAGGCTCGGCGACCGAAGGCTCGGCGACCGAAGGCGCGGCGACCGAAGGCGCGGGATCCGAAGGCGCGGCAACCGAAGGCTCGGCAACCGAAGACTGGGCAACCGAAGACTCGGCAACCGAAGACTCGGCAACCGAAGACTGGGCAACCGAAGACTCGGCAACCGAAGACTCGGCAACCGAAGACTCAGCAACCGAAGACTTGAAAACCGAGGACTCGACAACCGAAGACTCGACAACCGAAGACTCGACAACCGAAGACTCGACAACCGAAGACTCGACAACCGAAGACTCGACAACCGAAGACACGGCAACCGAAGACTCGGCAACCGAAGACTCGGCAACCGAAGACTCGGCACATGAAGACCCACATACGAAGACCCGAAACGAAACCTCGACACCTGAATACACCAAATCGAAAATTCGACGTCGAAAATTCGACATCGAAAATTCGACATCAAAAATTCGACACCAGAAATTCGACCTCAAATATTCGACCTCGAGAATTCAACATCGAAAATTCCTCATCGAAAATTCCTGATCGAAAGCTCGACATGGAAAATTCGACATGGAAAATTCGGCACCCGAAACCTCGACACCCGAAACCTCGATACTCGAAACCTCGACACCCGAAATCTGACACCCGTAATCTCAACACCCGTAATCTCGACACCGGAAACCTCGACACCCAAAACCTCGATACCCAAAACCTCGGCACCCCAGGGCTCGGCAACCGAAGACTCGGCAACCGAAGACTCGGCAACCGAAGACTCGGCAACCGAAGACTCGGCAACCAAAGACTCGGCGACCAAAGGCTCGGCTACCGAAGGCTCGGCGACCGAAGACTCGGCGACCGAAGGCTCGGCAACCGTAGGCTCGGCGACCGAAGGCGCGGCATCCGAAGGCGCGGCAACCGAAGGCTCGGCAACCGAAGACTCGGCAACCGAAGACTCGACAACAGAAGACTGGGCAACAGAAGACTGGGCAACAGAAGGCTCGGCGACCGAAGGCTCCGCGACCGAAGGCTCGGCGACCGAAGACTCGACAACCGAAGACTCGACAACCGAAGATTCGACCACCGAAAACTCGAGCCCGAAGACTCGGCACACGAAGACCCACATACGAAGACCCGAAACGAAACCTCGACACCCGAATACACCAAATCGAAAATTCGACGACGAAAATCCGACGTCGAAAATTTGACATCGAAAATTCGACATCAAAAATTCGACAACAAAAATTCGACCTCAAAAATTCGACCTCGAGAAATCAACATCGAAAATTCCTCATCGAAAACTCGACATGGAAAATTCGACATGGAAAATTCGACACCCGAAACCTCGACACTCGTAACCTCGACACCCGAAATCTCGACACCCGTAATCTCGACACCCGTAATCTCGACACCCGTAATCTCGACACCCAAAACCTCGATACCCAAAACCTCGACACCCGAGGGCTCGGCACCCGAAAAAAGGAAACGGAGGATTCAACACCGAAACCTCAACACCCGAAAACTCCACACCGAGGAACCCACACCGGAAATCCCTGACCAAGAATTCGACGTCGAAAATTCGAACCCCGGAACCTCGTCACCGAGGATTCTACAACCCAAGACTCGGCAACCGAAGACTCGGCAACCGAAGACTCGGCAACCGAAGACTCGGCAACCGAAGACTCGGCAACCGAAGACTCGACAACCGAAGACTCGGCAACCGAAGACTCGGCAACCGAAGACTCCGCAACCGAAGACTCGGCAACCGAAGACTCGGAAACCGAAGGCTCGGCAACCGTAGGCTCGGCAACCGAAGGCCCGGCAACCGAAGACTCGGCAACCGAAGACTCGGCAACCGAAGACTCGGCAACCGAAGACTCGGCAACCGAACACTCGGCAACCGAAGACTCGGCGACCGATGACCCGGCGACCGAAGGCTCGGCGACCGAAGGCTCGGCGACCGAAGGCTCGGCGACCGAAGGCTCGGCGACCGAAGACTCGGCGACCGAAGGCACGGCGACCGAAGGCTCGGCGACCGAAGGCTCGGCAACCGAAGGCTCGGCGACAGAAGGCTCGACAACCGAAGGCTCGACAACCGAAGACTCGACAACCGAGGACTCGACAACCGAAGACTCGACAACCGAAGACTCGACAACCGAGGACTCGACAACCGAAGACTCGACAACCGAAGACTCGGCAACCGAAGACTCGGCAACCGATGACTCGGCAACCGAAGACTCGGCAACCGAAGGCTCGGCAACCGAATACTCGGCAACCGAAGACTCGGCAACCGAAGACGCGGCAACCGAAGACTCGGCAACCGAAGACTCGGCAACCGAAGACTCGGCAACCGAAGACGCGGCAACCGAAGACTCGGCAACCGAAGACTCGGCAACCGAAGACTCGGCAACCGAAGACTCGGCAACCGAAGACTCGGCGACCGAAGACTCGGCGACCGAAGGCTCGGCGACCGAAGGATCGGAGACCGAAGGCTCGGCGACCAAAGGCTCGGCGACCAAAGGCTCGGCGACCGAAGGCTCGGCGACCGAAGGCTCGGCGACCGAAGGCTCGGCGACCGAAGGCTCGGCGACCGAAGGCGCGGCGACCGAAGGCGCGGGATCCGAAGGCGCGGCAACCGAAGGCTCGGCAACCGAAGACTGGGCAACCGAAGACTCGGCAACCGAAGACTCGGCAACCGAAGACTGGGCAACCGAAGACTCGGCAACCGAAGACTCGGCAACCGAAGACTCAGCAACCGAAGACTTGAAAACCGAGGACTCGACAACCGAAGACTCGACAACCGAAGACTCGACAATCGAAGACTCGACAACCGAAGACTCGACAACCGAAGACTCGACAACCGAAGACACGGCAACCGAAGACTCGGCAACCGAAGACTCGGCAACCGAAGACTCGGCACATGAAGACCCACATACGAAGACCCGAAACGAAACCTCGACACCTGAATACACCAAATCGAAAATTCGACGTCGAAAATTCGACATCGAAAATTCGACATCAAAAATTCGACACCAGAAATTCGACCTCAAATATTCGACCTCGAGAATTCAACATCGAAAATTCCTCATCGAAAATTCCTGATCGAAAGCTCGACATGGAAAATTCGACATGGAAAATTCGGCACCCGAAACCTCGACACCCGAAACCTCGATACTCGAAACCTCGACACCCGAAATCTGACACCCGTAATCTCAACACCCGTAATCTCGACACCGGAAACCTCGACACCCAAAACCTCGATACCCAAAACCTCGGCACCCCAGGGCTCGGCAACCGAAGACTCGGCAACCGAAGACTCGGCAACCGAAGACTCGGCAACCGAAGACTCGGCAACCAAAGACTCGGCGACCAAAGGCTCGGCTACCGAAGGCTCGGCGACCGAAGACTCGGCGACCGAAGGCTCGGCAACCGTAGGCTCGGCGACCGAAGGCGCGGCATCCGAAGGCGCGGCAACCGAAGGCTCGGCAACCGAAGACTCGGCAACCGAAGACTCGACAACAGAAGACTGGGCAACAGAAGACTGGGCAACAGAAGGCTCGGCGACCGAAGGCTCGGCGACCGAAGGCTCGGCGACCGAAGACTCGACAACCGAAGACTCGACAACCGAAGATTCGACCACCGAAAACTCGAGCCCGAAGACTCGGCACACGAAGACCCACATACGAAGACCCGAAACGAAACCTCGACACCCGAATACACCAAATCGAAAATTCGACGACGAAAATCCGACGTCGAAAATTTGACATCGAAAATTCGACATCAAAAATTCGACAACAAAAATTCGACCTCAAAAATTCGACCTCGAGAAATCAACATCGAAAATTCCTCATCGAAAACTCGACATGGAAAATTCGACATGGAAAATTCGACACCCGAAACCTCGACACTCGTAACCTCGACACCCGAAATCTCGACACCCGTAATCTCGACACCCGTAATCTCGACACCCGTAATCTCGACACCCAAAACCTCGATACCCAAAACCTCGACACCCGAGGGCTCGGCACCCGAAAAAAGGAAACGGAGGATTCAACACCGAAACCTCAACACCCGAAAACTCCACACCGAGGAACCCACACCGGAAATCCCTGACCAAGAATTCGACGTCGAAAATTCGAACCCCGGAACCTCGTCACCGAGGATTCTACAACCCAAGACTCGGCAACCGAAGACTCGGCAACCGAAGACTCGGCAACCGAAGACTCGGCAACCGAAGACTCGGCAACCGAAGACTCGACAACCGAAGACTCGGCAACCGAAGACTCGGCAACCGAAGACTCCGCAACCGAAGACTCGGCAACCGAAGACTCGGAAACCGAAGGCTCGGCAACCGTAGGCTCGGCAACCGAAGGCCCGGCAACCGAAGACTCGGCAACCGAAGACTCGGCAACCGAAGACTCGGCAACCGAAGACTCGGCAACCGAACACTCGGCAACCGAAGACTCGGCAACCGGAGACTCGGCAACCGAAGACTCGGCAACCGAAGACTCGGCAACCGAAGACTCGGCAACCGAAGACTCGGCAACCGAAGACTCGGCAACCGAAGACTCGGCAACCGAAGACTCGGCAACCTAAGACTCGGCAACCTAAGACTCGGCAACCGAAGACTCGGCAACCGAAGACTCGGCAACCGAAGACTCGGATACCGAAGACTCGGCAACCGAAGACTCGGCAGCCGAAGACTCGGCAACCCAAGACTCGGCAACCGAAGATTCGGCAACCGAAGACTCGGCAACCGAAAACTCGGCAACCAAAGACTCGGCAACCGAAGACTCGGCAACGGAAGACTCGGCAACCGAAGACACGGCAACCGAAGACTCGGCAACCGAAGACTCGGCGACCGAAGCCTCGGCGACCGAAGGCTCGGAGACCGAAGGCTCGGAGACCGAAGGCTCGGCAACCGTAAACTCGGCAACCGAAGACTCGGCAACCGAAGACTCGGCAACCGAAGACTCGGCAACCGAAGACTCGGCAACCGATGACTCGGCAACCGAAGACTGGTCAACCGAAGACTCGGCAACCGAAGACTCGGCAACCAAAGACTCGGCGACCAAAGGCTCGGCTACCGAAGGCTCGGGGACCGAAGACTCGGCGACCGAAGGCTCGGCAACCGAAGACTCGGCAACCGAAGACTCGGCAACCGAAGGCTCGGCGACCGAAGGCTCGGCGACCGAAGGCTCGGCGACCGAAGGCTCGGCGAGCGAAGGCTCGGCGACCGAAGGCACGGCGACCGAAGGTTCGGCGACCGAAGGCGAGGCAACCGAAGGCTCGACAACCGAAGGCTCGACAACCGAAGGCTCGGCAACCGAAGGCTCGGCAATGGAAGGCTCGGCGACCGAAGGCTCGGCGACCGAAGGCGCGGCGACCGAAGGCGCGGGATCCGAAGGCGCGGCAACCGAAGGCTCGGCAACCGAAGACTGGGCAACCGAAGACTCGGCAACCGAAGACTCGGCAACCGAAGACTGGGCAACCGAAGACTCGGCAACCGAAGACTCGGCAACCGAAGACTCAGCAACCGAAGACTTGAAAACCGAGGACTCGACAACCGAAGACTCGACAACCGAAGACTCGACAACCGAAGACTCGACAACCGAAGACTCGACAACCGAAGACTCGGCAACCGAAGACTCGGCAACCGAAGACTCGGCAACCGAAGACTCGGCACATGAAGACCCACATACGAAGACCCGAAACGAAACCTCGACACCTGAATACACCAAATCGAAAATTCGACGTCGAAAATTCGACATCGAAAATTCGACATCAAAAATTCGACACCAGAAATTCGACCTCAAATATTCGACCTCGAGAATTCAACATCGAAAATTCCTCATCGAAAATTCCTGATCGAAAGCTCGACATGGAAAATTTGACATGGAAAATTGGACATGGAAAATTCGGCACCCGAAACCTCGACACCCGAAACCTCGATACTCGAAACCTCGACACCCGAAATCTGACACCCGTAATCTCAACACCCGTAATCAAGACACCGGAAACCTCGACACCCAAAACCTCGATACCCAAAACCTCGGCACCCCAGGGCTCGGCAACCGAAGACTCGGCAACCGAAGACTCGGCAACCGAAGACTCGGCAACCAAAGACTCGGCGACCAAAGGCTCGGCTACCGAAGGCTCGGCGACCGAAGACTCGGCGACCGAAGGCTCGGCAACCGTAGGCTCGGCGACCGAAGGCGCGGCATCCGAAGGCGCGGAAACCGAAGGCTCGGCAACCGAAGACTCGGCAACCGAAGACTCGACAACAGAAGACTGGGCAACAGAAGACTGGGCAACAGAAGGCTCGGCGACCGAAGGCTCGGCGACCGAAGGCTCGGCGACCGAAGACTCGACAACCGAAGACTCGACAACCGAAGATTCGACCACCGAAAACTCGAGCCCGAAGACTCGGCACACGAAGACCCACATACGAAGACCCGAAACGAAACCTCGACACCCGAATACACCAAATCGAAAATTCGACGACGAAAATCCGACGTCGAAAATTTGACATCGAAAATTCGACATCAAAAATTCGACAACAAAAATTCGACCTCAAAAATTCGACCTCGAGAAATCAACATCGAAAATTCCTCATCGAAAACTCGACATGGAAAATTCGACATGGAAAATTCGACACCCGAAACCTCGACACTCGTAACCTCGACACCCGAAATCTCGACACCCGTAATCTCGACACCCGTAATCTCGACACCCGTAATCTCGACACCCAAAACCTCGATACCCAAAACCTCGACACCCGAGGGCTCGGCACCCGAAAAAAGGAAACGGAGGATTCAACACCGAAACCTCAACACCCGAAAACTCCACACCGAGGAACCCACACCGGAAATCCCTGACCAAGAATTCGACGTCGAAAATTCGAACCCCGGAACCTCGTCACCGAGGATTCGACAACCCAAGACTCGGCAACCGAAGACTCGGCAACCGAAGACTCGGCAACCGAAGACTCGGCAACCGAAGACTCGGCAACCGAAGACTCGGCAACCGAAGACTCCGCAACCGAAGAATCGGCAACCGAAGACTCGGAAACCGAAGGCTCGGCAACCGTAGGCTCGGCAACCGAAGGCCCGGCAACCGAAGACTCGGCAACCGAAGACTCGGCAACCGAAGACTCGGCAACCGAAGACTCGGCAACCGAAGACTCGGCAACCGAAGACTCGGCAACCAGAGACTCGGCAACCGAAGACTCGGCAACCGAAGACTCGGCAACCGAAGACTCGGCAACCGAAGACTCGGCAACCTAAGACTCGGCAACCTAAGACTCGGCAACCGAAGACTCGGCAACCGAAGACTCGGCAACCGAAGACTCGGCAACCGAAGACTCGGATACCGAAGACTCGGCAACCGAAGACTCGGCAGCCGAAGACTCGGCAACCCAAGACTCGGCAACCGAAGATTCGGCAACCGAAGACTCGGCAACCGAAAACTCGGCAACCAAAGACTCGGCAACCGAAGACTCGGCAACCGAAGACACGGCAACCGAAGACTCGGCAACCGAAGACTCGGCGACCGAAGCCTCGGCGACCGAAGGCTCGGAGACCGAAGGCTCGGAGACCGAAGGCTCGGCAACCGTAAACTCGGCAACCGAAGACTCGGCAACCGAAGACTCGGCAACCGAAGACTCGGCAACCGAAGACTCGGCAACCGATGACTCGGCAACCGAAGACTGGTCAACCGAAGACTCGGCAACCGAAGACTCGGCAACCAAAGACTCGGCGACCAAAGGCTCGGCTACCGAAGGCTCGGGGACCGAAGACTCGGCGACCGAAGGCTCGGCAACCGAAGACTCGGCAACCGAAGACTCCGCAACCGAAGACTCGGCAACCGAAGACTCGGCAACCGAAGACTCGGCAACCGAACACTCGGCAACCGAAGACTCGGCAACCAAAGACTCGGCAACCGAAGACTCGGCAACCGAAGACTCGGCAACCGAAGACTCGGCAACCGAAGGCTCGGCGACCGAAGGCTCGGCGACCGAAGGCTCGGCGACCGAAGGCGCGGGATCCGAAGGCGCGGCAACCGAAGGCTCGGCAACCGAAGACTCGGCAACCGAAGACTCGGCGACCGAAGACTCGGCGACCGATGACACGGCGACCGAAGGCTCGGCGACCGAAGGCTCGGCGACCGAAGGCTCGGCGACCGAAGGCTCGGCGACCGAAGACTCGGCGACCGAAGGCACGGCGACCGAAGGCTCGGCGACCGAAGGCTCGGCAACCGAAGGCTCGGCGACCGAAGGCTCGGCGACCGAAGGCTCGGCAACCGAAGGCTCGGCGACCGAAGGCTCGACAACCGAAGGCTCGACAACCGAAGACTCGACAACCGAGGACTCGACAACCGAAGACTCGACAACCGAAGACTCGGCAACCGAAGACTCGGCAACCGATGACTCGGCAACCGAACACTCGTCAACCGAAGACTCGGCAACCGGAGACTCGGCAACCGAAGACTGGTCAACCGAAGACTCGGCAACCGAAGACTCGGCAACCGAAGACTCGGCAACCGAAGACTCGGCAACCGAAGACTCGGCAACCTAAGACTCGGCAACCTAAGACTCGGCAACCGAAGACTCGGCAACCGAAGACTCGGCAACCGAAGACTCGGCAACCGAAGACTCGGCAACCGAAGACTCGGATACCGAAGACTCGGCAACCGAAGACTCGGCAACCGAAGACTCGGCAACCCAAGACTCGGCAAACGAAGATTCGGCAACCGAAGACTCGGCAACCGAAGACTCGGCAACCGAAGACTCGGCGACCGAAGGCTCGGCGACCGAAGGCTCGGATACCGAAGGCTCCGAGACTGAAGGCTCGGCGACCGAAGGCTCGGCAACCGTAAACTCGGCAACCGAAGACTCGGCAACCGAAGACTCGGCAACCGAAGACTCGGCAACCGAAGACTGGTCAACCGAACACTCGGCAACCGAAGACTCGGATACCGAAGACTCGGCAACCGAAGACTCGGCAACCGAAGACTCGGCAACCCAAGACTCGGCAACCGAAGATTCGGCAACCGAAGACTCGGCAACCGAAAACTCGGCAACCAAAGACTCGGCAACCGAAGACTCGGCAACCGAAGACACGGCAACCGAAGACTCGGCAACCGAAGACTCGGCAACCGAAGACTCGGCGACCGAAGGCTCGGCGACCGAAGGCTCGGAGACCAAAGGCTCGGAGACCGAAGGCTCGGCGACCGAAGGCTCAGCGGCCGAAGGCTCGGCAACCGTAAACTCGGCAACCGAAGACTCGGCAACCGAAGACTCGGCAACCGAAGACTCGGCAACCGAAGACTGGTCCACCGAAGACTCGGCAACCGAAGACTCGGCAACCAAAGACTCGGCGACCGAAGGCTCGGCTACCGAAGGCTCGGCGACCGAAGACTCGGCGACCGAAGGCTCGGCAACCGAAGACTCGGCAACCGAAGACTCGGCAACCGAAGGCTCGGCGACCGAAGGCTCGGCGACCGAAGGCTCGGCGACCGAAGGCTCGGCGAGCGAAGGCTCGGCGACCGAAGGCACGGCGACCGAAGGCTCGGCGACCGAAGGCACGGCGACCGAAGGTTCGGCGACCGAAGGCGAGGCAACCGAAGGCTCGACAACCGAAGGCTCGACAACCGAAGGCTCGACAACCGAAGGCTCGGCAACCGAAGGCTCGGCAACGGAAGGCTCGGCAACCGAAGACTCGGCAACCGAAGACTCGGCAACCGAAGACTCGGCAACCGAAGACTCGGCACATGAAGACCCACATACGAAGACCCGAAACGAAACCTCGTTACCCGAATACACCAAATCGAAAATTCGACGTCAAAAATTCGACACCAAAAATTCGACCTCAAAAATACGACCTCGAGAATTCAACATCGAAAATTCCTCATCGAAAATTCCTGATCGAAAACTCGACATGGAAAATTCGACATGGAAAATTCGACACCCGAAACCTCGACACCCGAAACCTCGACACTCGAAACCTCGACACCCGAAATCTGACACCCGTAATCTCAACACCCGTAATCTCGACACCGGAAACCTCGACACCCAAAACCTCGATACCCAAAACCTCGACACCCGAGGGCTCGACACCCGAAAAAAGGAAACGGTGGACCCAACACCGAAACCTCAACACCCGAAAACTCCACACCGAGGACCCCACACCGGAAATCCCAGACCAAGACTTCGATGTCGAAAATTCGAACCCCGGAACCTCGTCACCGAGGATTCGACAACCCAAGACTCGGCAACCGAAGACTCGGCAACCGAAGACTCGGCAACCGAAGACTCGGCAACAAAAGACTCGGCAACCGAAGACTCGGCAACCGAAGACTCGTTAACCGAAGACTCCGCAACCGAAGACTCGGCAACCGAAGACTCGGCAACCGAAGGCTCGGCAACCGTAGGCTCGGCAACCGAAAGCCCGGCAACCGAAGACTCGGCAACCGAAGACTCGGCAACCGAAGACTCGGCAACCGAAGACTCGGCAACCGAAGACTCGGCAACCGAAGACTCGGCAACCGAAGACTCGGCAACCGAAGGCTCGGCAACCGAAGGCCCGGCAACCGAAGGCTCGGCAACCGAAGACTCGGCAAACGAAGACTCGGCAACGGAAGACTCGGCAACCGAAGACTCGGCAACCGAAGACTCGGCAACCGAAGACTCGGAAACCGAAGACTCGGCAACCGAAGACTCGGCAACCGAAGACTCGGCAACCTAAGACTCGGCAACCGAAGACTCGGCAACCGAAGACTCGGCAACCGAAGACTCGGCAACCGAAGACTCGGAAACCGAAGACTCGGCAACCGAACACTCGGCAAACGAAGACTCGGCAACCGAAGACTCGGCAACCGAAGACTCGGCAATCGAAGACTCGGCGACCGAAGACTCGGCGACCGAAGGCTCGGCGACCGAAGGCTCGGGGACCGAAGGCTCGGCGACCGAAGGCTCGGCGACCGAAGGCTCGGCGACCGAAGGCTCGGCGACCGAAGACTCGGCGACCGAAGGCACGGCGACCGAAGGCTCGGCAACCGAAGACTCGGAGACCGAAGACTCGGTAACCGAAGACTCCGCAACCGAAGACTCGGCACCCGAAGACTCGGCAACCGAAGACTCGGCAACCGAAGACTCGGCAATCGAAGACTCGGCGACCGAAGACTCGGCGACCGAAGGCTCGGGGACCGAAGGTTCGGCGACCGAAGCCTCGGCGACTGAAGGCTCGGCGACCGAAGGCACGGCGACCGAAGGCTCGGCGACCGAAGGCGCGGCATCAAAGGCGCGGCAACCGAAGGCTCGGCAACCGAAGACTCGGCAACCGAGGACTCGACAACCGAGGACTCGAAAACCGAAGAATCGACAACCGAAGACTCGACAACCGAAGACTCGACAACAGAAGACTGGGCAACCGAAGACTCGGCTACCGAAGACTCGGAGACCGAAGACTCGGCGACCGAAGACTCGGCGACCGAAGGCTCGGCGACCGAAGGCTCGGCGACCGAAGGCTCGGCGACCGAACGAACGGCATCTGAAGGCGCGACAACCGAAGGCTCGGAAAGGGAAGGCTCGCCAACCGAAGGCTCGGCAACCGAAGACTCGGCAACCGAAGACTGGGCAACCGAAGACTCGGCAACCGAAGACTCGGCAACCGAAGACTCGGCAACCGAAGACTCGGCAACCGAAGACACGGCAACCGAAGACTCGGCAACCGATACTCGGCAACCGAAGACTCGGCAACCGAAGACACGGCAACCGAAGACTCGGCGACCGAAGACTCTGCGACCGAAGGCTCGGCGACCGAAGGCTCGGCGACCGAAGGCTCGGCGACCGAAGGCTCGGCGTCCGAAGACTCGACAACCGAAGACTCGACAACCGAGATTCGACAACCGAAAACTCGAGCCCGTAGACTCGGCACACGAAGACCCACATACGAAGACCCGAAACGAAACCTCGACACCCGAATACACCAAATCGAAAATTCGACGTCGAAAATCCGACGTCGAAAATTCGACATCGAAAATTCGACATCGAAAATTCCACATCGAAAATTCGACACCAAAAATTCGACCTCAAAAATTCGACCTCGAGAATTCAACATCGAAAATTCCTCATCGAAAATTCCTGATCGAAAACTCGACATGGAAAATTCTACATTGACAATTCGACACCCGAAACCTCGACACTCGAAACCTCGACACCCGAAATCTCGACACCCGTAATCTCGACACCCGTAATCTCGACACCCAAAACCTCGATACCCAAAACCTCGACACCCGAGGGCTCGACACCCGAAAACTCCGTACCGAGGACCCCACACCGAAGACTCGGAAACAAAAGGCTCGGCAACCGAAGCCAAGCCAAGCCAAGCCTAGCCTAGCCTAGCCTAGCCTAGCCTAGCCTAGCCTAGCCTAGCCTAGCCTAGCCTAACCTAGCCTAGCCTAGCCTAGCCTAGCCTAGCCTAGCCTAGCCTAGCCTAGCCTAGCCTAGCCTAGCCTAGCCTAGCCTAGCCTAGCCTAGCCTAGCCTAGCCTCGCCTAGCCTCGCCTCGCCTCGCCTCGCCTCGCCTCGCCTCGCCTAACTACCTATTGTTGTTGTAGTGTTTAACGGCCGCTTTTACTACTGCGGCACCGCAGGCGGTGACACTGATGATACATGAAGATGGAGCACCGGTGGAATGAGATGGCGGGGGAAACCGGAGTACCCGGAGAAAACCCGCCCTGACGCCGCTTCGTCCACCACGAATACCACATGCGGGTCCCTGGGATCGAACCCGGGCCGCCTAGGTGGTAGGCGAGCGCGCTAACCGCTCGGCCACGGCGCCGCCCTACCTACCTACCTAACTTTATTTATTTATTTATTTATTTATTTATTTATTTATTTATTTATTTATTTATTTATTTATTTATTTATTTATTTAGACTTTCCGGCATTTTATTCCTTGACAGGATTCTAGGACGTTTTTGTCGTAGCTTAGCATTGATATTACATTAGAAGAGCGCGCTTAATGAGCAAACGTAATTAAACGTGTACTTAAATATTTAGCATTGTACAAATTTGTAGGGTGCAGTATTGAAGTGATTATTTTACATGATTGGTCATAAACAGCAATGAAGTATACATATGCCTTCTATAACAATCATCTTAACTTAAAAATCTAATATATATTTCTCTTCGATCGCATTTTAGAATTTCCGGTAGTTAATGCTGCAATTGGATTATAGGACATTTTTGTCGCAGCTTAGCGTTAATAGTATATTAAAAGTACCCGCTTATTGAGAAAAAGTGTTTAAAGGTGTAATTAACAAATATACATTGTGCAAATTTGTAAGGTGCAGGATTAAAGGGAGTATTTTATGTTTTGTCATGAATTCCAATGATGTATACAGATAATTCTATAGCAATCCGCGCCCGCCTCGCTAGCGTGATAGCGTGTCTGTCTCACATTCAGGAGGTCGCGAGTTCGAATCTCGCTTAGAGTAAGTTATCCGGGTAAGGTTTTTTCCGAGGTTTCCCCTTATCCTGGGAAGACAAATGTCGGGTAACTTAAAGCTCCATGGACCTCGGACTTATTTGAGTATCATTTCACCCGTTTCATTCATTCATTCACCGTCCGATATGACATTAGGTTGGAGGACATTAATTAAATACATATATAGTGCTAGAGAGCCACCAATCATTGGAACATTATACAAGAAATTATTCTAATGAACAGGGTTAGGATTTTAGGTGCACACCTTTTTTCTAGGGTAAATTTAAGCCCTTCGGAAAGATACCACGTGTGAAGTTTTGTTTGTAGTTGCCAAAAGAGGCATTTCTTCATGCACCTTTTTCCCTTTTTAGGGGGTACCTTTATACATTGTTCCCCAACCATGCCCATAATCCCCCTTTCCCCTTTTTTTCTTTTAAGTTGCCTTCCATTTTACTCTGTATGATTTTAATCAATATAAAATATTTAACTTTGAATTAACATCTCAGCCTGCTGTGAAAATGTGAATAGTATGCCTAACTCTTTCAGTAAGGGCTGCGCGGGAAATCCTCTTTGTCTTGCTTCACCGGTATAAAGCAGCCCACAATAATGCAACTGACAATGACTCATTGTCATTGTATATTATTCTATCCTTTTCATTTCACCAGAATCAGTCTACTATTCGTGAATGTGAGATTGTTACCGTGACAGATGTCATCTGTTCGAGCGAATTCCAAGGTCACGCAGAGACAGCAGTAACCGTACACGCGTAGTTCCAAGAACTGACTCTGGGTTCTGCTCTATGCTACTAGAAGTCGCTGAGACTGCAGTTTCAGCATGAATGAGAACATTCTGGTAATTGTCATGGCGTTATATAAGAGTGTGGACAGCAAGTGAATGAGTTGTATAACAGTCACATTAGTTAGCAAGTGAACTGGTGTTAGTCCTTTGTTACACTACTAAACGAGTGTATTACTAGATTTTACCATGCTAAAGGTGTCCAGTGCTTGTCGTATTGCTCTGGCACAGGAATTAAAAAAAGACCATAGACACAGATAGAACTGTTATTCAGGAATTTCGTTAGATTAAAAACACCAGTGAGGTCATATCAAATAGCACATTTACAGCTCTAAGCATCAAATGAACAAGACTCTTTAGGCAAACAAATCGTAGCAGCGTCTATTATGAAATGCATTTTAACGGAGTTCTTCAAAAAGCCAAAATTGTAAGGAAATCAACCGTGAGTTGTGTGGAGCTCTTACATAAGCAGAAATTCCTCTCAATAAGGTGAACCATCCAGCCTTCAAGGGATTTATTGAAAAATATACAAAGATGTCAATGCCGAATGAGAGTACTAAGAAAAAAACTATATGGAGCCTGTTTACCAAGAAACAATACAAAGAATTAACGAGAAAGTGCCTGGTTGCGATGTGGGAATCATTGTGGATGATTCTCATAGACGCACTGGAACGATATGTTTTGAACATTTTAGCTTTTCCCTTAGCAGGGGAGAAAGTTAAGCCCATGTTGTTACAGATGTATGAGCTGCAGAAAGCCAATGCCAGTATAGTAATGCAATGAATTATGGACTTCTGTAAGAAACTCCGGCCTGCTAGTATCGAGTTTGAAAAACTTCTTCTTGTGGTTACGGACCAGGTTCCATACATTATTTCAGCTGTTAACCAATTGAAGCCTTTATTTCCTAAGCTTAAGCATGTGACATGCTTGGTTCATTCCCTTCACAGGGTTTGTCAATCCATAAGGAAGGAATACATCGCAAATCAGTTCATCTCTGCCCTGAAGAAGATTCTACTGAAAGCTCCGAATCGTGTTGTGGTCTACAAGGAAACTACTGGCCTGCCCCTTCCAAATTTCCCGGTCATTACTCGCTGGAGATCTTGGATCGAGTGTGCTGCTATGTTGTGTGAGAACTGTTACAAAATTAAAGAGTTTGTGCTTTCTTTAGATCCAGCCGGCTCAGGTGCAATTTCCAAGGCTCAGCAACTTCTGTTACCGGAGAACACACATAATTTACAGATAGAACTGTATTGTGTCCCAAGTTACAAGTACTTAACTGCAGCTATTAAACTATTAGAAGAACTAAGTTTGGAAAAGGAGAAACAGTGGGATATTTTTACTTCCGTTAGGAAGCAGTTAGATGGCTTTGCCAAAGACAAACTTGAGTTTAGTCTTCAGAAGAATCTGGACATTGAGGAATTCGCCATATCTGTAGAATTTCCATTCCCAGTGAATACAAGATTTTCCCCACTGGCCTCTGTGAATGTCAAAAGAAGCTTTAGGATCTACAAAGATATTCTATCTCCTAATAGAAGCAGACTTACTTTTTAAAATGTTGAGATGGTTAATGTCTTGAAGTATAACAACATTAGAATTAAAGAAGTTATATCCTGCATGTTAAACATTACAGGTTGAATCACAAGAAAAAATTAATCGATTGATAATGTTGTTTTTATCTCTCTTAAAATTAGGTTCTATGGACTTATGCCCTTTTGACAAGCCAGAATTCAATTTTATTATAGAAAACTTCAGCTATATTGGACTGAAAATTTCTCAGTTTCACGAAAAATGTGTTCTAAAAATGATGTTAACATACTTTGATCTGTTCTTGTTGAAATCATAAAAGCGAATGAACATCCTTGTCTCAAGTTATCGAGTACAAGTACTGTGACCAACTCAAAACCAATACTATTAAAACCTTGCATGCTATCCATACAAATACAGTCGTTTCCATACTTCTGCAACATGCTGCGTTGTGCGTCTTTCATAAGCAACAACACAAAATCATTTTTGTTAAGTTCTGTTTGGTCTTCAGCTTGTGGTTTGTAGAATATTACGCTGCAATTTTCACAATTCTGCATGCCCTGTGCCCACGCATTCACATTTATTCCAATCGTTGTGATGCCGCATTATAGTGCAATTTAGATTGAAATCTCTTTCAATATTTCCTAAATCTTTTTGAGAAAGTAAGTGGAGTCTTTCTAATTGAATACACATTGAACTTCTAACTTGATCTAAAATTGTGCCCGTAGTAATGTGGGCAGCAGTTTTATATGTAATTGTTCTCGTCCGTGCTGTGACAAACGTAAATGTCCAAATTCACAACGCTGACCTTCGTGTGCAGTTATACCCGTACCGATGTATATTTTACTGTGCACATTCCATCAGATGTCATTCTCATTTGCATACTTGCTCGTCAGTAACCATATATCTTACAGGTGCCTTGGGTTTTTAAGTCTTTTCCCTTTGGAATTCAAATTACAATTACCAGAAAGGTGACAGTGAATTGCGTATATTTTTATTCCACCTCTAGAACTTACTTTACACCCATTGGTCTCACGAATGATGATTGCGTATTTTCACTTTCTCTACTGGTAAGTAGAGGAAGTATTGTATTCCACTCAAAACTTTGATGTCGAGATTTCACCGGAAATATGTTTTGAAGCTCCCTGAATCCAAAAGAAAAGCATTTTGAGAAAGAGGTCCGTGTGTGTCTGTCTGTCAGTCTGTGGACAGCAGTGATTTGAGTCCCAACTGAGGCCCCGTTTTATGAAGTGTGCTGCATAAAGTATGTACTGTACAAATACAAATGGGGCAGCTAGCTCAAAGATTGGCAGATTAAACAATCACTGAAAATTATGTAACCACGTGGATCAACGTAGACAAACAATTGGAAGTTACTGATGAGATGATAGTAGCGGCAGTGAATGTAGAGACTGAAGAAGGTGAAATGGAAGTGACAATGAAGACATTAAAATGGAGAATGGGAAAGTTAGTCACAGTAAAGCATGCAATGCACTTACAGACTTCTTGAAGAAATAACTTTAACTGGAACCTAGACATACTGTATGTGTGTACTGTAGATTTTTTATTTTGTATTTTTGTACTACTTTTATTTGTATGTACATCATTTTTTTATTTGATAATACAGTGAATGCCGTATTTTCACAACTTTGACCATGTTTTCTTCATTTCACCAGTTTACCACATGCTTGCCTCTCAATTTTTGACAACAGTCTGCGTTATCCGGGTTTTTTATTGTCAGAGGTACTGTTGGTCCTCCTTACCTCAGACAATTGAGGCTCTACTATACTTATTTCTTTTAATCTCTTATACCTATTGACCTTTTCATCAGCTATATGTCAGTTAAAATTATTGTTGTTTTGGTAACGCCACTTCATCATGAAGCAGATGCCAGAACTACTCTAGCAAAACATACTAGCTGTTCATTAGAACTAGCACCAGGGAGAAAATCCTTATCACCTAATACAGATATCAAATTATTAATTTTGAAATCCTGCAAATATATTCAGCAGACTCATTAAACCCACTTCCGTCTTCAGCCCTGCACATGTGACAGTCTTTACACGTACTTCCAAATCAGTATCAGCTGACCTTCAGCTGAAAATGAAAGCAATGGTTTTCAAAACATGTCCAAGTTTTAGTAAGTGTAAGTGAAGTATTGTGTCACAAACTGGTGCAAATATTACTGAAGTATGTATTTAAGCATGCTTGTAAAAGTTTACCTGTATTTAAAGTAAACATCCCTTATAATATAGTAGAATAGAAGTTGTGGTCACTCCACAGGGAAGCATAGGGCCTTAATGAAGCCTCTCCATCAAATTCTATTTCTTGCCAACAACTTTAACTCATTCCAGCTTTTCCCCATCTGTTCCACTTGAGCTCTCACTGTGTTACACCAGGTTGTCGTTGGTCTGCCTTTGTACCTGTTCACACCTAGGGGGTTCCATTCAAATGTCATTCTTGCAATAATTCCGGCACCTCTCCTTAAAACATGCCCAATTGACTTCCATTTTCTGTATCTAATTTCCTTCTAGACTTCATGCTGATCTGCTTTTCTCCAAAGCTCCTTGTTTGATATGCTCCTTAGCCAGCATATTCTCATAATGTTTCTCTGGCAACTATTTACAAATACTTGCAATTTATTTTCTATTAATTTTAGTTGATTTTCATGTTTCACATCCATGCAGTAGTAGGGTTTTTACATTTGTATTAAATAATCTAAGTTTAAGTTCTACTGATATTTGATTAGACTTCCAAATAGGTTTTGGTGCATAAAAGCACATATTGCTTTTCTAATTCTGCTAGCAACATCTTCATCAGATCTTCCTTTTTTGATATGATGATATGTAAATTCCTTTACCTCTTCTATAACCTCATCTTCCAATACCAAGTTGGCATCAGACTTGTTATGTATTCTAATCTCTTTAGTTTTATGTTTATTTATCACCAGTCCAGCTGTGGATACAAGTTTATTTAGCTGTTGTAGCTTGCTATGTGCCAACAGACAAGCATCATCAGCATATAACTATTCACAACATCGTCCAAAGTCAAAATGAATAAGAGTGGCAATAATAAGCATCCTTGCTTAACTTTTCTTTTGATGGTGAAGGGTGTAGAGTGTTTTCCATTGTGGGATATATAACATATACTATTATCATACATAATTTACATAATACAATTATGTTTATAATTTTCAGTGGCACCCTGAAGTGCTTCAAGCTCCTCCAAATAATACTTCTATTTACCATATCAAAAGCCTTGGTAAAATCAATAAACACCAAGTAAAGTGGACTAATAACTACTCCATTATTATCCTTATATTGTTTAAGTCAGTACAGGATCTTTTTGGTTTAAACCCATATTGCTCCCTTAAAATATGCACTTACATATATAAAATATAAATTTTTCTTTGGAAAGGTAGAATCAGGCTGAAAAACTTAATGCCATAGCCAGAATTTGGACAATGACATTGAATTTTTCAGTCTGATGGTATCTTTCCAATTTAAGCATACACACAGCAAGTATGGAAAAACAATGATCAAATGTATCTTTTAACAAAATCTTTATCTAATATAAGCATACTCTTAATGCCTCCTATTTATGCATTTCAGAGGTACCGGAGCAACTTAACAAATACAAAATGCCCATTGAACATTTATGAACTAATTATAAATGAAACACGCTTTGCTCTACAAGTGAACAAAACTCTTAGTGTCAAAGATAAGCTGAGGTATCAGCAAGCATATCAAAAATGCATCACTGTGCAGTCAACATTTCAGGACCTATTACTTTTATCCACCTGAGTCATGGAAAAAGAGATTTCATATTGTAAGAAAGCACTCAGAAGTGCATCCTACCTATAGGAGAGAAAGGAAACGAAGCTTTCAAGAAACAATTTATTTAACTCTGGTGGTAACAGTAATAACTGGAGAGAAAGAAGAACAGAAGGAGATGGTGTATGCTCAGAGTTCAGTTCAAGAGAAAAGCTTAACACAAACTTGAGAGAGTAGCAGAGGAAACAGAACTACAGATAAACATGAATGTCAAGAAAACAACTTTTCATTATATGCTAATAGAAATGCTAAAAGCAATAGAGGAGGTAATGATTTAAATGACAGGAACAGATATACAATCATACCTGAAGCTATTAACAATGAAGTAAATTAGATCCACCAATATAACAAATAATTTGGAGACCATAGGCTTCACTTATATTGTGCAAGTTGCTGACACGCCAAATAGTTTTGTTAGACTTGTCTGACATCCTCAAGGTGACTTACTTTGATTGACCTTGTTATGACCGTTATGTGATACATTATTGTTACTAACCTTTGAACACAAAACAAATTAGTTAACAGAATCATTCAAAGGTATTTCAAAATTCATAATGTGGTCTCTATTTTTCAAAATGAATATTTATTCCCAAACCATTAAATCTATGGGTCCATTTAATTGTTTTAATAATTTAACCTCTGGATTTATTTATAACTAAATGACCAAAAATGATCTGCCACAGCCGATTTAACCATGTGTTTGTACTTAGTATTTATAAAATGTTTCTTTATTCTAGCTTCCAAATGACATTTAGTTTTACCAATGCAAAACTTGTCATAATCCAAACAGCTAAATTGATAAATGTCAGACTTTTTGCAGTTTGAAATTTTGTCCTTTTTAGAAAAATTTAGTAAATTTTTATATTATATTTATTTTGAGGATCCAGAGGTATTCCATGTTCTTTAACAATTTTTGTAAATTTTTTATTAGCATAAGGATGGTAAGTATACTTTTTAAAATTACAGTCATCTTTTATTTTTTTGAGGGTAGAAGCTTGTTTTACAGCCTTTTGATATTTAAATTTCACTATCGTATGTATAACATCTGTATTAAAACTATTAATTAATGCAGTTTTGGTAATGTGTTTATATTCTCTGTTAAACTCTTTCTTAAGGGGTATAGTTATCAACCTATAAATTAAATTGTTGAAAACAGCTAATTTATATCAAGGAGCATTAAAAGTTATTTTTATGTATTTATCAGTAGGTGTTGACTTCCTATAAATGCCAAAATTCAATTTACTTTTCTGCCCCATGATCTTTAAATCCAGGAAAGGACTAGCTTGTAAATTTGAAAGTTTTAAAGCATCATTGATATGTTTCTCAGGAACAATAGCAATAAGTTTTAAAACTAGTATAGATATGTGGCATTTTTGTTATTGTACCTGAGAAACATATCAATGTTGCTTTAAAACTTTTAAATTTACAAGATACAGCCATAAAATTCACTTTAGAAACTGAAAACAATGGTTGCATTAATTTCCTGGATTCAAAGACGAGACATAAAAGTAAGTTGAATTTTGGCACTTATAGAAAGTCAAATTGATAATTACATAAAAATAAAAGTTTTAATCCTTCTTCACATAAATTCACTGTTTTCAACAGTTTAATTTATAGGTTGATAAATATACCCCTTAATAAAGAGTTTAACAGAGAATGTAAAAGTATTATCAACACTGCATTAATTAGTGGTTTTAATACAGATTTTATACATACAAAGGTAGAAAAATGTAAATATCAAAAGGCTGTATAAGAAGCTTCTATGCTCAAAAAATGAAAATGATTTTTAAAGTTGTTGTTGTTGTTGTTGTTGTTGTTGTTTTCTAGTGCCTTGCATCTGGCAATGAAGCCATTAGCATTCGTGCTTTCCAATACTTTTGAACTGTAGTTTCTTCTGATCTTAATGCTTCACAGGTCTTCAAGTGGTCTTCGTTCATTTCTGCTGGATCGTTACACAGGACACATATTGGTGAGGCTGAGATACCTATTCTGTAGAGATGACTTGCCAAGCAGTCATGATTTGTCAATAGTCGGAAGGCTGCAACAGCTGTTTTCCTTGGTCTCTGGGGGATTATATCTGGATTGGAAAGTAGTATAATCCATTTTTTATCTTTGGCATTTGTTTCTATTTCTTGTAGATATGAATGACAAAAATTTTTTATGATCAAGCGTTTTATTGAGGAATATGAGAAATTGAATTTAGACTTTTGTTTTATTGTTGTGCCTTTCTTTGCAAGTGAGTCTGCAGCTTCGTTCCCCATGACTCCACAGTGTGCTGGAATCCATTGGAGATGAACAGTCTTATTAACTTTTTGGAGTTGTGTTAACATTTTGTAGCATTCTCTAATTTTTGTTGACTTCTTTGTAGTATTTGAACATATTCCCTGAACTGCAGCTTTAGAATCTGAAAGAATTACTGCCTTGTTAAATTTATTTAAGGGAAGATTTAATAATTGTTGGAGAGCAATGTATATAGCCTCTATTTCTCCATTATAATTTGTTGTGTCTCTGCCAACAGAATGATAAAAGGAAAAATGTGAACATGTAACTCCAGCTCCAGTAAGGTTTTCCTTCGAGGATCCATCAGTATATATGTGCAGCCATTCTTCTGTGGGATACCTAGTATTGATTGTTTCCAGAGCTAGAAGTTTTTGTATTTCTTTTGGTGTGTCTGATTTACTTATTTCCTCTATTAATTCCAAATTGAAGGTAGGTTGCAATAATTCCAATGGATTTTCTCTTATAAGTAGATTTTCTCTGGTGTTAGGAATGTTCAGTTTGGATTTAATCTGTGTTACCTTTTCTAGGAAACTACTATGAGTTTTAAGGATTGAATGGGGGAGGTTCTCTTCTGTCCATTTAGAGTTTGGCAGTCGTAACATTTTCTCGTGTTGGAGCAATGCTTGTTCTTCTATTTTTGTTGTTATTGATGGGGTCCGTGTTAAGGCAAGCATGGCATCAATAGGTGTGGATTTAACTGCTCCAGTGATTAGGCGAAGAGCCTGATTTATGATTTTTAAAGTTTAACAGTGTGTTTTTGTACTTTACCTAGATCCAATCAACTTAAAAGTTCCAGCACCATATGTGGGATCCTCTGCTGCTTTCTTCTTGGCCTCAGTAGTAGTTTTTGAGAATTTTAAGTTTGCTTGGTCATTTATTAATATGAAAACTTTCCTTTTACTTTCCCATTGTTTATAAAATTTAGAAATCCATTGTCCTTAGCTAACCTCTACACTTTGCACTTTTGCTCTTTTTTTATTTGGTAGTGTTTAACACCCACTTTTACTACATACAGCACTGCAGGCGATGACACAGATGATACATGGAATGAAGATGGAGCACCGGTGGAATGAGATGGCGGGGGAAAACTGAGAACCCGGGACAAACCCACCCCAGCACCACTTTGCCCACCACAAATCCCACATGTGGTAGCCTGGGATCGAATCCAGGCCACTTTGGTGAGAAGCGAATGGTCTAACCATTCGACTATGGTGCGGCCATGTGCACTTTTGCTAATTTGTACACCAAACTCATAAAATATCTGCTTATTCCTGCTTTACTATGAACTAACAAATAGTTTGAAGCCTATTAAATACCTAAACAATTATTATTTATTTATGCCAGCAAACTTACTATTGGTGTTTTTAAATACACATGTGTGGGCAATGTTTGAGAGGTAGAACTGGAAGGTCTGTGGTTCAAATCCCAGCTGTGGCATTGAATTTTTAAGTTCCAGTTCTACACCTAAACAATGCCTAATATATAACTGGAACACTGAAATAATCTGGCAGGATTATAGAATTACTGAACACTGACTGCACTTCTCTGTTTACAAGCAAACCACGTGTCAGATTTGCAGCATTTTAGCTCGATATTTCAAATTCATTTCAACACAGCCAACTCACAACTTCTCTGAAGCAAAATTCCCTGCAAGAGACTAAAATCAAAGCCAGTGAAAGCAAAAATTGCATGACAAAGCTGTAGCAACAAAGTTTAGCGAGGAGCGCCTACCTGCATTGGGACATTTAAATGCCCTCCTGGAGCTTTAAAAGTGGCCGATATTGAGAAAACAAAAGCATGCTATTAAATTACAAAGTATAAGCATAATAAAAAAATGCAAAAAGTAAAAGTAAAAATTTTTAGCAATTTTCACCAAATTTCAATATATTGCCTTAATGAATTTTGAATAATTGGTGCTACCAAATTCACTATGGAAGTTCATCACCTCACAACTAGATGTCGCCATAAACCACCACAAAAGAAAAATGGTGCTACTAGGAGCCAATCTGTCACTTCTGATGATGGAGCAACAGCTCTTGAAATCAGTCAACACAAAAAAGTGCAAGTGTTCCAGTATGTACTCAATTCACCCATAACTTTAAATTCACATCAGTTACTAGGTAACTCAAATATACAAATTATTTTATTTAAGTCATCAATAATGGAAAATATAAAACATATTGTATTTAGTGTGTTTGTGAGTGAATAAAATGTTTCTTTTTGCATTATTATCTGCTAAAAATCCTACAAGCAGAAAACTATGACTCACATTTTTGATGTTTTAATTCCTTTGTTCCTTCAGTGCATAATATCCTCATTTTATTGTCATACAAACCAAAGAGCTTGCTACAGTATAAAATGCAATGTTCAAATTAATTTTTATCTGTGGAAATTCTAGACAGTCCAATTAGGGATGAGGAAGTAATGAGACAAGTTAGAACAATGAAAAGAAATAAAGCTACTGGCCTAGATGGGATCCCCACAGAATTCCTTAAAGAATGGTGCAATGACATAGAAAGAGTCAAGAAATTAACAGGGCTGTTTAATTCAATAAAAGAAAAGAGATGTTCCAGCGAATTGGAGAAAGGCATTTATACACCCAATCAATAAAGGGAAAGGTAGTACAACCGAACCAAATAGTTATTGTGGGATTGCACTGCTGTCTAATGTAGGAAAAATCTTTACTGGAATTTTGGCAAACAAAATATAGAAGTGGGTAGAAGAAAACAATATCTTGTCGGAATTTCAAATGGGTTTCAGATGTGGGAGGAGAGCTGTGGATAATATCTTTGTAATAAAAACACTAGCGGATAAATACCTTAAAGAAAAAAGAGGTAAACTATACATGGCCTTTATAGATTTAGAGAAAGCATATGATAAGGTGGATCTAAAATTACTATGGTACAAATTGCAATGCAAAGGATTGAGTCAACAGATGGCAAAGACCTTGATGGCACTGTACAAAGATAACACCTTCTGTGTGAGGGTGGGGGAAGGAATAGTCTCTCAGAAAATAGCACAAGGAAATGGACTAAGGCAAGGGTGTAAATTGAGTCCTATACTATTTAATTTATTTATTGATGGTATCCTGCTGGGGATAAGCAAGAATAATAATTGTATGCCTGCAATAAATAATATCATGATCCCTGGGCTACTATTTGCTGATGATCTGGTAGTAGGATCAATTACAGTAAATGGTCTGAAGCAAGCATTGCAGGAGGTAGATAAATACTGCAATGAATCGAACCTAACTGTTAATCAGGAGAAAACACAAATAATGGTATTTAAGAAGGGAGCAAAACTGAGTAAACATTAAAGTGGAAAAAGGGGAATAAGGAGTATAAAGTAGTACGAGAATGTATCTATTTAGGAGTAAAATTAGATGGGAGTGGGGGGTGGGGAAAACAAAAGTAATTAGCTCTGACAAAGGGGAAAGGAGCTATGTTGGCAATAAGAAGTTGTAAGTACAGAGTACCAAATATTGGGGTCAAATGGTTAGAAAAAATGTATAATATGGTGGTGGAACCAAAAAAGCTTTATGGTATAGAAATATGGGGATTGAATGAGGGGGAGGAAAATATAGATATAGTTCATAGGATGTTTTGCAGGGAAGTGTTGGGTCTTCCAAGTGCAGTGGCAAGTGAGGTAACGCAGATGGAGATGGGAAAGGTGTCGAGGAAGGGCATGATTATAGAAAGAGCTCTGAAATATTGGTACAGAATTTTGAATTTGGATAAAAATAACTTGTTAAGGCAGTGTGTAGAATACCAGGAAAAGAGTCTTAGGGAATCTGAATGGACAAGCAGTATTTGAAAGAACTTGGAAGTAAATGGGATGGGGGACTACTGGAGGAGAGGGGAGAATAATCATAAATTTTGGAAAATAATAAGAAAGAGGTTTGAAGACATAGAAATCCAAAAACTGTTTAGTGGTATAATGGAAAAAAGGTCCCTGGTAGATTACAAATCAATGAAGGAAACATGGGAAAGGGAAACGTATGTTGATAAGGTAAACAAAGAACAAAGGGAGGCAATAGCATGGCTAAGAACTGGTGTTTGAAGGTTGAGAGGACTAAGAGAGGGTATCCCTCAGTCTGTGTCATATTTGCGGGGGGAAGGAAGATCTGGAGCACATAGTCTTTGAGTGCCAAGGAACGGACATATGGAGGAAAGAATTCCTGGGGCAAAAAAGGGAGAAGGGAGATAGGATAACAGCATTTAAGAGGATTTTTAGAAAGGAGGTCAGGAACTTAGGTCAATTTTTAAGTAGAGTTAAGAAAAAATGGAATTGGTCTGTGCAAAGAGAACAGAATTAAAAATTTTGTGATACTTATAAAGTGTTAAATAGCAATAGAGAAGCAAAATGTATGATAAGAAATTTTGTTGGGTGGATATGACGGGCTAAGAGCCTGGGCTGAATGTCTGTCATATTCAAATATGTATTAATTTGATTTAAATAAATAAAAAAATAAGTAGCATCTAATACAGAGGCAAGGTACAAGATTTTAAAATTATCAAATGTCATACCTTGAAAATTCTATCCACTTCCATTATATTTATTCAACTGATGAGCATATAGTAATGCTTCTCCCTCCACTCCTCAACTGCTACAAGTTGTGCAGTAGGTGAGAGCAGGAATGTCCTCTCGACAGATAAAGGAATGAAGGGTGTTTAGCATTTAACATGGATCTACAACTAATTGCCAGTGATGTGGAAGCAGTATACCTGTAGCAACTCCTGTTCTGCTGATGTTTCTGATAGACGACTCTAATGCCTGCAGATTCTCAGAAACCATCCGAAATTGCACATTACAAACTGGTTCCTTCATTTTTGGGATCAAATCATGATCACAGAGGTTTAAGTCTGGTGAATGCTTTGGATGAAGGAGTACTTCCCAAGCCTAGCGATGTTACATATGCTGCAAAATGATGGCAGGTTTCTGTAAAACATGTGAGCACTTACTTCGCAATGCTAGTCTCCGGTTGTTCATCTCCAGGGTTAATCCACACACTGCCTATCGTTGATCAATGTCTAGTTGAGTGGAAACAGCTCACACATCCTCTTCTCTAACACTCAGATGACCCAGCCGAGCCATGTGTTCTACGCAGTCATGCCTGTAATCTACCTCACCACAATCTTTATAGTAATGCTGTCTCCCCACATGCCTCAACAAGACCTTCATGACATTATCTTGCCATATGACCACAGGCATATTGAATTTACAGACAAGATCACTGGTTTTATAGACATAGTGAAACACAACAGCTCAGAGCGGTAATTAACAGGAGACTAAATTCCTCTCTCTACAGCACATGCACTGTGAGCATGATGGAAGGATCCATTTACTGAATGGGAGGTTGGACATAGACTAACATGTGCTAAAAGTGACAACAAATAATTGCCTCTTGTTTCACTCCATAGCAATTTACCACTATTTTTGATACACCCCATGCATATTGCTGTTTTAATTCTCAAAACTATGCCTGGGTCAGATTAAGTGTTAAAAGGAGATATGAACTACTTTTTGCAGCTTTTCTTTGGCAAACATTTTTAAGATAATTAGCAGGCATAGGACTTCTTAAGTAGTTGGCTTAAAGTTATCTACACTCAAATCATTTTTCAATATAAAGATTGTAAACAACAGAAGTCAGGATCACTGAACAGGTAAACTTTGACGAGTGCTGTCTGCAAATGCCAACAAACTGTACGAGAGATATGGGTGGTTTGTAACCTGTGATGCCACTATGTAGAGTTCAGATATGGTCCAACCTTTTTTTTTTATCCAGCTTTAATGCTTAGAAATTCTTAAGCCTGGTAATTAGTTTCTAGAGGATATTAAGAGGAATGGAACTAGATAGTTATATGATCAAGAAATTAAAATTATCCGTGGACTAGGCAGAAATTATTCGTAAATGAACAACAAATGCATTTTAATCCATCATGGTTTATTATGCTCTGTATAAAAAAAATCTTTCGTGACACTAATTACATTTAATTAGCCTTGAAGTTGTATACAGGATATTTTGGTGCAAATTCCTGTTTTCCTTGCATATACTGGCTTTCTTCAGCACCTTGAATTTTGTTAGCCCCAAACACACATTCAGCATATGTAGGAGGAGCTGAAAAAAAAAAGAGGAAAATGTAAAACAGTAAAATGTGTATGAAAAATTTAAAATTCTATAGCAGAGACATAGAAGGTGGTATTTCTGAAGTTTTTAATGTTGCTGATCATCTCAAAAATAAATACACATGCATGTAAAAGTATGTATCATTTGTTGGAAAGTGATCTGCGAGATTACCTTCTGTGTTTTCCATATCCATTATTTTCTAACCTTCAATATACAGCAAGACATGGTTGAGTCATTCATTATTGAAACAAACTTAAGTCTACCTTCTTCCGAAATTGAATTTGTGATGGTTTCGTGTCATACTAAACAAGACACTTATTTTAATATTTAAAAGAGCCATATCTCGCTTGCACTTATTACTTTAAAATATAACTGCATGCTTTATTATTCTGTATTGAGAAGGTCTAGTCTGTGGACAGTGCATTCCAGCGTGGTAGAAATTACAGTATAAATTGCTTTCATGTTCTGAATAAATGGATGTGAATGTATATTTATTATATATGATAGCAGTATCAACATTTGCCATAAGCAACCAACTGAGTAACCCATTGTGCTATAAGTAATGATTATCCTGTGTTAATGTCTGGAACTAAGTCATTTTAACTTCTCATAGAGAAGTGCTTTGCCCAGGCCACCTTTTGTGACCTGAGTAAGGCTTTTAATTGTGTAAAACATCTTGTCCTTCTACAGAAATTAACCATATACGGCATTAAGAACACAGCACATAACTTTTTTAAATCCTACCTAGTGAATCATCAACAGGTGGACAACTCAGGAAAAGAATTTTCTAGCACAATTGAAGTTAAACATGGAATCCCACGGTGATCGGTCCTGGGACCATTATAGTTGTTGATGATAAATGACCTGCCATCTCATATAAATACTTATACCATCCTGTTTGCAGATGATACTCCTTTAACTCTAGCACAGACTTTAATTTACTTAAAATGTTACAGATAATTCCTTATCTCAGGCCTCAAAATGGTTCAACGCAAATGGTTTCTTATTATTAATGAAGATAAAACAAAAAATCTTCTTTAACTATAAGGACAATCCAGTTGAAAATTGTAGTGAAAATATTAAATTCTTAGGTATTTTTAGTGACAGTAAATTGTCCTGGGAAGCACATATCAAGAATATGACTGGTAAACTATCTAGAGTTATGCCTCGTATTTGATAAGAAGTCTTAAAAAGTATGTTCCTATAACTATGTAACATCCTCTTATTTTGCATTCTTTCAAAGCATTATGACATGTTGTATATTACAGTACTTACGTTAAGGAGCCTCTACTATTACAGAAGTACGCTATAAGAATAATTACAAATTTATCTAAAATGATTCATTGCAAACCACTGTTTAAGAAACTAAAAATACTTATCATTAATCTGTATGTGTACTCTTGTTAACACACATTAAAAATAAAGTTCCTGATATGCAGCATAGATATAATATACACTCATACAATATAAGAAACAAACATTAGTATACCATATCATAGATTAACCAAAGTAACTATCAACTATGACGTTTTGGGTATCAGACTTTACAATAAGTTCTCTCTTGAACCATCCAATAAACCAGTTAACATATATAAGAGCAAACTCTATGATTTTTTAACAGAAAATACTTTTTATATTCTACATGAATACTTTGTCTGATTAGTTAGTAAAATTGACTAAAATTAACTGTGTAGCTGATGGGTTGAAACATATATTGTTTTATACAAAATAAATACAATTAATTTAATAGTTTAATTAATTAAATCAATTATTGTACTGTAAATACTTAACCCTCCGTTAGGCACATGCCCCAACACCAATATTCATGCAGGGCTTATAGACCCTTGCTGTATTTTTGTGCTTATATGCTTGCATTTACATATTTCTTTAATTATATTGTCCCTTCATTCCCATGTACAGCTTCATTTAGCTTAAATATACATGGCTTTTATTAACATTATCATACTATTATTTATTTATCCCAACCAACTTATTGCCAGTGAACTGAAAATTTCAATGTCACAGCTGGAATTTGAACCACAGACCTGCCACTTGCCATGTGGTTGGTCTACCAGAAGAAATATGAATCGGTTGGAGAATTCAATGCTATTCTGGCAAGTTGTCACAGTAGCTTAATTGGTTGGAGCAACTGCACGGCAAGTGGAATCTCACATCAGAGATAAATACTCCAAGGGCAACATTCCTAAATTCTTGTTAAGTCATTCTAAGATTGCTTCCAATGGTTTCTATGATCAATTGTCATATTGTCAAGCTGCAGAGAGTTACCAGTTTGAATACAGAATTTAGATGAATGCATTTGTTTTTTTCTTTTTATTCCTGTTTTGTTTTTCTATTGTATGTACTTGTAAAACTATTTAAGAGTACTATCTGAATGTGTAAAAAAATTGTAAAAATAAAAATAACCCCTAACACAACAGTCCTTCACTTGCCGCCCAGCTGCTGCACCTTTGTCCAGTGCAGGCATCATGAGTGGGGTGCAGAATTGGAGTGTGGGACATGGGCAGTGCTCTGAGCCCTTCCAGCCAGTTATGCAGCCTTTGCCGCCTGTGGTCACTACTTCTTTATCAAGTAGCTCCTCAATTGGCCGCTCCAGGACCTAACAAGGTTGAATACTTCTTGTGCCAGACCTCCCAGCGGGAGAAAAATCCCCATGCCGGTACCAGTGATAAAACCCGTGCCTTCTATGCCAGAGGTAGATGCGCTATCAATGTGCTACAGAGGTGGTCCAAATGTGGGTTGTACCATTTAAAGTACAAAGTTGCAGTCACTTCTAGTTAAACTGGAAGTATCAAAAAATTGTTAATATAATTATTACTTTCTCTACTGGTAAGTAGGGGAAGTATTGTATTCCACCCAAAAATTCGATGTCGAGATTCCACCGGAAATATACGTTTTGAGACCCCCTGAATCCAAAAACAGCATTTTTAGAAAAAGGTCTGTGTGTATGTCTGTCTGTGTGTCTGTGGACAGCATAACTCAAAAACGAAAATTCGGTTAGAAACCAAAGTTGGTATTTAAGTTTAATGTCTTTCAAGGATGTGACATGAAGATTTTGAAGAAAATAACCCCACCCTAAACTATCCTTTACATGGAACATTTTGAAAATTTTGATTTTCTTGAAAATGGCTCTAACGATTTTGATTAAAATGTCATGTTTGAGATATTTTTATGACAAATGAAATATATATTTTGAATTTTCTGGCTATAGCCCTGGTAGTCGCATTTACTCTGGATAACTTTTGCATAACTGGTAAACCGTTAGAGATAGACCAAATCATACTGTACAAAAATGTAGATCTTGCTAAAATACACAATTTATGTCTCAATAAATTTTCTTGTAGGGTGAACCATTTCAGAGATATTCCTTGTTATGTGTGTGAGTTTCGGAAAACTTAAAACTTTCGTGAAGTGGAACATTGGTGTTCATTTTTTTTATATGTTAAGTGTGGAAAGAGAACGGAATCTCAAAGCTTTAAAAGATTTGACTATCGCACAAAGCCTACTGTATTCTATTATTCCCCATGCACCTATAAGGAAATAAGCAATAAGATAATTTGTACAAATGTTTATCTCAACTAATACAAAGAAGATATAGGAATAAGAATTTGTTAGAATGGTTAGTACAAGAATAGAGAAAGTCATGTGAGTGCAACACATCAGATTTTTTAGTTCCTTGTACATGACTATCTCCATAATCAAGTTTTGTGTTATTCAACCATACGTTCAGCTAACCCTTTATGAATTAAGTAAACATGCATGTGTGAAGCAAATATTTTCTAGTCTTTTCCCATCCCTTTCACACTCTTTGGTTGGAAGAGTCATAGAAGACCTATTAAACTCGTCAACAATGGAATTAATATTTAATCCAAATGATCCACCCACTTACCTTCATTATAATGGTTCGGGTACAAATCCTGACCTTCTGATGGTGTCATCTGACATAATTGACAATACAAAAAGAGAAATAATAGAAGACCCAGGTTCAGGCCACAGAATCACCATAAACTCCATAAGAGGTCTAATAAATAAAAGTAACAAACCAAAAGTTAAAACTTCTTGGAATTTTAAAAAAGCAGATTGGTCCAGTTTCCAAAATGAGATAGAAGGGAAGTGTAATATACTGTTAGAATCAGAGTTCAAGTCAACAGATGAAATGGATTAAAAAATTTGTGAAATATTATTGACAGCAGCCAAAACACATATCCCCAAAGGAAAGTTAAAGAAATATTGCTACTTTTGGTCTCCATCTTTATCTAAGTTAAAACACGAAAGAAATATAGCAAGAGTCAAAGCCGAAAGAACCAAGTGTCCAGAAGATGTACAAAACTGGAGAAGAAAAGCAGACATTTTTAAGAAAGAATTAATTACAGCAAAAAGGGCCAGTTTCACAAATTTTGTAGAACATATGGACTATAGGAAAGATGGAAATAAAATATACAAATTCATTAATAAAACAAAATTATCAAAAAATACAACTGAACCATTAAAATATAATAACAAAAGCTTAACTACAGATAGGGAAATAGCAGAATCCCTTAACAAGTTTTATGCTCAGTCACAAAGAATACCCCAAGCATATAAAAAACAAGATAAGGCTATCCAAAAAACTATCAGAGAAACTAGTAAGCCAAAAGGTATACGAAATGATATTTTTATTCAGGATTTTAATGATACAGAACTGGATTTAGCAATAGAACAATTACAGAACAAAAAATCTCCTGGACCTGACAAGATCCACCCAGAGTTTATTAAACACCTTGGCAGGAAAGGAAAAGAAATCCTACTTAAACTGTATAACACGTGTTGGAGAATGACTGTACCTTCCGACTGGAAAAAAGCCATTATCATCCCGATTTTAAAGAAAAACAAACCCTCAAATAATATTAATAGTTTCAGACCAATATCTTTGACCAGTGTTATTGCAAAAGTGATGGAAAGAATGGTGGCATCTAGACTTAACTGGTTCCTAGAATATTACAACTTAATTAATAGTTCACAGACCGGCTTCAGACAGAATCATAGTACAAGTGAAAATGTACTCCTACTAAGCCAAGACATCAAGGAAGCTTTCAATAGAAAGGAGGATACCTTGGCAGTATTCATTGATTTTAAATCAGCATATGACTCAGTCTGGAGAAATAAATTAGTTGAGAAGTTGCAATCAATAGGTGTGAAAAGTAACATGCTTAAGTGGATAACTCAGTTTATTTCACAAAGATTTTGTGCCACAAAATATAATACATACATTTCCAAATATAAACAAACACACCGAGGACTTCCACAAGGTGCTGTTTTGAGCACAACACTCTTTAACATATATATATAAATGACCTTCCATCAATAATAAAAACTTTAGAAACCAAAATTGCTTTATTTGCTGACGATGTAGTCATTTGGACTTCAGGCTCTTCAAAAAAACCTGAATTAATTAAAGACAGAATAGAAACAGCCCTAAACAAAGTACATGAATGGAGCTCCAAAAACCTCATGACTATCAATGTGGAAAAAACAAATTATGAATTATTTACACTAAAATACAAACCAGTTAATATTAGCATAAATTATAATGGTAAACCACTCAAAGCAGTTGATGATGCCAAATACTTAGGCATCACTTTCGACAGAAAGCTAAGTTGGAAAAAACATATAACAAACATCTCAGAAAAGGTTGAAAAGAAATTGCAAATCCTGAAAAGGTTAGCTGGTGCTAAATGGGGCTGCTCAAGGAGAGTCCTTAACACAACATACAAAATGTATATTAAACCAAACCTCTTGTACTGTTCTGAAGCTTTAATAACAGCAGCAACTGCTAACATCAATAAACTTGAACAAATACAAAATCAGGCTCTTCGCCTAATCACTGGAGCAGTTAAATCCACACCTATTGATGCCATGCTTGCCTTAACACGGACCCCATCAATAACAACAAAAATAGAAGAACAAGCATTGCTCCAACACAAGAAAATGTTACGACTGCCAAACTCTAAATGGACAGAAGAGAACCTCCCCCCTTCAATCCTTAAAACTCATAGTAGTTTCCTAGAAAAGGTAACACAGATTAAATCCAAATTGAACATTCCTAACACCAGAGAAAATCTACTTATAAGAGAAAATCCATTGGAATTATTGCAACCTACCTTCAATTTGGAATTAATAGAGGAAATAAGTAAATCAGACACACCAAAAGAAATACAAAAACTTCTAGCTCTGGAAACAATCAATACTAGGTATCCCACAGAAGAATGGCTGCACATATATACTGATGGATCCTCGAAGGAAAACCTTACTGGAGCTGGAGTTACATGTTCACATTTTTCCTTTTATCATTCTGTTGGCAGAGACACAACAAATTATGATGGAGAAATAGAGGCTATATACATTGCTCTCCGACAATTATTAAATCTTCCCTTAAATAAATTTAACAAGGCAGTAATTCTTTCAGATTCTAAAGCTGCAATTCAGGGAATATGTTCAAATACTACAAAGAAGTCAACAAAAATTAGAGAATGCTACAAAATGTTAACACAACTCCAAAAAGTTAATAAGACTGTTCATCTCCAATGGATTCCAGCACACTGTGGAGTCATGGGGAACGAAGCTGCAGACTCACTTGCAAAGAAAGGCACAACAATAAAACAAAAGTCTAAATTCAATTTCTCATATTCCTCAATAAAACGCTTGATCATTAAAAATTTTTGTCATTCATACCTACAAGAAATAGAAACAAATGCCAAAGATAAAAAATGGATTACACTACTTTCCAATCCAGATATAATCCCCCAGAGACCAAGGAAAACAGCTGTTGCAGCCTTCCGATTATTGACAAATCATGACTGCTTGGCAAGTCATCTCTACAGAATAGGTATCTCAGCCTCACCAATATGTGTCCTGTGTAACGATCCAGCAGAAATGAATGAAGAACACTTGAAGACCTGTGAAGCATTAAGATCAGAAGAAACTACAGTTCAAAAGTATTGGAAAGCACGAATGCTAATGGCTTCATTGCCAGATGCAAGGCACTAGAAAACAACAACAACTTCTCTCCTTCCCCATGGTGAGGTTAATGTCACCGTACACTAACGGCACTTTTACAGTACATCATTTGGGCATGCAAATTAAAGATGAACAAGTGCAACTCACGCATATTTGGATATGCTTCCAGTGGTGGTGCAGTGGGCTGTGCTTGCACAGCTGCAGGAGCAGCTGGATATGGCTGAAATGAAGGTGGGTATGGTTGGTTTGAAGTAGGATAAGGCAAGGATGCAGGTGGATATGGCTGAAAACCAGGTGAATATGGTTGAGTACTGGGTGGATATTGTTGAGTACTAGGTGGGTATGGTAGAGTACTAGGTGGATACGGTTGTGAGGGGGGTGGATAAGCTGAGGGCGGATATGGTGGAACTGTGGATGGAGGAGACTGTGCACCCCAACCAACTCCAGCTGTGTTTGGAACTGCTTCTGTAGGAGGAATAATTTGTTCTTGAAAGCTTCTTAAAGGAATTGACCCAATAATGATAGGAATCCATGTCACCAAGTCTTCATGACACCCATCTACCTTAGCTGTAACCTACAATTACAAATTAACCATGAGTAAACATTTAAAATTATTTTGAGTTATGTTCTCTGGAATAATAATTACTGCTTTAAATATATTTTTAAAGTTAGGTATTCACCGGCCTGTAGGGTGTATAAGTACAAGCAAAATGGATGTAGAGCAAAGGAACAAGGTTATGAATGACTACCTCTGTAGTCGAGTGGTCAGCATTCTGGCTTCTCAACCCAGGGGTCCCAGGTTCAATTCCTGGCTGGGGTAGGGAACTTTCCTTTAACCTATCCCACAAGAGTCTGAAGTATAATGTGGCAGCGAATATGAGTGTGTTTAATGTTAAAAAAACTCTACAGTTCAGCAAGTAACAACACCATCAGTTGTTAGTGAAGTCAAAGAGCTTCATATGACCAAAGAAGTTAGAGGGGCCTATAGAAATGAAATAATTAAAAATAAAGAATTATGAATGTCAGGAAACTAAATAGACCTGAATTCAGTGGCATACATTCTTAAGGAGGTGCATTTGTACCCACTTGGCTCTTGAATTTCTTACAACATTGTATGCAAGATTCGTTTGTACAGGAAGCTTTATTATGTTCCATGTCTACAGAAGTCTTAGTAATAGGCAACTGTATATTTGCTTCTGCATGTACTGTGCAGATGGCATTAGGGTGTCATCCAGCCTACCTACTTTCAGGATAAATGGCAGCACATTTGCTATTGCCCTCTATTTCCATGTTTGCTATATTTTAGACTTAAGCAGAACTTTGGACAATCTTATTAAATATCCAATTTGGTATTTACCTTGGGGGGACTGAGGAAAACTATGAAGAACCCCATTCAGATTGGTCAGCCCACAGGATTTGAATCCAGGACCTCCCAAATGTGAGTCACAGGTTTTGTTTTGTAGTGTTTAATGCCCACTTTTACAACATATGACACTGCATGCAGTAGCTATGGCACAGCCTCTGAGCCAGGCATTACTGCCTTAACAATATATATACTCTCACTCTGTCTCATACACACACTCATTTAGAGGCACCTCTTCCTCCTTCAAGAATGGTGCAGGTGTTGGCAATTGTCCATAATTCTGGAGAAAAGCCACCCATTCTCTTCACTAAAGCCACTTTCCCGCAAACTTCCCCACATTCGCCTATCTCAGAAGAAGGTACCATCACCTACCTGGAAATAAAGCTTGATAAAGGTCTGGCTTTTGAGGAGCACATTTGAAACCTGATACATCAGGCCAGTGGGGAAACAGCCTCGTTGTACCCTATGCTAAGGTCCAGGATGCCTGCTCACTCGAACTTCACCTTTTTCAGGCCCCCGTAATCCCCGTCCTACTGTACACCTGATCTGGGGGTATGGCTACAGATTCACACCTCCTGCACCTGCAGCGTGTGCAGAATAGAGCTCTTCAGATAATCTATTCTGTATACTGCAGATTCCTCTCGAGACTACTGCATGAGGCATTATCTCTTCCATATGTGGAGGATGTGAAATCAATTTCGGTGATGAGCCACAACGCAGCATCTATGCAGACCATATTATCACTTAGAATTGACTGCAGTTTAGAACCCAGGCCAAGGGATTGATACTTTCTAGTATATCACAGACAATCAAGCAAAACATGCAACTCAGAGAGTTGTACACTGCATGTATGACACAAAGGAATCAGGTCACCATGCAGATATGACCATGAATGGCACATGTTTGGCCAATGCTTCAGGTTCAATAACCTCTGATTGGAATCCCTGCACCAGGTCAGTCAGAGTTGTACAGCATTCTTGATTGTCTGCAATTGAGTGCCAGCTAACATGTTGCATGACTGCTGCCATACAGCAAATAGATGGCGATGGAAGTACCGCTGCACATCTATACAAGACAGAGTATGGGTGCTTAACTCCGGCAGACATGCAGACTTAGCAGCCACATCTGCCTCCTCATTGCCGGGAATACCCATATGACCTGGGGTACATGTGAAAACAAACTGGTATCTGCAAGAGAGCAACTGGGAAACAAATGTCTGAATTTTAATAATCAATGCTGACATACCAGGAAAATGTTGCAAGGCCTATGAAACTATCAGGAACAGAGCTGTAGATAAAAAATAAATAAAATACAACAAACAGCTTGGCAGTAAAAACTGAACTATTGTCCAGAAGTTGGTACTTGTGAGCCTCACTGTTGTACACAAAACTACATCATGTAGCACCCCCCCACCTGTGATACCTATCGGTAAATACCGGAGTGTTATTCCAGTAACGACCCAAAAATGCAGAGAAAAGTTGGTGAAACACCGATTGAGGGGTAGCTACCTTCGCACAGCCTGAAAGCTCCAGGTCAAACCACTTGCACTTGCCTGGCGAGGTCTGAATGCAACAAGGATTGGAAAGAAGGATGACCTGAATGAGCGGTCAACCATGCCACGTGGGAACAAAGTAAGAACAGACGGTGGAGGTTTGCCAGAATCAGCATACAGAGACTAGACTCGACTAGTGCAGAAAGCCCCAGTGGCCAGACAGATATTATGATGGACAGTGTCTAAAAGGTGGAGTTTAGAGGCAGACACAGTGCCATAAATAAAACTTTCATAGTCTAGTTTAGACCAAACCAGTGAGCGATACAACCTCAACATTATGATGCAATCGTCGCCCTAAGATGGCCCAGATAAAACCCTGAGTACCCAAAGCAAGCGATCGCAGGAAGCGTGAAGGTGATGAATATGGTGCTCCCAGGTGAGTTTGCTGTCGAGGTGAAGCCCCAGGAACTTAAGATGTGGAATAAATGGCAGAGGTGTGCCACACAAATGAAGATCAGGAGGACACCACGAAGTCTGAAAGTGCATACACTGCTTTTGTAGGGGAGAACTGAAAGCCAGTGCAAAGCACCCTCTTGGCAATGTATGATATGGTCAGCTGCAGTTGATGCTCAATTTGCTCAAGATTATAAGAGCAATAATAAAAGCAGTCGTCAAAATACAGGGACATTGGGATTGCACTACGAACAGCACTAGTGATTCTGTTAATGGCAACAACAAAAGGCATTACATTCAGAATCAACTCCTGGAGCACACCATTCTCCTGTATCCTCTCGTGGGATAGTGTGTTTCCAAGGTGGACATGAAAATGGTAAAGCAGTAAAAAGTTAAAAAGGAATACAGCTAAGTGACCACATAAACCATAACTGTGCAGAATACAGAGGATGCCATGTTGTCATATAGTGTCATAGGTCTTTTCCAGATCAAAGAAGACACCCACAGCATGCTGCACTTGAAAGTAAGCTTCCAGGCATGTTAGATTATTAATTCTGGAACGATGTCAACAAAAATGGCACTGAGGATTGCTCAGCAGGTTACCCATCTCTAGCCACCATACTAAGCGAAAGTTAATCATGCATTTGAAGGTCTTACAAATGACACTCATTAGGCAAATAGGGTGGTAGCTAGAGGGAAGTGTTCAGTCCTTTCCGAGCCAAGGGATAGGGATGACAATACCCTCTCACCAGGAAGATGGGAAAACCTGCTAACGCCAGATATGGTTGTAAATGCTCAGCAGGAAGGAGAGAACCACAGGTAGAAGATGAAGCAGTATTTGTCAGTGGATGTCATCGGGACCAGGAAAAGAGTCTTTAGAGAGAGATAAAGAATGCACCAGCTCTGCAACGGTAAAAGGTGCATTGTACACCTCACTGTAGCCACTATTAAAATCAAGGACTATCCGCTCCACAGATTCCTTGGTGAGTATAAAGATTCTATCATAATTATTTGTTTCACTGGTAGCAGCAAAAGAATTGGCAAGTGTGTCAGCTATATCCTCCTTGCTGGTATAATGCGAGCTGTTTATGGCAAGACTGGGAATGATCATCTGGCGACACTTGCCGTACTTACATCAAACAGCAGCCCATACTTTTTGTGTCAAAGTGGGACTGGAAAGGGAAGAGACATAAGTTTCCCAGGATATGCATTTTGCACTGCAAAGCACATAATGTGCTCTAGAATGAGAATGTTTAAAGGCAATAAACTTCTCTGTAGGATGTAAAGTAGAAACACGCAAAGCACATTTGCATGCTTTAATAGTCAAATAGCTTCCTTGGTCCACCAAGCACTGGAACATGTCGTGGTGTAGATGAAGCTCAAGGAATGCTGGAATCCACTGGGAGTAGGATAGAACAGGTAAAATATTCCACCATTTCATCAATCATCAACCTATCAAGAAGCAGTACTACCACTGACTGGCTACAGAAAGGAACGTCTAGTGCTCAGTGTGTACTGTAGGCAGATGATAAGAAGGAAGGCACACCAGTATTTAATAGGACTAAGCCAAGCAGATTGCTGTCACTACAGTTCACTATGTGACACATTCAACAAAGGCAAGCCTGACTTTATATCCCTCCACCGGTATAACTGCCAGTGGCTCCCCATTTAAGCCATGCTGCCTCAATGATGTCAGCATGGATTCAGGGGACTTGTGATTAATTACATCAGGCCCCAGACAGATGTCAGGTCCTCTTGTACACCTCAGTAATTCAAGGCTGCTGAAATACCTATGGAGACCCACCCCCTCAGTAGGTACATCAGTAGGTGTACATGACAATGGAATGGCTCTGCACCTAGTGCTGAACCAAAGGGGGTAGTGAGAAGGGTCCACTCACCTTTCACATCTGAGACCTCTGGAGAGCACACAAGTTGAAAGCTGCACCGAAATCATGGGACAGGAATCATGGAGACAGGGTAGATCCCTATTGGCGAGACAGGAGTTCATAACTCTAATACTTAACCTACGTAGAACAATGACCTTAAAGAGGAAGGGACTACTACTAAAAAATAAATGTGGCTCATCTGGATGGATATAAGCGGACGATGGTGATGGTGAGCAGCTTGGGAACCTGGGTGCACCAATACCCACACGTACCATAGTAGACTCCTAGGGGTTTATATCTCAAATAAATAAAAGTCGCTTTGCTTTTACAAGAATGAAAAATGAATTAGGGAGACAGTTATATCTTAAGGCAAATTGGTCATCGTGATTACAGGGATGATGACATCATTGGATGCAACCTGGCATATGCATATGTAATGCACAGTTCAAACAAGGGATTTCGGAAGCTGTAGTGGCAGAGTAAGTACTTCTCTACCTCATGTTTGATTTTATATTCATGGCATCATCATTCCTGTAGTCGTGATGACCAATTTGCCGAGTACTGTCTTAAGGTTTGTGAAAAGAATGAAAGAGAAGAGATTGCTTGGTTTTGATTAGGAATATGAAAGTTGTGAAATTAAAGGAAGAATGAGGTGAAGGAAATAGGTCCATATGTAATGGTAGGGAAAATAAGAGTCATTTATTATTAGAATGTTCATGTACAAACCATTGGAGATTCAACAAAGATTAAGTGTTTTGTAAATTAAACAATTTTTATCACTTTCACATGTACATTATGTAAAATAACTGTGTTACTGGAGAGGGAGTAGTGTTGGTACACCTGTAACACTAAATTCGTGATGCGAAAAAATCTGTTCTAACTTGGTTACAATAAAAATAATAAAAAACCACAGTATATTCTCTGAGAAGAAATTAATAGAATTTAAATATAAGCTAAACAATCCTGTTTTAAATAAGTAGCCCCCACAGAGGAAATAGGTGATTTGTAAAATATGGTTAAATAAAATAAAGAGTAAGAAAAATTTTCAAAGACCAGTTGGAACTAAGGAGTGTTGGAAAATTTCTATGGAATGTAAGTGGTCAGTTAAAACACTGAACCGTGAGACTTTTGCAAATTTTGTAATTTTTATGGTTTTGTGTATTGTCTGATGAATAGCTAAGGCCAATATCAAGTAAACACGTATGTAAATTAGTATAGCACTTATACACAGTGATTTATGAAGAACTAACACATTTCTTTTTTTAATTATTCTGTTTGAAATTCACTCAGTTCCTCAATTTTTGCACCAAATTAAGCACAACATTCTGGAATTTTAGTTGCCTGTCACTAGATATGTTGATGTTCATGTTTTATTCATAATTGTTAGTTTTATTGTCAGCAACTGTTTTTGATATTTTGTTCTAGTCAACATGAAAGTGGAGTGCACATTAAATGAGCGACTCTTTCTTGTAAAGCAATACTGGATTACGAATTCAATTACAGCTACTAAAAGGGCATACCAGAGAGAATTTAGTGTTCAAAATCCTCCCCAAAAAAACACAATACTAGGACTGGTAAGCAAATTGGAAACAACTGGATCTCCAGTGAATGAAAAAGGCAAACATCGTCAGCAAAGATATCCAGCTATGTGAACTCAAATAACTCGTGCTATTCAGCCAGCGAAAATCCACATGTTATTCATGAAGCACCTATGCTCCCACTTAAAATCAGAGTTTGGTGTGCAATAACCACACAGAGAATAGTTGGACTAGCTTTTTAAAACCACTGAGTAAAAGATATGTTCAGCAGGATGGTGCTACATGTGATACATCAAATGAATCCATGGCACTAATTGTAAGTTTCTTTGATGACCAAATAATTTCCACAAACGTGTGGCCACTGAGATCTCCGAATTTGACATTGCTGAACTTCTTTCTATGGGGTTACTTAAAAGACAGGGCTTGTGCCACACATCCCCAGACATTGGACGCTCTGAAGCACAACACTACACAGGAGTGTAGTCACGATGTGTTGTTAAGCTATTGACATCAGAATCCTCCAAGTGACCAGTAACATGGAACGATGTGTTAAGTTGAGCTTATGCAGGATGGAGAACATTTTCAACATTTGCTATAGAGGTAAATAATCTCCCAAAATTCCTGTGCATTTCAGGTATAATAAGTTGACACTAGCATAACTCGTTTTGAAACAAAGAAATAACTGTGTCAGTTCTTCATAAATCATTCTGTATTATTCCAGTTGGAATAGCTGCTGGCTTCCAGTAGTTAAGATAGTTGCATTGTATTTGTATAATTAGAATTGTTGGAATAAATATTAAATATTAATAACTTAAGTAAATTGTAGCAGCAGTTTATGATTTATCATGAATCATTCTGTTGGAGGGGTAGGTGTCTCACCTGCCTCCTCCTACAATCATCTTACTCTCAGCCAGACTTTTGGATACCTACTCTAAGTACTCAATGAGACAAAGTCAGACCCTGACCATTAGCAGCATTGAAACTGTAGGCAATTTAATGACAAGTAAACCTTACAAAATAGAATTTAATTACCTTTAAATCATACGTCAGATCAATGATACCACAGTTCTTTAAATCAGTTGGTGGCAATGGTGGAATTTTTAGCTTTTTTGTAGTAGTTTCTGAACCTCCTTCAGGAACACCTGGAAAAGCCACTGTTTCTATGTCATAGGTCTCTGTTTTAGTATCCTTGTGTGGTGAAGTTACAGTAAACTTCACAATCTGCAACAGTGTTAAATATAACAATAAGTTAACCATGTTGTGTACATAACTTATATGCAAGATGTCCCAAAAAACGCATAGTATGTTATGTGGAACATCAAAGTGATTGGTTTCCCTGTCTGGAAATGCATGGTTTGGACACTGTAGCACATTGAAGTGTGAGATGGGTGTACGTCCATATTTCGTCAATCCAATATGGAGCTTTCTACATTACAAATGACCTTTAAACAGTGTACCTTCTACATCATTGCAGAGCCTATATCGGTGGTGGTGAGCCTCTTGTACATGACCCAATACGTGAGGTTGTCTTTGAAGATTTTCAATCGCTCATGGACATAAGGTCCACCACTGACATTACAGGAGTGCTATTCACCATACTCTTCATAGAACTCCACAGAAAATAGTCAAGAGGTGTCAGATCTGGTGAGTGTGCTGGCCATGGAACTGGTCCACCTCTACCAATCCATTGATTTGAATATGCAACGTTGAGGTGATTCCACACATGTACATCAAAGTGTGCTGGAGCTCATGTCGGCCATCTCTGCAGCTGTGTACTGCTGTTTAACAATGTTACTGTATTAGAAATAACACAATGCGCTAGGATGTGCACCAAGGACTCTATGGAGGAATTTAATCAGGCGCGGCTCCTCAGGGTAGGCAGGGTAGGCAGGGTAGGCAGGGTAGGCAGGGTAGGCAGGGTAGGCATTGCCTGCCCTACCATAATACATCAACAAATAATTTTTAGCTATGATTCTGCATTTTATCATGCACATGATCAAATCCTTGAATCTCAATTCCGATTCATCAAAACTGCGCTGCGTGTTTGAAACACGTGGCAGAAATGATACGCATGGAATCTGGATAGTGGAGCGCCAGCTAGCTTAACCTCTGCCGGCTTGGCCCCCTTTCCTCATTATGAGGCCCTTGAGCATGGATAAGGAAATGCTCCGTCTGTATACACACTTCAAGCATGCATAGACGCATCTGCCAGCACTCAGAACACTTTGCCTGCCCAAATCCGAATTTATGTGACTTTTTCCAAACAGCCATACTCCATGAACGAAGATCTAAGAGATCCGAATCGTGTCGTTATCACTCTGTGCAATACCAGTGTGTTGTAATACCAGTATGACCGACTTAATTAGTGAACGATTACAAAGTCCGCTTTCGCGGCACACTGACAATGAAAAGAGGAGTGTTTTAGCTATTTAACACAATGCTACAGTCCGACAATTTTTCAATTTCTTCATTCATTTTAGTTTTGGCGGTAATTCGTCTGTAAATCACACTCGTTCACTCTGCACTTATTACACAACCAAACAATATATTATTTGCATTATCCGCAATGACTTCACCCCCTTTATTTCGGATAAACGGGGTTCTACTGTATTTATCATCATCATCATCATCATCATCATCATCATCATCATCATCATCATCATTATTATTATTATTATTATTATTATTGTTACTGTTACTGTTATTATTATTGTTGTTGTTGTTACACTTTGCCTACCCTAAAATTTTGACTGCAAGCTGCCACTGAATTTAATGCATGCACAGGAATGTTATGCTCAGGTGATACATCCCCGGTATACAGATGGCTAAAGGGTTGCAGACCTTCTGTATTAAGATACCAACATGAATGTTAACAAAGTGTCAGAATCGTTCGTATTCAAACTTCAATGCTTTCCAGCATCCAAACCATGCACTTCTGGGCAGGGACTCCTATTTGAAAACTGATCAGTTTGCCATTCTGCACAACATACTAAGCACTGTCTGTGTTTTCTGGGACACTCAGTAGATAGTTAAGTAACTACTGTGGTGAGAATGTTACATAGGCAGTTAGGTTAATAAAGACAGGTGGACACACACCCAGATTTCAGGGTAGATAATTATTTTACCCATCCCAACCCAACTCCATTTTTAGTTCCTTCCAAGGTACCATTTTACAAATTCAAGTTTATTTTTAAACTACCACATTATGCAACTAAATACTAAGGCTGTTACTTTCTCCTTTTTTAAATCTGGCAGAGTTGCCTATAGTGTGGTACTGTTTTTAGAAATGGGTCTTTACCTAGCAGCGGGAATATAGCAGCAGGAATAATGTTTTTACTGAAATGATGTAATAGTTTGATATCGGACGCGGTTATCTACAGGGTCGAGGTCACAGAATGGAATGCACAAATCAACGTTCCTTTATCACAACATATTTATTCGTTAATTTACACTTTTAGCACCATATTAATTAGTTAACAACTTTCAAAATTCGATAGAATCTACACTGGTTAAAAGTTTGGGTGAAAGTTACATATTCACGCACTACCAAAAAAAAAAATACATCCTTCCAACTTGAGCATACAGACGCTAATGAATATAGTTTCTGGCGTCAGTATGACGCAACACCGCCATTCTTTTGTATTCATCCGCGCAACAGTTCTCATTGGTTGAACTCAAAGTGACGAGAAAACATTGGCTATCTTGAATATTAAAAAAAATAAGTCCCTGATACACTCAAATTAAAAGAATTAGAAATTTACACACTCTTACAAAAATATTTACATGAACGACCCTCCATTGGTCAATATTCTGTCTCATATGCCCCTTGTTTTGTTTTTCAAGTTGTCACCTTATTTACAATCTTGAAACACAATACAATACTTCTCCCTACTCCTATGATTCAATCACTTTGTACAATATTTTTTTTTTTTTTTCAGTCTTCTTCACTGTTTGTCTTTGTCCTTCGTTTTGACATGATACAGCATGTCTTTATAAATTTCACATATTCGATTACTACACAATGCATTCAGTTATTATACAATACATATCCAGTTATTGTACAACACATTTAGTTATTACACAACATGTCCAATTATTATACAATATATATTCAGTCATTGTACAATATACCCAGTTATCATATCACATATGTTGTTATTATACAATACACCTTCAGTCATTATACAATACATATTCAGTTATTGTACAACACATTTGATTACTACACAACATGTCCAATTATTACACAATACATATTCAGTTATTGTACAATATATCCTGCTATCATACCACATATGTTCTGTTATTATGCAATACATATTCAGTTATTACACAATACACATTCAGTTTTTGCATAACGCATTTAGTTATTACTCAACATATTCAGTTATTACACAATATATCCAGTTATCATACAATACATATTCAGTTATTGTACAATACATATTCAGTTCATATACAACACATACTCAGTTATTGTACATTTGACATTGACACAAATACAATTTAAGTGTATCATGGTTTATTATGTGGTTTTTGACTTGTATTCATTGCTATGAGGAGAGAAAAACAGGATACAAATTTTGAGCTAATGATTATGATCATGTTTATGGCAATATTTTACTCATTTCCTTGCCTTCTTTGTCTTATAAGCTTATGTATAGGCAGGTTGTTGAGTCGGTTCTTAAACTCTGATGTTACTAATGGTACTAATTTTCTTAATTGGGTTATTATTCATTGTTTTTTGGTTCAACATTTCTTCGAGCTTAGCATTGGCTATATTCATCTTAATTCATGGGCATTGTTTTTCTGATTATGGTTTTCCTCACTTCACTAATTGTCACTTCTTTGTCTCTTATTTCTATAAGAGAAAACTTCTATATTTATAATTATTCTGTAATTGTATTATTTTTCTTCTCAATTTATCCTCGACATCTTTGTGTCGAAATATTATATCTTTGTCATCATAATTGATTCCTTTTTATTTTTGTTCCTGACATCCTTATGTCAAAAACATATTATCTTCCATCGCTATGATTCATTTCTTTAATGACAATCAGTGTCCTCATCTGTCTTTGTTGACAATGCTCTTTGTGGTCGATATAGCCAATGACTATGTTGATTTTCTTCCTTGTTGTAATTCCTAATCTGAACACAATTTTCTATAAGTAACCCATTAAAAATTGTTATCTTCTTTCATCTCTACTACTCCTGCCTTACACATTCGTTGACAAAGACTATTTGGTCCTTTCTTTGTATGGCTTCAATTTATTTTTATGGTATCTTCCTACCAACTTGCCATTTGATATTTGCTGATCCAGTTGTATGTGCAAATCGGGAAACTACATCATACATATTTATTAAACCTCACTAAGCAAAGACGTAATATACTGAACTGTTGATTGTACCCTGTTGAGCAGGTGGTCGTGTTATTTCCTTTCTTTCACTCGCCTGTCTTCTCAAGGTACCTACATTACATTGGTCAATATTGCCCCTACTGCCACACAGGTCAACTTCCGGGACACAAAGTTGACTTGTACTTAGTTTTCCTGGACGTTGGAGGTGATCGTCGTTTCTGTATTCTGTGCAGTATCGGTCCTATCCGGCACATTTTCATTCTGTTCCTGTTGTCTTACGTTGTCGGTGTTCCCTTGGTTTCTGCCCCTTTGACGTGAACCCCTATTGTATGACGGCCTATGGCTGTTCAAGTATTCCCTACAGAATCGTATATGATTCACTTGATGGGTACGGTCTCCTGGTCTTCCACGATCATATCTATGCGTTCTGTATCTCGATTCACCCCTCGGTATCGTGTCGTGGTACCGTTGTCTTGTGTTCTCCATCCTCTCGCCATGATTATGTGGTTGTGGGAAATGGTGTGCCCCTCTCCCCCTTTCATGGGTACTCCTAGTATTTCTATGTTCTCCCTCACTCTGGTTGTTCGTAGTTGTGTTCCGGTTTAGGATGGGTGAGTTTGGGTGACCGTTCCTAAGTCTATGCTCATTAGGCCGACCATTTTGTGTTTCGAAGGCTGTCAGCAGTTCTATCATATCTGCAAAATCTACTGGCCTCGCAACAATTAACCCTGTTCTCACTGTGTCTGGGAAATGTCTTGTTATGCTGGCAATTAGTTCTGCCTCCGACAAGTTCGGGTCTAATAGCTTTCCTTTGTTGGCTACTTTCATAAAATAATCGACTAACGACAACCCTTTGGTTGGATCGTATCTACCTGTCGCTAGCTCTACCCTAGTTTGGTTTTGCTTAGCTGGGCCCCAATACCTTGATAGGAATAAATTTCTGAATGAGCTATACGACTCATGACCAGCTAGGGTTAACCTGAGCCATTCTAATGCCTTGTTTTTTAAGCTTTTCTTAACTATCATCATCCTAAGCTCGTTTGGTATCCTTTTCACTTTAAAATATTCTTCCATCTCTTTAACAAAGAGTTTTGGATCGTCTTCCTTCTCCTCGTCAAATGTAGGTGGTGTGATTTCATGTAATATGCTGTTGGTGTAACATGTGTTATGTGTTGTGTCATTGTTTGGTTGTGAACCTCTTTCTCTGTATGGTGAGTCAACATTTTGTACATTATTCAAATAACTCTCATCTTGTACATTACTTACATCTAAATCATCTTGTCTTTGTAATGCCTTCACAACATCATTTACATTAGCCAAACTTTCTTTCCCTTTTTTCATTTCTTCACAAATTGATTTTAAATCATTCTTTATTTCTAAGTGGCTTTGTTTCATATCATTTATAGCATCCTGTTGTGAAAGCATCACATCATTCATTGTCTTAATTTTAGGAATTACAATTTGTTCTACAGTTTCATTAATAATGTCTTTCTTTACTACCTCAATCTCTTTCCTTAATTCCTCAGTTATTTCTGCTTTTACATTTGTAATCTTACAGTCTACACTTGTATTACATTCTGTTATTTCATCCCTACATCTAGCAATTTCTTCTTCTAACACAATCTTATTCTCTCTCATTTCTGATTCTATTTTTCCCATCCTATCTCCTACAATTTCTATCCTAGCTTCTAAGGCTTCCTTTGTTTCATTTAAGTTTTTATGTACTAATTTTAAATTAGTTTCCATTACTTTCATATTTTCTTTACACTCCTGTCTTCCTAATTCTATTTTCTGTTCTAAGTTCTGTCTACCTAATTCCATTTTCTGTTCTAAGTCTTTTCTCACTTCCTCCATTTTCTGACCTATCTCTTCCTTATTCTGTTCCAGTTTCTGACCTAATTCTTTTTTATTATTTTCCAAGTCCTCTCTCACTCCCTCTATTTTCTGACCTATACTCTGACCTAAACTTTGTTCTATGTCCTGTTTTAATTCTGCATTATTTTGCTCCATTTTCTGACCTAATTCTACCTTGTTTTGTTCCATTTTCTGCTCTAGTCTTTCAAACATGATCATCATTAACCTTTGGTCTTTGCTTATTTCCACCTGTTCCTCACTTTCTAATTCTACCTGATAACTGGGCCTATCTGCCCCTTCCCCCACTCCTGTTTCTATCTCTTTTCGCGACATTTTAATTTCTTTGTTTAATTCACTTAAGGTTAAAAGTCCCACTACCTTGCCACTTCTGAGTATCATAAACAAATGGAAATAAAATGTATGTAAAAACAAAAATTTTGGATCCTACTTTCTTTTCCGTTGGTTCTTCGTCCAGTTATTTACGTCTCCTGGGTAGTTGGCTTCGCTAGATGATCTCCGGTGTTTTTCCCACGTTGATTCTCCGTGTATCGATGTTTTGACGGATCGTTGATATCAAACGATGGTCTAATAGCGTCTTTTTCCTGCGCGATGAGATGTGATGTTTTATCGTACTCGTAATTTTGCATTCCATTCTAAATTCGCGCTCCACGTTGGGTAAGCCATTTTGGTACTGTTTTTAGAAATGGGTCTTTACCTAGCAGCGGGAATATAGCAGCAGGAATAATGTTTTTACTGAAATTATGTAATAGTTTGATATCGGACGCGGTTATCTACAGGGTCGAGGTCACAGAATGGAATGCACAAATCAACGTTCCTTTATCACAACATATTTATTCATTAATTTACACTTTTAGCACCATATTAATTAGTTAACAACTTTCAAAATTCGATAGAATCTACACTGGTTAAAAGTTTGGGTGAAAGTTACATATTCACGCACTACCAAAAAAAAAAATACATCCTTCCAACTTGAGCATACAGACGCTAATGAATATAGTTTCTGGCGTCGGTATGACGCAACACCGCCATTCTTTTGTATTCATCCGCGCAACGGTTCTCATTGGTTGAACTCAAAGTGACGAGAAAACATTGGCTATCTTGAATATTAAAAAAAATAAGTCCCTGATACACTCAAATTAAAAGAATTAGAAATTTACACACTCTTACAAAAATATTTACATGAACGACCCTCCATTGGTCAATATTCTGTCTCAAGTGTATGGCTCCTAATTTGTACTACGTTTATAAAATCAGTGTTTCTTGTAATGGCATGTTGGTATTGTCAACTACATGCAATTAGACGCCATTGTTTAGTGTTGGGCATCCTGTAACAAACTGTTTGTTTGCTGGAAAAAGACCATTTTGTGCAGTTGTAATGTAATTTTTTGTGTATGCAGTTAAGAGAATATATTAATAAGGTAAGTGAAAACAAACTTTGCTCCTCATAGTTTGAATGTGCATAAGGATAGCTCACTAAGTTTATGTGATATTGAATCGTTAATCATTGTTACGCATATAGAAGAACATTAAAGACAGAAAATGGTGTAGTTGACTTTTACACCCTTAAAGGTTTTGCTTTTGAACTTTTTAATATCAAAACCTAAAGATAACATTATCTTCACCATTTCAATATTGTTAAATACATTTTATAAATAATTAATTGGATTGTAATAAACAAACTCTATAAAGTGGTACAATTTGGGCAACTTTCCCTTACATGGTGTTTGCAGTTTGATATGGTAGTTATACTAAAATTCTAAAATAAGAACAAATTAGAAACTAAAAACTTCACTTATCTTAGTATGTTGATATCCATGTCATGAACTTTGAATTGCCATCTATGAATTGTATTTTTAAATTTTTGTTTTCAGAGATTGGTAAATAAAAAATTGAATATGAATAATTGTTTTTCACAAAAATAAAAGATTGTAGCTTGGCAACGATTTTGTTTATATGACTTTGAGAATGAGCTGGATATAGCTTGAAACCCCTGGGTCAGAAAAATAGAAAAAGGATATCAACATACTAAGATAAGTGAAGTTTTTAGTTTCTAATTTGTTCTTATTTTAGAATCTTGTTGCTTCACTATTAATAGCTTCAATTTTTACTTAATTTAATGGTAGTTATAGATTAGATTGGATTGCATTCAGCGTGTTCACAAGTAGCCATGGAAGCCAGTGAACATTGAACATGTCAATTGAAATGTACAATCGTGTCAATAAATATACAGAATAGCATATAAAACAGATTATATACAGGCACAAAAAACAAAACAAAAAAACAGGGATGATGGACAAACACAATCAAAACTTCCCTGTAATTATAAGGCTAGCATAATGTATATAAATTGAACTTTGTTTTAAACTTTCACTAGGCTTTTCCTGCCATGTCCTATCGTTTAGTTATATTATGATTATAATTTAGTTATAATATAATTAGCAATGAATTGCATCTTTTGTCAGATTGTACTATACATATACATTTAAGTAGTTTCCACTTGGGCATCAAATGTAATTAATAATGATTTGTCACTAAAGAAGCTAGAGATTACTTACAAAGCTACATAAGCATTAAGAGGATGGTTTGTTATTCAGATAATCTTATGCAGAATAAAATGAGCTAAAAACTACTTACACTACTACCTAAGCATTAAAAGGACAATTTGTCATTCAGGCTGTCACTAAGATAATCTTAATACAGAATAAAATAAGCTATAAATTACTTAAAGCTACATAGGCATTATCAGGATAATTTGTTATTCTGATGATCTTATGTAGAATAAAATGAGCTAGAGACTACTTACAAAACTACATAAGCATTAATAGGATAATTTGTCATTCAGCTAATCTTGTACAGAATAATATGATTTTGAACATATTTAGGTACTCTTTAGCAGCAGGATTAATGACTTCATTGTCAGAAATCCAGCATTAGCTAACAACTCTTTAGCAGCAATTTTAAAAGCATTGAGACTGCCAACTTTTTCCTAAAGATCATTAGGAAGAACATGAAATATTTAGATGATTTCATAATACACACTTTTCTGGAAGCAAGAAAGTTTTACACTGGGATGATGGATGTTGCTCTTTTGTCTAGTGTTTATTTCATGAATTTAATTGTTTCTTATAAATGTGGATTGACTGCATATAAAGAATTTTAGGATCAAGAATATATACATACAAGGTAGGGTTAATATTTTCAGTCTTCTAAAAGGATCTTTACATGAACATCTTTTATGGGTATTGAAAACAGCTACAAAAATTAAAACAAAATATAGAAAGTTGCCATTTTGGCTAAAAAGAAAACAAGTTTGTTTTATGCAATGATTTTCAAAATCAAAGACAAAAGTTAATTTATTTTAAACACTTTACAGATCAAAATATAGAACTAATAGGCAATATAAAATACAAAGCTTAAGTAAGCAGCAGGGTTGCCAATCAGTACGATAATTTTGGGGGTGTACGAGAATTTGAATGTATGTACTCATGGTTGTCAACCCGTACGATAATTATGGGGTATACAAGAATTTCGATACCGGCGAAATATCATTTTGACTGGTTTGTCACATCATAGAAATGAAATTAATTACAAATAGCAACTCTACTTTTGCCCTTATGGCCTGTCTCTACCCCTCTAAGGCAACCATTTCATATCCCACTAATCCTTCTACCCTTTATCCTCTTGCAGCCAATGTGCCCAGATCTGGTAATCTCAATGAAGAAAGCACTGTTCAGAAAATTGATGATCGATCAATGGAGAAAACTCGGAATACATGATATTCCATGTGAAATAAAGAACATGCCTGAACCTGGCAGTTTCTGGAGTGTTGTTACACACATGTCACGGTGGAAATACTGATTTCAAAGAAATGGCGGAGGTTGCATTATCAATGATTTCACCTGCCCCACAGAAACACTTCTTGTGAAGGAGTTTCTTCTAAACTAGGTTTAATAAAAACCAAAATTAGAAACATTGGCACTAGATACGGTAAATGGACTTCTTCGGTCTTCTCAGCTTATGAAAGAATGTGTGGGCCCAAAAATCTGCGAGACACCGAGATGTTAAAGTTTATCTCAACAACAAATTTTTATAATGCTACAACAGTAGAGGAAGATGATGAACTTTCAGATGAATAGTGCGAGAAACATAAGTACTAAAGTGGTAATACTGACTGAAGTCAAGTGGATACCAGAAACATCAATACTATTACATTTTCATAAGTGTTATGTTGAACATTTATTGTTGTAGCATTTGGTTTATGGTGTACAATAATTTTGCTTCCAAATCTATAATTTTGAGTGGCGGTGCGATAATTTTACTTTCAAACATTGGCAACCCTGGTACGCAAGTTGTTTTTGAAAAATATATATGTAGAGAAAATATAATAATATTTAACTGCAAAAACTGCAAGGAACACAGGAATGTTGATTTGATTGAAAATATGTTTGGATATATTCAGTGTCTAAAACATAAGTCTCTATATATAGCAGCAATTTATAAAACTATTTTTTCGCTTATTTTTTCTTGCAAACTCATTTACAATGTCTGCAAAATTAGTTTTTGAAAATGAAATCAAAATGTATGTTAAAAAGCTTATTTTCCCCTCCCTCAAATTTTGATGTCCTATTTTTTTTGCACCTCAAATTCTCCCGCTCTTTAAAAACTGGACCTCTGGACAAATGCTCCAATAGCCTGTTTGTAAATTAGGGCATGGATGACCCCCCACATGCACACACATGCACTCCCATGAACCCACACAGACAGACACGCACACAGTTTTAAAAAAGTAAGAAGGAAAGAAACTTATGAGTCAGCAAGAAGTATTTTGATGTATTTCTCAATGAAAACTTTTCTGTGTGGTTTACTGAACCTATTTTTAAACGTTTCTTTTTCCTGTTTCTGTCTACTTTCTCTGCCACTTTTCCATGGTGGAGGTAAAGAAGTTATATTCCATCAAAAAATTTTGATATCAAGATTTCACCAGAAATAGATGTTTTCAGGTCACTGAGTCCATTCACGTGTGTGTGTGCATGCACGGTGCATGTGCATGTTCATTTTCACATGCATCTGTTGGTCTCTCCACCTCAGACTACTCTTTGCATGAAAAATTATTCTTATTTTCTCAAAAATGATTGAAATAACACGTTCAAGTTATTTGTACAACTGAATCTTGAGTTCTCTGCAAATAGCCTGTGAAGTCTTCATTTTGAATGAATTTCTTACAACTGCTAAACCATAAGAGCTTACAAAAATGTATATCTCATTAAAATAGACCATTTACGTGAAATAAATTTTTTGTGGCAATAACCATATCTAAGATTGACCAACAGTAAGTTTGTTGGCATAAATAAATAATAATTACCATATCTAAGATATTTTCTGCTACTGGTTTAAATTTTTCAATTCTTTTAATGTTTATGGTAATTTTTATGGCAAATGAAATGTATATTTTGAATTTTCTGGCTATACACCATATAGTCCTGTTTATTCTTGATGACTTTTGCACAACTGATAAACTGTAAGAGATAGACCTCTTACTATACAAAAAATGTAGATCTCGTTTGGTGCTGTTTTTGCAATTATTATTACGGAATGCACTGTGCTATGAGACTCATTTCCTATCTAGGTCGTGGTAACAGATGGAATGAAATATCACACAATAATTCTTCACTACAATGTAATATTTTATTAACACTTCATTGATACTTTATATTAAGTAATTCCTATCAGCACCATTCCAAATGCTTAAAAACCTTTCCACTTTTTCACTTAGTGGAACTTATGCTTGATGAAAGTTTGGTGAAAGTTCCATGTTCACACTACATAAAAATGTCTTTTCAGCTCGGAGATACACACGCGAGTGAACAGTTTTTTGGCGTCGTTTGACGCGACACCGCCTTTTTCATATTCATCTGCGCATGCGTCCATCAAATAGTTCTTTCTCGTTAGGGAAGCGATCCCTAATCCTGCTCCCCTACTTTTATTATGGAACACATACAATTCTAATATTTATACATATATATTAAAATCAAATATGGAAAGATTTATGACGTCTTTGTGCAAACTTAGTTGTTCGTAACAATGAACCTTATCAACATGTTTTCATCATTTAACTATCTCATACCAACATCAAAAAACGAATTACACTTTTAACAAACATTCACATGAACGATTTTCTTTTGGGGTCTTCTAATATTCTGTCTCACATGCCCCTTGTTTTGTTTTTCAAGTTGTCACCTATATTTACAATCTTGAAACACAATACAATACTTCTCCCTACTCCTCTGATGCAATCACGGCAGTGCCGTGGCCGAGCGGTTAGCGCGCTCGCCTATCACCTAGGCGGCCCGGGTTCGATCCCAGGGACCCGCATGTGGTATTCGTGGTGGACGAAGCGGCGTCGGGGCGGGTTTTCTCCGGGTACTCCGGTTTCCCCCGCCATCTCATTCCACCGGTGCTCCATCTTCATGTATCATCCGTGTCACTGCCTGCGGTGCCGTAGTAGTAAAAGCGGGCGTTAAACACTACAACAACAACAGATGCAATCACTTTGTACAATATTTTTTTTTTCTTTACAGTCTTCTTCGCTGTTTGTCTTTGTCTTTTGTTTTGGCATGACACAGCATGTCTTTATAAATTTCACATATTCAGTTACTACACAATACATGTTCAGTTACTACACAATACATGTTCAGTTATTATACATCACATATTCAGTTATTATATAATACATATTCAGTTATTGTACAACACATTCAGTTATTATACAACATATCCAGTTATTATACAACATATCCAGTTATTATACAACATATGTTCAGTTATTATACAACATGTATTCAGTTCTTATACAACACATACTCAGTTATTGTACATTTGACATTGACACAAATATAATTTAAGTGTATCATGGTTTATTATGTGGCTTTTGACTTATGTTCCTTGTTATGAGGAGAGAAAAACAGGATACAAATTTTGAGCTAATGATTATGATCATATTTATGGCAATATTTTATTCAGTTCTTTGCCTTCTTTGTCTTGTAATGTCTTATCTATAGGCAGGTTGTTGAGTCGGTTCTTATACTCTGATGTTATTAATGGTACCATTTTTTAATTGGGTTCTTATTCATTATTATTTGGTTCAACATTTCTTCGAGCTTAGCATTGGCTATATCCATCTTAATTCATGGGCATTGCTTTTCTGATTATGGTTTTCCTTACTTCACTAATTGTCACCTCTTTGTCTCTTATCTCTGTAAGAGAAAACTTCTATACTTATAATTATTCTGCAATTGTATTATTTTTCTTCTCAATTCACCCTCGACATCTTTGTGTCAAAATATTTTATCTTTGTCATCACAATTGACTCCTTTTTATTTTTGTCCTGACATCCTTATGTCAAAAACACATTATCTTCCGTCGCTATAATTCATTTCTTTAATGACAATCAGTGTCCTCATCTGTCTTTGTTGACAATGCTCTTTGTGGTCAATATAGCCGATGACTATGTTGGTTTTCTTTCTTTTGTTGTATTTTCCAATCTGAACATAATTTTCTATAAGTAACCCATTAAAAATTGTTATTTTCCATCATCTCTACTATTCCTGCCTACATATTTGTTGGCAAAGACTATTTGGTCCTTTCTTGTATGGTTTTAATTTATTTTTATGGTATCTTCCTACCAACTTGCCATTTGTATTCTGTAGCTCATATGTATGGTCACCCAGCTGTTTTGTTATGACCAGCAGTCCAGTATACAGTAGTTCCATCTTTCTCTTTGTAGCCATCACGGTGTCGATGTCAATTGTTAATCTCTTGGGTTTTGTGTTGTTGGTCATCCACTCGGTTGGGACAAACTTAGTTGTTGTAATTTCCCTGAGTGTTGGTGGTGGTGGTTGTTCTTTCAATCATAACAAATGGAGAGAACACCGTTTTTAAAAGTTCCCAAATGACAAAATCTTCTTGTTTTGACACCATTCTCTGAAAGCTAGCTCTTCCTGAAGTCTCTGCTATCACCTTTCTCCAGGATCCTTCTGAATTGATGCTAATGCTGTGCTGAAATATTTCGGTTGGTTCTCAAGGATAGTTGGTGTGCATCTTCTTTGAGCTAATAACGTTATAATTTTACTTGCAGCCACAACACAACAGCTCTGCGGCTCTGAAACAACAGAAATAGGTCACCTGGTGATAGCATTTGTAAGAAGTACAGGTTATTTCCAATCTCAAAAAAATTATAGCTTACCTGATTTCATAAAAAATGCAGTAAACAAGCCACAGTTCCTTCAATAACAAACTGACAGCCATATTTGCAGCAAGTGTCACGTGACACCCAGCCATGTTAGTCACGTGACTCCAACACTTCGACCTTCTTCGCCGCTGGACCGGTGTGCAATGTAAGGTTAAGTATGAGCGATACAAAACAGATGTATTTCACATTACATGTTTAGGCATGTAGTGTTGCAACATTGTGGCAGGCTTTATGAAATCTTTTTATATTATAATGCTCTGGTGATGTTGCTTCCATTTTCGCTAATAATACAGTACACTAATGTGAAAGAATAATCATCAGTTAACACACTTGAACCTCCAACTATTCGGTTCTGAACAAGATGAACACGAAACATAACATAATAGAGATGTGGCAACCATGTGCTTCGTATGCAGTTGCCATGTTGTGCTTTAGCAAACAAAAACCAATTGAAAGTTTAGCAAAAACAGTAAAAATAAATGAAGCATTTGTTTCCAGCAATTGCTTTTTCAAAGCATTTGCTTGTACACTTAGTCATTTCATTTGATAATAGATTTGTTAAAAATTTAAGAAAAGAATCGAAACATAAACTTTCATGGTTAAACCTGGCAATGATGCAACCTATTCTCCTCTCATCTGCACTATCCCCTTACCCCACCTGCTACTTTTGATTTGTATCGCTTGTAGCCTGAACTTCTGTATAGCAATTAAGTAACTGAAGTTGAAACTACATACAACTCAATTTAAATAAGGAAATAATGAAGCTATTAACAGTAAAGAAACAAGAATCTAAAGTAAAAACAAATTAGAAACTAAAAGCTTCACTTATCTTAGTAATATTAGCACCAAACAACTTGGAATATTACTAAGATAAGTGAAGCTTTTAGTTTCTACTTTGTTTTTACTTTAGATATATACAACTCATTAAATTCTATGAACATACTTCACTGTATCTAACTTCTGCACTTCATTTTGGGTAATGTCTATGTTAAACTATCATATTCATAACAAAAGCTTACTGTGAAATGACCACATTTGGCTTTCCATTAAACTACCTTTGCAGCATAATGAAATCAATGTTTAGTAACTATATATCTACTTATCATACCTACTTAACTAGGCATTACACAAGGTTAAAAATTAAGGCCTTATTTATTTCTTCTTTACATAAACTGCTTATATAATCAATAAAAGATGAAGGATTCCTAGCTGTAGAATCTGCAGATGACACATCAATTATAGTAACCGGTGATAGAGCAACAAAGGCACAAAATAAGGCAAATAAACTATTAAACACACTAAGTGAACACCTTGCAGGTTTAAGTATGTCACCTAAACATAAAAAAACTGAATGGATACAAATTACCCTAAGTAATAAAAAACAGACACACACACTAATATAAATAAAATATAAATAAGTTGAGATAGGTGACAAAAACAAATTACTTAGGATTAGTTATAGATAGTAACTTCAAATGGAATAACCATGTAGAGAAAATAACTGATGAGATAAACAGAGTCTTATACATCCTAAAGCAAACAAAACAAGTCTCAGATAAACAGACTATTGTACAGCTATACTTTGCATCATGAGTTATGCAGTGATACTTTGGGAAGCTGCAGGAAAAAATGCATCTTTAAGAGACTTTGGCTACAAAAACAAGCAATTAGAATAATTCAAAAGTTAGAAAAAACTGAAACCTGTAAAAGCTTATTGATAACTCTAAACAAACAAAAACTTATTAAAACCATAAAATTCTTCCTTATCCAAATTGCCTTCTATAATTAGAAGAGTGTAAAAGAAACAGTAGTAGTTCTGTACCTCTCTTGGGCTTTTACTGTGTATGCATATATTTCTGTTAAATATAGGGTTAAAGTTTAAATTTAAACATGTATTTTTTAATGTGTGTGATGAATGACTGTACAATGTATTTATATTGCGAATAAGTCTGATTGTGAGTGTGATTCTGATCTCTGAGGGTGCATTTTTTATTATTTTTAAATAATAGAAATATTTTCTTATCCTACTTTTACCTTTCGAAATTTGCATTTCACTTCAGACACGTTCACATTACTAACATTATCCACTTCTATTGTAATGGGAACTTCCTGCCCAGGAACAAAACCACTTGCCGGCAGGTTAACTACCATTTCCAATGGACCTGATTTGCAGCAGCAGCAACAGAAGTGCTTATGAGATTCTTGTTTCACAGCTTCCTGAAATATATTTTTAATCATTATTTGAAACATATATTTAATTTATTTGATAATGAAGAACATTGTTTTAAAACCACCAAATGTAAAAACTGTCAAAATATATAATATATTAATTGAATTCATTCATGTATTTATTCATTCACATATTTATTCATTCATTTATCTATTTATTCATTTATTCATTCATTTATTTATTCATTCATTTATTAATTCATTCATTCATTTATTTATTTATTTATTATAGAGTTTCTTGTCCTCAGTGAGAATTTTTAAATTAATCAGATCTACTGTGTGTTTTTTACGAATATCTTCTCCCATGTGTCCAATTCTTTTTTACTTGAATGTGTTTTATAAGATAGACACTGTTTTCATGTTGTAGCTGTGGTTCTAAAATGGTTTTGATTTTTCATTTATTTTTATTTAGTGTGCCTGGGATGTTCTTCATGATGGATGTCAATATTTCTTTTTGTCTTCCCTAAATATTTTCTGTTGCAGTATTCATATCTGATTTCATATACTGATTTTTCTTTTGTAGACAGGGGTGGCTTTTCCAAATTGCTTGATTTTAACCCTTTGTGATGCATAGCATAGTAAAGTGTAGTGAAATGAAAAATGGCCTGCTGTGCTCAGCATAGTAGAACATATTAACCTTATCATTTCATATGGGTTCTACTAATGCTGACCCTGGCTTTTAGGAGCTGTGTCATTGTAAACGTTCTCCTGTTGCACTGTTACAACAATTGCAACATGAAAGAAACTAATACCAAGCTATAAATAACACTCCTTAGAGCTGAGTGCAGTTGTGTAAGTAAGCAGTTTCCAGGCACATTTTTAGCTAATTCAGTACCATGGAGGCCGTTCCAAGAACATCACAAGCTAGAAAGTGCTGTAGTGATAAGGTATTGTCAACAGATGAGGAAATACTTGCAGCAGTTTATGAGGAACTCGTAGATTGCCAAAGTAGCTCCGACAAATCTTAGTTTGGCGAGTTAGAGGAACACAGTGATATGGTACAAAGTGACAGTGAAGGTACTGAGGAACAGGTAGCAGAACAGGTGGCTAAAATTAATGCAAAACAAACTAAAACTAAATTAGTACCTGCACAATGGACCTACAATTTAACTTTCAATGAGCTAGAAATGTCCTCATCGCCTGCAGGTGTAAATCATTCTATTCCTCCAGAAAGTCCAGAAATGGATTATTATCAACTTTTTATAGGTTCCAGCTTTTGTGGCAAAATTGCAGAGGAAACCAATAGGTATGCAGCTCAAATTCAAGCTAAAAAGTAGATCCAAAATGGTGAGACAGAATATTAGACCCCAATAGAAAATCGTTTATATAAATGTTTGTTAAAAGTGTATAAATATTAGAATTGTTTGTGTTTTAACAATAAAAACTATTTGCGCGGATGAATACCGCGGATGAAAAAAAAATGACGGTATGTCATGCCAAAGCGACGCCAAGAAACGATTCAGTAGCGTCTATATGTTCAACGTGATAAGACGTGTTTTGGTAGCGTGTGAACATGGAACTTTCACCAAACTTTTATCCAGTGTAAATTCTACCAAATAACAAAAGTGTAAAGTTTTTCAAGTATTTAATATGGTGCTGAGAGTGTAAAATATCGAAGTGTTAATAAATAAATGCATCGTGATAAAGAAACATTGATATATGCATTCCATCTGTTACCACGACCCTGTAGATAGAAAACGAGTCTCATAGCACAGCCAATCCCCGTATTAATCATTTAAAAACAGCACCAAAATGGCTTACCCAACGTGGAACTCGAATTTAGGATGGAATGCAAATTACGGGAATTGAAATCGCGATAAACATCAAGTGACGCAATCTCATCGCGCAGGAAAGAAGATGCCATAAGACCATCGTTTGATATCAAGATTAGGACAACAACGAACGGATAATCAACGTGGGAAAAACACCGGAGATCATCTAGCGAAGTCAACTGCCCAGGAGACGTAAATGACTGGACGAAGCAACAGAAAAAAAAAAAAAAAAAAAAAGTAGGATCAAAAATTTTTGTTTTCACATACAGTTTATTTTCATTTTTATGTTACTGAGAAGCGGCAAAGTAGTGGGACTTTTAACCCTAAGTGAATTGAATAAAGAAATTAAAATGTCGCGAAAAGAGATAGAAACAGGAGTGGGGGAAGGGGCAGATAGGCCTAGTTATCAGGTAGAATCAGAAGGTGAGGAACAGCTACGATAAGCAAAGACCAAAGGTTATTAATGATCATGTTTGAAAGACTGGAACAAAGTTTAGGTCAGAGCATAGAACAAAAACTAGAACAAAATAAAAAAGAAATAGGTCAGAAAATGGAACAAAACAAGGTAGAATTAGGTCAGAAAATGGAACAAAATAACGCAGAATTAAAACAGGACATGGAACAAAGTTTAGGTCAAAGTATAGGTCAGAAACTGAAGGAAGTGAGACAGAACTTAAAGCAGAAAATAGAATTAGGAAGACAGGAGTGTAAAGAAAATATGAAAGTAATGGAAACTAATTTAAAATTAGTACATAAAAACTTAAATGACACAAAGGAAGCCTTAGAAGCTAGGATAGAAATCGTAGGAGATAGGATGGGAAAAATAGAATCAGAAATGAGAGAGAAAAAGATTGTATTAGAAGGAGAAATTGCTAGATGTAGAGATGAAATAACAGAATGTAATACAAGTGTAGACCATAAGATTACAAATGTAAAAGCAGAAATAACTGAGGAATTAAGGAAAGAGATTGAGGTAGTAAAGAATGACATTATTAATGAAACTGTAGAACAAATTGTAATTCCTAAAATTAAGATGATGACTGATGTGATACATTTGCAACAGGATGCTATAAATGATATGAAACAAAGTCACTTAGAAATAAAGAATGATTTAAAATCAATTTGTGAAGAAATGAAAAAAGGGAAAGAAAGTTTGGCTAATGTAAATGATGTTGTGAATGCACTACAAAGGCAAGATGATTTAGATGTAAGTAATGTACAAGATGAGAGTTATTTGAATAATGTACAAAATGTTGACTCACCATACAGAGAAAGAGGTTCACAACCAAACACTGACCCAACACACAACACATGTTACACCAACAGCATATTACTGAAATCACACCACCTACATTTGACGAGGAGAAGGGAGACGATCCAAAACTCTTTGTTAAAGAGATGGAAGAATATTTTAAAGTGAAAAGGATACCAAATGAGCTTAGGATGATGACAATCAAGAAAAGCTTAAAAAACAAGGCATTAGAATGGCTCAGGTTAACACTAGCTGGTCATGAGTCGTATAGTTCATTCAGAAATTTATTCCTATCAAGGTATTGGGGCCCAGCTAAGCAAAACCAAACTAGGGTAGAGCTAGCGACAGGTAGATATGATCCAACCAAAGGGTTATCGCTAGTCGATTATTTTATGAAAGTAGCCAACAAAGGAAAGCTATTAGACCCCAACTTGTCGGAAGCAGAACTAATTACCAGCATAACAAGACATTTCCCAGACACAGTGAGAACAGGGTTAATTGTTGAGAGGCCAGTAGATTTTGCAGATATGATAGAATTGCTGACAGCCTTCGAAACACAAAATGTTCGGCCTAATGAGCATAGACATAGGAACGGTCACCCAAACTCACCCATCTTAAACCGGAACACGGGTACAAACAACCAGAGTGAGGGAGAAGATAGAAATACTAGGAGCACCCATGAAAGGGGGAGAGGGGCACACCATTTCCCACAACCACATAATCATGGCGAGAGGATGGAGAACACAAGACAGTGGTACCACGACACAATACCGAGGGGTGAATCAAGATACAGAACGCACAGATATGATCGTGGAAGACCAGGAGACTGTACCCATCAAGTGAATCACATACGATTCTGTAGGGAATACTTAAACAGCCAAAGGCCATCATACAATAAGGGTTCACGCCAAAGGGGCAGAAACCAATGGAACACCGACAATGTAAGACAACAGGAACAGAATGAAAATGTGCCAGATAGGACCGATGCTGCGCAGAATACAGAAACAACAATCACCTCCAACGCCCAGGAAAACTAAGTACAAGTCAACTTTGTGTCCCGAAGTTGACCTGTGTGGCAGCAGGGGCAATATTGACCAACATTGTATAGGTACCTTGAGGAGACAGGCAAGTGAAAGCAAGGAAATAACCAATCCACCAATGATCAGGCTTAAGGCATGGGATATCGAATTGCCAGCGATGATTGATACAGGAGCCAGCACATCAGTATGTGACGAACAGCTATTCCAGGAATTAATAACTAAAAGAAATGCTGAATTCTTGCCTGTGTGTGGAGTGTATTGCAGCACAGCAATTGGCAAGAAAAAGGAACATGTTAAATACCAGGTAAGGCTGGTAATAGAAATCGGAAGTTGGAAGTTCGATTTTATTGCCCTGGTAATACCTAGACTAACAGCTACCCTAATCATTGGCAGTGATTTGCTTAATCTTTGGAGGTCGGTGATTAATTATGACCTACATGAATTCATTATTAAGGAAGGAACCTCAGAATGCACTGCGAAGTTCCTGGAGGAAGAAACATGCCAGGAGGAACCAGACCAGACAGGGATCCATCCGGATGAACAATTCTTTGTGGAGAACATCAATGTCCACGAGAATAGGTTGGTAGACCTAAGGGTAAATAAGGAGAAAACAGGTTGGACGAGTGAGGAGGAAACTAATGTTTGCAGCCATTGGATCTGCACAGAAGACGAGTATGTTACCTCGAACAACTACCAATCTGAACCACTACCAACAGATGGAGAAGAACCGATGTCACAGCTAATTGATGAGAAGGTCTGGGGGGCACATGGCATCTCTGAAGAGGAAAGGAACCAACTTAGAAAAATATTGATTAAAAACAAGAAAGTTTTTAATAAAAAGCCAGGTACATGTAATAAGTACGTACATACTTTTACAGTAAGAGATATCACCCCCTATTCACATAAATCCAGGCCCATCCCCAACTCCATCAGGGAGGAAGCTGACAGAGTGATCCAGAAAATGTTAGCGGACGGAATAATAGAGCCGTCGGACTCATGTTATGTGAATCCAGTGGTATGGGTCCATAAAAAAGAGGGAAAATTGAGGATGACCATCGAGGCAAGGAAGATAAATGCACATACCTTGCCAGATCATTACAGGCCTGAGGGGGTAGACCAACTGATATCGAAATTGAAGGGAGGTCAACATTTTACAAGTCTTGACTTGACAGCATCATTCTGGCAAATTCCTCTTCATCCAGATGTCAGGAAATATACCTGTTTCTTGCACAAAGGAAAGGTGTACCATTTTTTAAAATGTGCCTTTGGATTATTGACCAGTAGCAGTGCACTACTGAGGGCTCTAGACAAAGTTTTTGGGGATACTATCGAGGCTTTTGTAATGCAATATGTTGACGATTTTTTAATATACAGCAAGAATTCCGAGTCACACTTACATCACATAGATTATGTATTGTCCAAGTTCCAGGAAAGCAACATGACCCTAAATTTGGAAAAGTGTGAATTTTTCGTCAAAGAGGCAGAATTTCTAGGCCACATCATTACGCCTGATGGTATACAACCTAATCCGGAGAGGGTCAAGGCCATAGAGCATATACCACCCCCACGAAACTTGAAACAGTTGAGAAGGTTTCTGGGCATTTTACAGTACCAGTCAAAATTCGTGGTCAACTACGCTAAGGAATTAGTAACCCTTAGAGCACTGTTGAAAAAAGATACTAAGTGGGAATGGAATGCTGAACACCAGGTGGCCTTTGAGAATATCAAAGAACTTTTCAAGCACAGTATTCTCCTGGAACGACCGGATCCAAATTCACCTTTTCTAATATACACCAATGCTAGTGCGCACTCATATGGAGCAATATTAGCACAAGAAGATGCAGATGGCAACAAACATGTGATTGCCACAGCTTCTAGATTTCTAAACAAGATAGAAGCCAATGCCTGCATAACAAAATTAGAAATAGGTGCAATCCATTTTGTGTTACAAAAGTTCAGGCAATATATATATCATTATAAAATAATTATATATACGGATCACGTAAGCCTGTCCTTCATTCAAAAATGCAAGCTAACCAACTCCAAAATGTCAAGGTACATACACGAAATAACATCACACGACATAGAGGTCAAACATATCCCGGGCAAGGAGAACATCTTTAGTGACTTATTGTCAAGGTTAAGGTCGGAGAGTCACATACCCGAGACGATATACAATCCACACCATGAAATTAAAATCATGCAGATAAATAGTAAAGAAAGCAACGAAATCTTACAAGACTTCAAAAACATAGCGAAGCTACAACAAGAAGACCCTGAATTGAAGAGGCTATTCGACAAGGCTCCAGACATAGTATCAAAACTGGAAGCCAAGATAGGCAAATTTAGGAACATCCTATTTAAATTACATGGTCGCGACGCAAGGAAGTGGAAAATGATGGCACCAAATTCCTTACAGGACAGGGTCATTTTGGCATTCCACCACTCAATGCTTCACTCTGGTACTGAGAGAACAATGCTTGCAATTGAGGAAGTATTGTACATCAAACATCTTGGCAAGAAAGTCAGGAAGTTAATTTTCTCATGCGAATTATGTCAGAAGGCGAAGCCAATTAATGTAAGATACGATGTCGTTCCACAATCCATCGTGAGGAACGAGAAAAATGCATTGGTGTGTATTGACGAGCATGGAGAGCTACCAAGGGGGAAAGATGGAAACAGATACATCTTTGTCATGTTTGATGTTTTCACAAAATTCACTAAAATATACCCCATTAAGAACATTAAAAGCAGAACTTGCCTAGATAAAATCATCAAGGATTACATCCCAAAATATGGGAGGATAAAATGTATTCTATCGAACAATGCAACAAGCATAAGAGTAAGTTATTCCAGAACACCTTAAGAACATTAGGAATAAAATTGTACTATTCCTCAGCGTATTATCCCCAAGGAAACCCGACTGGGAGAACCATGAGGGATATAAGCATATATTTCCGCCTACTCTGCCACAGAGACCACACTTCCTGGACGGAAAAATGCGGGTACATAGAGGAGGTGATTAACCATTCGGTGAACCCCACGACCAAGTTCGCCCCAATCGAATTGATGACCAACACGAAACCCAAGAGATTGACAATTGACATTGACACTACGATGGCTGCTCAAAGGGAATTGTCAGAGAAGGAAAAATGTCAATTGGCATTCAGAAGATTACAGCAAAAGGCTGAAAAAGGGAGGAACAAGATAAAAAGATTCGTCAGGAAATGGTCCCCACAAATTGGAGAAAAGGTGCTCTTAAAAAGCCACAAAGCATCCAAGGCATATGAGAAAAGGTCTGGAAAGATGGAGCTATTGTACACTGGACCACTGGTCATAACAAAACAGCTGGGTGACCACACGTATGAGCTACAGAATACAAATGGCAAGTTGGTAGGAAGATACCATAAAAATAAATTAAAGCCATACAAAGAAAGGACCAAATAGTCTTTGCCAACAAATATGTAAGGCAGGAATAGTAGAGATGATGGAAAATAACAATTTTTAATGGGTTACTTATAGAAAATTATGTTCAGATTAGAAAATACAACAAGAAAGAAAATCAACATAGTCATTGGCTATATTGACCACAAAGAGCATTGTCAACAAAGACAGATGAGGACACTAATTGTCATTAAAGAAATGAATTATAGCGACGGAAGATAATATGTTTTTGACATAAGGATGTCAGGGACAAAAATAAAAAGGAATCAATTATGATGACAAAGATGTAATATTTCGACACAAAGATGTCGAGGGGAATTGAGAAGAAAAATAATACAATTGCAGAATAATTATAAGTATAGAAGTTTTCTCTTATAGAAATAAGAGACAAAGAGGTGGCAATTAGTGAAGTAAGAAAAACAATAATCAGAAAAGCAATGCCCATGAATTAAGATGGATATAGCCAATGCTAAGCTCGAAGAAATGTTGAACCAAACAACAATGAATAATAACCCAATTAAGAAAAATGGTACCATTAGTAACATCAGAGTTTAAGAACCGACTCAATGACCTGCCTATACATAATAAGCTTACAAGGCAAAGAACTGAATAAAATATTGCCATAAACATGATCATAATCATTAGCTCAAAATTTGTATCCTGTTTTTCTCTCCTCATAGCAAAGAATACAAGTCAAAAACCACATAATAAACCATGATACACTTAAATTCTATTTGTGTCAATGTTGAATGTACAATAACTGAGTATGTGTTATATAAGAACTGAATATGTGTTGTGCAATAACTGAATATGTATTGTATAATAACTGAATATGTATTGTATAACAACTGGATATGTTGTGTAATAACTAAATGTGTTGTACAATAACTGAATATGTATTGTATAATAACTGAATATGTATTGTATAATAACAGAACATATGTGGTATGATAACTGGATACATTGTACAATAACTGAATATGTATTGTATAATAACTGGATATGTTGTGTAATAACTGAATGTGTTGTACAATAACTGAATATGTATTGTATAATAACTGAATATGTGATGTATAACAACTGAACATATATTGTGTAGTAATTGAATATGTGAAATTTATAAAGACATGCTGTATCATGCCAAAACAAAAGACAAAGACAAACAGCGAAGAAGACTGTAAAGAAAAGAAAAAAATATTGTACAAAGTGATTGAATCAGAGGAGTAGGGAGAAGTATTGTATTGTGTTTCAAGATTGTAAATATAGGTGACAACTTGAAAAACAAAACAAGGGGCATATGAGACAGACTATTAGACCCCAATAGAAAATCGTTCATATAAATGTTTGTTAAAAGTGTATAAATATTAGAATTGTTTGTGTTTTAACAATAAAAACTATTTGCGCGGATGAATACCGCGGATGAAAAAAAAAATGGCGGTGTGTCGTGCCAAAGCGACGCCAAGAAACGATTCAGTAGCGTCTATATGTTCAACGTGATAAGACGTGTTTTGGTAGCGTGTGAACATGGAACTTTCACCAAACTTTTATCCAGCGTAAATTCTACCAAATAACAAAAGTGTAAAGTTTTTCAAGTATTTAATATGGTGCTGAGAGTGTAAAATATCGAAGTGTTAATAAATAAATACATCGTGATAAAGAAACATTGATATATGCATTCCATCTGTTACCACGACCCTGTAGATAGAAAACAAGTCTCATAGCACAGCCAATCCCCGTATTAATCATTTAAAAACAGCACCAATGGGAAGAAACAAATTCAAGGGAGATACAAGCCTATTTAGATATTTTGATATATATGGGGATGGTGGATTTACCTGAAATTAGTTATTACTTTTGGGGATTTTTGCGTTTGTCCAATTGTAAGACAAGCAATGACATTGCTTTCAAAGGATATCATAATATCTTCACCTGAATGATGAATCTGCAAAGCCACAATTAGGGGTAGAGTCTTATGATTATCTGTATAGGGCACAATCTGCTTTAGACGTAATCAAAAAGTTTACAAATATCTACAAACCAAATCGCAATCTCTGTATTGATGAAGTGATGATAGGTTTCTAAGGGCTCTTCTTTTTGAAACAATACATGCCCGCTAAACCTACAAAGTGGGGGATAAAGGTATGGGGTATTGCAGACAGTAAAAGTGGGTATTTACTGACCTGTAAAATGTATCTGGGGAAAAAAGAGGTGAAAAACAGTGATCATCTACTTGGAGAGCAGGTTGTTTTAGACATGTGTCAGAAATACATGGGATTGTGGCACCATGCCTACTTTGATAATTTTTTTACTTCCACATGGTTAATGAAATTACTTTTAGAGAAGAAGATACATGTGTGTGGTACAACCCGTGCTGGAAGGAAAGACTGGCCAAAATAATTTTCGAAGCCAAAACAATTCAAACTGAAAAGGGAGGAATCTTGCAAACTGCAACATGAAGGTGTAACTGCAATAGTCTGGCATGATAACAGGGATGTTCTCTTATTAACCACCAACTCCAATCTTAGAACAAATGGAAAGGTGGAAAGGAAGAGTGGCAGGGGAAGAGAACAAATAAAAATACCTTGTCCTAATGCAGTGATAAATTGCACACGTAATATGTCAGAGACTGATCTCGCAAACCAAAGGATGGAGTATTATGGTATTGGCCGACCTTAAAAAAATGCTAGAGATATTTGGTCCATTTCATAGTGAATGTTGCTATTGTTAATAGTTTTATAATATACATTTCAACCAGACCTGCTTCTACAGCTCATGGCAATAGACTTCTTCACTACAGACAGAATTTAGTGCGACAGCTAATCACAAAACTTCACGTCCTGCAAGCAAGTGGAATTTCAACATAGCCTACCTTCTGCTACTCCTGTACCCAGTTCTCTTCACACCCTCATAAAAATTTGAGGCCAACTGAAATTGTGTACACAGTGTATTGTAAAAAAAAGGAAAACACAATCAGGCCTTGGCATACAGCACAGTACAAGTGCAAACAGTGTGACATTGTAAGATTTAAAGCTTTCACGGCGCACGTTATTTATTATAGTTTCACGGGCGATCAGCCGTGTGAGGTTTGAAAATATTGAGCTTTCGGCCATTCTAAACTCCATGGCCTTCGTCAGAATGAAATGACCGTTATTTTTCCCGCTCCCCATATATATACAATGTTAGATGAGAGGGGGTTGCGTTGCCCTGGCCAATGAGCGGGTGACGATTTGTGATTGGGCCTGCTGTTTCGGGCTATGTTTGTCACCGGCCACAGTGTTTTCTTGAGGGTCAGTACTTGGACCAGAATCACTATAGTTGCTGTTGTGAATGTGTTTCATGGCTATTGTACAGGCAGGGCTTAGCTGAAGTCCGCGGTCCCTGTTGTAATTGTTTGGATGTAGTTTGATTTGAATGGCTTCCTTAATGACTCTGTCCCAGTATTTATCCGTGTGCTCCAGAACTTTGATGTCTTCAAAGTTTATTTTGTGGACATACTCTATACAATGCTCGGCCACTGCTGACTTATCTGGTTGTAGGAGCCTGATATTGCGTTGATGTTCTTTACACCTTTCTTCTATTGTGCATCCTGTTTGACCTACATACACTTTACCACATTCGCAAGGAATCCTGTAAACTCCTGGGACCTTGAGTCGAAGTGGTTCTTTTACCGGTCTAAGGTATTCTTGGATCTTCTTTGGAGGTGTGAAGAAGGTCTTGATGTTATACCTAGCGAGTATGCGGGAGATCTTGTTTGAGACGGAACCGTAGAATGGTATGTAGGCTTTGTTCGGCCAGCTATCCATCCTTTGAGTGAGGCGTTGGGGGTTGTTTCGATTGTTTTCAACCTTCTTGCGTGCCTTTTTGATGTCGTTATCACTGTATCCATTTTTCAGCAATGTGTCTCGTAGGTATTTAAGTTCCTGCTTAATGTGGTCTTCATCCGCAATATCGAAAGCTCGGTGAAACAAGGTGGAGATAACTGTCTTCTTTTGAGTAGGATGGTGGTGACTGGAGGCGTCCAAGTAGCGGTTGGTGTGTGTTATACCGTGTGACCTAGGCTGCCGTCCGGCTTCTTGTAGACCAGAACATCTAGGAAGGGGAGTGAGCCATCGATCTCAACTTCCATGGTAAACTTGATGTTCGCATGTAGGTTGTTGAGGTGATCTAAGAAGGTGGAAAGTTTTCCTTTTCCATGTGGCCAGATAACAAAGGTATCATCCACGTATCTGAAGAAAGCCTTTGGTTTGTCTGAGGTGGTATCCAGGGCAGTACGTTCAAAGCTCTCCATGAAAAAGTTGGCAATAGCAGGTGACAACGGTGAACCCATGGCTACCCCATCCGTCTGTTCGAAGAACTGGCCATTGTAATTGAAGTATGTGGAAGTGAGCGTGTATCTGAAAAGCTGGGTGATGTCTTCCGGAAACCATTCAGATAGGAGCTGTAGTTGTTGTTGTAGTGTTTAACGCCCGCTTTTACTACTACGGCACCGCAGGCGGTGAAACTGATGATACATGAAGATGGAGCACCGGTGGAATGAGATGGCGGGGGAAACCGGAGTACCCGGAGAAAACCCGCCCTGACGCCGCTTCGTCCACCACGAATACCACATGCGGGTCCCTGGGATCGAACCCGGGCCGCCTAGGTGGAGCTGTAGCGAGTCCTCTAGTGGCACTCTGGTGAACAAGGATTCCACATCAAAGCTCACCAAAATATCATCCGGGTCCACTTTCAGCGCTGAAATTTTCTGTATAAAGTGACTGGAATTTGCAATATGATGTTGACAGTCACCCACCAGCGGATTCAGTAGCGTAGTAAGATGTTTGGCAAGCAGGTAAGTAGGTGAGCCTATGGAATTCACAATGGGTCGAAGGGGTACTTCAGGCTTGTGAATCTTTGGCAGTCCGTAGAGTCTAGGTGGAGCTGCTGCGTATGGAATGATGTTTTTCTGTACTGCAGTGGTTATGCTGGAGTTTTTTATGAGACTTGTAGTTGTTCTGGTGATCTTGGTCGTCGGATCCTTATCCAGTTCCTTGAAAGAGGGATCTTCAAGTAGTTTCGTAATTTTCTGGTGATAATCCATGGTCTCCATGATGACCGTGGCATTGCCCTTATCAGCAGGAAGCACAGTTAGAGTCGCGTCTTGTTGCAGTGCTTTCAGCGCTCTAAATTCAGCAGATGAGATATTGGCGGTAAAAGAACCACTTCGACTCAAGGTAAATCTTATAAATATCACCATAACTGCACCTAGTTATATAAGCATTTCTTAAAATACTACTAGCATAGATTATAGGACGCAATATAAATTTAAAAAAAAAAATAATAATAATAATAATAAAAAAAAATTATGCTAAGGACAAGAAACGAAACCTTCGGGTGGAGTTTTAAAACAAAACATGCTCATTCACTCATCCCTCACATCCATCTACACCTAATGATGCCAAATGGCTGAAACACAAAAAGAACACCATCAACTATCATACACATCACCATTATTTACTACCAGGGGGCACTCAGGGCTTATGTCATGTTTGCCCTCCGGCACATCAGTAATACTCGCTGTTACTGCCACTGGCAGGCAGCTTCCATCTCTCACCACAGAATGCGCAGGTGCTTTATGCGGTTCTGCAGCAAAGAGGCCTTGACCTCAAGACTTCCGGTGGGGTTTTTTAGTGAGTAGGCTGCCCGGGTTCGAAGCCAGGGTAGGAGTCTTACACTCGCATGCATGCATGCGGTTAGGGCGTAAGTAGCCTTTTTACCCACCACAAATAAAAAAAAAAAAAAAAAAAAAGCCCAATCACAAATCGTCACCCGCTCATTGGCCAGGGCAACGCAACCCCCTCTCATCTAACATTGTATATATATGGGGAGCGGGAAAAATAACGGAAACGACCAACCAGAGACCGCGCAGAGCCCGCTCGCGGACCAATCCCCTCCAACCACCTCTCCTGCCCCTATAAAAACCCCTTGTACCATCAATCATTTCCCAGTGTATCATACATCCCTGTAGTAACACCATCAAAACCACCGCGCAGGTTAAGCCGTATAACGGCTAGGTACTGCGGACATGACATTCGAACGGGGCAAATAAAATTTGCACCCGCTCGACTCGAACTGCCTCTGGAGCCTCTGGAACGGTCATTTCATTCTGACGAAGGCCATGGAGTTTAGAATGGCCGAAAGCTCAATATTTTCAAACCTCACACGGCTGATCGCCCGTGAAACTATTATAAATAGTGTGACATTGCCTTGTGTAGAATTGGGAGTTTCCTCAGTTATCATCAAGTGAGGGGGGATGGAAATTCAAAACTAACATGGGTGTACATACCAAACCATTAATAAGCATAAGTGTATATAGAACATTTTTATGGTTTTTTAATAATTATAATAATAGTAATAGTAATAGTAATAGTAATAGTAATAGTAATAGTAATAGTAATAGTAATAGTAATAGTAATAGTAATAGTAATAGTAATAGTAATAGTAATAGTAATAGTAATAGTAATAGTAATAGTAATAGTAATAGTAATAGTAATAGTAATAGTAATAGTAATAGTAATAGTAATAGTAATAGTAATAGTAATAGTAATCGTAATCGTAATCGTAATCGTAATCGTAATCGTAATACTAATACTAATACTAATACTAATACTAATACTAATACTAATACTAATACTAATACTAATACTAATACTAATACTAATATTAATACTAATACTAATACTAATAATAATAATAATAATAATAATAATAATAATAGTAATAGTAATAGTACTAATACTAATACTAATACTAATAATAATAATAATAATAATAATAATAATAATAATAATAATAATAATAATAATAATAATAATAATAATAATAATAATAATAATAATAATAATAATAATAATAATAATAATAATAATAATAATAATGATGATGATGATGATGATGCCTTTATTGTCAATAGACTACAAGTAGTTTCTGACATTGTCAGTTCAATTACATATGTACACTTTCATTACAATTATTCAAATTACATATCTACAATTTGCATTTACAATTAATATCTTATCACTATATTGACAATTCATCCATAGAATACAAGGTCTTGTTTATTAAGTAATTTCTGAGCTCCTTCTTAAAACCATTATTGGATTTAGCTTGTTTAATATAATTTGGTAACTTATTGTACAGTATTATTCCCATTACATTTGGATCTTTAATGCTACAATTCATTCTAAAACCCTGTCTGAAAAAATCACTATTGTTTCGAGTGTTATAGTGATGTATCTCACTGTTCCTTAGATTATCCTTCCTCGAATAGTGTGAATAATATTTTATGGACCAACTTCAAAATCATTAATATAATAATGGCAGGGATGTAAACATTTTAAGGGTGAGTACCATAAAATTTCACAGAAATTATTTTAATTTTATCTTAGCTAACTTTAAGATATTTCAGTCTGGTTTTTAATATTCTAAAGCAACAAAATTTAATTCCTTTAATATTGTTGAATATTAAAAATTTGTTACAAAAGGGTGCACATGTTTCCCTTCAATGGGGTTGATGTTTTCAGTTATAAACAGTTGAAATAAAACATATCTTACTTACTGCAAACCAATTTAAAAATAGTTATTAATTAAACATTATTTCAGCCAGTAAAAGATACTATAATTATCAGGGTTAGGATTTTAAGTGTGCACCTTTTTTCTTAGGGTAAATTTAAGCTCTTTGGAAAGATACCACAATGTGAAGTTTTGTTTCTAGTTGCCAAAAGAGGCATTTTTTCAAGCACCTTTTTTCCCTTTTTGGGTAAGTTTATCCCTTTTCCCGAAACCATGCCCATAATCCCCTTTTCCCCCTTTTTTCTTTTAAGTTTCCTTCCATTTTACTCTATATGATTTTAATCAATATAAAATATTTAACTTTTAATTAACATCTCCTCAGCTTGCTGTAAACATGTGAAGAGTAAGCCTAAGTCTTTCAGTAAACGCTGTGTGGGAGTTGAAAGCACACTTACAACAATGGAAAATAATTGTGTACAACAAATCCTCTTTCTCTTGCTTTACCGCTGTAAAGCAGCTTGCAATAATGTAACTGACAATGACTCATTGTCATTGTATATCATTTTATCCTTTTAATTTCACCAGAATCAGTAGCCTACTGTTCATGAACGTAAGTTTGTCACTGTGACAGACGTCATCTGTTTGCACAGATTCCAAGGTCATGCAGAGACAGCAGTAAGCGTACACTTGTAGTTCCAAGAATTGGCTCTGAGTTCTGCTCAAAGCTACTAGAAATCGGTGAGACTGCAGTTCCAGCATGAATGAGAATATTCTAGTAATTGTCCCAGTGTTCTATAAGAGTGTGGACAGCAAATGAACGAGTTGTGTAACAGTCACATTGAGTTAGCAAGTGAACTGGTGTTAGTCCTTTGTTACATTACTAAACGAGTTTATTATTAGGTTTTACCATGCCAAAGGTGTCTAGTGCTCACTTATTGTTCTGGCTCAGGAATTCAAACAAATTTTTATAGACACAGATGGAACTGTTATTTGATGTACTATTTGTGATTCAGGAATTTCATTAGATGAAAAACACCAGCGATATCACATCAAACAGCACATTTCCACCTCTAAGCATCAAATGAACAAGACTCTTCAGGCAAACAAATCGCAGCAGCCTCCATTACCAAATGCATTTCAACAGAGTTCTTCAAAAAGTCAAAATTTTAAGGAAATCAACAGTGAGTATTGTGCAGCTCTTACACAAGCAGGAATTCCTCTCAATAAGGGAACCATCCAGCCTCCAAGGGATTTCTTGTAAAATACACAAAGATGTCAATTCCGAATGAGAGTACTTTAAGAAAAAATCTGATGTGTTGCACTCACATGACTTTCTCTACTCTTGTACTAACCATTCTTACAAACTCTTATTCCTATATCTTCTTCGTGTTAGTTAAGATAAATATTTGTACAACTTATTGCTTATTTCCTTGGAGGTGCAAGGGGAATGTTAGAATACAGTAGGCTTTGTGCGATAGTCAAATGTTTGAGATTCTGTTGTCTTTGCACACTTAACATATAATGAAAGTTCTAAGTTTTCTGAAACTCACACACATAACAATGAATATCTCCGAAATGGTTCACCCTACAAGAAAATTTATTGAGACATTAATTGTGTATTTTAGCAAGATCTACATTTTTTGTGCAGTATAATTTGGTCTATCTCTAACGGTTTACCAGTTATGCAAAAGTCGTCCAGAGTAAATACGACTACAGGGCTATAGCCAGAAAATTCAAGATATACATTTCATTTGTCATAAAAATATCTCAAACATATGACATTTTAATCAAAATCGTTAGAGTCATTTTCAAGAAAATCAAAATTTTCGAAAAATATTCCATGTAAAGGGTAGTTTAGGGTGGGGCTATTTTCTTCAAAATCTTTGTGTCGCATCTTTGAAAGACATTAAACTTAAATACCAACTTTAGTTTTTAACCGACTTTTCGTTTTTGAGCTATACTGTCCACAGACTGACAGACACACACATGGACCTTTTTCTAAAAATGTTTTTTTTGGACTCAGGGGGTCTCAAAACATATATTTCCGGTGAAATCTCGATATCGAATTTTTGGGTGGAATACAATACTTCCCCTACTTACCAGTAGAGAAAGTAAAAACTAGATGGAGTCTGTTTACCAAGAAACCATACAAAGAATTGAGGCAATATTTTTTTGCATAAGCCCCCTGAAGTGATTGAATGCATAATTATAGGGCAGCGGAAAGGCCTCCTAAAGTTGTAAATAGCTATTACAGTCGGCAAAGACTGATATTCAATTGTCTGCTTGTTAAACAGCTTTGATTGGCATCACGTGCTAATGGCGAAGTCCGTGTTCAAGTAGTGTGAACCCCTCAGTCCGCAGTGGATGAGATAAAAGACGCCAATCCAGAATATTTGTGTTACTTGTGATATAAAGGAACAATAAATAACTTTTTAAAAAGGAAATGGAATTTAATCATCCTTGCAAGGTGTTGGCCCGTACCGTGCCCTGAGGTACATCAAGAAAGTTGACAAACATTACTTTGAGTCTCATAGCTACAAAATGGTGCTTACGCAGGGTGAATGAAACGATATTTAAGGACTCGTCGTGTTAGGATATAGTGGAAATCTCTCCCACCAGCCCCTGCTCCCGCATATAAATAATACAAATTTCCGTTCCAGAATCAAGGAAGAAAGTGTTTGATTGCCATGTGGGAATCATTGTGGATGAAACCATAGACTCAAAGGTACAATATGTTTTGAACATTTTAGGTTTTCCCTCAGCAGGGGAGAAAGTTAAGCTTATGTTAAAAATGTATGAGCTGCATAAAGCCAATGCCAGTACAGTAATGCAATCAATTATGGACTTTTGTCAAAAACTCTGGCCTGCTGGTATCGAGTTTGAAAAACTTCTTCTTGTGGTTAAGGACGAGGCTCCATACATGGCTTCAGCTGTTAACCAATTAAAGTCTTTATTTCCTAAGTTGAAGCATGTGATATGCTTGGTTCATTCCCTTCACAGGGTTTGTGAATCCATAAGGAATGAATACGACATCACAAATCAGGTCATGTCTGCCCTGAAGAAGATTCTGCTGAAAGCTCTAAATCGTGTTGTGGTCTACTAGGAAACCACTGGCCTGCCCCTTCCAAATTTCCCAGTCGTTACTTGCTGGTGATTTTGGATCAAGTGTCCTGCTATGTTGTGTGAGAATTTTGACAAAATTAAAGAATTTGTGCTTTCTTTGGATCCAGCTGATGCAGGTTTCCAAGGCACAGTAACTTCTGTTACCAGAGAAAATACATAATTTGCAGACAGAATTATACTGTGTCCATAGTTACATGTACCTGACTGCAGCTATTAAACTATTAGAAGAACAAGGTTTTGAAAAGGAGAAACCATGGGATATTTTTATTTCTGTGAGGGAGCAGTTAGATGGCTTTGCCAAAGACAAACTTGAGTTTAGTCTTCAGAAGAAGACGGACATTGAGGATTTCGTCACATCTGTAGAATTGCCATTCTGAGTGAATACAAGATTTGCCCCACTGGTTTCAGTGGATGTCGAAAGAAGCTTTAGCATCTACAGAGACATTCTAATACTGTATGCGAAGCAAAGGTTTATTTTTTTTTTCCCCAGGTTATATTTGCTACACAGGACCAGAACTATGTTGTAGTTGAAAACCTTTTGAAATCTTTCAATTGCCCAAGGGTTGCATGTGAATTTCTTAAATCTTTTATTTTCTCTCTCTCTCTCTAATAAGTGTGTGGTTTGAAGCTGTAATATTGCTTCCTAGTTATTACCTCGTCATTTGAAGCTGCAGTCGTTGGTGACGTGATGTTGTTGGTCACGTTGATGTGGTTTGGTGTGTTGTCTCCGGCTAGCTGAGCATAATCTCTTTATCTCGGGTTTGCGTGAGTGTAAAGGACAACCCAAGAACAACTTTGCAGATCATTTATTGCATCTTTAAATGTTTTCGGGAGTTATGCCGATTCTATATGTGTATCTGTAGAAGCATCTCAATCACATCGGCGCAGCACGAACTGCACGAACTCCCGTACTGCTCTCTGGTTGAGTACTGACTAGACGCTTCTCTCTTACCCACGCCAAGAAGACCGTTCGCTTCCAATTTGAATGTCATGACGTCATCCAAGAAAGCCTCGTATCCAAAATGTTATTTCCTTTTCCCGCAATTTAGAAATGTCCCTTTCTATTATAATATGTTCTTTTATGAATTTTGAATATATAATTACCTTTTTAGGATTAAACGATGTTTACTTTATATTTTATTAAATATATCGCGCGACTTTTAAGGTTGGTAGAACTGACTTTCGAACGTATATTTTAAACTATGTGGTATGACGTCATGACTCGTTAATTTCAAACCAATAATGCGTTTATTCTACAAATTTAACGACTATTATTTACTCATATCTTGCTCACCTTACAACACTTGCTACTCTATTATCTATTTATGTTATTACTCAATATTTATCGCAAATCTCATATCCGGCAATTAAATTAAAACGTATCTTTTTCAAAAGCCCATTCAATCGGAAATCTAAATTTCGGTATCAAATGCCCCCATTTATGTTATTTTATTATTTCATAATAAAATAATGTAAATGTCTTGCCCGAAAGAAAAATTAAAAATTACTCCGGTATTTTGAATAATCGGCAACACTCCCCTTGTATACAATTTTCAATTACACTGTTTTTGAAATTGGTTATTAACACATTTTCTCATTAATCTATTTAACATGACAAACAATTGTACACTTGACTAAACATTAATCCTTAAATACTAATTACAATATGTTATGGTTTCTTCTATGAAGCTTCTATATAAAGGTTAAATTTCAAGAGTCTTTCTTTATACTTCCTTCTTTTAGTTCATGTTTGCTCACTTCGCTCTCACTATCACTTGCACTGTGATTTTTCACTTTTGTTATTGTAACACATATCTGTACTATATCCTTTAAGCACTAAAATGTACATATATTTATATAAATCCATTGCACTCTTTAGACAAGTTCTTTCTTTGTCTTTCTGTGGTAACTCTCTATACATCTAAATATTTTAACAAATGTTTTACAAAGTAAATATTCTGTTTTCTCTCTATGCAGAGATGAACAATTTAACAATCTTTCTGAAGCTGTTATTGTGAGCTCTATACAATATATTTTTTTAAGCTCTTTGTAGTAGATAGCAATTCACATTCTGCATTTTTCATGAATATGTAAGTACCTGACCAATATATGATTTTCAAGTAAGCTAACATTTAAATTTTATCTCAAAGCTGATTGGGCGCCAATAGACAAATGACACTTCCAATTTTTCTTTTACATTAAATCAAGGTTCCAAGGCACCACACGGTTTCTTGTATGGTCGAAGGAGTTGTTTATGCCATCTTCCCAGACATTTTTCATTTTTAACATCTTTTAATTCATAGGTATGATAACCAAATTTTGATATAATTTCTGCAGGACCTTTATATAACAATTCCATCCTTTTGTTCCTACCTCGCAATGCACTTGATAACTTATGGTCTTTAACTAGTACCCAATCGCCTATCTTAGGTTCCCATTTATGTTTTCTACTCTTTTTCTTTAATTTTCGCTTCTCTGCCTTTTTCTTGATTCGTTCAAAAGCAATTTTCGCTCTTTCTTCTTCACTTAACTGAATGTCATTAATTTTCAGTGTTTTTGGTACCCCGATCAATATTGGTTCTGGTTCAATTCCTAACATTAATTTTATTGGTGCAAACCCAGTAGTTACATTAATGGTGTGATTGATAATCTTTTCTATCAATGGACAATATTTCACCCAATCCTTGTGATTATGATGTGTAAGTACACGTAAATAAATTCCTATATCTCGGAGGACACGTTCTGTTGGATTCCCTGATGGAAAGTATGAGGAACAATGATATAATTTTATCTCATGATTTTCTAGGGTTTCTTTAAAGATTTTGCTCCGATGAACTGTAGCATTGTCTGTTAAGATTGCCTGAATCTTGCCATATTTAGGCACATAATCTTTTATTATCTTTCCTACACATGTTTTGCTGCTGATATTCCTAACAGGATAAATTTTAATAAATTTACTAAAAACATCATGAAGAACAAACATATATCTACATCCAAATTGTCCTACTGGTAGCTCCCCATGTGCATCAGCAGTAACTAGTACATTTTTCCCTTCTCTTATGATTGTCTGAGGTTCTATATCAAATTTGATATTAAATGGTTTGGCCCTTTGACATAAATCACAGCTTGAACATATTTTTCTCACTTTCTTTGCCAAATGTTTTATATAAAAATGGTCACTAATTACCATGATTAGCTTTTCACTACCTGTATGAGCTAATGTTTTGTGATAAGCAAGTATAAGTTTCTCTTGTAAAGCTTTTGGTACCATTACTTTCCATTTAGGTTCAATTCTTCCATGAAATTTATAGATTTTTCCCTCATAAATACCTATATTATCTTTTAGATTTTCTGTGATTGGTTGTGCCTTTTCTTTCAATTTTCTAAGTTCATCGTCCTCTGTCTGTAATTGTTCCAAATTTCGAAATTCTTTAGCTAATTGTGTCCCTTCTAAGGTTTTCAAATATAGTATGGTTACATCATGTTTGTTGTCACTAATTGTATCTGGTATTGTATAATTGGTTTTCATCCTTGATAACAAATCACTAAAAATATTTTGACTTCCTGCTATGTGTCTGATTTCTATGTTATGGGATGTGATCTCATGGATATATCTAGAAATACGTGTGCTTGTGAGTTTGCAAGAGTTCATAAATGCCAAACTAACATGATCTGTGTAAACTATTACTGGGTTGTTATATACATATTGCTTAAATTTTACAAGTGCAAAGTAAATAGCTGCTATTTCTTTTTCTGTAGTGCAAGCCTGTGATTCAGTCCTTGAAAGCCCCCTTGAAGCTACAGCAATGAGGTGATCTTTTCCTTCCTCATCTTTTTGTAATATGACACTACCATAACCTAGTCCTGAAGCATCTGTATAAATTATGTAGGGGAGATCTTCCCTAGGTTTTTCCAATAAAATTGACGCTGCAAACAATGTTTTTACCTTTTCGAAAGATTCTTGTTCTACTGATGACCATTGCCATTTTACATCTTTTCTCAAAAGTTGTCTTAATGGGGCTACTACGGTTGCATATTCTAGGATAAATCTTGACTGATAATTTAGAATACCAAGAAATCTTCTCAATTGTTTTATATTTTTAGGAGTTGGTATTTTATTTATGCTTTCAATTCTGTCGGGATTAGGCCTGATTCCCTCATTTGAAATAACATAACCTAAAAATTCTGTCTGTTTCACAAAGAATGCAGTTTTACTTGGCTTTATTGTCATGTTTGCTTTCTTTAACTGACTAAGCACATAATTGATATGATTTAAATGATCCTCTATATTTTCTGAGAAAATCACAAAATCATCCACATACTGAGCTACAAATTTCTTTATGGTTTCTCCAAAAATTTCATACAAAGCTCTTAATAGCGCACTACCACTGGTATTCATACCAAAGGCGCAAACTCGAAACTGATATAATATTCCTGAATGTAAAAACGCTGTATATTTTCTTAAATCTTCTCTAAGTGGGATCTGCCAAAAAGATGCTGTAAGATCTAGAGTAGAAAAAATTTTGCCCTTCTGCAATTTGTTCAATATTACCTCTACACTTTCTGGTCTAAATCTATCAGGTTTACAATGTTGATTTAGTTTTCTCGCGTCTAATGTCACCCTAATCTTTCCATTGGCCTTATTTACAATACATAGGGGATTCACAAATTCTGAATTCGAAATCTCAATAACCTCATCTTCTAACATTGACTTTATAACTGCATCTACCTCTTCTCTTATTGTACTAGGGATAGCTCTCGCTTTATGTGTAAAAGGTTTTATGGGTATCATCTCAAACGAATGAGTATAAATATTACATTTACCAGGTTTCTCAGAGAATACTTCTTTATTTCGGATTAATATTTCAAACAGTTTATCCCTCTGTTGTTCATTTAGTTGATCAGCCTGAGTTACCTTTTCCCTCAACAATTCTTCTAAGTCTTCACTACTCTCCCCATCATAGTACCTAGTTGCATCAGAAACCCTCAAATTGTCTATGAAATCATTTTTATCCCATTCTACATTTTCTTTATTATCGACTCTGTACTCTTTGACATTTACTTCAGTTAATTCCATAGCTCCTACTTTAACATATTCTACAAAGAATGTATCCCCTTGGATTTCTTCTTCCTCTTTTTCTCTTACAATAGTTTCTGAACTACTATCTTCCACAAAAGGCACTATAATGGTCTCATATTCAACTTTCATTTCTAGAATCATGTTTTTAAAATTCACCACAGCTTCCCAGGCATAAAGACAATCACAACCTATTATAATATCTGTCACAAGTCTTCCTACAATCAGAAATAAAATTCCAAGTATTCTCCCATTTATTTCAATATTTATCATTGCTTGAAATTTTACTCTCTCTTTTCGTTTTCCCACAGCTAGCGAGCAATATATCCCATTAACTGGTAAAGACATTACTTTAAAGCCACTACTTTGTAAATTATCATAAAAATTTTGTGAGCATACTGTGCTATTTGATCCCGTATCTATAATTGCATTGTATTGTTTTCCATTTACTCCAATTTTGATTTTAGGTGGATCTCCTACTTTTTCGTTTTCGTCAATTCTATTTTTCCATTCTCTTTTCTTTTGTATCATCATTTGCCTTCCAGGACTATTTATTTCCGAGTACTTATCACAATCATTACTATGATACCCAGTTCTCACTGAAGGCGCGTTTGACCGGGTCTGGCGTTTCCCTGATTTTTAGGTATTGCTCCTGTACTATTTCCCGAATTGTTACTTCTGTTTTCCTGCATTAAATCGGGGTTACTTCCTACCATGTTTTTGACCGTGTTAATGGCCTCAACCATTTCCGCATTTTCGGGGGAATTTCGTCCATTAGAATACCTTTCTTCCTGTCTTGGTGACCTCGGTCTAAACTCATTATCTCCATTTGTCCAATACCCATCATTTGAATTTCTACTATGTCCAAAATAACGGCCCCGTCTACCTCGATCAAATCTATTTGTATTCATATAATTTACCCTTATATTTCTTCCCCTTAGATTACCATTTCTATTTTGGTGATGCCCTTCCTGGTTATATCTACCTTGATTTTCCCACCGGAATGATTCCATCCTTGGTACTGGTCCTTTATATCTTTCCCTAATCTCACTTCTATTCTGATAATACTGTGCCCCTTGCCCGAAAGAATTGACAGTTTCTTTTCCTTCATATGTATTTCCAAATGCGTGTTTTGGCTTATTGACTTCTAAGGCTGATAATAATTCTATCATAGCTGCAATGCTATCGGGTCGGGCTATGATTAGGTAATGTTGAAGTGTTTCCGGAAAATGTGGAGTAACTATATTTATTAGATCTTTTTCATCCAAGGGAGGGTCCAACATCTTCGATTTTCTCGCTATTCTCATAAAATAGTTTACCATCGATTCCTCCGATCTAGGATTAAATTTTCCATTGCTTAATTCAACTCTAATATTAGCCTGCCTACTAGCTCCCCAATATCTGGTTAAAAAGATGTTTCTAAAGGTCCTGTAGTCATTATTGTTACCCATAGAAAGGCCTAGCCAATTAGCAGCATTACCCTTTAGACATTTTCTTACTATCACCATCTTGTACTCCTCTGGTATACGTTTCACCGTGAAGTACTCTTGTAACCCTTCTAAAAAGGCTTTAGGATCATCTGAATCTTCATTTTCAAAAACTGGAGGTGTCATTTCATTTAGGACATGGTTAGGCCAATGTAAATTTGAATTGTCACCTATCCCTGAGCTATTTCCGAGATCAGAATGGGAATTACTGTTACCCCTATTTTGCATCGAAATGTCAGCTGATACATCTGGTATTGCCTCGTTTCTTGCAACTTCATTACTAAGATTGTTGTGATTACATGCATTTTCATTTAATTTCAAATTTTCTAAGGCCTCTTTTACCTGAGTAATTTCTGTCACTACTCCTTTTATTTGGTCTGTAACATCCTCCAAATTTCTAGCCTGCCTTTCACTTTCTACATCAGATCTTTCTATTCTAACTTGACACCCCTGTAACTCTTCTCTAATTTCTTCCCTTTGTTTGTCTAATCTATATGTTACTTTTTCCCTTTCTTTATCTAATTTTTCACTCACTTGTTGACCTAATTTCTTTTCAGAATTCTTTACTTCTTGCCTTATTGTCTCTAATTCTCCCTTAACCTGTTCTCTATTTTCTTTTACTTCACTACTGACTTTATTAATTTCCTCCCTAACTTCTTCCCTAAAGGTTTCGAAAACTCTCCTCTGATTCTCCAATTGCATTCCCAATTCCTGTTGTCCCTTTTCTAATTTCTGTCCTAACTCTATACTAGTTTCGTCTATCTTACTCATCTTTTGGCTTAACTCTGTTCTTAATTCTTTACTATTTTCATCTATCTTTTGACTTAACTCTGTACTCATCTTTTGACTTAACTCTGTACTCATTTTTTTTACTGTTCTTAATTCTTTACTATTTTCATCTATCTTTTGACTTAACTCTGTTCTTAATTCTTTACTATTTTCATCTATCTTTTGACTTAACTCTGTACTCATCTTTTGACTTAACTCTTTACTATTTTCATCTATCTTTTGACTTAAATCTGTACTCATCTTTTTCATTATCGTTTGAAACATATTCTCTATTTCTGACATAAATGCTGGCCTTTCTGAATTACTACTAAACATTTCTGCACTACCTCTAGGTGTTTCTCTAACGTTCTGATCTTCTAATTCTTGGTATATTCTGCTACCAATTACATTCCGATTAAATTCTTCCATCCTACTTATACTTTCCTGAATTTCCTGACTATCAAAACCTCTAAACTCACTATCACTGTCTTCCATTTCTAAGCTATTTACATGTGTTTTTCTACTCACCAAAATTTTCAATATTTTCACTATTTCACTTTAACTGCACTTAAACTTGTTCACTACACGTTTCACAGATGTTGACGCGCTGGGCACCTTCTTGTCTGCTGGTTCGATGCTGGCTCGGTCGTCTTGGGGTTTGGTCCATTCTTTCGAAGCCACACGTTGGGAAGCCAATTTGAAGCTGTAATATTGCTTCCTAGTTATTACCTCGTCATTTGAAGCTGCAGTCGTTGGTGACGTGATGTTGTTGGTCACGTTGATGTGGTTTGGTGTGTTGTCTCCGGCTAGCTGAGCATAATCTCTTTATCTCGGGTTTGCGTGAGTGTAAAGGACAACCCAAGAACAACTTTGCAGATCATTTATTGCATCTTTAAATGTTTTCGGGAGTTATGCCGATTCTATATGTGTATCTGTAGAAGCATCTCAATCACATCGGCGCAGCACGAACTGCACGAACTCCCGTACTGCTCTCTGGTTGAGTACTGACTAGACGCTTCTCTCTTACCCACGCCAAGAAGACCGTTCGCTTCCAATTTGAATGTCATGACGTCATCCAAGAAAGCCTCGTATCCAAAATGTTATTTCCTTTTCCCGCAATTTAGAAATGTCCCTTTCTATTATAATATGTTCTTTTATGAATTTTGAATATATAATTACCTTTTTAGGATTAAACGATGTTTACTTTATATTTTATTAAATATATCGCGCGACTTTTAAGGTTGGTAGAACTGACTTTCGAACGTATATTTTAAACTATGTGGTATGACGTCATGACTCGTTAATTTCAAACCAATAATGCGTTTATTCTACAAATTTAACGACTATTATTTACTCATATCTTGCTCACCTTACAACACTTGCTACTCTATTATCTATTTATGTTATTACTCAATATTTATCGCAAATCTCATATCCGGCAATTAAATTAAAACGTATCTTTTTCAAAAGCCCATTCAATCGGAAATCTAAATTTCGGTATCAGGTTTTATCTGTAATTGCTTTGTTTCTTTTAATGTATTGTAACATCTTTTCAATTAGTCTTCTTGAGAAGCCATTGTTTTCTGCTGTTCTCTTTATTTGTTCATATGCTTTAAGTATTCTTTTAGAGTATAGTATAAGAAAGAATATCAGCAGATAGTGAACAGATTTTTTTCTTCACAAATATTAGTTGACAAGATGTTACGGTAGTCACAAGGTTTTTCAAAATGGAGTACAATTGTATTTTATTTTCTTTACTATGTGCATACAGTAAGTAGAGAAAGTACTATATTCCACCAAAAATTTAATCTTGAGATTTCACCAGAACTACATGTTTTGAGGCCCCTGAATCAAGAAAGCATTTCCACAAAATGTCTGTATGTATCTATGAACAGCATAACTTAAAAGCAATAAGTCACTTAAATACAAAACTTGGCATTTATGGTCAGGACTTTCCAAGCATGTAGGCTCACCAGACAATTTTATAGAAATGTAGGACATAATGGTAAAAAATGTAGGATATTGTGGGTCAATGCAAAAATAATGTAAATTTATAATTTAAATGCTATTTATATATATACCCATAGGCATATACACCTATATTTTCTTAAAATCCAGAAACATACAGTGTTAAATGTGACCATGAACAGTCAGTTATACTTCTCTGAAGAACTAATCTTTTGTAAAACATCTAGCTTACTTGAAATATAATCAAGAAATTCCACACACCCAAACTTTTTAAAATTATAGTTCCCTAAAACAATACCAGAATATTACTGGAAACTCGACATTCTAATACGCTTTGGTGTATGCGGTGAGAATTTTTGAAGCAGCCTGTACAAAGGTCATTTTTCTATGACGTATAGTTCTCGAGTTATCGCTTCGAGAATAAACAACTGACTCCCATGTTTATGCTCAGGTATGCAGCTTCCAATCTTGTCTGGGTGTTTTATTCCTTTTCATTACGCAGTTATGGAGTAACACATTAAGAAGTGTCGTGAGGCTGTTGAATAGGGCACCGATTTATGATGCTACCCATTGTTACCGAGTCACCCCTCTCAGTACCTCACAATTTACATAGAATGCAAGGGTGATACCGAGGTTTTCCTTGTGTCACTATTGCATGTGGACTCTTATCTATATCAGGATGTGAGACGTCCTGATATGTTTCTTTTAGGAAAACACACGAATGCGTATTTTAATATCTTTATTCTCAAAACTATCAAAGTTCACTCGCTACCGAGTTTGCGTGTATACAAGAAGGTGTTTGCATTAGCGTGCCGAAAAAATGTTTATTCTGCCCTGTCTCCTCACACAATCTCTCTTCAGCGACATCCAAGTGAGTTGAATCTCTTTCCACGGTTATGTTTGCTTACCTGGAAAATGCAGCCCTTTGTTCAGAAGTCATTCACCTAACCGAGACAGTGTGCTAATGGCCTGGGGTGAAATAGTTCTACCCTCATTTTGTATGATAGCTTCAGCCGTTAGGAACTGTGTAGTATATTCAGTTCATAAATTAACTGAACACTAATCACTGCAGTTGCGTGTGAATTCTTTAGTTCGGTTCAAATTGTTCAAATTGTGCTTTGTGTAACTGTGACAATAAGCAGAAAATTCACAAGTTTACATTGTGCTTAGTGAAGTGTTAACAATGTCACTTTCAAAGCCTGGTACCTGTGACGTTGGTACTAAGGGTAAGGTACTGCGCTCTCAGGCCAGAAATATTATTTATTTTTAAGGTGTACAGCTTTTTAAAGGAATTGGCATCTGAGGAAGTGCGTGACCAGATCAATTTTTCACAAAGCCGGGATCTCGCAGCCAGAGCGTGCAATGTGAGTGTGCATACTGTATCGCATATTGTGAAGCAGGGCAAAACTTCTAGCCCAGAAATAGGTGAACCTTTATTTAAATCTCCAGGAAAGCATGCCAGAAAACAAAAAACTGTTTCCAATTTAGATGATTTTGAAAAAGACGTACTTTGCCGCACAATATATGAAATGTATGACAATGGTGAATACCCCACCATTAAAATGCTGGTTCATGTTATGAGGGAAAAAATAGACTATATGGGTTCCTCTACTTAAATGGGATTAATACTTAAGAATTTGGGCTTCAAATACAGAAAAACTAAAGATGGCTGTAAATTCTTACTCGAAAGAAGTGATATAGTTGCAGCAAGAATACAATTTTTAAGAACTATGCACATGCGTAGGGTGTCTGGAGATTCGCGCCCCATTTTTATACTGATGAGACGCGGGTAAATCAGAACCATTGCAAACAAAACCTATAGCAAGATGTGGCTAGAAGTCGTTGTTCAGTTCTCGTTGTCGCCCGTTGATTTGGTTCTTTCCCGCTAGCTCAGCTTGAGATCTCTTTATTTATCTCGGGTACGCGCAGGTGTTATCGAATAGACTACCCAAGAAAACCTTTATATATTGTTTATTGCATCTTAGATACTTTCGGGAGCTATGCCGATTGTATATGTAGAGGAATCGCACTCACGTCCGCACAGCATAACTTGCAGTACTGGTCTGGGCTGAGTAGTGACGCTTTCTCGCGTACCCACGCTAAAAAAAACGTTCTCTCCAATTTTGAATGTCATGACGTCATCCAAGAAAGCCTCGTATCCAAAATGCTATTTCCTTTTCCCGCAATTTAGAAATGTCCCTTTCTATTATAACATGTTCTTTTATGAATTTCGAATATATAATTACCTTTTTAGGATTAAACGATGTTTACTTTATATTTTATTAAATATATCGCGCGACTTTTAAGATTAGCAGACCTGAATTTTGACCGATTCCAAACTATGTAGTATGACGCCATGACTCGTTAATTTCAAACCAATAATGCGTTTATCCTACAAATTTAACGACTATTATTTACTCATATCTTGCTCACCTTACAACACTTCCTGCTCTATTATCTATTTATGTTATTACTTAACACTTATCGCAAATCTCACATCCGGCAATTAAATTAAAACGTGTCTTTATCAAGCCCATTCGATTTGAAATCTAAATTTCGGTATCAAAGATTCAACGGAAAGAGGCGGTCTCAAGATACCTGTAGGGAGAGGGAAAAGACTTATAATTTGCTATGCAGGTGCTTCACAAACAGGATTCATTTCCGAAAGCAAGTGGGTTTTCCATTCCAGACCAGGAAATAAAAATGTTGACTACCATTCTGAAATAAATGCAGATTCCTACACAGATTGGTTCACAAACAAATTCGTAAATTTTTTAGAAGAGGGGTCCATCATCATTATGGATAATGCAAGCTACCATTCTAAACTCTTAGATAAACCTTCCTCTACTAATTCCAAAAAAAACAAGATATTCAGGACTGGCTGGCGCATAATAAAATAACATTCCATCATTCTGAAACTAGGGCAGAATTATTACAAAAAGTAAATCAACATAAAACCCAAGTAAAGAGGTACCACCTGGATCAAATTGCATTAGAAAATGGGCACCAAATTATTCGTTTACCTCCTTATCACAACCAATACAACCCCATAGAATTAATTTGGGCTAAGGTAAAGGGGGAAGTTGCTAAAGAAAACATCACTTTTCATCTCGCGGACGTTGAAAAGCTTATGCATGCTGCACTTGACAGAGTCACAAAAGAAGACTGGGCTAGTCGTGTTGCACACTGTGAGAAATTGCAAGATTTCCATAAGGAAGTGGCTCGAGATAATACAGTACAGAGTTTACTGATAAATCTTCGAGAATCTGGTTCCAAATTAAGTGAGGATGAGGAAGAAGACGACAAGGAGGAAGATGAGGAGGATGACGAGCTAGCAACCCCTTTACAATAAGTCGCTTTCACAAATCCAGGTATGTTATTTTCAGTAAATAAGTACGTTAATATTGAGTGTTACAGTTTATGTTGTCATCATCATCATTATCCTTTGCTGCCTAAGTTTACGTTCTGACAATTTGTGACACGATGAATGTTACTTTCCCTCCCCGCGCTCTTTGGCGCAACACTTGGCAGCAGCGCAGCCACCGTATGCATGCATTGGCTCAGCTCATGTGCCTTCTAAAACCGTACGCCGTTTTTTTTTATAATACCAAGATTTTCAAGAAAATCCCTCACCCCAAACTAACCGTTACATGGAAAGTGTTTCTGAAAAATCTGATGTGTTGCACTCACATGACTTTCTCTGCTCTTTTACATACATTCTTACAAACTCTTATTCCTACTTCTTCTTCTTGTTAGTAAAGATAAACATTCGTACAAATTACCTTATTGTTTATTTCTTTGTAGGTGCAAGGGGAACATTAGAATACAGTAGGCTTTGTGCGATAGTCAAATCTTTTAAAGCTTTGAGATCCGTTTTCTTTGCACACTTAACATACAAAAAAATGAACAACGGTGTTTCATTTCACGAAAGTTTTCTGAAACTCACACACATAACAAGGAATATCTCCGAAATGGTTCACTCTACAAGAAAATTTATTGAGACATAAATTGTGTATTTTAGCAAGATCTACATTTTTTGTATTATTTTGATAATTCTCCCGGTCAGGTCGGTGAGTCCCGTAAACCAACAACAGGTGTGGTCCTCCAGACATTCTGGGGGTTGTGAGAGAGCGATGTGACTGCCAAAACATAAAAATATGGTGCTCTCTAAAAGGCGGTTACTATTACTGCTATTGCTCTCTTCAGTATCATCAGTGAAAACTATTGGAGAGCAAGAGGATTAATGACTTCATTGTCAGAAATCCAGCATTAGCTAACAACAACATTTTTTGTATAGTATGATTTGGTGTATCTCTAACGGTTTACCAGTTATGCAAAAGTCGTCCAGAGTAAATACGACTAGAGTGGCTATAGCCAGAAAATTCAAGATATACATTTCATTTGTCATAAAAATATCTCAAACATATAACATTTTAGTCAAAATCATTACAGCCATTTTCAAGAAAATCAAAATTTTTGAAAAATGTTCCATGTAAAGGGTAGTTTAGGGTGGGGCTGTTTTCTTGAAAATCTTCGTGTCACATCCTTGAAAGATATTAAATTTAAATACCAACTTTTGTTTTTAACCGACTTTTCATTTTTGAGTTATGCTGTCCACAGACACGTTGACATACAGACACACAGACCTTTTTCTGAATATGCTTTCTTTGGATTCAGGGGGTCTCAAAACATATATTTCCGGTGAAATCTTGACATCGAATTTTTGGCTGGAATACAATACTTCCCCTACTTGCCAGTAGAGAAAGTAAAAATGGATGTAACTATTTTGATTAAAATATCATACAGGTATTTTCATGACAAATAAAATGTTTATCTTGAATTTTCTGGGAGCAGCTTCTGAATCCAATTTATTCTGAACCACTTTGTATAATTAATAAACCATGGGAGATAAACAAAGCCTTCCCAAACAAAAAATGTAGCTCTTGTCAAAGCACACAATTTATGTAAAATAAAAATGTTTGTGGCATTAACCATTTCTAAGATATAGTTTGTATAGCTTAGATACTTTGCAGTTTTATCAAGTGCAATTCATCATTCTTTTTTTCTTTCTTTTTCACGCTAAGAGAACAGAAGTTCAGAGCCATCACAGGACTACCGACTTTGAAAAGATGTCACTTTGGCTTAATATATTCTTCTTATACCTTCATTGAAACGAGTAAATGAGTAATGAAGGTCTGTATCACAAAGAATTAGATAGAAGAATAAGCTTTTGTAAGAATAGTTTGTAGAAAAGTGAGCAAAGAAAGACATGTGATGGAACGTCAGATATTGTTTTATTATGATGGGCATTAAATGTTTTAATACAAAACGTTTATCTCTGTGCAACATTCAATTTATCAGCATTTGAAAGAAATCTGAACTTGTAAGTGTAGCAGTACAATTCAACAAAACAAATGAAGGCAATGTATGAAACCGCATGTTGCACCACCTTAAGGATTGCACTCCATAAGAATTTAAGAAAACTTCCCCTGCCTGGAATCAACTGGGACCATTGGTTCAAAAAGAAGCTAGCAACTGATCACAATGTCATAGTGGCATTTGAATTTAAACTTTTGAACAATTATTGTATGTATAAAATAGTGAATAAACTTTAATTGCTATCACAGTTTACAGAATATGTTCAGATGGCATTCCTTCTCCAACTCTGATAAGCTCTTTTACTTTATTTATTCAAATACCAAGTACTTGAATGCATTATTTGAATATTATAAACTAAAAACCTGTGCAAATCTCTGTTTTCAGTAGGACTATAAGTTTAATTATTCTGGCTGATTAAAACTAAAGTATATAATAAATTAAAGTTAATAACTATTTTGTTAATAATTTGTGTACATAATTTTAAAAGCATATATTACAGTGAGAAGTCATCATATAGTGTGATTAATTTATAGCTAGTCATTGCTTATTATTTTCACTTCACCAATTCATCTGTTCTTTTTCTTTTGTTTTTTAAAGATACGTAGTGCTTTCTGCATTTTTAAAGATAAATTAAACTTAGAAAACAACGTACCTTTGCCTTTAGATCATTATTCAGGTCCAAAGGAGCAATTACAGTGAATGCTGTTTTTGTTTCATGGTCGAACTTCCATGGTCTGTCAATCTTTGCTTTGCCAGTATATCGAATATGGCCATGTTTACCTTCAAATGATGATGGAATATTTGAAGGTAGGAATATGTTAAAAGGAAATGCATGCTCCCCCATTGGCAATGTTGTTTCACCTGCAGAATAAAATCAAATGGCTATTGACAATGAATGAGTTTTGCAAGCTGAAAGATAATAGATAGCCCAGTTTTAAACCAGTCAATACTGTCAAATTATTCATAATTATATAAGAATGCATCCAGCATTTGAAGTTATATGTAGTGTTGCAATAGTTCTTATTTCTTTTTTAAGTTAATCATAGTGGTTTGCTTATGAGTATTAAGACTTGGTCCAATTGTTGTCCCTTTACCAAAGCTTTTCACTTTTATCTTTTGCATTGGTTTAAATGACAAGTAATGTGTGACTGTCTTTGTTGTATTGTGTAATACACTAGAATCCTGATAACTCAACATTCTGTGTAATTAGAACACCTTTTTTATTTTTATTTATTTATTTTTTATCAATAAACTTGACTAATAATTTCCATAATCTACTACATGGCATAAATAGTAGGTATAGGTAATTTTACAACCCACTGCATTCTCCCTCACAATGACAAAAAGGCTGATCGTGTATTGACCATCAATATTATTAGCTTGTTGCTAATATGGATACATAGCACAAACACTTGTTAGGAAGGTTTGAAGGTTTATTTCTTTATCCAGTACAAAGGTATTTCTTGGACACAATGAATTGCACAGTGGTTTATGATCGAGTTCACTTTTGAATTTATAAGATCATAGGGGTGTCAGGTTATCTTTCCTACTTCTGTGTAATACATAAACATCACAGACCATGCATGATCAAGTACAGTGCCTGCTCACATTATCAGCAGTGTCTTATTAATTTCAAGGAAGAAAACAGACGTTACCCACATCATCAATTTGCATTACGTCACTCGCACAGATCCTAGCAAGGTCATTCGTCACATCTAGAAAATACCTCTGTACGTGAGAAGCTAAACTTTCAGTTATATATTTCTGGTGATAGTGCAGCTTTCAAGATTTCAGGCTAACTGTTTCTGTTGTGTTGAGTTGTGTTTGTGCCAGTGAAAATGTCAAACGACAAGAAACACAAGTTAACATGACAATGAAAATTACATTGGATGTGTTGTAGACACCGAACAGAGGAGAACATTAATACGTAATATATTTTAGAATATGTTATACTTTTGCTTCCTATATTGTGCTAGGATATTTATTTATGTAATTTGCAGTATTATGTTATAAGTTATGAATAACAGACCCCTTATTCCGAAAAATTAGACTTTTCAGTAATTCAACAGCCTCTCAGTCCACATTTGGTCGAGTTATTGGAATCCCACAGTGCTAGAAAATAAATAAAAGAGTTTAAAGTTTAAAAAAAAAATTTAAAAAGGTACTATATCTTGATATTTGCAAGTAGAAGTACCACAGGCATCTTAACCTTCTCACAATAGTACACTTGGGAAACAGCAGCTTATAAACCATTCAGTTACTAAGTTACAAACTATCAAATAAATTGAAATCAAATTTATGTCAATATACAGCTCATGAGTTTGATGTGCATTTATAATTTAAATTGTCAAAACTTATTGGTTTTCAGCATGTATTTGTTAGCTGATGTAAAGTGCATGCACTATATGTCATAAAAACATGATATCAAGTTTTCTCATGTATGCACCACTATTTTGTTTTATCCAGGATTTTCACTTCTTCCAGCCAAATTGTAAAATAATTTTGTATTTAAAAAATAACTGGAACCTTAGGAACTAAAATTTCTTTCTTTGACCATATGCCAGTGCATAATAATTCTACTAACAATTCATATAAAGCATTTTATTCTGCACTTCATTTCTATAGAAATGTTTCAAGTAGAAGGTAATTAGTAAATGAAGTTGGACTGACCCTCATGCATCAAGTATAATGTTAATACATAATAATGTTAATAATAATGTTTATAATAATAATAATAATAATAATAATAATAATAATAATAATAATAATAATAATAATAATAATAATAATAATAATAATAATAATAATAATAATAATAATAATAATAATAATAATAATAATAATATAATAATAGTAATAATAATAGTAATAATAGTAATAGTAATAATATTAGTAATAATAATAGTAATAATAATAGTAATAATAATAGTAATAATAATAATATAACAACAATAAAATAATAATACCAATGCCGATACTGATATGGATACTATGATGATGATCATGATGAAGATAGTAATAATACTAATACTACTAATACAGAGAGACTGAAAAACATCCGAACTGCTGCTGTACACGAGGTCATGGAGTCAATTTGTTTTTCTCTGCTCTGAAAGTGCAGTATTGAGCTGATGTGATAAGGTGTGATTCAGTTATTACCAGTGTGCTTTATTATTTTGTCCTACACCTAGTCACAAAGTTTATTATGGCTCAGCATTTGTTTTCTACTGCACAGAGTGTATTTATTTATGATCTGTATGCGTTAACTCAGCTTGCCAAGTGATGTGTGATTTGCAGGAAGATTTCCAGGTCATCTGCAATTCTATCTCTGGGGTAACTTAAAGCATAAAGTGTACAACACACCCTGGAAGAATTAAAACAAAATAGCCGAGAGGAAATGGTCAGCATTCCTCAACTATGATGAGTGATGGATAGTTTCCTAAGAGGTACCAAAAATGTGTGGACAATGATGGTGGACAGTTTCAGCCTCCCCTTTAATAACATTGGTAAGTAAAGCCTCTAAAAGTAGCTTTAAAAATGTTATATGGTTTCATCCGCATTGTTGTATGACAGCGGAAATCAACGAGCACCAAGAATGCATACAGGCAAAACAAAGTGCAGCCATTTGGAGTCTTTTAGATCACCCAATACCACCACCGCCGCTGCCAACAACCACAACAACAATAACAATAATAATACTGCACTCCATCCAGCCTTAGATCCAGACCCTGTGTCCCTCTGTGGTAACCTCTTGTTCGTATCAGCTGCGACTAACATAGGGTTATATGACGTCCGGAAATTCCTGCACATGCCTTACATTTTAACCATTTATCCAGCATCCAGGGGGAATTTTTGAAAGGTCTCTAGTGTCCTACCTTTTCGTAAGAAAATGCATTGGAAACTGGGAAAACAGAAGTCAATAATTGGTTATTAGCTGTAACTGCAACTTCATTTGGCAACTGGCTGCAGTCAAAAAGCATACTCATGCGTTAGTAACATTGAACGAGAGAATTTACCCACAACTATGTAAAACTACTTGGTGTGAGCTTGAGAACATTTGTTGTTGAAATTTTAAAGGATTCTGTGATAATGTTAAATAATCATTTATACTCCACATTTTAAATGTTAAACATGGTATAATCATAGTGAAGTTAAATTTTTGCCATTAATATATTGTTTATTATTGTTATATATTAGGTACTATTGTCATCATCATTACTAATATTAATTTTTATTGCTACTTTTTGGATTAATTGTTAAACTTCTTTGTTGCTTTTTTTAAATTATTTTTGTTGTGATTCCGTTTCTGTTTAATGTATTCTAAATCCATGTGGTCAACCTCACTGGAGGAAAGATGATTTTAATAAATATCTATATATGAATGGAAAAGATTAGTTGTTCAGTGATACCGAAATTTAGATTTCAAATCAAATGGGCTTGATAAAGACACGTTTTAATTTAATTGCCAGATGTGAGATTTGCGATAAGTGTTGAATAATAACATATGTAGATAATAGAGTAGCAAGTGTTGTAAGGTGAGCAAGATATGAGTAAATAATAGTTGTTAAATTTGTAGGATAAACGCATTATTGGTTTGAAATTAACGAGTCATGACGTCATACTACATAGTTTAAATACACGTTTGAAATTCAGGTCTGCCAATCTTAAAAGTCGCGCGATATATTTAATAAAATATAAAGTAAACATCGTTTAATCCTAAAAAGGTAATTATATATTCGAAATTCATAAAAGAACATGTTATAATAGAAAGGGACATTTCTAAATTGCGGGAAAAGGAAATAGCATTTTGGATACGAGGCTTTCTTTTGGATGACGTCATGACATTTAAAATTGGAGAGAACGTTTTTTTTCTAGCGTGGGTAAGCCAGAAAGCGTCACCACTCACCCCAGACCAGTACTGCAAGTTATGGTGTGCAGACGTGAGTGCGATTCCTCTACATATAGAATCGGCATAACTCCCGAAAGTATATAAGAAGTAATAAACAATATACAAAGGTTTTCTTGGGTAGTCTATAAAACCTACGCGTACCCGAGATAAAGAGATCTCATCCTGACTAGCCGGAACGAACCAAATCAAAGGGCGACACAACGTAACCGACATTTACGCATCAAATGGCGATCCAACGAGGACACGACTTTCCGCCACATCAGAGAAGTATGACTGACTGCTGATGATCACATTTAACATTGTATATTTCAGGATTTAAGAAAATATAAATGTATATACTCATGGGTATATATAAATAGCATTTAAAGCATAACTTAACATTATTTTTTAACAGGCTGTTTAATGTCCTACAGTTTTTACTATTATGTCTTACATTTCCATAAAATAATCTGGTAACCCTAGCCAGATAATCTACAGTATTCATTTTGGCAGCAGAAATTCTACCTTATTTATGCGTAAAACTTATTTATTGTTTTTATTGCAATAAAAGTTGCAGCATTTGTACAATGTGCTTTCAGGAGTTTATAATTCAGCTTTCCAAATAAATGCCCTACTGTTAAGAGAATCTAACAAAAAATCAATACATACCCATAGGAATCAGGTTGATGTGATTTTCAAAGTAAAGTTCAGCAGATGTGAAATGTATTGTTTCCTGAGTCTTACTTCCATCACTGTTGGTTCTTTCCTCAGTTCTAGTCCAGTGAACTTCAGCTTCTCCTCTTAGTTTTAATTCAATGCCTAAAAGAAAAGGTAAATGATAAAGAAAAGTTTGTTTTCTTTGTTACAGCATAAATTTATTTAAGAACACAATGCTTGATAGAGCCAAACATTTGTGTAATTGTTCAGAAAAGCATGAAGAGCAATTCCACGAATATGTCATACCGAGTGTTAAAATTTGAAATTAATGTTCCACTCTTTTTACTGAGGAAAGATGATGCTAGATACTCCAAAGTATCTTAAAAAAGTGAAAAATAAATGTTTTTGACGTGAATATGGGTTCAAAGTTCACTTCGTACCCATATATTTCCAAAACACTAAAAATAAGCATGAATAACGAGGATTTTCATATCAATATTTCAGGAACTGTGTACAACTATTTTAATTTTTTTGTTCTGTACCTACATCACACAATGACTCTTCGTCTTCAAAACGTGTTTATGGCCAATAATTTTCGACATTTATAAAAAATTCTTAGAGCCTGTTTAATTATTACTGTGTGTCAATGTCAGTTAGTCGCGGTAAATAAGCATAAAGTCCTCTGTAGGGAAAAGTAATAGGTAGAAAAAATATCCTTTTGATTCTGAGTCATTACAATATAACAAATAAAAAAGTATCAGAAAGTTTTTCTCTATAGTCATTCGTTTTCCCACAAAACACGTGACTAATGGACAGTTAGTGCTGGCGCACTGTGGTCGCATACGCGTACAGTGCTTCTGAGACTTCAGTCAGGATAGACGTATCAGTCCGTTTCTAACTGCATGTTAAAACACCAGCCCAAAGACAAGGTGAATACAAACAACGTCTGAAGGAGCAAGGCAGTTATGCACAATGGAAGGAAAAAATTAAAGTGACTATGAGGAAAGGAAGAACAATACTGAAACAAACAAAACATGGAAGAGAACACCTCAAAGCTGAATATAGGAGACATAAGCAAGCACAGCGGGCAAGACAGAAAGTAAGAGACCAAGAAGGGATTGATAAGGATACCCCATCAACATCAACCGCTTTCAAAACGAGACAGCATTTTGGAAAGTGCAGAAAACATGTTGAGAAAGCATTGCCGCAATCTCCACGCAAAAGAAAAGAAATGATTCCTAAGTTAACAGTTGAAGAGGGATTACATGTAGTAAAACCAAAGCATTCTGTCCCGGTATCAGGAAAACAACTATCAGAGGAACTTAAAAGTGCAATCATCAAGTTCTATGTCGGTCTGGGTGGCTCAGTTGGTTAGATGCTGGCCTACTGATCCCAAGGTCGCGGGTTCAAATCCGGCCCAGACCGATGGTTTTTAAGTGTGCTTAAAAATGACAGCTCCATGTCAGTAGATTTACTGGCATGTTAAAGAACTCCTACGGGACAAAATTCCGGCACACCGGCGACGCTGATGTGATCCTGGCAATTGACAGCGTTGTTAAAGAACAAAATAATTAAAATCAAGCTCTATGAGGATGATTCAATATCTTATCAAGCTCCTGGAAGAGATGATCTTATTGAAATCCGTGTTCAAGGAGAAACAAAAGAAGTTCACATTAGGTATCTAGTGGTAACATTAAAAGAAACACATGCACTCTTTCTACAAGAGCGAGAAGAAATGTCCGCGGGGTTGACAAAATTCGTTGAATACGCCCTGCTCACGTGCGCCTTCAAAGTAAGATCCCACATAATGTGTGCACATGCATTATACATGAAAATACGAAGTTTCTTCTCAAAGCATTGTGTAAAAATCATGTACTCACTGAGACTGAATTTCGTAAGTCCATAGCAGAAGTGGTTTGTGATCAGAAATCGAGTAAGTGTATGCGGGGAGGTTGCTCCAACTGCCCGGGATTGAGTGGAGCAGACATTTCGGATGAGCTCGCTAATCCTCCATGTGAATGGAAACTGTGGAGTTCACGTAATGGAAGAATGGAAATAGAAGTTAAAAAGGGATCTGTAAAAGACTGCATTGAAGAACTGACCAATTGCCTGCCACGTTTCCTAAATCACGTTTATGTAAAAAGACAGCAATCCGAGGCCTTTAAGAAGGCTCGGGAAAATGTGACAGATTGACTTCTCGAAAGGGGGCAGTAGATGCGATTGGAGGATAAGTGAAGAGGATGGCATGGACAGCTGCGAAAGCAGGAAGCAGGATTCAGAGTGCTGAAGAATTTGTTAATACTGTTAGAAAGAAAACCAAAATATGTATTCTTGAGGTTTCTCTGCCTGAAATTGAAGAAGCAAAAGAATTTCTTGACAAAAGATTTGAACGCATTTCACCTATGCTGTCCACTCAGCGGGTTCATTATGTGAAAGTATTAGGTTTAAATGTTGTGGAATATGCTTTTCTTTCATGTGTGGAAAGTGTCAGAATGATGCACAACTTTCTGAAATAAAAACAGTGTAGTGATATGCGCGTGTACTACGAGACTACTGCATTTAGCGTTCCTGCACTATAAGGAGTCCAATCAAGTAACTAGTGTGTTACAGGTATGTGCTGTGTGCTCTCATGTGTCGTCTTTGTTATGGTTTTGAGTCAGCTTTTTATACTTGCAATGATGTAACTGTGATAAGAAATGATAGCTGTCAACATCTGTTTATTCGGTTTATGTTGCATGACATTAATGCTTCTCCAAAGGATATGATTATTTTCAAACCATAAATACAATTACAAACCTGTGTGTATTATATGTATGTAACGTATAATACATATCACTATGGTTTACCATATGTTATACCATGTAAAACAAAGACAAGGTATTACAATTTTCGCAAGTGTCAGTCACAAACTCGTGTCAGTCACGCTCCTTTTGAATAAATATCTCCAGATGAGAATAACATGCCAAACCTTTTTTCGGGTCATTTGAAAGCTTAGAAGTTTCTCTCTCAAGTGATTTTTCAGAACAAATCAAATTAGAAAACTTTCAGAGAAAACGGAGGACAAACGTTTGAAGTTGGACCTGCAGTTGACAAAAATGTCAGTCACGAAAAGTTTAGCACTCATTATTAAATAATTGTTTCACTTTTTTAAGGTTTTTATATTTCCTATCACAACCGCCAATGTATTCTCTGTCATCGTATGTCGTTAAAATAACATTTTTACACCTATATTGACCTTTAGACAGACATTTTAAGAAGAAAATGTAGTGTAAATGTCAGTTAGTCACACGCGGAATTGCTCTGAAACAAATTTTGCAAAAGAATAATGAAATTATGTAAATTCTATTTGCACAACAACTGTTGTGGTTTAGAAACTTAGTTTTCAACTCTGGTTCAAATTATAAATAAAGAATGTGTAGTCTATTTCTGTTACCTGTTCTACCTGCGGCACATGTACTAGGTGACAAACCTATGAGGCATATGGAAAGAATGTGAAACTGCTGAGTTGTTTATGCCAGCTTATCACACATACGTAGCAAGTCAGCGTATGTGCATCTGTTCTGATGCCCTCTATCTTCAGGATAACAACGTCTCATGTATCGGCAGGCACGAGAGATGATCCATTTGTGTTCCATTACTGACTGTACAGCAAGTTACTAGTATTTCGCTGTTCTAGTAAACAAGATAGCAAGTAAATGTAGCACTCGACAACCAAGATCAATGCACCTGGTCACTTTTCCAGGTAAATACATCCTGCTTTGGAGTCAACCATTACCTATAAATTTCTATCTTGGTTGTAAAAATCCCAAATGGTTGGAATTGTTTAACATTTTGTTTATGCTTTACATTCAACATAAACTTCGTTTAATATCCATTGATAATTTCAAATAGCTCTGCATTATATAGGAAAGTCTTATGTGACCGAATATTCATGTGAGCACCTGTATCATCCTGAATTTGTTCTCCTGGTGCTTCAGTGAAAGAACACAAGTTACTACAAGTTTTTTTATGTTGACATGCCTATTATTAGATAAGCATAAATGTAGCTGTGTTATCAATATTTGTTACAAAGCAGCCTAATGCCTACTCAGTTTCCTTCGAAGCCTGACGTGGCTTGTCTCTTCTCCAATTGCAATGCGACCTGTCAAATTATGCTCAACATTTTGTAAAGGATGTTTATGCATCCTTAGGTACTATGCTACTACCTAGCAAAGTCATGAGGCGTATCGGAAAGAATGTGAAACTGCGGAGTTGTTCACGCGAGGTTATCGCACATACACGGGTAGATAGTACCTATGTACACTCTGTTTAGATGCAATAATACCTTCAGGACAGCAATGTCTCATACATCAGCAGGTGCTAGAGATCATTTCATTGCATTACTGATTGTACACCAAGTTATTAATATTCCGCTATTCTAATGAACAAGATAAGCGATCACAGCACTCGACAACCAAGGTCAAGGTCAATATGTCTGGTCGCTTTACCAAGTAGTACCTGGCAAAGTGATCAGGTTATCGAGCCCTGCATTCGCTGGTTATTTTCTTACTAGAACAGTGAAATACTGTAGGTTGTCTCACCCTTAGATGACAGTATGGAGTTAAATGGGATATATCTGTCTCTACCTAGTGCATATGAGTTGCCGTTAGCTTCATCCTTTTCTACTCTCGTGCTGTTGCCAGGTTCCTAATACTAGGGCTGTTCAATAAAGAATGATCACATTTTTTTTTTTTTTTTGACAACGCACTTTTACTCATCCTCATAATTTTGATGGTCCTTCTCAAAATAGTCTCCCATGAATGCGATGCACTTGTACCAGCGTTTCTGCCAGTCTTCAAAGACATGTTGGAATCCATTTTTTGAGAGATCCTTCAAAATCGCCTCCGCAACCTTCACCACTGCTTCTGGTGATGGATAATGCCTCACACGAAGGCGTTTCTTCAAGTTAGGCAATAGAAAAAAGTCACATGGGGAGGGTGAGGGATGTACTTCACGTTGATTTTTGCAAGATATTCAGCAACTACATTGGCAATATGCGGCTGCGCATTATCGTGGTGCATCATCCAGTCTGCTTCACGGAAATGTGGTCTTTTGCGCCTGATATAGACTTGCAATGTTTTCAGGACATCCCTGTAGTATTGTCCAGTTACTGATGTGTGTGCAGGTACAGCATGCTGATAAACCATTCCATGAATATCAAAGAATGAGATGACCATAACTTTCCCATCAGAAGCAACCACTTTTGCTTTTTGGGGGGTTGGTAATGAAGGAGATTTCCACACTGAGCTTTGCTGTTTGCTCTCAGGATCAAAATGATGTAGCCAAGTTTCATCAGCAGTGGTTATGTTTGAAAGAAACTCCGGACCTTCCTCTAACATCAACTCTAACTGCATACAGACTGCATGCGAATGTCCTTTTGTTCGGGAATCAACAGTCTTGGAACCCATCTCATGTGTAATGTTTCTGTCACCAACGTGTGGGTGGCACCCAATGAACTGTTCAGTATTTCAGAAAGGATCTTAAGGTAATTCGTCAATCCTCTCTCACAATGGCAGCAGCAGTGTTGATGTTTTCTTTCGTAAGAGCAGTAACTGGAGCAGCGGGTCCACCTTCCTTTGAAATTGATTGTCTCCTCTCTTTAAACATTTGAAACCACCTTTGAGTTGTGCTGTAGGGAAGAACAGGCTCTCCATAGGCCTCCTGCAACATTGTATAGGCCTCAACTGAAGATTTGTTGAGACGAAAGCAGAATTTCAAAGCCGCATATTGTTCCTCGCGTGTTATAAGCGGTAGGCGATACTGCTGAACATGTCTCAACTTGCCTAGTTCTCACATTAAGCTAACAGGATATAATAAGATTGAATTTTAGTGCGAAAAATTATGACCGTAATAAAATTATGATCATTCTTTATTGAACAGCCCTCGTATTATGGTGTAATTATTCAGTGGTTATAAATTTCAAGTCTGAACACATTATTTGCAGAATTTTTTTCTCTCATAGGTTATTATACACTTCTATAGGCCCAAATTTCTGCAGAAAACGGGTTTTTATTTTCAGTAAAACTCCGATGTTTGCTGTTTCTATACTCATCACGTACTAACTAATAAACTAACTGCTACACTTCGTTTATATTTTTCTCTTAGCTAGACTAAACTCTAGTGCTGCCACCTGCCTACTTTGAATTCTCTATGTTTACTCCGTTAGGTATTACAATTTTTTAAATTAAATGTTTTCGGAAAATTTTACAAATTTTACAAGGTATTCAGATGAAAGGCGTCAAGCGTTAGACTCAAGGCAGTAGTAAAAGTTAACATCAGTTCGTAAGGAAGTGTCTTCTAAGGTTAAGACGAGCTTTAGTACACTTTGTTCACCAGCTGAAGGTTCTTGGCAGGAATGCAGCCAGCCACTACATCAGTAAACAATTCCCGCTAAACCATGATATCGCGAGCAGCAGTTCTACTTCTAATCGCGCTTACGATAATGTTGCCAAATTTGGAATGCGTGTTCACGCCAGATTCAAGCAAAGGAATCGCTCAAAACAGCACAATTTAAATGTTATTTTCAGTTCATGCAGTATATTTAGCTTATAAAGCGTACACAATGTTTTCAACTTCTCCGTCTTTTTTCCATTCATCATTTTCTGCTTTTGTCGTATATTTTAAAAAACGCTACCAATCTGTTTCGGTCTTACGTGATATATCCTCGAGCGTTATATCATGCAATTCCTAAGAATAAGTCAGCTGTTGCATATCTTTAAGTATTCATTTTACCTCAGCCCAAAATAGTCCTATGGGATTGAGCTCAGACATGTATCGGGGCAAGTAGACGACAGTGTGGCCCAATAAAATCAAAATAACTAATAATAGCGTTATAACTAGGGCTAGGAAGTTCATGCATTTGCATGTTTCTCACAGGGGTTAAAAATGTATACTTTTACATTATGTGCACGAATTATGGAATTTTCAGTTATTTGGACACGATTTTATGGTGCATATAACTGCATATTTTCTTGATTTTGATAAATGCATAATATTGCAATATTATAGCCCCTATGATTTTTATGGTTTTTTTTTATTATTTTTTTCCATCTATATAATATTTTTCATATTAGTAGTATTGCACATGATGATGCAACTCGTGACGTGACAAGAACTAATGCTGAGTCATATTGTCATGCAGTGAATCCCCTGTTTCCATCCTTTTAGTGCATAGAGAATAATCAGTGCGTTATCTGAGAGGTGTATATTAACAAAGATAAAGTGCAGGTCAACGTTTTGAGCAGCACAATTATAGCAACGCTTGCCTGTGTCGTGGTCTTCAAACGTAATAGTGTTGTGAACTGGTTCCCACGAAATTAAATTAGGCGCATAAAATGTTGAAACGCTCTTAAAATGCCGAAAATAAGACCAACTTCGAGTGCTAGATTAATTAATTTACAGAAAGAGTTTTTGGGTGATTTAACATCTACAGATAATAGGGTAATGTTTTGTGGAGCGTGTGAGAAAAATGTAGGGAGTGAAAAGATTTCAAACAGTTCAGCACAAAAACACAGCAAAACATAAGGAGAATTTAATCAAAAAACTTGCAAACAAAGAACCTGTTCAAAAACAGCTAGTAGAGTGTTTAGGAAGTAGGATTGCTGAATTTTCCTGTGGCTTGTGCCAAGCATTTTTAGCTGCTGATATTCCCTTGTTCAAAATTAGTAACCCGACATTTAAACATTTTCTTGCCGAGTACACTCGACAACATGTGCCTGAAGAAAGTACACTGCTTAAGACTTATGTACGACATTGTTACAATAACGTATAATATATTGTATTTTATTGATAATTGTATTAATTTGTATTTAACTTTCAACCACGCAGACAGTGGGATATGTCTACGATATATATTCCTTGTAGCATTGCGGCGTAAATCCCCAGTGGAAACTAAAGTTAGAATCTGAAGGTACGTTATTTATTTTCAATATGTTTTAAGAGCTTCTTACTGTACCAGTTATATTGGATGAAGATAGTGTATTTGCCAAAACGTTTATCATTGCTTTTCGCGCTTCCATTGCATCCATTTGTTGCATAATTGACCTTCCCTTAGAAGATGTGGCATAGTAATCAAAATTGCAGGATATTATACAAAATGTGTTTGTTTGTTGTGCAAAGTAATAGGCACATGATGTTTTGACTAAGATATTTTACTTGGCTGGAGATAATCAACTGCCTCTGTTTGCGGTCTCAGTTGGGAGATTGGGAAGCTTATATACAACATTTCAATATAGCTCAGAAGCTTTCACATTTACAAGATGATCATCTACGCTTGTGTCAAGATACTCAGAAAGAGGAGAAAGAAGCCCTTTCCAATTTGAACATTGACATTAACGATGAAATCATGCCGAAATCAAGACAATGACTTCAAAAACAATTACACCTTAAATCGTTTGATGCATGGTGTAAGCTACCTCACAAGGGAAAGGGGATTGAGGCATATAAAGAGAATCCCAGAGCCAATTCATGGATGAGCAACAGAAAAATCCTATCATGTTCTGAATGCACTAATGCCATTAAAATGTCATGTAACACGTCAGCATTAAGATCTGTACCTGGAAGAAATCAGCGAACAACACTATGTCGGTATTCAAATTGCAAAGAAGTGGGGGCGGATCGTCTGCAGCTGCTTTGAAGAGCCCTTCAAGCTTTGGTAAAGCGAGAAGCAGGGAATCCGAGCGAACTTCAGAGAACGCAGTGCGCAGACCGCCACTCGCGCTCTAAGTCGCCCGGGGATCACCGCTGCAACTCCCGGTTGCCGGCAGCTTCAACGACGCTACAAGACAGGTAATTATAACCAAGCAGGATAGACGAGGGATAGCACGACCGCAGCCAACAGTCTCTGACTGGTACCAAGGCGCCTTAACCGGTTCAGGTCCTCTGCTAGCCACGCTTTTTAGCACTCGCTAGCTGCCTCTTTCTCTCCATCTATCGCTATTTTCCTCTTTTTCTATTAGTTTTTAAGCTCCCCGGTTAGGCCCCCCACTAGACTTTTACTCTCTTCTCTCTTCCTCTTCCTAGGTAAATCTTAAGCTAACTGCCCTTAAGGCACTTCACAAGAGCTAGACCAAGTTTAACCTACCTGCTATCTGTCTTTTTAAAGACCGAAGCAGGCGAAATAAATAAGACCGTCCCTCATTTAAACACTTAACTAAACTCTCACTTCACACTCATTCAGGGAACCCCAGGTAATCGGAGACATGGGTAAAGTAGGCAAAACTCTCACGCTCTCTCCCTCGTCTCTCTCCAAACCAAATAAGCCGATCAGAGCCACCACCCTTATCACCACCAAAACAAAAACACTCAAACACACCACCCCAACAACACCAAAAAGACCACACACACGCTCACATAAAAAGACTACACCACCACAAACAAACACACCAACCACTTCAGATACAAACATGCCAACACTAAACACAAACACTGACAACACAAGCACACCTAGCACAAGCACACAAAACACAGACACACCAAAACAAACCACAAACACAAACACACCAAGCACACCAAACACGCCCAGTACACCAAGCACACTGAACATCTCAAGCACATCAAATACACCAATCACAGACACGCCAAAAACAAACACACCTAACACTGACACAGGAGACAAGCCACAACAAACACTGGAAGATGACACAAACACAAACAACACAAAAACACCCACACATACACCAGACTCTGAAATCGTGCTTCCTACACCACCCCCTCCAGTACAATCACCCATCCAGGACACCTACGCTGACGTAACCACAAGGCCACCCACCCCCAAAACAAACAGCTACACGGAGTATAGGGCCAATCTCGCGCCTTTGTATCTCCACAAAAGCCAGGCAAATCACATACACACAATCACCAACAAATTTGACACAAAATACAAACCTACACACAAGTACACAATACACCGCGCAAATCGCTCCGGTGACTTAGCTTTAAAAATGTTCAGCCTGAGTGACTACCATAATATGGTGGAACACCTCAGGAATGAGGGCGCACAGTGTTATCTCCTCCAACACCCAGAAGCTAGAACAGTTAGGTTTGTGATAAAAGGTCTGTGCGCCCCGTTCACCGGAGAACACATTAAATCAGTACTGGCACAACAGAATTTTGAGGCCATTAGGGCAGTGCAAATGCACTCACTAGGCAGGAATAGACACCCCCTCCCAATGTTCCTAGTGGAAATGGAGGACACCCAGGAGAATAGGAAGATACTCGGCCTCAAATACTTGGCCCACTTTAGAGTCAGAGTTGAAGAGTACCACTCTGCTCCAGAGCCCAAGCAGTGCCGACGCTGCCAGCAGCTATGGCATTATTATAGAGAATGCCAGGCCCCCACACAAGTTTGCGCCAAATGTACAGGCCCCCACCCCTCCTACACCTGCAAAGTGCCCACAGAGGAACGCCTGTGCGCCCTCTGTGGCCAGAAAGGTCATGGAGCAACTTGGCGCGGTTGCCCCAAATACCTCTCTGCACTGGAACGCGCAAGGCCCAGGGCACAGCCAGGGAACCCCAAAACCAGGAATGAACAGACAAAATTACCCCAGGCTGGCCCGTCATCAGCAGAAGGGCAATGGTTTACTCAGGACCGCAGAGGCAGAACCCGCCCAGCCCCCGCCCCTTCTGCAGCAGTGACCAAGCAGGTCGCTCCTGCCCAAGTCACGGCACCCACAAAGCGACACTCCCCAACACAACACAAACACAACACACAACAAACCACAACGACACACAAACCCGCTCCCACACAAACAACCACACACCAGGCAACACACACAAAGGGACCAAGCTTTTTGGTCCCAAAGTCGCAAACCCCTCGCGATGCATTCGAAAATGGCCTTGCACTAGCCGACTTTCTCTTAAAGTTGGGCTACCCAAAACTGGAATTAGGCTGGAACTCGTTCCTCCAGCACGCAAAGTGGCTCCTGGAGCAAATAAACACCAACAGCGACCCACTTTTCCTCTTTGACCATGTCACGCATTTCCTGGGAATTCTCGCACAGTTCACTTGTTATGAGTAACACACCCACCGTAAATATCATATACTGGAATTGCAATAACCTCAAAAGGAAGCGCAAGGAGTTTACGGAATTCCTCCACAGGAATTCAATCCAAATAGCGCTAATTAACGAAACCCACCTGGGACCTGTAGATCGCTTCTCAGTCCCAGGATACTCAGTATACCGAACAGATAGAAATAGGAGAGGCGGAGGGACAGCCGTAGTTATTCAAAATTCAGTACAACACCACCAGGCGTTTGTCCCCCAACTAAACCGAATAGAAGCTACCGCGGTTAGTGTAAAGCTTCTTAATACCGAAGTTACATTCATTGCGGCATATAATCCACCCTGCGATATTGACACGGATGACATCGATACACTATTGCGTATGGCCCAAAAAGTAGTAATAGCAGGGGACTTGAACGCGAAACATTTCCTCTGGAATTGCGTAGCTGCAAACAAGGCAGGCAATAAACTACTAGCATACATCAACAGACACAACATACTTCTAACAGGCCCTGAAGAGCCGACATTCATACCAAGAGTACATACACACAGACCAGATATACTAGACATTGCTCTCCTCAAGGGCATTACACACAACACAAACACACACGTAATTAACGAATTAAACTCAGATCACCTCCCAGTGTTACTAGAAATTGAAGCCCCAATCACTTTTAAATCGGAACCTCCAAGACCCAATTACAGACAAGCAGACTGGGAGTCCTTCGAAAACACACTACAAAACATTATACACGATCACACAATCGAGACACATGAAAAACAAGACGAAGCTATTGAGCATATCGTAGAATCAATTAAGCTCGCTACCGAACAACACATCCCAATCAGATATCCTATAACTTCTACACAAAGATTTCCACGCGACACTAGACAAGCCATTCAGGACAGAAATCGTGCAAGGCGTAAATGGCAAAAATCGCGTAACTTAATAGACCGTAATGCGTACACGGAACTAAGCATTCAAGCAAGCGAACGAATACGAGAATACACAACAAATCAGTGGCACGATGTGTTAAGTAACATCAACCCACAAAACAATACAATCTGGAAAATAGCCAGAAACCTAACGCGTACGTACACACATGTCCCTCCCCTCCACACGCCTAACGGAATAGCGGAAACTCCCCGAGCCAAAGCTGAAGCATTTGCAGACACCCTAGAGGCGACATTTGAACCGAATGCCTTTCCGTCAGACCAAGCATTTGTGGACGAAACGGAAGCAATGGTCGTGAATATCGGTAGAACACCAACGCACAATAAGACGCGAAAAACGAATGCGGGTGAGATCAAATGGATCATTAAACACCTGCCCTCTAGGAAGGCCCCAGGGCCAGACCAAATTCCAAATATAGTACTAAAACATCTGCCAGCCAAAGCACTGAAGCTACTGGCAGATATATTTAACTATACAATTGAAAAAGGCAGATTCCCTCCACAGTGGAAAGAGGCCAAAATTCTCATGTTCCCTAAACCGAGAAAGAGCCAATCACAGCCTGAAAACTATAGGCCAATCAGCCTCCTCAGCACTATGAGCAAGGTTTTAGAGAAAATAATACTCAAAAGACTTACGAACCACATAATAAAAAATAACCTAGTAATTAACGAACAATTCGGATTCAGGGCACAACACTCGACAACACTACAACTATTGCGAATGACGGAATCCATCACGCGAGGATTCAACGAAAACCGATCCACAGGGGCCATCTTCTTGGATATTGAACGGGCCTTCGATCGCGTGTGGCACGCTGGTCTACTCAGAAAGCTCATGTCACTGGAATTCGCGGACTCTATGATAGCCATAATAAAGGACTATCTATCTCACCGAACGTTCCGCACGGCAGTCGAAACAGAGACATCAACGCGACGGCCAATCAGGGCAGGGGTCCCACAAGGAAGTTTATTGGGGCCCACCCTCTTTAATATTTACATAAATGATTTACCAGAGACGATAAGAGTAGACCGATATCTATATGCGGATGACACAGCGCTTGTCACACAATCAACCATGCCGAGGATTATACGCACCAGGCTACAAAATGCTCTAAATGATTTAGAGCCATGGCTCACGAAATGGCGCATTAAGGTAAATACCAGAAAAAGCCAGGCAATTGTATTCACCAAGCGAATTAAGCACCGTCATGGTAAACACGGCCTTCAGCCATTAACGCTTGGCCAAGAGCCAATCCAATGGAACAGCAAAACCATCACCTACTTAGGGGTAACAATGGACCAGGGCCTTACGTGGAAACAGCACGTAGACACAGTAAGAGCCAAAGCCAATGCACAACTCAATAAGCTATACCCAATAATCAACACAAACAGTACTCTAAAGTTAGAGATGGGCACTACACTTTATAAAACACTAATCCGGCCCATCCTAACATACGCTGCACCCGTATGGGGACATGCAGCAAAAACACACATAAAGAGACTGCAAACGATGCAGAATAGAGTACTCCGAATAATCGCGAGACTACCCGAAGTAGCTCCAACGCTCCAATTACACGAGGAGCTAAAAGTACATTCCATTGAACAGTTCATAAAAAGGCTCACCTGTAACTTACTTGACAAGAAAAACAAAAACCACAACGAACTAATTCAAAACCTAGGAAATTATGATATAACGCACGACAAACATGCAAGGCCACTATCTCTATTCCAGAGAACTATTGGTCTCGGGGAACCAGATGTTGACATGCAACAATATCTGGACAACCTAGTTAACTACCCCGATGTTATCCATATGTGAACTGTGCATCACTCTCACTCTCTCTCTCTCTCTCTCACACACACACACATTCATACCTACAGTTTCTCTTCAGATAACCCTCAAGTCCTTATTTATAAGGCGGACCCAGGGGGATGAGGGCCCCCGCGGGAGTGGCACTGGCTCGCACCTGCATTTCAGGCAGACTGCCCGCCAAGTGTGCACTCCAGACGAACAGGCGATACAACGGACATGCACTCACCCAATTGACGATGCCGGATGGTATATCAACAACCTTAATTATGAATTGCAAACGACGCCATACGGCGGAACGTAACAATTATAATCACACTAGTTTGACGACGCCACAAGCGCACAAATCACCACTAACCTAAGGGACTAATTGTACGCACTTCCTTTGTTCTTAGTGTATGTACAGGTATATTTAGATTGTTTCAGGGATCCAGCATGCAGGGTATCGACACGCTCCCAGACTTCTGAGGCGCACGAACAGACGCGGCGAATTCACGCCAAGATTCATAGCACCCTGATTCCTGACAGCAATCACAAATGACTCCTACCAAACCATCCATGACTCCGCTAGGGGGCAAGCTGGGCTTCGGTCAAGCTCGTCTCCTAGCTCCTAACCTTCTCCGTCTGGTTACGCTATGCGAACCAGCTCTATCTTCACCAATGAATGCGCGGGTGCTACAGGCGGTACCGCAGCAGGCTTTCACCTTCCTAATCCGGTGGATGGGGTTTTTTAGTGGGTATGGCCATCTTCAATGGCGACTCCCACAGTACCATGGGGTCTCGAAACAAGATTTTTCCCCTGCACCTAAAAAAAAAAAAAAAAAAAAAAAAAAAAAAAAAAAAAAAAAAAAAGTGGAAACCCTTGGGCATGTACTAGGATATTGCCCAAAGGGAAAATTACTTTGCAACACTCGTCACCACCGTGTGCGTTCATCCATTTCTACAGCCCTTCGTAGAGCCAATTGGGAGGTCTATGAAGAGGTCCATTGCCTGTATGAGGATGGTAACCATCGAAGAGCAGGTATCATAGCCATCAAGAGAGATGCAGGAAAGGGTCTCATTCTTGATCCAACTGTAAGAATGAAGTAACATCTACAGCAGGCGACACAGGTGAGCGAGGAAAAGGAAGTCATCTACCAACCATGTATTCCTCACCTTAGTGAGAGATTTAATGTACCTGAGAATGCGTGGGAGGTAAAAGGACTACTGTTTGGTGCCCACGGAACATGCTTTAAATTCACAAGTACCTGCCTCAAAGCACTGGGTGTGCAATGGTCTGAAATTGTCAATATGTTTGCATGTCCTGAAAGACTCTTTATATAATAAATAATCACTTGTATTGCATGTATTAACCACTATCTTGTTATAAACCTTCAACGTTTCTTTGGATATTTTGTATCTTAATTTTAATATGCACTACTTTTGACAGAACATGTATACTGTCCATTGGATTAGACGAGAAGTTATGCACAGTACAAAGAATAGTATAGAGCGTTCAAGCAATAGTGAAGTAATACATAAATGCATGAAATAGCATGAGAACAGGGATGACAAACACACACTAGTAGAAAACGGTTTTGTATACACTAAAACTATTTAAAATTTAAGTGTAAGTAAGTTTAATACTGCCATCGAAACCAATGCATGCTTTTAATTTATAGTAGATGTTTTAAGTGTCTGCCTGTTTTTCCCTTGTATATAAAAGTCGTTCACCGTACGACAAACAATGCAATGCCCTCATTAAAATTGTCTAAATTGGCTTTCCTGGTTCTTCTGGGTCTTTCTTCATGATGTGTTGAGAAAGACACACTGAATGTGTTATAATTTGATTCTACAGCCGAGCTAAATGACACATCGGTAGCTTTCGCTATACGTTTCTATACAGACTTGAATTTAATTTAATAGGGGTCCCCTCTGCAGCTTCTCCAATCATAAATTCATACACACTCCAATCAATTCTCATGTCTTACTGTGCAAGATTTATCCCTGTCATTTGCTCTGAACTGATGACTATTTTTATCTGTATCACATGGAGCGATGCTCGTGTTCGCATCAGGTTAGGTACCTTGCACTATGACTGCAGCAATCAGTTCATGCCACTGCTCATCATGTTTACTCTGCTCTAGTCTATTTGCATGGACAGTACCCTCTTGTTGATTTACTCATATTCATAAAATATATATTCTTAGCTACTTGTATCTTAATCCCAATGAATATTGTGAGAAATAATTTCAGTGCACATAAAATGAAAATGTTCAAGTTTGTGTAGTATGTATGGTTTTCTAACATATTTCCTTTTCATTTAATACTTTACTAGCCAAACAGAAGTGTAGAATTCTAGTTTAACTTCTGTGATTCTTTACCTTTCAAGTCTTTTTATACATGTATAAGCAGTTTGTGTCTTTACGACAATCCTAAAATGGGACAGTTATCTAACTCACGGATTTTCTCTCTTAGTATGCTTCAGTTAGTTGGTTGTCTATTTATTGGTTGGTTCACAATCAACGAGAAAGCTGAAATACATGTATTAAAATGGGAGTGTTTGTAAGGGAATGGGAAATAAGATTGGCCAACTTTTAGCTTTCTCGTTCCCATTACTGGGCAAGGCATGTTAGAGTCATATTGTACATATTACACTTTTTGATGCATTAATTATGGTGACCGTGCCATGCAATAGCTGCAGAGCTCCATCTAGTCGCAACCTAGAAAATATATCAGTGGTCCATTAGAAACAAATGAATTCCAATGCACCATATCAACCTCCACTTTGCTAACGATATACTGATCGATAATGTGTTCCGGTTTCCATTCTGGTTACCATTACCGTGTGGTTGTTAACCAGGGTTAATTCATATCACTATTTGTACATTTAACATTTTCTAATAAATACAATACCTTTTTCTTTATATTCTTCAGTTCTCTTAAGTAACACCACTTCATATTTTCAATTACATTAATAAGCAAATGCAGCAATAACACAAACACGTCAGAAAATACAAATGGATGCAACAAACTGTGGATAATAGAAACCGTGCTCATCATAAACTATTTCAATAAATACAGAGTGGTCATATGAAACAATTTGTTCACAAGTAAGTCACTGACATTGCCTTCAAGGGTTCAGTATTCTGTATTTGCCGAACCAAACCAAACTTACTTTATATGTACATTAATATACAAGTATATTAACCTATGATTGATATTTTAATGAATGCCTATAAAAAAAGATAATCATACTCTTGATGTCTAACTCTCAAGTGGTATTTGCCAGACCGTTAACCGAATTATGTGTTTAATAGAGCATAACGCTATTCTAATAATGTGTTGGCTAAAGTTGTCACGAGAGTGCTAAGATTGCAAACCTGGGACTTTTGGCAGAACATTTATTACTTGCTAGGTAATCATATTTACAACTGCTGAAATTGTTTATAATTAAGCTTAGTAGGTGAGCTACCAAAAGGATGAATTTGTGCACGTTTTGTCTGAATAGTAGACGGACAGAACCGGTCTCGCACACTGTGCACTACGTCAGATGACCACTACAAATGCCGATAGCTTGATTCATCTTGAATGTAGCTCGAGTACTAAGCCTGATTATAACCCATCTAAAATTATCTATATTTTAAATGCAAATGGGATAATGGCCTAGCTCTTCTTTACCCAGGTCACTTTCATTACTTAGACTTTAGTTATACATAAATGTTGCTACTCGTTGCATTGTTTTTGTTTATTTCTAGGATATGCATGATGGAAAGTTGGAGTTAAAGCAGGGATGTCTAAGAGCGCTCCCAAACTGTGAACTTGGGACCCGTGGACTCTTGCTACCGGTCTCACCTCTGTTGTATCAATATTCCTCTTCTGTTCACGATACCTACGAATAGTTCGCAGGTAATTAGCACGCCAGGACACAATTTCAGGCTTTTCGATTAGGAGCTGCCGTTTAGAAGCACATTTTTTCCATTTAAAGCCTAATCGCAAAACCAGTTTCCTCAGGTATTCCCTGCTGCATACCAAACTGCAAATCATGCTTGAGCTTCTGTATCGTTGGCACTGCTTTCTTCACTGTATAATATTCGTGTATTTTCCTTCGAACTATACACTCAGTAAATGTATCGACTTCCACTTTCTTTTTCCTTTCTCTAGCCTTCCCTTTCGGCGTTGAGAATTTGACCTGACCAGTGGTAGACAAAGACGTAGTCCCTTCCTTTATGATGCGTTTCACTAAACTAATGGAAACTCCTGTAGCTTCACTTGTCGATGCAGCAACGTTGGAACTCAATTTCAATTCACTCTTTTTATCTTTCAAGTAATTAGCAACATTGTAAACAATATTGCGAGCATCACTTTTCAACGACCCACCAGATACGCTTGTTTTACTAGTCATGTTAAACACTTTCGCTATTAGCCACAAAAATATTTACAAAAACTTGTTATACAGTTTTACACGGAATGCACTACAAAACTGCAAGTGTAACATGTGCTTGTAGGGATCCGATCTGCACCGTGCGCTGCCGAAACAGAACTGACTCCCACCACTAGCACCATGCGCAGCAAAGAAACATGGTTTCTGCGCAGGTTCTTTTCTAGCGTGTATACCTATAGCTGCGCATACAACAGAGGTGAGACCGGTAGCAAGTTCACAGTTTGGGAGCGCTCTTTCACATCCCTGCCTTAGACAATGAGGTAGTGAACAGACAGTACTACCTGGCAAAACGAAGAGGCGTACTGACCTTGGTTGTCAAGCACTATGATCGCTTCTTATCTTGTTTATTAGAACAGCGGAATTCTACTTGGCGCAATGCAAATGAATGATTTCTCGCGTCTGCCGGCATAGGATACGTTGCTGTCCTAAAGATGATTATATCTGAACAGAGTGTACATACACTCTCTCGTCGTGTGTATGTTAGGCTGGCGTAAACAACTCGGAAGTTTCACATTCTTTCCAATACACCTCATGGATATGAAGCTTTCCTAATGTACTGCAAAATTTTCACTGAGCAATACCCTAGATAATGAACTACGTGATATTACTGTAGCGCATACAACTCGTTCAGAAAATACATGACGGAAGAACAACATTCCATTGTTTTAAAATATGTATTACCTCCTCTGAAGTCGGAAGAGGAAATATTGTATTCCACCCAAAAATACCATTTACTGGTTTCATCGAAAATTCAGATTTTAGGATCCCTGAAACCTACCCCCCCCCCCCAAACTGAATTATAGAAAAAGTCTCGTCTGTGAAGAGCAAAACTCAAAAACGAAATGTCACGTAAATATCAAACTAAGATCAGCAGCTTCACAGAATGAGACACCAAGATTTGCAAGAAAACACCCCGGCTCACCTTTTGGTGAAACATGTTGTTCTGGACGGCTCAGTTGGCTTGGCACTGGCCTACCGATTACAAGGTCACGGGTTCAAACCCAGCCCAGATCGATGGTTAATAAGCGTGCTTGAAAGCTAGAATTCCATGTCAGTAGATTTAATGGCTTGTAAAAGAACTCCTGGAGACGAAATTCCGGCACACCGGCGGCACTCACACGATCATGGCGATTCACAGCGTCGATAACAAACTGTGGATATGTGTGTGCGTGGGTGGGCGTACGTGCGCGCCTCAATCCCTCCTGGTCGGTTATGCGGTCTAAGCAATCAGGGCCTCTAATAATCAAGCAGCTCCTCAATTTGCCTCTCAGAAACCTAATGAGGCTGATTGCACCCCGGATCAGGTCTCCTAGCTCGAGAAAATCCGCACTCCGGTACCGGAAATCGAACCCGGGTCTCCCGCTCGGTAAGCAGCAGCGCTACCATCACACTAAGGAGACAACCTACAAAAGTTTACTTTTCCATCGACTTAATCCTAATTGAGATAAATCTTTGCAGAAACAGCTAACTTATATACGAGCATTTCCTTATATAGGTTTAAGAACTGGACGCCACATTTATTTTATTCTGTTTAACGACGCTATCAATTGCCAGGATAATCAGCGTGGCCGGTGTGTCGGAATTTCGTCCCGCAGTTCTTTCACATCCAGTAAATCTACTGACATGGAACTGTCGTTTTTAAAAGCGCTTAAAACCCATCGGTTCTGGACCAGATTTGAACCCGCAACCTCGAGATCAGTAGGCCAGAGTCTAACCAACTGAGCCATCGAGACCGACTGGACGCTATAAGTATGTTGGCAAACATTTATAGCGTTTCCATGCAATCGTGAGAAAAACCATATTCAATAATTAATTTTCTAGCACTTTCCCCCTTGTCAAGTCGCTGCACTTCCAGCCGATAGGTGTTCTGTGACTTCCAGTTTGTCTTTTAATGTACGAGTACAAGAACTGTTTTCGTTTGGCTGACATAGTGCACGGTATAACACAAACAAGCACCTGTTCTGTGTTAATTTATGAGTGATAAGCATAAATTACTGTAGACTGACTGCTAACAATAGTGAAAAACTGAATAACCTACGAACCGCCACTATCGCATGTGATCGGCTTTGTCCGCAGATCAGAATACATTGTCGTTATGTTAAACACATACAGACCACACCACCAATTAATTCACATTATCAGGTTTTTACTATATTGACAGGAATTTAAAAGAATGACAAATTATTGATCAATTCGAACCATTAATAACGGATGTATAGGGAATGGTTTGTGGCATAGGAAAGTTATTTGGAATAAATTGTTTATTTTTAAAAAAGCGCCTTAAAGTTTATCAGTTATACAAGATGGTGCAAAATTCCGTCGAATAAAGAGAACTTTACAGGGTGTCCCAGAAAGTGCAATATACACATTTTATTGTTCATGCAAATATATTTCATAGTACTGTAATCAAAATCGTTAGAACCCTTTTGAGAAAAAAGAAAATTTCGTAAAATCATCTATGTAAATGGTAGTTTGGTGGTGGGTGGGGAGGGGGGGGGTGATTTTCCCGGAAATCTTCATATCGTATCTTTGGAAGACAGTGAATTTAAATACAAACTTATTTTCTGAGTTGTGCTGTTCATAGACACACGCGCGGATCTTTTTCTAAAAATTGTTTTTTATTCTTTCTTTCTTTACCTGATTACCCTCCCCTTATGTAGGACTTACAGCTGGATTCAGCGTTCTTGGCCCATGAAGGAAATAAATGTAAAGCTTGAAAGCGAGTTACTTACCAAGCCAGGTGACTGCTGATAGCAAGCGAATTGGTGCATGAGCGTCATATGCTACTCACATAACGTTCTACTTCGTAAAGTAGTATGTACAGTCCATGCAGTAAAAAATGTCTATACAATGTGCCTAGCTTAATTAGCTGTGCAAATGTGTTCGTATTAATACATGCATCACTGCAGATATTGTAAATTTGGTCTTTTTCCGTATAAAACCCAGTTCTCTCACTATTCTGTTTAAGGATGACTTGCTGCCCTGGAAGTTAATGCCTTCTCTTAAAATTCTAAGTAATTTGGCTACTGTAGGAGCACTTATTTTTTGCCCGCCTCGGTAGCTTCGAGGTTTCCCCTTATCCTGAGAAGACGAATGTCGGGTAACTTAAAGCTCCATGGGCCTCGGGCTCATTTGAGCATCATTTCACCCATTTCATTCATTCACCGTCCTATAACATTACGTTGGAGCACGTTAATTAAAAAGAAAAGAAAAAAGCACATTTTTCCTAAACATAAGAATTATAAATCGTTCTTCTAACGACACATTTATCGAAGTCACCTAGATCCGTTACTCATTTCGGAACTTCTTTTGCCTGGAGTTCCAAAAGACGTGTTCTGATTTTCATGTTGTTTGCGTTCTTGAACAATTCTTTTCACTGTTATTTCTGACGCTCCTGTGGCATCTAATACGCGTTTTTGAACTTTTTTAATATTTTTGAAAAACTCTTGTGATGTAAGCAGTCCTTTGCTTTTAGCGTTTTTCTTCATGTATGCCCATACATTTGAAACAATTTCGCTACTCTGATTGTGTAATGTTTTGGATCCTAATTTAGAAAGCAATGGCAGCATACTTTATTTATGCTATGATCAATGTCTCATAAATTCACTATATTCATTCTTATCGCAAACATCTTAATATGTCTTTAATTACCGCACGCTGAACAAAACATGAATTGTTAATTAGCAGTGACTCTCCGCCCCACTTGTTGTGCATGGTTTCATTATCAGAATTATATGAGATGACGAGAGAGACAGAAACTATAGGTTCGCCTACAGGACTTCCACTCAAGGTCAGGGGCCAAGAACTGTGAATCCAGCTGTACACCTCCTAGAACTTTACAAGCCAGTGCCTAGGATCAGACGCCTGTTGGAAAGCACAGGAACCTATGGACCAGACAGAGTGAAGACCTGGAAGCGGGTGATCAGCCAAGCACTGGGTATCAGAGTGAGGAAGAGGATGATATGAAATGCAGGTGAAATCGATGAATGGAAAGGTAATTATGGAGCAATTGGTGGAATGATTGGCGGGGGAAACCGGAGAACCCGGAGAAAAAAAACCCGCCCTGACGCCGCTTCGCTCACCACGAATACCACATGCTGGTCCCTGTGATCGAACCCGAGCCGCCTGGGTGGTAGGAGAACGCTTTAACCGCTCAACCACGGCGCCGCCGTGTTTTTTATTCAAGAGGTCTCAAAACATGTTTCTCGTGAAATCTCGGTATCGAATTTTTACATGTAACCAGTACACAAAGTAAAAATGTTTGTTTGGTCATAAGAGTCTCAAAATATAAGTATACGTCTTATCTCCCGCGTAATCTCATTAAATTTTGGGTAGAATGCCATATTTCCTCTACCTACTTTTAAGTACGTAGGACAGAAGCTAAAAATGCACAAAATAAAACCCTCTTATTCATTAAAATAATAACACCACTAATTGGTAATTCGTTTAAAAATATCTATATAATGAAATTCGATGTTTAACATTTTCAAACAGGTTTTGTCAAAGGAGTGTTATGTATTAAAATTGTGAAAATTTGCTGTAATATTTATTTAGCACATAGATATTAAAAATCTGATGTGTTGCACTCGCATGACTTTCTCTACTCTTGTGCTAACTATTCTTACGAACTTTTATTCCTCTACCTACTTCATGTAAGTCGAGATAAACTTTTGCAGAAATTATCGCAGGTGCAAGAGGAATATACAGTAAGCTTTGAGCGATAGTCAAATGTTTTAAGAGCGGTCGCTATATCAAGGTTTGCATTCCGTTCTCTCTGCACGGCCAAGAGATAAAACGGTGAATAACGACCTTCCATTTAAGAGAAGTTAAGTATTGCAAACCTTACACTACAAATAACAAGAAATATCTCCGAAATGGTTCACTCCACAAAAGAAATCGCTTGGATATAACTTGTGTGTTTTAACGAGTTCTACATTTTGGATAGCAAGATTTGGTCTATCTCTTACGGTTTACCAGTTATGCAAAAGTCATTAAGGCTAAACAGGATTACTTAGGCTATAGTCAGAAAAATCAAGCTATACATTTCATTTGCCATAAAATATCTTAAACATATGGAATTTTAAACAAAATCGTTAGGAACCATTTTTGAGAAAATCAAAAGTTTCCGTGTAAAAGTTAGTTTGAGGTGGAGGAATTTTTTTCAAAATCTTTGTGTGGCATCCTTGAAAGATGTTAAAGTTAAATACCAACCTTAAGTTATTGTCACCCATCGCATTATTGTCGGCACTACCGCAAAGGAGCCGAAGGAAAGAGAGAAAAGGATAGAGGCTTCTGGAATCTTCTGCTTTGTATTTCACCGCAATAACTGAACTTTCCAGAATAGTGCCTGGGAGATATAAATAGCGGTAAAGTGCGACAGACAAGGACAGACGTATGTGAAGCGTTGAGTAGTCGTGCCGACGGAGTGGACAGACGTATGTGAAGCGTTGAGTAGTCGTGCCGACGGAAAGAAGAGACGTATGTGAAGCGTGGAGTAGTCGTGCCGACGGAGTGGACAGACGTATGTGAAGCGTTGAGTAGTCGTGCCGACGGAAAGAAGAGACGTATGTGAAGCGTGGAGTAGTCGTGCCGACGGAGTGGACAGACGTATGTGAAGCGTGGAGTAGTCGTGCCGACGGAGTGGACAGACGTATGCGAAGCGTTGAGTAGTCGTGCCGACGGAAAGAAGAGACGTATGTGAAGCGTGGAGTAGTCGTGCCGACGGAGTGGACAGACGTATGTGAAGCGTTGAGTAGTCGTGCCGACGGAGTGGACAGACGTATGTGAAGCGTTGAGTAGTCGTGCCGACGGAAAGAAGAGACGTATGTGAAGCGTGGAGTAGTCGTGCCGACGGAGTGGACAGACGTATGTGAAGCGTTGAGTAGTCGTGCCGACGGAAAGAAGAGACGTATGCGAAGCGTTGAGGAGTCGTGCCAACGGAGAAGGGACAGTTTTTGTGACGAATTTGGAGCCGTGCTGTGAGTGAATCGGAAAAGACTTTCTTGCTGTTGCAACGAGTGTAAAAAGTTACTGTTTACGGAAATAAAAGTGTATCTTTATCCCGACTACATCTGTCTTCTTTACTTTACACCCACCAAAAGTCACATTATTAACCGACTTTTTGTTTTTGAGTTATACCCACGCACTCCCTCCCCATCTCCAAACACGGATCTTTCTCTAAAACTGTTCTTTTTCATTCAGGGAGCTTAAAACATATATTTCTGGTGAAATCCCGTCATCGACATTTTGGGTCGAATACAATACTTCCCCTACTTTACTATACGTATAGAGAAACAACAGTCATTGGGAGCTGAAGTATACATTTACCGAAAAAAACGTAGTTGCGCGACGTTAGAATCCCAGCATTATGCACAAGAACCTATGTTTTTAAGAAGCATAAGCCTTGTTGATGTTGAAACTCTAGCCGTAATGTTTCTCAGAAAACGCTGGCGTTGTTTAGGTAAATTCATTCCTTATAGCCACATTCTTGTGAGAGGAACATAGTGAATATAGATCTATTTATGACATCATCGTGGGCTGTTATTCGTTATTGTCTCCCATTTCCCCTCTAGAGTCTAGTGAGCAGAATGCCCCTTTGACGTCTGCAGTAACACGTTCGGATCTTTGACTGTCTGAGACGAAGTCATGTGATCCAGGAATAGATAGTCTTTGCAGCTACGTCGCTGATAATTGCAAAAGTGATTTCCACAGCAGCAATTTATGTTTCTTTGCTTGTAATCCTGCACTTCTAATTCTCATTTCATTACCTACTATTCAATTTTCGGTTTCGTTCGTTCATATTGCTCGAAGTGTTGTCGTTTCATTTACTATAGAAGAAAGTTTCGGGCTGATTTGTCGTGGTCTGCTGGAGTAACTATGTCCAAATGTTTCCTTCACAATCACCGGTGGCGCGGGCGTAGACTTCTTGGTGAAGTTGTGGACGAAACGTCCGGACGTGGACATGTCTGTTCACCAGCTCATGGCCTTAGGAGACTTGAGGGGAGAGGAGAAACGTCCCACGATAGTGTAACCCGAGTTTTGTAAATTTCCTAGATAACGTTGCTGCTGGTTAGTTTGCCAACTTACCTTCAATGTTATTCCCGCTATGTTTGCTCGCTAATATGCTATCTCTTAATTTCAGTTAAAATTGGACGAGTCACTAGCGTTATCTCTGAAATAAAAGAGGAAGTAGATAAATCCCCGCTTAGGAGTGGTGTGATATATTGTGGTTGCAGAGCAAAGGGTTTCAAAGTAACAGTTCCATGTGTAAAACAGACTTTTACTGGATGATTGAAACAAACCAACATAAAGAGCTTTCTAAAGTGGACGCATTTTGGGTTTCATTGGGCCACACTGTAGTTTGCACACGTGTGACCTCAATCCCATAGAACTAGCTTGGGCCAAGGTAAAACGAATTGTTAAACACATGTAACAGGTGACTTTTCCTCACAGGAATTGCACGATATAACACTCGAGGGTATATCACTTGTAACCGAAACAGGCTGGCAGGGATTTTGAAAACATATAGAAGAGGTATAGGTAGAAAATAATCAGTGGGAGAAAGACGGAGCAGCTGAAAATATAGTTTATGTTTTATAAGCTAAATGCACTGCATGAACTAAAAATAACATTTAAGTTCCGCTATTTTGAGTGACTTCTTTGCTTTGATCTAGCATGAATACACATTCCAAGGTTGGCAACATTATCGTAAGTGAGCTTAGAGGCACGACTCCCCGCGTCAACACGCGCACACGCACGCACGCATGCACACAAACACACTTTGAAACTCAGACAGGAAAAGTCAGTTAAATACCAAACGTAACATTTAAATTCAGTACCATCAGGTTACAATTAAGATTTTAATAAGCAATCTCCGTTGGCCGCAATGGGCCTGAGAGTCCCCTACGTTTATTTAAAGGTTCTGCAATCGTCTGACTAGGGCATAGGTATATACACCTAACTCGACTGTTTGCTGAAGCGATAACCTGTCGTTTTATTTCTTTAGCACCAAGAATGACTAATCGGCAGTTATGTTTCGCAGATGTCAACCAAACTCTGCGCGCCTACTCTAATTACCAGAGCCCGGATGTTTATGACATGAAAGTTTTTGCTTGTGGTTTTTTTAATGGAAAATATAAGCGAAGCACGATTTTATCTATGGTGATTAAAATTATGCAATTCTTATGCGTCATATAAAGTCATACTTATGCTTTCTGACGTAGTTGTCATTTTCTTGTCACATTTTCTCTTAAATTTCGTATTTTTGTCATATTTCAATATTCTTGTTCCATATGTACTTGCAGTCGTCCCAAGACGATTTTTCACATCTATTTATTAGTGTCTGCAATATTAGGTGGCCTTTTTTACGGTTACAATGTAGCATGCAAATAGAAAATACGTAGTTCCTTTTTTAAAACCTTAAAATGCGTGTAATTTGCTACTGCAATTCTTCTTTCTGATCGCCCTTCAAAATGTGACATTTATTTCATTTTGTGCAGAGCTGAGGTTAGCTCTGGATTCAGCAATCCAATAAATTCAAAATGTAGCAATAAAATTAATATTATTTATTATTGGGTGTATACGATTTTTAAACTAGATTTTCAATATAATGTTAATTTAAACAGCGTTTCATTTTTGAAGATTTCGGAAATGCGCCAACAAATTTTAGGTCATATTTATCGTCAACTTTTCTAATTTTTTTCGGTCATAAGTGCTTGCATATTTCTAACATTTTTAAGTTATAAACTTCCCGGTCCTGTTCTATTACTGACATGTTTTTTCCTCGTAGTGCAATATTGCTTTGCCATTGCAAGTGGCATGTTACTACTTATAAACAGGAATTAAAGGTATGATCTACAAAATCCCAAGGATTTGGAAGAAGTGCATCATTTACCACCGTACAGGTGTAAACTTATATGAATCGGATAATTCCAATTTGAAGGTAAACTGAAAACGAGATCTTTAAAATCGCGTGTGCACTTCGACCGCCTCCTTTGAGTAAACCTTATAACCGTTTTCAACACTGGCCCTTGCTCTTCAATCCTTTCTGCAGAGTTGTAAATCTGACCGTGAACCTTTACAGCTAATCGAATAGAAAAAAAACTGGAATTCAGAATCTTTTGGTAACTTATACTCCACGTGAAGCCAACATGTAACTGTCACTTCCTTAAAATCTGGGTTGCTATTGGCTTTCAAGGACAGGGATAGACGTTTGTCTTTTCTGAAACGTGGAGACGGATTTATGAAAGTGGTTGGTTGTAGGTAGTGCACATTTCCTTTGTGAAGCAACTGCACACGCGTCGAATAAACAAAAAGATGCGTATCAAAAATAGCATCGTTCTCGCATTATAATTATCAGACATGGGAATTCTTAAGCAGTCGGTTTCTAGTTAGTTACACCCTACCATCAGGACTACAATGAAGTAAACCACACCAGCCAAGGTTCAGTAATGGGCAAATATTTCGTTTTCTAAAACGGTCTGGTGAGTGATCTGCACAAGCTATTAAACAGTTATCTCAGACGTCACCGTTTACAGACCAATAACATTTTACTTTCCTTGCCGCTTTAATGCTCGGAAATTCCTGTGGCTGGTGTGATTATCTTATCGAATTTAACTTTGAAACTAATGTTTGAAATGTTATTTCTTGATCTTCGATCTCGAAATAGTTACCATGACAAGCATTCGTTATTATAACGTACAAACCGTAAGGGAAATAAACAGAAAGCGAAAGGAAGAAAAAAGGAGGGAGAAAGGAAGGAACGAACGAACGAAGGAAGGAAAGAGAGAGAGAGAAAGGCGGAAAGAAAGGGGAAGAGGGGGGAAGAGGGGGTAAGAGGGGGGAAGAGGGGGGAAGAGGGGGGAAGAGGAGGGGATGAGGGGGGAAGAGGGGGGAAGAGGGGTGGAAGAGGGGTGGAAGAGGGGGGAAGAGGTGGGAAGAGGGGGGAAGAGCGGGGAAGAGGGGGGAAGAGGGGGAAGAGGGGGGAAGAGGGGGGAAGAGGGGGGAAGAGGGGGGAAGAGGGGGGAAGAAGGGGGAAGAGGGGGGCAGAGGGGCGGAAGAGGGGGAAGAGGGGGAAAGAGGGGGAAAGAGGGGGAAAGAGGGGGAAGAGGGGGGGAAGAGGGGGAAAGATGGGGGAAGAGGGGGAAGAGGGGGGAAGAGTGTTGAAAGAGGGGGAAGAGGGGGGGAAGAGGGGCAAGAGGGGGGGAAGAGGGGGGAAGAGGGGGGAAGAGGGGGGAAGAGGGGGGAAGAGGGGGGAAAGGGAAAGGAGAGAAAGAGAGAGAGAAAGAAAGAGAGAGAGAGAGAAAGAGAGAGAGAAAGAGAGAGAGAAAGAAAGAAAGAGAGAGAGAAAGAAAGAGAGAGAGAAAGAAAGAGAGAGAAAGAAAGAGAGAGAGAAAGAAAGAAAGGAAAAGAGAAAAGAAGAAAAGAGAAGAGAAAAGAAAGAAAGGTTCTAGGTTCATTTTCTGAAGTGCCTTAAGCGGTCATTCGTTTGCTTCTGGTATCATGCAAAGAATGTGATTTCAAAGCCCTTATCATTTATGGTGATCGAATTCTTCGATCTTCCCTGTACTGGAACGAAATGAAACCATTTCTGCAAAAGTTTGTCTATTAGCATCAGTAGATAGAAAAAAATCTGATGTGTTGCACTTACATGACTTTCTCTACTCTTGTACTAACCATTCTTACAAACTCTTATTCCTGTATCTTATTGTGGTAGTTGAGATCAACATTTGTACGAATTACCTTATTGCTTATTTCCTTGTAGGTGTAGCAGGAATATTAGAGTACAGTAGGCTTTGTGCGATAGTCAATCTTTTAAAGCTCTGAGATCCCGTTCTCTTTGCACGCTTAACATATAAAAAATGAACGATATTCCATTTAAAAAAAGTTGCAAGTTTTCCGAAACTGACACAAATAACAAGAAATATCTCCGAAATGATTCACTCTTGTGGCGTAAAGTCGTTGGTGACGTGGTGTTGCCCTTTGATTTGGTTTGTTCCGGGCTAGCTCAGGATGAGATCTCTTTCTTTATCTCGGGTACGCGCAGGTGTTATAAGACTACCCAAGAAAACCTTTGTATATTATTTATTACATCTTAGATACTTTCGGGAGTTATGCCGATTCTATATGTAGAGGAATCGCACTCACGTCTGCACACCTCAACGTACCGTACTGGTCTGGGGTGAGTGGTGACGCTTTCTCGCGTACCCACGCTAGGAAAACCGTTCTCTCCAATTTTAAATGTCATGACGTCATCCAAGAAAGCCTCGTATCCAAAATGCTATTTCCTTTTCCCGCAATTTAGAAATGTCCCTTTCTATTATAACATGTTCTTTTATGAATTTCGAATATATAATGACCTTTTTAGGATTAAACGATGTTTACTTTATATTTTTATTAAATATATCGCGTGACTTTTAAGATTAGCAGACCTGAATTTCAAACGTGTATTTAAACTATGTAGTATGACGTCATGACTCGTTAATTTCAAACCAATAATGCGTTTATACTACAAATTTAACGACTATTATTTACTCATATCTTGCTCACCTTACAACACTTCCTGCTCTATTATCTATTTATGTTATTACTTAACACTTATTGCAAATCTCACATCCGGCAATTAAATTAAAACGTGTCTTTATCAAGCCCATTCGATTTGAAATCTAAATTTCGGTATCACTCTACAAAATAAAAAAATGTATTTAGACATAAATTGTGTGTTTTAGTGAGATCTACACTTTTTGTACAGTAAGATTTTGTCTATCTCTTACGGTTTACGAGTTATGCAAAAGTCATCCAGAGTAAACAGGACTGCACAGGCTATAGCCAGAATATTCAAAATATACATTTGTCATACAAATACCTTAAACTTACAGCATTTTAATCAAAAACGTTAGAACCATTTTCAAGAAAATCAAAATTTTCGAAAAATTTTCCATGTAAAGGATAGTTTAGGGTGGGGATATTTTCTTCAAAATCTCAGTGTCGCATCCTTGAAAGACATTACACTTAAATACCAACTTTGACTTTTAGTCGACTTTTCGTTCTTGAGTCATGCTGTCCACAGACTGACAGACACTGACCTTTTTCTAAAACTGCTTTTTTTTGATTCAGGGGACCTCAAAACTTATATTTTGGGTGAAATCTCGACATCAAAATTTTGGATGGAATACAATACTTCCTCGACTTTACGTAGTAGAGATAGCAAAATAACTTCACAAAAAAGAACTGAGTAAAGAAAATCGTGTGAATGCCGTACATGAATTTTTTTTAAAAATACATTCATGTTTATTTAGCTAGCTGGGCCAAAGAAGACTATAACCAGAATATACTCCCTGTCTTTTATAAAGTTTGGCCTGAGGGGGAGGGGAATTAGAGTAATATGTAACAAAGCATTACTTTTCTTATTTTTGAAAAAAACTTCAATGATATCAAAGCCTTCCTGCAAACCTGCCCAGGAAATGGAGACTCTAGGTAATGCATGCACTTAAACATCGTGCAGGATGGACAGCGTAACTTTTCGTTATGAAAGACTGCTAAATTTGAGAGCGGACTAGCGGAATTGTCAATCACTCGGTTGGCAACATGCATTATTACTCTGGAACAACCTCCCCTCTTCCGAGGTATTGACCTTGCTGAAACAGAGAACTGAATGGTAATTGTCTGTGGCCATGACAAAGCTTTTCTCTGTTGCATGCTCGTTGTTTTGGTTCGAAGTGCCTATTGATTTTTCAGGCCAGTTTATCCAGCGGGTTAGAAAACAGATTAAGGAATAAAAGAAAGCATTTCTTTTGATTTCACATTTAAAATGTCCTTTGAATGTGCTTTAATTCCTGAAAATGGTGTGACTTTTCTATCTACTATTTCTAAATTATATACCTTGCTTTCCAGAACCTGTTTGCTGGAACAGGTAGATACTTGTTAAAAAGTAAATCGGAATTAACGGTGGTTCTAAATCTTAATTTCTAAAAGGTCATAACCGATCCGGCAAATTACGTAATTGATTTGTTGCCTTACAGAACCGGAGAGAATTTTCCTGGGATGGAAATTAGTCATCCTGTGCACCCACCGGTGAAGATCACGTGCAGAAATATTCCCTTAGTTTCCTTGTAGAACTGGAGAGAATTTTCCTGTAATGGAATTAGTTTTCCTGTATACTTATCGGTAAAGATAATGACGCAACACTATAGGAGGTTTTCCTTAGTTACTCCTACAGGATTTTTTTCCCTCAGTTGCTCCTTTTGAGCCTAAACATGTAAGAGTAGCTAAAAAAAAGGAGAAAAGAAACACGTGTACAGAATACAAAAACATATTTTGCGTGTAACAACGGAGATTCTGCTCTTGGATGGTTTACCGTAAATTTGCTTTTGGCAGACGTAATCTAGAGAATTGCATGAAGTCCCATTTTCGCATTTACTCAGCTTTTGAAAAGTTATTTAACAACGCTGTCAATTGCCAAGATCACATCAGCGTCACCGGTGTGCCGGAATTTCGTCCCGCAGGAGTTCTTTTACATGCCAGTAAATCTACTGACATGGAGCTGTCGTTTTTAAGCACACTTAAAAACTATCGATCTGGGCCGGATTGAACCCGCGACCTTGGGATCAGTAGACCAGCGTCTAACCAGCTGAGCCACCCACACCGATTTTACTCCGCTTAACAGAACTAATGACTCAGTGACAACTTGCAGAGGGGGACTTTAGTACTTCGACCGAAAGGCGATCTTTTGTGCCTATGCCCCTGATCGGGCACCCCCGGGAGGTTGGATGAGGCAATTGGATCCTAAGGGCGGCCGGAACGTTGCCACCACAGAGCAGGCGGCAGGGTCTCTACAGTAAGAAGCACCCCGGCGGAGGCTGGCTTAGCTCCCCTCACCCTCTCGGGCTTGTACCAGTGGCTCGCCTTCCAATCCGGTGGAGATTTCCAGAGTTCATTTGTTTCCCCCTGATGTGCTGTGGTCGCGGCGCTCACCGACCCTTCCAACCCTGAAAGAAACCTAACGGGATGAAGGATGAAATGAGATGATTAATGTAAGGAAATGGAGGGACAGTAAATTCGAAGGATATAGAGATATTTCCCAGCATTCCCCTGGCACTCCGGGGAAACCTCCGAAAAAATCCATGGGTTGAACCCGCGACTTCCCGAATGCGGGTCACAGAGTTACCGCTTGAGCCATAAAATTATTATGTACTATATATCGTATTAAAATATGCATTGCAGTATTTACAAAGACATTTATTTTTCTCTGAAATTTCTTCTCACAACGCTTGCGAATACGCTATCTTACGTCGCTGCTTCGTTAGCATTATCTACATTTTCGTCGGTGTTGAATCACTGGTTTAATCCACAAAACACAAGGCAACCTGACATCACAAAATTTTATGTTTCTGATAGTACCGTAATTCAATACTTCCCAATATTTTACTACGAATCTATTATCCTTACCTCAAATGTCCGCTATCGCTGTTCCCAGTGACTTGGAGTTTCTGTTCAGTACTTATAATAACACGCTTTCTTATGCCTGATATACAAGAACAAAAAACACATTGACCAAGACCAACAGTAAAATAATAGAGGGCTTCCGAATTGAATGCGTGTATAAACAACTAACACTTGTTGTAACGGTACAACATGACTTGGAATATGGGTAGGAGTTGACGATTACAATCCATACCTGCACTAGAAGTAGAATGCAGTAGGACGTTGCCGGTGGGATTTTCAGCAAACTGTACTTTTTGTTTTTTTCTTTATTTCTTCTTCTTCTTCTGCTTCTTCTCCTTCTTCTTCTGCTTCTCCTTCTCCACCGTTTCAGTGTTTCTTGGGCTTTACTTATATAAAGGCGGTTTTGGACTAACACATTTCGAGAGACGTTCGGGTATGTATGGTGACATGGGATTCCGAAGCCTTGATGTCCTTATTCCTGCATTTCTCTGTCTCACCTCTGTCTTGTTGTTTCGTAGTAAAGACTGCTGTAGCAAACATCCTAAGCCGTGTTCTCCCCTCTGTTCAATGGTAGAGAACAAGACACATTCCATCCTACGCGCTAATTCTTCATGAGGGAAACTGACTAGTATTGCAATTATTAATATTAGTACTAATTTCTAGTTTACTTCAGATATGGGCTTCGGTGAAACTTTGATAGTCCACAATATACCCACTGCTCATTTCATTTCCCTTGTCAGTGTGTTGTCAGTGCGGTAGTTTGGGCGGCTGCGGGCAAATGGTGAGGTTGCTTGCGCTTGGTAAACCCTTCTGCCATGGGCGCGCTTATGGAAGCTGCGTGACGCTGCTCGGGTCTTAAGGATCACTTCGACGCCCACTCTGGGTAGCGCTAAGGAGCTTCAGGTGGCTCTCTGTCAATTTTAGGGACTTCCACACGTCACTGTGGCAATGCCTTTGCTGTCCTGTGTCGGTCTTGTTGCTTCCCTTCACCTCATCTCTCCCTCCTAGGAGTGTGGAAGTCTGCAGTAGATTCCAGCCAGATCGCAGTAAGCGAGGTATCCCCCTCTGCAACAATACCCCATACTTCACTTTTAATCCTCATATTTCTAACAAGTTGGATTGCCTCTGTGGCTGTGAAGTTTAAAAAGCGCTCTTCTGTTTTTAGCATCTTCTCTTTGGAAGACCCTTCAAATACGGTTGGACTAATAAAAGAGTGTCCTACTTAAATATATTTTACGAAAAAACTCACAAACGTGAGAAATCTGAAAAGCACGTAAGTAATTGGTCCTCTAAGATCGGTTAGGTAATATTGGTGTAGATTTAAGTAACTTTTTTTTTATTTTTTTTTTTTTTTAATTTTAACTTCCTTTAATCTGGTGATCACATTGAACGATGAATGAATGAAATGCTCAAATGATCCGGGGTCCTAAAGCTTAAATTTGCCCGACATTTACCTTCTCATGAAGAAAAGAAGACCTTGCCCGGTTTACTCATCCTAACCGAGATTCACACGCGGGACCTCGAATGTGACTCAAATACGCTACTCCCACACCATAGAGGCGGGCAAGTAAGGCTTAGAATCGGTTTAGTTGACGCGTGTGCAGTTCGGTCACCTTCATTGAGCAACCCTTATAATCGTTTTGTAACACGAACCTTGCTTCTCAATCCTTTCAGCAGAGTTGCAACCTCTAACATGACCCTTTGTAGCTAATAAAGCAGAAAAGAGAACTTGGATTCAGCATTTTGGCAACTGAGACTCCACGTGGAGTTAACATGTATCTATCACTCCCTTAAAATCAGGATTGGTATTGGTCTTCAAGGACAGAGATAGTGGTTTGCCTTTTCTGAAGTATGGAGATGGATTTACGACAGTCGTTAGTTATGGTGAAGCAACTGCACACGCGTCGACTAAACAGATTTTACCATGACTCACTTTTGCGACACAACAATGAAGTTTGCAAATACAGAGAGACGTTGTCTAAAATAACGAATCAGCACTAAGATGACCAGTGGCGTATATTGTAGGCTAGCAAACCTATCACTGAAACCCATATCTAAAGGAAACTAGACATTAGTAATATTAATAATTGCAATACCAGCAAGTTTCTCTCATGAAGAAGTGTTTCGCTCTCTGCCACTGAACAGGGCTTCGGATGCTTGCTGTGGCAGCATTCACTACCATACGAGTAAACAGTGTGAGGCGGAGAAATACAGGAATAAGTGCGGGAATAAGCTTCGGAATCCCTCCATGTCGCTTTACACACACGAGCGTCTCCGAGATGTGCCGTGTGAACGCGACTGCCTTGGAGTTTAGCAAGATATGAGTGTGTTTTTAATAATGTGCGATTGTTACTGTCCAACAGCTGTATTGGTATTGTTTATTTCATAGTGTACAGTGCACCAAGACAGTTGCTAGAGCTAATTCTTCAAAATGGATGAGCAATGTGTAATAAAATAATTAGTGAAACGACCACAGTCGCAGTTGAAATACGAGGACAAATTAGTGACAGTAAAACAGGGAAGGTCTACTCTAGCTCTTTCACACTTGCAGTGTGAGCACAAGGAAAAAAATAAGAATCCTTAGGTACCAAAATTGTTTTAATATTAACGATTATGATAACTATGTGTGACTGACTGGTTCATGCAAATTAAACTTTATTGCTGGCCATGCTTGTTATTTGCAACTGAGAAAACGCCCTGGACTATGACGGGTCTCGCAAATTTAGCGTATTTAATCACAGATTTGGGTAAACATAAGAGATCAACAACGCATATAAAATCTTTTGCAGCATTAAAAACTTTCGGCAATCAACGGATGCACCATTCATTGAATTATCAGAAAAATAATGCTGACCATTTGCAGTATGAAAAGGTTAAAGAAAACACAAATATAGGGAATATATTCAGTGATGCAGAGGTACTTCTTGAAAAACAAAAATGTTCTTTTGGTGGCCACGACGAATAAAGGCAATTAAATAGAACTACTACAATAATGTGGCACTGTCTCAGCATTTAAAGACATACTTTTTTTTTTTTTTTTTTTTTTTTAAATTAACGTCCTCCAATGTAATGTCATATCGGACGGTGAATGAATGAAACGGGTGAAATGATGATCAAAAGAGCCCGAGGTTCATGGAGCTTTGAGTTACTCAACATTCATCTTCTTAGGATAAGGGAAACCCTAGGGAAAAAAGCCTTACCCGGAGAACTCACCCTAAGCGGGATTCGAACTCCCGACCTGTTGAACGTGAGTAAGACACAACTACCGCTTTAAAAGGCTCCTCATATACAAAACTACCAAATCGATGCTGTGGCCAATGTTGCTACAGATAAGATTAAATCAGATATTGATAAGACTGCTTTTATTGGACTTATGCTCTATGAAACAACTGATGTCACCAATAAAAGTCAATCATATACTATTCTGCGCTAAGCTGACGAAGGCAAATGCAAATAACGATTTCTACAATTTAACTGATGTTAAGTTCTGGCCGCACAGCCAGCGGTCTATCCCAATATGTAAAAAGGGCTATACACTTTACCTGAAGTTGTGTACGGTTAAGTTTATAAACTATGTGAACTGATTTTTAACATTTCCTTTCACTACAAGTGCATAAAGGAGTTTTTCAGTCTTGAAACGAATAAAATCTTATTTAGGGCAACACAAGGACAAATTCGTCGGAGGAATTTTGCTCTTTTATCAGTGCGAAAAAAAAATTGTTTCATTGAAAAGCCACAATGAGAAATTGCTTTTGATAGTGTGATAAGCAGTTTACCCGCAAAGAAAAAGGCTGCGCGCGCTTGCGTGCGTGTATTTGTGCGTGTGTCTGTGTGCGCGCACGTCAAGCCTTATCACAGCAGATGTTGAAAATACCGTCCATGGATGCAATACATCTACGGCATCTTCCTAGGACATTTTCAGTGCGGTCACTCTTATGTCGAGGCTGCGTTCCGCGTGTATGTGTGGTTCGCATGGTCTCACCATAAAGCCAACGCTCTCTTATCTTAAAAATATAATTAGTGTTTTTGATCAATATCGTTAGAGCCAGTTTTGAGAAAATCATTCTTTAAGGAAGTTAAGGTAAGGTAGCAACATATGTCCGACTCCTCGCTTTTGTTTGTACACGCACGCTCGCGTTCCAGGGGGTCTCATATTATGTATTTCCGGTGAAATCTCGCTTTTGGTTTTTGCATGGAATGCAAATTGCTCCCTGCCTACTCTGAGTAGATGTTAGAAAAAATTAAACAGCAAAAGAAAAATCCGCTGTTCCATGTTAAATGCTAATTATAGCCTGCAAATATTTTGAAATCACGCCAGAGACTCGAACAACGGATATTTTGATCTTAACGCTTGAACTACCATGAGGTGCCTGTATGCGCAATGCGCATTAAACATCACCCGATTCAAGTAACCCGGTAAATCTGCAAGGCAACCAAAACAATTGAGATATCATCCTCAAAATTCACTTGCCTTTGGAATTTATTCAGCTTTCAATTTACAGCCTGCAGACGGGCAACGTGCAAGAACAACTTTATCATCAGTGTAACGTTGAAACAATTTTTCTGTCCGAACTCATTTATAGAACAGAAAGACATTGCAAGTATAACAAATTTCATAGGGAACGCATATTGTAATTAATACAAGACTAACACACTAATACCTCTGGATCTTCGGCTGTGCAAAATTGAGTAAATGTTTCTCCTGTTTTCTTCCAAACTGTCTACCGTTTTCGGAAAATATGTACATATGTACACTTGAAACACAAGTAGTGTTGGAAGCATTGGTAATTTCACAAACTTCCCTGGTAGTTTAAGTTCAAAGCAATACATCGCTTCCACGTGCTCATTGGCCACATATACTATGATCATAATAAAACTGACTTTTCACTAAGCGGTATATTTTGCGAATGACAATATATTGAGAAAAATTTTCTGCGACGAATACACACATCAAACAAATGACCAAAAGCAGAATAACTATCCACGGGCCCTTAAACTCAACTCAACCCAAAAGCAGAGTGGACTCTCCGGACTTCCAATTAATGAAACCAGGTAAAAATTAAAATGAAATCAACATTCTACATTAGGTACTATACATATGTATACTACCGTGGACAAAAAGAAAGACATTTCTGGAACGCAAATTTAATGGCAAAGAACAACTCCACGAGTACCAAATAAGTTGCAGTTTTCAACAAGTAGGCATGTTTAACTGTCATGTATGTGTGTGCGCGTGTGGGTTTGTGTGCGCTTGCGGGTGTATGTGTGTGTGCGCGCGTGCGTGCATGTATGTATGCACGTACGTATGTAGGCATGTATCAATATACATGTGTGTGTGTGAGTGAGTGAGAGAGAGAGAGAGAGAGCGAGAGCGTCTGTTCCAGACATGATTACACCATTTTCAAACTGCTGGAAGGCTGTAGTAGGTAATGGTTTAGTAAATGCAATAATTGTGAAAATCCCGTTAGAACACTCAAAATGTTCTTGCCAGGCTACTGAGCAATAGTATTAATTTATTTTCTAATTGGAAGCTCATAGCTCTCATCCCCTTCAAAAATACCCCATTGATATCCAAAATACGAGTTTTTCTTCTCGCTTTGGCAGTTAACCGTATTTCTGCCTGTGATTACTTTTATACTAATTATTGTTCTGTTAGACAGCTTTGAGATGTTGCGAAATAAATCCTTCAACCTATGCTTCTGAGATGATACTTTTAAGAAGAAATAATAAATGGATAAGTACAATGGCAATGGGCATGACTGAGGATAAAGGAATTCAGAGCATGCTTTCGTTTTTATAAACACCTAATAACATAGAATTGGGGAAATAACAACAACAACAATAATAATAATAACAATAACAATAACAATAACAATAACAACAACAACAACAATAATAATAATAATAATAATAATAATAATAATAATAATAATAATAATAATAATAATAATAATAATAATAATAATAATAATAATAATAATAATAATAATAATAATAATAATAATAATAATAATAATAATAATAATAATAATAATAATAATAATAATAATAATAATAATAATAATAATAATAATAATAATAATAATAATAATAATAATAATAATAATAATAATAATAATAATAATAATAATAATAATAATAATAATAATAATAATAATAATAATAATAATAATAATAATAATAATAATAATAATAATAATAATAATAATAATAATAATAATAATAATAATAATAATAATAATAATAATAATAATAATAATAATAATAATAATAATAATAATAATAATAATAATAATAATAATAATAATAATAGCTTAATATGCATTATTAATTATTCCAATTGCCCTGTTGCTGCTGCTTTTGCTCCTACATTTCGAGAATGAAAGGCATTTGTCATTCTTATAAAGTCAACGCCTCTTAATAAATATTTCATGCTAAGTATTTTAGCTACAGAATTATTCTTTTAAACTCACCTTTAACCTTTTTCGGCGAGTCAATGCACACTATAACTCGTCCCGTCACATTTTGTCCAGGATAAAATGTTTCATTGGGGTTGTCAAATTTGATCTGGAAGTTTTTGAGACCCATGTCTAACACTCCTATCCCGAGTTGCACTGCACTCTCCTCTACATCCAATACAACTGACAAGGAAGTCAAAAAGCACTGTGTCCGCCAAGGACAGGCTTTAAAGTATCACTCATTCTTTTTGCTATTTTCACTACAGGGACAAACGCGCTTAGCTGAGGCCGCTACGTACAATAACCTTGAATTCGCAAACGACCCGTCTGCCCGTCTGATAGTATCTGTGCTACCACCTCATCCACATCTACAAGCCGTCTTTTATTTTCAAACAGCTGGCGACTTCCCGGTGCCACGCCTCTTTCCGAAAACTGCCGAACTTGTTGCCAACATTAGTGTAACCCGCTAAATTACGATGTTATTCTGCGTACGGTCGATAAATAGCAATAATTCTTCTTCCCAGCGTTGTTAAATATGTAGTTTGGTGTTCCGTGGTTACCAGTAATACCACATTAGCCTATCTTGTATCTACCTAATGTGCAGGGAGATTAAATCTTCCCAGTTACACATTTCACAGACATCCTCCTCCATAGACAAAATAATCCCACGCCGATATCAGGTCATAGATAGCCACTGTACCGATACCTGTTCTAAAATGTGTTTTATACGTCACATTAATTTTTCGTTCTGTTTCAATTATCTATTTCTCCATAATGGATCGATTTCTCATAACTTCAAAAGAGTGTAAAGATAACTACTGTACTTAATACAAATGTGAGATGTAATACACCAAATCCCATAATTCTGTAATCATCAAGCCATGCATTAGGATTATTCTGTTATTATAATCTGTCTCAGACAAGTAAAGGTGGAGCAGACATAAACCGCCACGTGTTTTAGTACATGCGTGCACATAAGCTTTGCAACACAAGCACCGCTAACTGCTTAGCAATAAATCGAGCTTGGAAACACATTAGCTTATTAAATCTACGAGTTACAACATTAATAGATCACAAACTTTACTTCGTACAATGCTTTTTACAAAATCGTCATATTTATCCCCCCTCCGTTTATGCAATTTTCCAAGTGTTTTTATACATCCGGATTCTTGCTGTTCCATTCTAACTTTGTGTGCACTAGTCGCTAGGAAATAAAAAATGGTTCTGACGATTTTGATTAAAATACTGCATATTTAAAATATTTGCATGGAAAAAAGAAAACAGCAAATAAGCTGTGAAGTTTTTCACTCTGAATGACTTTTGTATACCTAATTGGTTAATCGTAAGACATAGACAAAATATTGTGACGAAACGACAAAATCAGTCCGGTTACTTTATTATCTTCTAAAAATTTATCACAAATGCTTTTCATCTCGTTAACACAGTCTACAGTCCTTCGGACTATCACAACTCAAAAGTTTTACTTCTCATAATTTTAGTTATTTTAGTGTCTTTCTTTGCTTCCTCTTTCCCTCATGCATTACGACATAATCACTCGCGACGCTCGTTGAATCTTCTTACGACGTACCAACACGACGACACACACGCACAGCTGTCTTGCACTCACTGACACACTGACCGACTCGTGTCTGTAACTGTAACTCTAAAATAACCCACTCCTGTTTTCTGCCCTCCTTAAACCTATAGTGGGGATGGCGTCACACAGATCTTTTTCGAGTTACACACACACGCACAGGCGATGCCGCTGTTAGAAGTCTCGCGAATGTTCTCGAAACCTTTTTTGTTTCTACCGCTTCGATTATTAGTCAAACCTCAGCCTGACCTTGAAAGGCTTTGCCCGCTCGCTGGCCCGGCATATGGTGTGAAGTAGCTTAGCCCTATTCGTCCTTTTTTGTGCGCCGAGCCCAGCGTTACAATATTGGTACACAATTCTTACATCTTTTAAAGCACAGATAACATCGTTTGTAGTATTTACGAGTGCCATTTTGGAGATATTCTTTCTTATTGGCTTGAATTTTGACATCTACCTATGCCTAGTTCTTTTTCAAGTGGCAAGTCATTCATTTTTACTCTCTCTACTACTTGCTTTGAGCAGAGCATGTTTTGCATTCCACCCAAAAATTGGATACCAAGATTTCTCTAGAAATACATACTTTGGGGCTCCCTGAATACAAATAAAGAATAAAAAGAAAACAGAAAGGTCTGCACCTGCATACTTGTACTATGGGTGTGTACGCATGTGTCTGTCTACAGTGAATACCAGGTATAACTTAAAAAGAAGTCGGTTAAATACTAATCTTGAACAGAAAATTGTTGCGCGTTAGCCAAATGAGGTTTGGTACAGAGACGTTGCCGGTCATGGCACCGCTTGCTCGTCCCGAACTTTTCCTCCGGGGAGGTGGCTGTGTTCCTCGTACCGGAATGGTTGGGTGTCCTTACCACTGCCTACGAGCGTCCGCTTGAGAGCGTTGAGCACACGAGTGAGACTATCCCACCGAGCTCGAAAACGCTATTTCGGATCGTCTCGCATACACGACGCTTTATGAGATTTAGAGGAGGGACGGGGAAAAAGAAATTGAGTTTATTTATGGACTCTCTTTAACTGCTGTGGTTCTCAGCGCCCCATTCTACATTGGCGTGAGGCCTATCTTTAACATGCCGTAAATTTACGACACGGGACAACTAGCTTTACTTCCCTTCCGAAGGAAGCCATGCTAAGGATTTTTACGCCCGAAAAAATCCATTGCCTTCTGCCGGGCTTGAAGCCGCAACCTTGGGAATCAGAGGCTAGCATGTTACTCTTAGACCACACAGGACAACTGTAACGGGGAATATCGCCAAAAGGGAGAGTTTTGCTCTAATTCAACTCCATCTAGTTCTTGCTCTAGCTCACAAGGTAGCATGCGCTAATGAGGTGTTCTGTTTCGAGAACCAATTCTGAATGAGTGCTCTTTTTTTTTTTTTTTTTTTTTCAAGTAGAGGAAAAATCCATTTACGGAGCCCCATGCGCTGGGATGGCACAGAGGGGGACTGTGGGTCTCACCCGAAGGTACTACTCCACTAAAAAACCTCCACCGAGAGAGAATTTGGAGAAGGATATCCGGCAGTACCGATAAAGCACCTGCGGGTTCAGGGTAATGGTGTACCGGCTGGCCGCTTGGGCCTAAGTCAGGAGAGAGTGCCAGGACGCAATCATGGCCGAAGCCCTGATTACGCCCTTGGGAATTCAGAGTGGTAGTGAAGGAAGTAGGGTATGAGGTATTGAAGGATTCCATTGTGCTTGTTATCACCTCCGTCGTCCACGATTCTGCGTCGACGGAAATGATGTAGTCTGCTCGTAATATGTGGGCATTACTTCTTGCAGAGGACGTTCCTCCAGCATAGTCAGGAGAGCTGCCACCTCTTCCGTAACTAGCCTTCGGCGCGACAGGTGGTGCTCTTCCATCTTCCGCTCCTGAGTCTTCTCTGTGCGGTTGAGGTCGACCTTGGATGTGTGGTTTATCTGAATCCTCTCGGAGAGGCCGGCTAGGTCGCGTCTGAAGAGGGATATTTCCTCCTCCAGGGCGGCGATTCTGTTGGTGATGTGTACCATCTCTTATAACACATCCTCGAGCTTCTGGAGGATGGCGGAGGTTGTCTGGACCGGCGGCAGGTGGATAAGTAGCAGGCGGGCTCGGGGTTTCACTGCCCTGCGACAGGTGAACCTGGCACTGGGTGGATGCGGCCCTCGGCAGAGCCGGCGTTGGCTGCTTCCTCAACGGGCAGCAAGCTTGCCCAGTGTAGTGATCCTGCTGGACTGGCCAACCGAGGCGGTGTGGTTTCGTTCGAGCGCTTGACTGGACTGGCCAACGGAAGCGGTGTGGTCTGGCTCTTCAGCTACGGCTGCAGCTGGCAAAACCGGCGTGGTCCTTCTGGTTGTTCTTTGGCGTCTTCCCATGTTGTCCAGGAGATGTTGCCAGCTCGAAGTCTCGAGGCGAAGTCCGGAGCGCTCTACACTACGAGCTGTTGGCAGGCCGAGGTTCAGCACGATGGGTTTTTGCTGTGCACCTTCCCCCAATAGGGTTTAATCGCAGATAGGATAATATATTGTGATGGGCATTTAAGGGTGGCGTTGTTTAGTGTTAGGTTAGTGTTATATTGAAGAAGCTGTTTTACCCATTGACAAATGACTCACAGAAGGCAGCAATGTCTGCATTCTGACGGAAGAAAAAGCTTTAAGATGAAGTTTTAAGATTTTTAATTTAGAAATTTGTTAAGGGTTTGAATTTTGAGCCGAACAAATCTTTGTTGGGAGTATAATTGGAGTATGAAAGAGATGAGGCTTCGTGAAGGAGTCTCACGGGGAAAGGTATAGGAACAGAAAAGATGGACCAGAGTCCCCTATTCCACACCCTTTGGAGCCACAGGAGCCAACTGTCTGCTGCCATGCCCCACATTTCACAGGCGTAAAGCACGAGGGGAATTATAAGAGCCCGGAAGAGGTGTAACTTCAGGCGGACTGGCATTCCGGAGCGCTCGCCACCCCGTCGGTCTATTTATACCTACTGCCATGGGGTTGAGATCATTAGCGCACAGTACCCATGGTTACCGCTATATTGTACGTCCCCCCAGTTCTCCACAGGACGAAAGTGTATGCACTACGTGCTTCCGACGTCTGCATCTTCTGTGATTCTTCGTTCTCTTTTCCTGATAGTTATGCATACTGCCACAGCTTCCGCGGCGGGAGAGTGAGTGGTATTAGGTGCTTTGGCTTTCCGGCTGTATCACTCTCCTTCAGAGGTCCTACCAGAGGCGGTAATGCGTAAAACCGGCGGGGCTCCATAAGCCAAAGCTCTTCATCAGCGGCCATGGTGGAGTGTTTTATCCTGCCGTAGTCGTTCCTTATATCAACTGCTGCCCCATTCGCATGGGAGCCTGCGGTAGCCACGACAAATTTTGCCCTGGCTGTAGCGAGCTGGGCTGTGTGTACGGGTAGTTGCAGAGTTGTCCGCGACGGCGCCATTAGATGGTGGCAGTTGCGGTGCCGGCGCTTGATCAGGAACGTTTTGTGCCACCTTGCATCGGTTAGTGTAGATTTTAGTGTACCGTTCTTGAGACGAATTTGCACCGTCTTCCTATCATTCGTAACCACCGGGAGGGGTCCGCGGATGGGTGGTGCCAATTTGTATTGTCCTATTTCTTGTTGGAGATACACGTGGGTGGCCGTGCGAAGGTCTGCCGGGAAGTATTCCTTCTTGCAGCCCTGTAACCTCAATTGGGTTTCCCCGTGCTATGGTTGAAAGTACAAAGATATCCATAAGAAGGCGAATGGGTTGCTGGAAAACCTTTTCAGATGTCAGTGTCACTAATGGCTGTGCGTAGTCCTATTAGAATGGTAGGCAGATTGTCGCCCCACATGATGGCATAGGGTGCGGCCGTCAGTGCGGCTTCCAGACAATGGTACCAACGTTCTACTTTCCCATTTTCCTGGGGATGGTAGGCGTTGATACGGTATTTTTCTATTCCGAGCAGACGTATAAGTTTGGTGAATAATTCTGCTTCGAAATGGCGGCTCTGGTCTGTCGTGGTCCTGGCTGGAGTACCAAAACGGCTTACCCAAAGCTTGAGGATGTTGGTTGCGATAGTGGTTGCGTCTACTTGTTTAAGGATATGCACTCCGGCCAGCTGATCGCTCTATCGATCGTGGTCAGACATACGTGTGCTCTTTTGAGGGCGTCAGGGGGTATGTCCAAATGCATGTGTTCAAACTTGGATGGTGTCGGGAAGATCTGTAGAGGTGCTTTAGTGTATCGGTGGATTTTGATAACCTGGCATTGTTGACAAGCCTAGCCCATTTCTTTTTGCATGCATGCATCGACGGTCAAACATGTTTGCTGTGATGACTTTGTGTGTAGCGCGGATTCCAGGTGGCTCATGACGTGCAGCTTTTGAAGGAGCGCTTTCCTGCATTGGCGAGGCACGAAGGGGTTATTGCTGCCCATGTTGATGTCACATGCAACGATGATCCCGTATATCGTATAGGAATCTGGCTAATGTTGTGAGTGGAGATGTTTGTCTGAATATCCGTATTTATTGTCTGTACCTGGGCCAGGAAGTCGGCGGCAGTGAAATCTAATGTCTATGCGTGACAGAGCGTCCGCTACTGCATTCTTGCTCTCCTCCGCTACTAGGCATCTGCCGAGAATTGTGCGAAATTGAGTTGTCGGATTCTCCTCGGTGTGCTGCTCTTTGAGTGCTGGGTAATGGCGTGGATAAGATGTTTGTGATTTGTTAGGATCGTGAAGTGCCTTCTTCCCACCCAGTCCCGGAAGTGCTTGACGGCTTCATATATGAGCAGTAGTTTCGATCAAAAGTGGACACAATGAGTGTTCTGGGAAAAAAAAAAAAAAAAAAAAAAAAAAAAAAACTCTGGGAGTTGTAAGTTTCCTTGGTGATATGGCTGCAAGAAGGCGCAGAAGCCGACGTTACTGGTGTCCGTGAATAGACATAGCGCTGCCTCTGTCTGTGTGGTGGTGTGGAACGCGTTCCTGAGTTCTTTCGTCCATATATATATATGGACGAAAGAACAGTGTTTTGTCCTTCTGTTTGTGTTGTGGAGCACGACGTTTAACGATTATCGTATGGTGGCTGCTTGTGGATATACCTAAGAACTGTCGCATGATGGGTTTTGGTGGAGGGAGCTCCGAGATGGCCTTGACTTTGACCGGGAGTGACTGGACACCAAGTATACTAAAAACTATACTTCCGCTCAGGCGCGGATCCAGGGGGTTGCCGGGCCTCCCTGTCATATTCAACTTTATTGCTATAAATACTTTATGTGTGTTACCTCATCATCACGCTATATGCACTACCTTTGGTAGTTGGTCCCACTTAAAGAATAGACCACTGAGGTGGAAGGTTTCTAATGGCGTCCAAATTGAATAAATCAAAATAACTTCCCTTTTTTGGGAGTTATTGCAAAAATGTTCCGTAGCAAATATTTTCACTCACGATGTTAAGTTTTGTAATAAGGAACATTTTGATTGGACGAATATTTAAAGTGTTATTGGAATTTTTCTTTACCGCTATGCGGGTACGTGTAACATCACGATAACGATTGTTTAAACAGCCATACGGAACGGGCACAATTAATGTGCTGTCAAGTATTTTATCTATTTAAATTCACATTAAGGCGGCGCCGTGGTCGAGCGACTAGAGCGTTCGCCTACCACCTAGGCGGCCCTGGTTCGATACCAGGGAACCACATGTGGTATTCGTGGTGGACGAAGCGGTGTCTGGTCGGGTTTTCCGGTTTCCCGCGCCACTCATTCCACCAATTGCTCCATTATCACCTTTCCAATAATCGATTTCGCCTACACTTCATATCATCCTCTTCCTCACTATCATACCCGGTGCTTGGCTGACCACCCGCTTCCAGGTCTTCACTCTGTCCGGTTCAGAGGTCCCTGTGCTTCCCTACAGGCATCTGGCCCTTGGCACTGCCTTGTAAGTCCTACATAAGGGGAGGGAATCAGCAAAAGAAGAAGAAGAAGAAGAAGAAGAAGAAGAAGAAGAAGAAATTCACATTAATCTTGAAAAGTTATTAACGGTTTTGAAAACATCACTAATATAATCTCCATATTCTTTATGCTGCTGTCGGTGACGCGGGTTGGTTAAACTTTGGGTTTCTGTACCCAAGAATTTCATCTTTCCGCAGCGCAGTCACTAGCAGTTTAATAAATGTGATAATGTGTCAGGCTCAGGTGGGTAGACTTTCTGATATTAAACGAAGTGCACATAACAACTGGCAAACTGGTGACAACTATAGGGGTTAGGTTCAGAACAGTACGTTGTTATTGTTAAATAACCACATGTTTATTATTACATGTTTTTATTATTATTATTATTATTATTATTATTATTATTATTATTATTATTATTATTATTATTATTATTATTATTATTATTATTATTATTATTATTATTATTATTATTATTATTATTATTATTATTATTATTATTATTATTATTATTATTATTATTATTATTATTATTATTATTATTATTGCTACTCCGCATTTATTGCAAAAATGCAACCAAAGCAATTGCAGGTAGATAGAGAAAGGTAAATTTACATGGCATAAGAATGAAAAAGTGATGAGGAGTAATCGGCGGCGCCGTGGCCGAGTTCGATCCCAGAGACCCGCATGTGGTATTCGTGGTGGATGAAGTGGCGTCTGGGCAAGTTTTCTCCGGGTTCTCCGGCTTCTCCCGCCACTCATTCCACCAATTGCTCCATTATCACCTTTCGAATTATCGATTTCGCCTGCATTTCATCTCATCTTCCTCGCCCATACCTGGTGCTGGGCTGACCACCCGCTTCCGGGTCTTCACTCTGTCCGGTCCATTTGTTCCTGTGCTCCCCGACAGGCGCCTGACCCTAGGCACTGGCTTGTAAGTCAGGGGGAGGGTAATCAGGAAAACAAGACGGTAAGGAGAGTAAAAATGAGGAGAAGGAGAAGTGAAGGAGAATGAAATGGGGAGGAAGAGAAGAAGTAAACGAGAAAGAATGTGACAATTACGAAAACATGTCCACGATAAAAGACAACAATGCGAGCAACGCTGGTACCAATACAAATAATAATGCTAATACATAAGTCGTTTTATGCCTTATTCCACATTACAGAGCATTACATAGTATTTCTTTTGATGATAAACTATAATGTGATACATTAAACTATTCGGCTTTTGATTTTTGTCGCCGCAGACGATTTTAAAAGTGTAAATTAAATCTAGGTCTGGAGAAAAACGTTTGCTGATCTCTGCCGATGACTTCAAGAATGGGAAAGCAGCAAAGCGGAAAGAAGCTATCGACAATACATAGATGTACGTTTTGTTAATTCGAAACTGTCATTGTCGATACATTAGTTCAGTAACAATAACACTGGCGGTGTAAGCTTGGTGGTAGTCAGTGCCTCAGTGGAGTAATAGTGAAATGTCCTGTTCTGTTCGAGCTTTGGTTGTGATTATAAGAGCCACAAGTTTAAGATTTCGAAACGCATTTGTTACAGTTTGTTAAAAAGGCGTGTCTTGAAGTCGGAGACAATTCTTGTGACAGAAAAAATATTGGTGAAAAATCCAATAATGATCAAGCTATAAATTTAAAAGTGAAAAGCACGTGTGATGAAGTCAGAGAAGAAGAGACAAACAGTGATTGTGTTACAGTTATTGCGAATGCCAGCAGTAGCAATGACCAGGCGCGGCTCCTCAGGGTAGGCAGGGTAGGCACTGCCTACCCTATCGTAATACATCAACAAATAATGTTTAACTATGATTCTGCATTTTATCATTTGAACCGTCATTTTTCCCTAAATTGCAGTTCAAGAAAAGTTTTCTCGGTTACAATGACCAGCGCATGGTCAAATCCTTTAATCTCAATTCCGATTCATCAAAACTGCGCTGCGTGTTTGAAACGCGCGGCAGAAATGATACGCATGGAACCTGGGTAGTGGAGAGCAGGCTAGCTTAACCTCTGCCTGCCCGGCCCCATTTCCTCAGTACGAGGCCCTTGAACAGGGATAAGGAAACATTCGGTCTGTATATGCACTCCGAGCATGCGTAGACGCGTCTGCCAGCAGTCCGAACACTTGCCGGCCCAAATCCGAAATTATGCGACATTTTCCGAACAGCCATACTCCACGAACGAAGATCTCAGAGATCTGCATCTGTCGTTATCTCTGTGTAATACCAGTATGACCGACTTAATTAGTGAACTATTACAAATTTCGCTTTCGCGGCGCACTGACAATGAAAAGAGGAGTGTTTTAGCTATTTAACACAAAGCTGCAGTCAGACAATTTTTCAATTTCTTAATCTATTTTAGTCATGGGCGTCGCGAAACGGGGGCAAGGGGGGCCACGGCCCCCCCTTGGAAGTTGGTGAACTTAATGTGCAGTCAGTTACTGACTTTTAAACTATTATTTTAATTTTGATGTAAAGAACAATTTTTGTTTAGCACAAATTAATACGGTTATCTGCAACAAATACTATAAATTTTGACAGTAAAATAATGATTTAATATTATATGATTGCAAATTTCCAACATGTGCCCCCCCCCCCCCCCACCCTGGAAAAAAGTCTGCCGACACTCGTGATTTTAGTTTTGGCGGTAATTTGTCCGTAAAGTCACACTCATTCACTCTGCTCTTATTAAACAACCAAACAATATATTGTTTGCGTTATCCGCAATGACTTCGCCCCCTATATTTCGGATAAACGGGGTTTATTATTATTATTATTATTATTATTATTATTATTATTGTTGTTGTTGTTGTTGTTACTGTTACACTTTGCCTACCCTAAAATTTTGACTGCGAGCCGCCACTGGCAATGACAGTGAATTGCAGAGTTCATTACCTAACAACTGCATTTAATGATTGCGACGAACTTGATATAGATCACTCTGTGAATCAATATTTGCGCAATTACGATGTCAACTAGGCGAATGAAGTATCCATAATAGGAGTATTTTGTAATCATTTGATCAGTGGGCCTATGGCGGTTAGAATCTTCTTCCTAGCCAGGTGGTAGCTGGTAGTTTAAACATTATTTCTTTTAGTTAAATATTTAGCTGGGCATGTTTTAGCATGAATTGCATTATTATAAAGTGGTAAAGGACCGGAACCGCCCCCCGCCCCCCATCGAATATTTCTAGATCCGTGCCTGCTTCCGCTTGCCCGAGGACACACTTTGCGACATTTAAGTGGAGACCGTACTCTGCGAAGCGCTGCAGGACCATTCGAAGGTGATGTTCATGTAGCTCCGGAGTCATGGAAGCTATCACGACGTCGTCCAGAAAGCAGAAGGTAAATGCCGTAGGAAGAGGTCCGTAAACCCCTGGTATGTGTGTACCGAGTTTCGTAGTGCGCAGTCCATGCGGGTATACTCGAATAGCTCAAACGGTTACCCCGTTTCGGGGAGTCTTCAGGCGCTATCGGAATATGATGGAATGCATGTTAGATGCCCAACGTGAAGGAGATGGAGGGTGCCATGCAGGAGAATGTTGAAGTCTTGGAAATGTGGGTCTGCGTAACGATCGTGAAGGGTCTTCTTGTTCAGGCAGCAGTATTCACCACAGGGTCGGATGGAGCCATCCTGCTTTCTCACTATGTGGAGAGTGATACCCAGGGTGCCTTGGCGGGGCAAATGATTCATTCCTTTCTTCAGGAGCGTGGTGAATTCCTCCATGACTGCTGTGTAGATGGCCGGGTATAAGCGTCTAGCTTTGGCTGTTACGGGTGGAAGATCCCAGTCTCCTTGCACTGTATGTCTGGCGGTGGTTTAACGATGTGGGTGTATTCCTCTAAAAGACGTCTGAAGGAGTCTTGTGGGATCGAGAAGATGTGCTCGGATATCGTCCTGACGTAGCCTGGGATCCTGCGGTTAAGGTTGTCTCGCAGGAATTTCGAGGTGACGTTTACCGGCAGGTCAATGTGAGAAAGTCGGTCCGAATGGTAGCCTTCGAGTTGTCAGCGATCAGGAAATTTGAGATTTATTTGCCGTTAGTGGTGTAGAGTTTTCTCCTGCATGCCAAAAGTGTGGATCAGAGACCCATTTGCTGTGTACACAGAATATTCTGTGGGTTGCATTCGGTGTAGAATCCTGTTGGGCAGGATGGACACAGACTCAAGTGTCCACCAAGAAGGGAATTTGGTTCTGCTGGCATTGTATGAAGAAGCAGTTGGCGAGGGAGCTCATAGCCGATTCTGCTGCGATTGACAATGGATCATTGCTTGTGATCTTAGTCTGTGCCAGTTTGTAGTTGATAAATCCATGGAAGCTCAAATTTTCTGTTCATTGCCATTGTTTTTCACATATAGTCAACCATTAATGTCACTTAAACACGGAAGACATTTTCTTGTCAAGCTTATTGTCCCAGTTCATTTCCATCCACATCCAGTAGGTGCTAAAAACAAATTGCATCACAAGTGCATGTATCTATAGAATGTTTAAGGCCATTTGACGGAAACATACAGAGCAATTTTCTGGCACAATCTTTTCTTATTTGTTAGGGAATGCGAGATCCATTTTGCACAAACTGCTTATAATGTACACCATCAATGTTATTAAATATCTTTTGTTTCTTAGGATTTCATAGTCATCCCTTCAAGTCCTTTGTCAGTCTTAAAATAAACATACTTGATCACCTCGAACACAGGCAGGAAGTCCTCATAGACTGTTTGCACCCCCTCCCCTCCCAACTACCTTACACTGTACAAAAATGTATTTTCTTTTGAAGTATGTATAAAGTTTTGCCCCAGCTGTAAGCCTGAACCTGATGATTTCAAGCTTCTTTTTGGATATTAATGACCAACGTAATGTCACAATGGACCATTGGACAGTGAATGAAATTAGTAAAATGGTACTCAAATGGGTCTGAGGTCCACAAAGCTTAAAGTTAGCCCACATTCATCTTCTCAGGATAAGGAAAAACCTTGAAAGAGACCTTGGCCAGATAACTCATTCTAACCAAGGTTTAAATTATTCTGGACCTCTTGAATGTGAGGCAGACATACTACCACCACACCACACAGGCACTTTGCTAATTATTAGTTGCACTAAAGCATATTTAGATAACTAAGTCCATTGCTAGCAGCTGAAGTTTTGTAGGTACTTATTACTGTTCAACAATGGATAGACTGGTTGCAAAACTTTTTAAATGTCTCTTATACCATGCAGATCAAAATATACAAAATATTTTCCACTAAAAACTGTAACAACTTGATCAGAAAACAGTGATGTACTTACATACATAAATATTCTTTGCTGAAGTAATTAAGTAATGAAATAATCTGGATAAAGATTACCGTTTTCAATAGGATCTCTATGCTAATGAAAACAGATGACTTGCACAGTCAGTCTGTAGTTAACCTGATGTCACACAATATCCGAGACCTCCAGTGTGAGGCATGTAAATAAAGCACAAGCTAAAACTGAAATATCATAAGCATATGGGCCCTAGATGCTGTACTCAGCAATTATAAAAACAAATGCATTTTTGAAGATTTATTTATTTTATACTATACAAATGAAAATGCAGTGAATTCACGTGACACCTGCTTAAGAGTCAACATACTTAAAAATTGTTTTCATTCTGCACATACACAGCACTAATTTCCTTTACTGTACACCATGACTCATTCCGTTTGTCTCGGGCCCTAGGTCAGTGGTGTCAAGGTACGCAGTTCAGGGCATAACTGGGCAAAGTGGCCTGCACACAGAATGATGTAACAGATATCAAATGCTAGGAGAATTATTAGTCTTCACCAATGTATATATCTACAGCTTGGCTGCATCCACAGGTAAAACCTTACAGTACGTATAACTTATGGAATTCTTTCCTTCAGAATTGCCTTGGACTATAAGGATACAAACTACAGTTGTAGGTTTGATGTACGAATAGAACAGTGCTTCTTAGTGTCAACCATAAATAGAAAGCTACTACTTGGTTTATGCAGTTATTCAAACTTATTAAAAATAACAAAACACTGTTGCAACTTTCTGATGGTTTGGCTCACCTTATAGAAATTATTAGATCTACTTTAGCTCTTACGTAAACAGTTCTCAAACTGCAAAGAACATACCTTAGCCCTACGTTAGCAGATCTCAAACTGTGAAGAACAATTATTTGTGCATTTACATACTTCTTAAAGAGAGATGTATTTTATGACTTTTTAATCCAAGATGTAGAAAGGTCAAAATCAAGTACTGAAATAAATTAAAAGTATAAATACAGTATTAGTAACATAAGTTTTGTTATAACTTAGTAACTGATACAGAGGATGTTAGAGGTATAAGTGCAGATATTTTTACTGGTAATTGAGAACAGTGTAATGAACAATATTACATCAATATTTGCTTCATTTACAAACTTATAATTTTACTTATTAAGAGCAATGTGTTTTCAGATTGATTAGTACCTCTAAGTAGGTGTGGTGCAGAAACTATGATGGTCTTTTGGTAATGGCGTAATGCAAGGCCAATGACCTCATGCTACCTAGGCCAGTAGGTCACACCTCGAGGTGTGAAGCAAGATAAATAGTATATATAGCAGGCGTTGCTCATTTCCTGGTGCAGTTATGATCATGCAAAAAACATAAGATAGTAAACTTTGTGATTTGTTTGTGGGAAAACTGTTCAATACAGTACTAAGTGGATACACGCTAAGGTACCAAGTATCAAATAATCTGCACTTTTATATATAGCCTATATATTCATCGAGAATGTAGTACGGTAACTTTCAAATCCTCTTATCCTTGAAGTGGAGATTTAACTTTTTGGAACTACAAATAAGATATTTACTTGGACTATTTTCAAATAAGTGAAACAACATAAAATATAATAATAGGGGTTAACAAATTCCTCCAAAATTAAGCCCAGTGTATGCTGCCAAGTGTTTCAATTCATAATATTTTTGTATGTTGTAATTTTTTAGCATAACATATTGATTGTATACTATGCACTGAATATTACTGCCAACAACCTGACATACAAATTGTTTTTCGCGCTTGAAATAAGAAGACTTATTGCCAAATAAGCAAGTTCAGGCAATTCATGCCTGCAGTCTCCGACACAGCCATTACTCTGAGTGAATCACATGAAAACCTGCAATGAACTGGTTTCAACACATTGACTTGCTATGCCCTGGGTATGCCAAGTGGTCTGCTGTGGTACATTGCCACACGAAGCCACGATTGACACCATTGCCCTAGATCTCTTCGAGCTGACTCTGCCAGCTCTCCCAGTTACTATTTACATTAATACACTCAACTACTGCAAACAAACATGTTCCAAGGATAAGTAAGAGTGATGGGGAAGATGCATAAAAAATTCTGGAATGCCATTTGCAATTAAGATTATAGTAGCATTAAATACAATGAACTGCAAAGTAATTGGAGCACAATATTGATAACATTGCATTTGAACTCAAAATGAAACATTCCAATTATTCTTAAAGTTTATAATCTGAATTTGGGAAGCCATTAGAGATGTTTCAAACACATTTCCCATACACTAGTGTCCCACTCATCCAACTGGAAAATGGTTATCTTGGCTGTACAAATGCTTTTTTACTGCAGTTTGGCGTTTTCAACAAAAGAAAATTTTGATGTGTTTAGAAAACCCTGATTTCTGAAGGATGTAACTGTATTGCAATTTTTTTTCTCCTTCCCATTCAGGTATTTACAATATTTACATTTGAAGCAGTACACATCAATTGGCTCTCAGTTTATCATTGATATATTATATCACTGAAGTATGACAAAAAGGAGTTAACAAAGATGTGTAATTACCTTAAATGACAAAGTGTAAAACATTCACACTTCAATAAAATTGTAATAAATTAATGGTACTCTTATGAATATAAAATGACCTTGACAATTATGCCAGAAATAAGCCTATAAAAGTCATAAAACATCAATGTAACAATCATTTTTACTAAAAATAAAAGTAGATTTATTATATTAGGATACTGAAAAAAGTTACTAGAGGTGCACATTTCTGTGATTTTCATTATCTGCATCTACCTCCCCAGCAGGCCAGCTTATGCATAAATAGGCACTTTTCCTCATATCTGGGCAGGCCCAGAAAAACCTAGTCTATACAAACTCACAGATGCACAACTCATGCTTCTGAGGAGAAACAATTCAGTTCTCCATCTACTGCTGTGACATAGCGAAGCCTCTCCTACTTGTTCAGTGGCAAACTATGTAAATCACCTTTGCACTGTAACTGCTTGTTTGTGTACTAACTGTGATAAAATCGTTATTTGTTATTTATTTTGTATGGGGTGCATTTTATTTACTTCTATGTGATGATTGCAAGCATTTTGATTTCACTAATGCCTCAATGTCCAGGGATAAAGATGTACATAACTGAAGTAATGCACCTAAATACTTGTCAGTTAATGTAGACTTTACATTAGTTTTTATTGAAATCATTTTGGAAAAGTTTGTTCACACAAGTATTCTGAGCTAAAAATTGTGACTGGTTGGGCTACAAAACTGTATTTTAAGGAAACTTTCACTTGATAATTATCTGTAGTTATATTAGTAGTTCTAAATTTTTCGTATTTCGATCACTATGGCTTCTGAATGCTCTAATTTATCTTGCAGACCAAACGATGATCATGAATGAAAATTGAAATGGTTTGTGAAAAGACAGATTTCATTTCCCATATTTTTATATCAGAAAATTTGGATTCAAATGTAGCAGACAGTGTAGAATTTTTCTGTAGTCAAGTAATAGATTTATGATCCTGAAGTATCGCATACATGGTAAATTACATATATCTCCAACAGGTAGCTGGTTATCCCATTTTGTTAAATTTCCTATAAATGTTTGAGAGGTAGAACTGGAACTTAAAAATTTAATGCCACAGCTGGGACTTGAACCACAGACCTTCCACTTACCAGGCAGCTGGTCTAATCATTGCGCTACTGTGACAATCTGCCAGAATAGCATTGAATTCTCAAACCAGTTCGTATTTCTCCTGGTAAACCACAAAGGCAGTCTCAATCAGAGCAATTGCCCTAGTTCTACCTCTCAAACATTGCCCACACACGGCTTGTGTGTTTAAAAACACCAACAGTAAGTTTGTTGCCATAAATAAATAATTCCTATAAATGTATTTACTGATGTGGCTAATGAAACAATGTTTGGATTATTTAAAACAAAATAATTTTCTTAGCATGGATATGTCGTCATGTTGTTGACATTCTGTTCCCTATTGTGTGTTGTTGACGGTCAGTGCTACTCTGTGCTAAGAACACGTCAATCAGATGTCACTCATATAGTGGACAACAGTAGTGGGAAAGATTACGTCACCGAGCCATGACACAAAGAGCCACACTTGTGCTCCCGTGTACTAGCTGATGGTGGGAGCAAGGTTTCAGAGAGGTGGGGCTGAGAAACCTCTCTCGCATACTCCTGACTGTTAGTGGTACACAGGTTAACCATTATTCCAACCTTGCAACCTAATGCTTATTACAATCAGAATTAAGGGTGTTTTCCATAATTATAGGCCAAACTGCTAATTAAATAATGAAATGTTGCTACTTTGGAGCTGTTCAGCAAGTTTTCATTGGGATTACTTCAATTACATTGAAAAGTTTTTTAAAAGAATTTGAAATATTTGCAAGCATTTTTAGCTATGCATGTTAGAAAATGTTTTATTAAGCTGTATAATATTATTATTATTAATTAAGGCTTCAAGGGTGATCAGCCGTGTGAGGTTTAAAAACATTGAGCTTTCGGTCATTGTACATGGAGTCTACAATGGCCGAAAGTTCAATATTTTTAAACCTCACACGGCTGATCACCTGTGAAGCCTTAATAACGCGCACTGTAAAAGCTTTAAATCCTACATTACTATTATTATTATGATTAGTGTTACATCCTTGGGCTTACAATTATTCAACACATACATTTTTAATAAAGCTCATTATTTTCAATTTTTTCATCTTTGTTGCTAGTTTAATAATCCATACTTCTATTTAACATGATCAACCTTTTAAAATGGATGCAATCTAATAAAACAGTAAAAAAACTTTTGTGAACATAAAAATTGCAAAAGAATGAAACATTTATATTAAAGAGAATGCTACAAAATGTTAACACAACTCCAAAAAGTTAATAAGACTGTTCATCTCCAATGGATTCCAGCACACTGTGGAGTCATGGGGGATGAAGCTGCAGACTCACTGGCAAAGAAAGGCACAACAATAAAACAAAAGTCTAAATTCAATTTCTCATATTCCTCAATAAAACGCTTGATCATTAAAAAATTTTCTCATTCAACCTACAAGAAATAGAAACAAATGCCAAAGATAAAAAATGGATTACACTACTTTCCAACCCAGATATAATCCCTCAGAGACCAAGGAAAACAGCGGTTGCAGCCTTCCGACTATTGACAAATCACGACTGCTTAGCAAGTCATCTCTACAGAATAGGTATCTCAGCTTCACCAATATGTGTCCTGTGTAACGATCCAGCAGAAATGAACCAAGACCACTTGAAGACCTGTGAAGCATTAAGATCAGAAGAAACTACAGTTCAAAAGTATTGGAAAGCACGAATGCTAATGGCTTCATTGCCAGATGCAAGGCACTAGAAAACAACAACATATTAAAGTTAAAACATCTAACAATGTTGATAACTGAAGAAATGTGGGAACCAGGAGTGTAAAAAGTTAATTATTGTAGAATGTGGAAACATTTAAAAATATTGAAAATGCTTTACATATCTCAAAAGTAAGCATTCTTTTATTTGATGTGTATGTCTAGCAAGGTCTTATGTCCTGCATGCATACTGTTAGGTTCAGACCATACTGCTCTGGAGAAGATAAAATACTGCCTCACCTCATGCCAGCATGAGATTTCACGCATGTTACCTAAGCACACAGTAGGCAGAAAAGTTTAAACTTCCTAAAAATTCTGATCAGTGCGATGTAAATGTATTATTATGTTGAGTTGGAACATTAGTGTAAAGAATTCACTATCCTTTGGTGTAACCAACAAAATATTTATATCTTCAGCAACTGCAATAAACAAACTGGAATAACTGATAACAATCACAAATAGGGATATATTACATTTTGAACAACTGCTGTACTGCTACAATATCTGCTTTTACAGTTTTAGTATAAAGATAGAAAGGATCATAACCTACATAGAAAGATGCCGAATTCATTTTTACCCTATAGTTTGCAATGATGTTCCACAAATCTCTCGTTCAGAATGGGCTTTAAAGCTGTCCGATTGAGAAAAAATTATTTTATCATAAATTGAAAGATGATCTCTTGATTTCCTTTCTTTAATCTATCTCAGCGATGTCCAACGTTTGTGAAAGAGGGAGTATACCTCCTTCCATTATACACAGACTTTCCCACTCTTTAATCTCCAACTGTGCAGTGAGTTGCAGTGGCAGGTTGCTTACATGTATGTTGCACTTGATATATGAAAACACTTTCAAATCTTGTGATAAATATGTTCATTAGTGTCTTCTTTAGTGCTGCTTATGTTTAAGAGGTCTATCAATATCTGGCAACAAGGTTGAAGTGCATAGCCTTATAAGATCTACCAAGTAATTGTCAGTAATTTTAATACAGTTCAATTTGGAGAAACTCTGTTCACAAATATATGTAGAGCTATATTCAGTCTTATACATGCTATTCTTGCAAGTGCTTATTTTTCTATATGCCTCATTTTAATTCACATAAGTACATTCAGAAGTTATTTTACTGCAAATTTTCTTGTAGGTGGAAGGGGAATATGGGAATACAGTAAACCTTAAGTGATAGTGAAATGTTTTAAGAGTTGGTTGCTAGGTAATTCCTTTGAAATTCCATTCTCTTTGCAAAGCTAAGAGATAAAAAAATGAATAACATATTTCTATTTGAAAGAAGTATAAGTATTGGCAAATTCAAACAAATAACAAAGAATATCTCAGAAATGATTCACTTAAAAGAAAAAGTATATGACAAATTGTGTGCTTTAACGAGATTCACATTTTTTATTGTCTGCTTTTGTCTGTCTCTTCCTGTTTACCATTTGCAAAAATTATCCAGAATGAAGAGGTCTTCTGAGGACATTCCCAGAAAATTCAAGGTATGACTTAGAAACAACCATGGAATCGTCTGTTTGTGTCTGTCCCTCTGACTGAAGGAGTGGAGTGGGGTATAACCACTCTTTACGCAAGCATCTCCAAAGAGACAAGGTTGGACATCCCTGGTCTATTTTTGGCGAGTTACAACTCTGAATATAAAATATATCACATGATTGCTCGACAGCTCTCCTTGGGGTGAGCTATGAACAGTTGGTTTTAAAAAAAATGTGGACTTTATATGAACTCTGGAAATTAAAAGGTTTTCTAAATTTACTGTTTCCAATAGCCCCAACTTGCTGGGATGCAATAGAAGGTTTTGAATTGGCAGTTTAATTGTGATCAACACTAATTCATGCAGAAAGTGCCTGCCTCACTTCAGGTGTTCCAAGTATGAATCTTGGTTGGAATGAGTTAGCTAGTTTCTCCCTTATTTTCAAAGGTTAATGTTAAATACCTCTAAGCTTATTTCGTCCATTTTGTTCACCATCTGATATGATTTTCTGGTTAAAGGAAACATTTCCATTCTGGCTATTTAAATGTACAGCCAAGAACACCTGAGAACTGCATGTTACAGCTATGCAGAACTTATTTTAGTTTAAAGGGCTGGGTCATTGGCACCCTATGTAGAGCATCTGAAAGCAACTTTCCCAAATGCTAGTCCTTTTAGAAGCAGTGCCTCTTTAAACATTGGAATATTTCAGTTTGCTACGACCATAAAAGATAAAAACTTTATGGTCTTATAACTAAATGCAAAGAAAAACAAAAATATACTTGGGATATTAGCTTAATAGCCAACATCTGTGAATTACTGAATATTACAGGATGGGCACAAGCCACTGAAGCTATACTTTTGCTTTCTATTTTTCACATTAGAACGTATACAAGGGAATTTTTACTTACTAATGACTATTCCAACATAAATATTCAACAAGCTTAAAATGTACTAAGGAACTTGGAATAAAATAGCTTTTGCACGATCGTATGTTTTCTTGACTTAGTATGTACACACAAAATGGAAGTGAATGACACAAATTTCATAGAAATTCTGTAGTTGGCAATGCTTCAGTCACATAATGCATTGTTACTATCTTCTGGGTTTGCAACAGTCTAATGATTACTCACCTGAATCCACCATTGGCAAGTGTCTTTAAGCCAAGATATTTTATATTTTTATAACATACGACGGTGCAAAAGAATATGGTACAATTCATAGTTATAAAGTGCTTAAGAGAATTTAAAAAAAAGTTCATTTCTGTAAAACACACTTCTCAACTAACTTCATAACATTCTATTGCTACTATTAATGAAAAATACATGAACATCAGAAAGGAAATTATTTCATCATTTCTTTAGTTTTGAAAATGGTTGTGTGCACTACTGAAGTTCCCAATCTGCACCACAAGACACTAAAAAAGTCAGAAGTCTGCACCAAGACAACACTGAAAGTTTAATTTTATTTCTAAATACTGGCAGCACACTGCTGTAACTTATGTCCAGCCCTTTATTTAGGCTATGAAGATAGATGAAAATAATGCCTGCTGGAGATATGACATCACAATGAAGATCTGTAAATTCACACTTCATTATAAGATACTGAAATGATTGGCAGTGGTTCATATTTTGTGACGTTAAGATCTATCATTTTTCAGTCTTTTAGTATTTACTGCAGAATATGTTAGAGACAAAATATTAAAAAAAATACTACATAATTGTTTTTATGATCATTCAGTTCTGAAACAAATGTCTATGTTAAGGAAAAAAAAAATGAATGATTATGAAAATGTTTCAATATACAGTGAAACACTGAACATTATTAAACTGTATTAATCAAAGTTGCAGCCGCTACTAGTATTTTAATTACTAGTTTGATTGAAATTACTCATGTATCTATTCAAAAGAATCACTACATATGCTTTGATAAGTTACAAATATGTACATACTTAAATAAAATTTCAGATTAGTTGCACTTGCCTTTCGGTGTTCCAGAGACAGAATTCAATCTATACATAGCACAGTGAACATAAAAACAGAAGTAAGAAGTGCAGTATTTTCAACGAGTGAAAAGAAAAAACTAAACCAAATACAATGGTGATTTATTGAAGAAGGGCAAGCAATAAGAGCATTCACTACAGTGGCTAAGATGGGCTGCTAGAGCCCAGAGGTGCAGAATGAGAGGTCTGATGCTACACAGCCACTAAAGGTGCCTTCTAAAATCCAAAGCTTCTGGAAACAGGAATCTTTTGAGTAGCCAGGATATTCTGGAGTGCAAGCTTTATATAAGTGTATATGGGGGTTAATGAGTTGAATGCTTTATGGCATAACAGAAAAGCAAGGCAAGTAAAGATGAATGTTCACTTCAGTCCTAGACCTGAAAAATTATGAAAAGGTGGTACAAACAAGTACAGCAGAATCCTAATAGCTCAAACTTATGTATACTGAGAGGCTGTTAAATTACATAAATGCATATTCTAGCACAACATAGGAAACAAAAATATAACTTCTTCTAAACTTTATTACATATTATGCTCCCCTTTGTTTGGTCTCTTTAACACATGCAATTTAATTTCCATTGTTATGTTAACGTATTTTTTCTTCTTGTTCAACATTTTCACTGAAGCAAACGCAACACTAAGAGTAAGCCTGTTATCTTTGGAACCTGCACTGTAACCAGAAATATGTAACAAACTTTAGCTTAACACATACAAGGGTATTTTTAGATGTGGCAAATGACTTTGCTAGGATCTGCACAGGTGACATAAATTTGATGATAGGGATAACGTCTCTGTTTCCTTCTTTGAAATAAACAACACACTGCTGATGTGAGATGACACTACTTAATCATGCATGGTCTGTGATACACAGAAATCGGAAAGATAATCTGACATCCGTTTGATTTTATAAATACAAAAGTGAATTCTATCATTAACCTCTCTGCATTCGTAATGTCTAAAAAGTACCTTTATATTGGGTAAAGCAATAAACCCTCAAACTTTGCAAACAAGTGTTTCTACTATGTATTCACATTATTAGTGCAAGCTTTTGGTTTTGTAACAATGGTCTGTCTGATGCATATGTTATGACTAGATATTGAAGGTCAAATGCAGTCAGCCCTTTTGTCACTAACGGAAAATGCGATGTTGTACATGTATACTAATTAAAATTTACCTATACTATTCAAATTATAGATACTAGTAGATTATAAAAATTAGGGTGAAGTTCAACAATAAAAAAGGTTGTAGAGTTACACGGAATGTCAAGTTATTGGGATTCTACTGTACTATAATGTGTAGAATCATTGAACAATGGCAAAAAAGGTTCAGGGTTCAAGAACGAATTGCACAGCACTTCAGTTATAATCTCACCTACCTTAGCATGCACAAATACAAATTGCATTTTTTTTTCAGAACATTCTGTACCTCTAAATAAATGCATTCCACTACTTTGTTAGAAGTTTTATACAGGGTGGAAGTAAAATAATGTGCCAGACTTTAACAGCGAGTTTCTCGTATTGTGAATAACAAAAAAACTCATACCAAAAGGCTGAAAAGTTTAGTTTTTAAGGAAAAAATACTTTTATTAAAAAAAATTTATCACCATCTGGCTGAATTATTGATTAAAGGTTCTTAATTTATGGCTATATTCATAGAAAATTGAATAAATGATGATTTTTTCCTTTGGTGTATATCAATAGATTCAACAGTTTTTGTGTAAATTAAATTTTAAAAATCCACAATTTGTTGCTTTTTTAATTCTGTTAGAATGGCAACATTGCATCAGCTGTGCTTACTTTCTTCTGACATTGGTGTAGATTGCACAAATGTTTACTTAATTCATGCAATTGTTTTTTGCTTAAGCGTATTGCAGTGGAGGGTAAATTCAGATTATAAATTATGCTTTACTAAAGATTTAGCAATTATTAGTACCACATGGTTAAATGCAACACAGAATAATGGTATTAATAATGTAAGAGGTATTTCACACATGAGTAACATAACCTTTGAAATGCTGTCATAGTTGCAGCACATAGTCTGGCAGACGATATTAAAACTGTACAAGTGTTCATCCCAAGTGCCGGTGTTGGAAGCAAAGTAGCTTTACTATTTATTGTGAAAATTAAGGTCCTGTTTGGTCCCCGATGTTCAGTAAATAAGCTTGCTAGTATAAGTTATGTTTGATTCATTAATAATGTTGATCTCACATCATTGTTTTATGACGACTAACGATGCATGGAGTTCCTAAATGAGAAGGCTTATTAAGAACGTGCATGTTTTGTACGGATAGTGGGTAACTTTCACCAGGTTATTTAACTACAGTGTATTTACGTTCTTAACATTAACAACAAACACTTGGGTATCATCAAGTGAGAGCAATGTTGGCAGCAATGTTGCTACCAACTGGGTGCATGCACAGTAAGTAGATTAGGATATACCTTGTATGAATTTTATTTGAAGTGAATTTATGTCTTTCTGGCCATTTAGAGGATATTGAAAGTTAGTATTTATATTTCCATCGTATTTATTTCCTAAAGGATGCAATATGGCAACCAATGTCCAAAGATAGAAAAAAATATTTGAAGGACCTAAAGTGAGGAACAGAACAACCACATTTAATTAATTAAAACATGCATTTGTTAACTTATCATGACATAAGCCTCTCAGAACAGGAGCAATTCTCGTATTTAAACATTCCAAACAAAATCCTGTAATTACGTAGAAATGAAGAATTCGAGGTAAGTTTGCATGTAGTGAACAATAACCTCATTTTCGTGGAATTTTCTGGGTCTCTTGCCCAGCAACAAAACATATGAATTTGATTCATGGCCAACATTACTTAAAATGGTTTTTATGAAGCATTAGAATAGTTTAATACTCCATTGAGCTGCTGGCAGAAACAAATTTCTCTATCAACAAGTTGTGCAGCATTGGCACATACTTTGTTTTAAATGCAATTATCTAGTTAATGGTGTGTTTAATTAAGAAAATGTATTAACATTTTTTGTTTATTCACATCCATTCTCACATCTTCAGTCGGGCAGATTATTTCACTTCCATCTTATATAAGGTGATGTATAAGCAATTTAAAGATCACAAATGTGACTTGGTTTACTGACACTACATCACAAATATTTTATGTAAAGTGTTTTACACTAATCTACACAAGTGATGTACTGTCAGTAAACTGACATGTGATCTTTAAGTAAATGCATTATTTATGTTGAAATCCAAAACTCTGCATTTTCAGCTTTAACATTTTAAAACACAAAGGATGGGGAAGTGTGCACGGTACCCAACAGTTCAGCGTGAATGGTTCTTAGGAATTTCAAAGTTGTAAGTATGCACATATTTCAGTGAAATGTTCTGATGATTAGTTCATAAAGCAATATTAAGGTAGTAGAAAAAGAACTGAGTAAATAAGCAACATTACATTTTTATCCAAAGCGCTATTTATATTCTGAAAGGCTTGTTGCGGCTGATATGCAATGTAGGGTCAACATTTTTCATCAAAAAAGCTGTTATTCAACCCTTTCGCTGCTACATAATTCATGCAAGTAGGCAGCTCCTTACATTAGCAGCTCTACACTGAATGTTTCCTGTGCAATTTGAGAAGCATGTTTGTCTTACACTTACTGGTAACCTTCCAGGTTCGACCAAATAATGACATGGCTGCTACAGGCTTTCTGTGAATGTAGGGTAGAACAAACTAATGCACTGTGTAGCATAGTGCATGTCCTCTTTGTCCTGCCCTGCATTTACAGAAAGCCAACTAGAGCCATATGAATCAAGCATAGGAGCAAAAAACTGCTATGCAAGGCAAACTACTAAGTTCAGAGGAAAGACAGTATTTCCCAAAGCACAGATTTATGAGAGGAGAAAACCACACTATCAACATGATGACCAAGGCCTGGATTCTGATGACATTCATTTAAATATTGCATCATAGGCTAAGGTCTACATAAATCCTTACCATGTGTCCCAGATTATAAAATGCATATTGAGCAATTTTATGCCATGTTCTATTTTTAGGATATTTTTTCCATTTTAGGTCATTATTTTTCTTCTTACATTTATATTCAGTATACAGAGTACTGCACCCCACTCATGATTATCTATAGTGAGCAGAGGTGGAGCATGCAACAGTCAGGTGGTAGGTCATGTCTTGACCTGGAAAGGCCTGTTGTACAACCAGGATAGTTATGTAGAGAGTTTTACATTATTGGCATTTTACATAAACAATTTTAAAAACATTAGAATTCCACTATTCAAATAGAAAAATATGAGTTATCTTGTACATGCTTTATTCACATTCCTATTTAATGGCTAGTCTGGAATACGTTGATTGTGGGTGAAGGGGTGCCTATTGTCAGGGAAGCAAGTATAACCACTGTTTCAGAATTCCTGTCCCAGCTAGGTAACACTGGTCAGTTTTCCCGTTTTCAAGTTAATAGATGTGTACTGTCAGGTTGTCTTTGTGTCATATTGTGTAAATGGTATATCCATGTATAAATTAACAACTTTTCTAAAACACTAATTTTAATCAAATACCAGTTTTTGTTCTTTTCAAATATTTTTAGGTCATTAAAATCCAGACCCTGATGATGACCATGAGAGAAGACGGTGCTCTTGCTCTGACAGATATATCAATAATTAGCAGTGAAAGGGTTAATGGCCTGAATGAACTTTCTCATTACTGGTAATGACTATTACTCAGCAAGCACGTTACCATATTCATTTTTGTACAGTTATATTTTATTATCGTCAACTGGTGCTCCTTTTCTTTTTGTCTGGAAAATGTTTAAAGTGATAAGTCACACGCACTCTCACATTCACTATGAATACATAATTGTGCTCAAAAATTATGTGTGTCGATTGGTAGGTGATATTCATCACATATGTTTATTGTGGAAGAATATATTATATGCTAGTACAATGAACAGTCTTATTGCAAAACCCTTTACCTCCACAGCTGCAATAAAGTGCCTTATTTAACACTAAAATAGCTGCAGCCACTCTTTTCAATACACATTTCTGTATCAAGTCACAGCCTTTTAACTTCAAGTGTCTTACATTCCATTTTCACTTAAATGGGAAGCTAGCACATTACATAAACTGTTATTTAAAATGTTTTTTACTTTAAACCTAACAAAAGTAATATATAAAAATATATACAAATAAAAAATCAAAGAGATTAAAGTTGCTTTATACACAAATATATAAAGATAATTAAGAATATTAAAAAGCAATATACTAGTTTAAATTAAATTACATCCATTTTTCTCCACATTAAACACTCACTGTGATGCTTTTCTACACAATTTTTACATTACAGATAATGTAAATAATACATTTGAACAATTTCATCAGGGATTTTTCACTTTCAGCCAAAGAACAACCTGTTGCAACACTATACAAAAAACTTCAGCTAAATGTTTGATTAAAAGTATCATCACTATGTGTTTAAACCTTTTGCAATATCATGTTCCACTCTTTGACCGTCTAATGAAGTTTAATGAGCAGTTTGCAGACTGGAACATTACCAGTTCTTTGTGTATTTCCAATACTGTACTACCATTTCAAAATGCTCGACCTAAATATGTTGTGTCAGGACTAAGTCCTGGACTCAGTTCCAGGAATCCCAATTTTCCATAGAATTCCAGCATATACTGATCCTTTGTACTTACTGGCACATAGACACCAAATGATCCTGTTGACAGAAAAGTATCTATTAGTGTTAAGTCTTTTCCTAACCTTACAAGTCAAAATAAATTCATCCAAGTACATCAAGGGGAAGCTGGAACATTACTTGTAACTAAGAATTACTTACAAATGAGATTTTGATAATGTATCATATATTGTTTTAAAGCAATACAATGGGCCTATACGTGTAACATTTTACCAACAAAGATATGTACAAAAAGAGCATTATTTTGAACTTGGTCCTGCTTTACAGAAATCAGTTAAATTGGCTTGCTTCACTTTTCTTGCATTAATACACCTCATTTTGTTACTGATGACTGTACTTAGCTTGGTATGAGCAACTTCTAAGTGAAGAAATTTCAGTTCTGGTTTTGTGTGGATTAAATTCTCATATGAATTTTACTTTCTGATCTAGTGTATAACATTTCCTATTTCTGTTCTCGATAGCTGATTAAAAGCAATTGAGAACTGAAAGACAAAACTGCTGTTAATCAGTTAACACCAGATATATAGCTTTTACCTTTACTTTTCGTTTGTTGCTACATTGTCACACTAAAAGCCTCCAGCTCTCTTAGCAAACATCTTTTTTGTGTCTGGTCAACAGAGATAAGGAAAATATGCCTCGAGCTTCTTTTAAGATAGCGTTTGCTGTATGCTCATTATAATTACGCAAAACTCAGTTTATTTCACTAAAATGTAATACGCATAACAGTGAATTTCATATAAATGCATTACATATAGGTAAGGTTCTGTTAACAAGTTTCTAAGTTACATTTTGCTGGGACCTACAAAAATTTATGTATAAATATGAAATATTTATAACTGGGTTACTTATAAAGCAAGTTCAGCTATATTTAATTACATTACTGCTGAATACCTTTGAAAAAGACACACTTAAATAACTTGGTTGTCACTATTGTGTATTTAGTGCTAAAAATACTACATATGGGAAATTCCATTTCAAATTGAAGAGCAGGAAACCTTGTATTCTTTTTGGAGGGGGGTGGGGGATTCAATTTACTGTTTATAATCTGAATTTGGGAACATATGATGACTACTTTTTAACTATTAGAGATGCTTCAAGCACATTTCTCATACACTAGTGTCCCACTCATTCAAGTACAACTGGTTATCTTGGCTGAACAAAGACTGTCACTTGCATAATTGCAGCTATGATAGACAAGTGGTTCTAATTTTTTCCAGGCTCAAAGTTTACATATACTGAGTAAAATTATGCTATTCTGAGACTCGAAACTTGAAATATTCAAACTAAACTTCGCAAATAAAATTCAAAATGAAGGTAATATTTTATATTTTATAGGTAGTATTTAATACTTTTAGAACTTAAATTTAATGACATTTTCATCACATTTCATACTTTTGTGAAAAATGCAATTTTAAATGGAATACGCGGTATACCATATTGTTCAGCATTTAAATCCTTCATGCTATAATATTGAAATCTTCGTGAGTTGCATCATCACGTGTAATACTACCAATATGAAAAATATCCAGATAAAAATCATTAAAATATGCAATATAGGGGCTATAATATTGAAATAATATGCATTTATCAAAATCAAGAAAACATGCAGTTATGTGCACCATAACATCATGTCCAAATAACTGAAAATTCCATAATTCGTGCACATAATGTTGTTGTTAGCTAATGCTGGATTTCTGACAATGAAGTCATTAATCCTCTTGCTCTCCAATATTTTTCACTGATATTGAAGAGAGCAATAGCAGTAATAGTAACCGCTTTTTAGAGAGCACCATATTTTTATTCCAAAGTCGAGTAGAAATAAAGCAGGTCAACAAGAAGTGGGGTATGACCAAGTAGAATGAGAGGACAGTGAGACAGGCATTACATTTGTGGCTAGATTGAAACTACAGAAGGGAGAGCAGAAAAGACCAGCTCAAATTTAGAAAGATATTAAATCAAAAACTTTGATCTGTTGCACTCACATGACTTTCTCTACTCTTGTACTAACCATTCTTACAAACTCTTATTCCTATATCTTCTTCGTGCTAGTTGAGATAAACATTTGTACAAATTATCTTATTGCTAATTTCCTTGTAGGTGCAAGGGGGATATTAGAATAGGTAGGCTTTGAGCGATAGTCACATCTTTTAACGCTTTGAGATTCCGTTCTCTTTGCATACTTAACATATAAAACAATCTGATGTGTTGCACTCACATGACTTTCTCTACTCTTGTACTAACCATTCTTACAAACAATCTTACACATTCTTACCTACTTACAGTAGAGAAAGTAAAAAGTGGATATCAGATAATAGCATGTGTTAATATATAGGAAGCAGAAGAAAAAAGGGAGAAAAATGGTGCTTCACGCCATGTGGCATGAAGAAATAAGTGATCAAGTAAACTGTGTTCAGGGTTAGTAGGGGGGATGGAAATAAAAGTTTAGGGTTAATGTCAAGCAAGCACTTTAAAAAAGCAAATAAGTTGTTGTTGTTTTCTAGTGCCTTGCATCTGGCAATGAAGCCATTAGCATTCAAAAGCAAATAAGTGAAGTGTAGGAAATTACTAACCAGGAAGCAAGAAAAATGAGGGGGGAAAATAAATTTAAGAATGGAATGGGTAATCTAAAATAGTAATGATCTGGAAAAAAAAGTATTAGAAAATTTGGTGAAAATAAGAGAATCGAAAAGACGAAAGTTAAGAAGACAGCACACGTCAAAATGTAGAGAATGTAGAGAATCGCAGAGAGCTGTCACATGACATAGGGGCTAGGGTCCAAGTTCATGGGCAGCCAAACATGTATATGCTATGGTGCTCAATAAATTCAAACTCATATAAAATACATAAAATTTACTGAACAATATGAATGTGCACAGCCATACTACTAGGACAAAATGCCTCTATTTGATAAATAGATAGAGAAGCACTCTATATCACAAATGCATAGAAATATGTACAATCATTACCTTCTCAAATATGAAATGATAAAACTAAAAGCTGTTAAGTAAATCCTATGTTTACAAATGCCTTTTACTCTAAAGAGTACAGAAGGGCAATTGTAAGTGTACGTACTCTATAATATTGCATTTTTGTGCTTATTTTCTTATATGAAGGTGTATTTTTTTTTCCCTGTTTCACTATTAATTTTTGTGTGATTGGATCTTATAAAATGTTACAATGGAAAAATAAAATACAAATTTCACAAAAAATTAATTACTTTTATAGGTCCCTTGTAACTACCAACAACTAAATTGGTTATTATCTCAAAATTGATGGAAGTAATGGAAATGATTAACTGCCTCAGTAGCGTGCTGTCTCTGGTGTGGAGGACCCGGGTTCAATCCCCTGTACCGATGTGGGTATTTTCCTCCCTCTAGGAGGTCTGGCACAGGGTGCACTCAGCCTCGTTAGGTCCCGGAGAGGCCAACTGAGGAGATACTTGGTGACTATGTCCCACCCTTAAGTACTGTACCCTACTCATGACGCCTGTAGTGGACAGAAGTGGTGGATGCAGCAGCATGGCAATAAGCCCTGACCTGCAAAGGGCTGTTGTGCTAGGGGTTATTTTTTAACGGAAATGATTACATATGAGAATTGAAGGAACTCTACTTCAGAAGAAAATTAACTAAAAGCTATAGGTGTATGAATAAGGAACACACACAATAAATTCTAATACAGCATGAAAAGCTGCAAACAAGCACAAAATGATGTGAACTTTGTTCATGTAGACAAATCAGAAAGAACATATGGTCATTTTGTATGAAGGGTTAAGAGCAACAATAATGCAATTATTTGTGTTTCTAAAATATTCTTTTTATTGTCTGAGGGTCAATCAAACGAACAGACAAGAGACAACATAACTAGCATGGCACAGAAGTTGGTAACACTGGTAGGTGTGTGTATAGGTGCTCTATATTGGGAATTGATGCAAACCGTCATCACTAATGTGCACCATCTAGTACAAATGCCCAGGAAAGTTGAGAGACAGCATCATTCTGTTCCACGATAATGCCTGCCCACATATTGCCAAGCTTGTTTTAACTATGCAACAGAAGTTCCACTGGGAAGCTGTTAGACGTCCTCCATACAGTTCGTATCTTTTCTCATGTGATTTCCACATCTTCGGAGCCCTTAAGAAAGACAAGAAATGTTCGTTGCTGTTGATTTGCTTCAGATGAAGAGGTACAATTCTGGTTCTGTAGGCAACCACAAATATTTTTCTCTACTGACCACCTTGTGTCACAGTGAAATAAATGTGAAATTAGTTATGGCAATTACTTTTGAAATAATAAACAGTTTACTATTTATTTATGCCAACAAACTTACTGTTGGTGTTTTTAAACACACAAGCTGTGTGTGGACAATGTTTGAGAGGTAGAACTGGAACTTAAAAATTCAATGCCACAGCAGGGATTTAAGCGGAAGGTCTGTGGTTCAAATCCCAGCTGTGGCACTGAATTTTTAAGTTCCAGTTCTACCTCTCAAATTTACCTACTGTTTTTCTATTTCTCTCATTTTCATTTGACTGACCTCATACATCTGATATCAGTAAGCATTTCACCGGTTGAATGAATCAACTTATTAAAGCAATGTATCCATGAAATTTGGCAAAATTTTCTGAAAAGTTTGATTTTTACTTTTTGCATTTTTTATTATGCTTATACTTTGTACTTAAACGGTACATTTTCGTTTTTTCAATATCTGCCATTTTTAAAACTCAAGGACATTTAAATGTTCCAGTGCGAATGAGCGGTCCTTGCTAAACTTTGTTGCTACAGCTTTCAAAATGCAATTTTCGTTTTCACTGACTTTGATCTTAGTCTCTTGCAAGGAATTTTGCTTCATAGAGGTTGTGAGTTGGCTGTGTTGAAATGAATTTGATATATCGAGCTGAAATGCAGCGAATCTGACATGTGCTTTGCTTTTAAGTGCTGTCAGTGTTCTGTAATTTTGTAAACTTGCTTGGTTATTCACTATTCCAGTTATATATTAGGCATTGTTTAGGTATTTAATAGGTTTTAAGTTATTCGTTAGTTTATAGTAATGCAGTAATAATCAAATATTTTGAGTTTGGTGTACAAATTAGCAAAAAGGCATAGCGTAAAGGTTAGTTAAAGACAATACATTTCTAAATTTTGTGAACAATGAGAAGGCGAAAGGAAAATAAATCTGCTAATGAGGCAAAGAAGAAAGCAGCAGAGGGTCCACATATGGTGCTGTGGAATTTTAGGTTGATTGGATTTAGTTAAAGTAGAAATATATATTGTTAAACTTTAAAATCCAGTTTTCTCAACATTTTTCACTATTGAAAATGCTTCTTGGACCCTAGTTTATAACTTATTAGCTTGAAATTTTTAGGAGGGCTTTAGAGGTCAAGTATTAAAATTTGTCATGCACTAATTAAAAAATATTAAATAATTGAGCTGAAATTAAATATTTTTTATAACTCATACTAAAAAAATTTGAAAGTATCAAATTTATTAAACCTAAGAAATGGCTGTATGACAATTTCTTTATATCTGTATAATGAGCTCAAACTAAAAATTTAGGAGAGATATAATAAACTGTAGGGTCTGTCATTTCATATTAGCACATCAAAAAGTGATTGATATAGGACATTGAAATTTTGTGTATACTGTAGTTTTAGGTTCTGAACGTGTGCAGAAAAGTTCAAAGGAATCAGAAGAAAACTAGATTTTTTAATTTTCATAGACACATTGCCTTAAGGGAAATATAGTTAACCACTTTGTGACCTTACCATTAGCTCTCAAAGCTGCTAATAGGCATGTTATGAGCCTCTTTGCCACACTCTGATCCAGAACACTGGTGAGCAGAGAACAACACATGATTGAAGGGTGATGACTATGTATCGTTTCAGGAACATCCTCTTTGAATGTGTGAAACCATGCTTTCAATTCCTGCACGAAAAATTAATAGTTTGTAAATTTCATACAGAAGTGCTAGAATACAATTCCTTAAGGAAAGAAACACATGCACGCACGCACGCACGCACGCACGTACACAAACCCATACAAAATGCATAACTGTTAATGAATAACCAATATTCCAGAATCAAAGTTAAAAAATCTTCCTGTATACACAGGTTTTATTAACAAATGAAACTTGGGGTAGTTATTACACAGTATATAAAGATATTAACAAGTTAACTACGCAGTATAAAAAAACATATAAAAATCAAAACTTATTAATTTTACGTTTTTATTACTTAGACAACCTCACAAAAGAACTTTGGTAATAAAAGGACCAATTCAGTTCTGAGATGCACAAGTTGCTACAGCTAGTTTTATACATGTTTCTACAGTATTATATCCATTTATCAACATTTGAGGAGTGGAAACTTATTTGAAGTTATACATTCAATTTTTTGCTTTTCTAACAATGGATTTTATTTCCCTTAAAAAAGCAACCCATTCTAAGGGAGGTTATGCATTATCAGTTCTTAGAAACAAGAGAGTGCACCTTTACCACTTGTTATTTTAAATATCTAAAATGTGCTTAGAGAAGCATTCTAATGCTCCTTCACTTGAAATAAGAGAAGCAGTTAGGTATTGTACCAGAAAATTCATGAAATACATATTATAGCACTTACACAAAGTTCAGTGACTGGTGCATGGATTAAGAGCAAATGAAAACATCATGCTAGTTAATTTTTTTTATGAGAAGTTAAAGAGCAGAAAACCATCTAGTTTTAGTATGCTTGTCCTGTATAAAGATTCACTTTTCTTGCTGGAAACAAATTAAACTAATTGTTTGGTTTGGCAATGATACCAGATAAAGCAGCTTGTTTCTTGCAAAGTACATTAAATATTGGTCAATTTTTTAGAAGAGTGCTTTAATACCTATCAATATATGAAAAACTGCTAAGTTTCTCATAAAAATGAAGCAAATATTCATGTTTGTATTTGCAAGAAGGGGGGGGGGGGGGGGGGAGGAGAATTTTTCATTAATTTTATCAAACACATTTTTTAATGAAATATTAAAAACAGAAAAACTGAAGAACTAGTAACAGTGAAGTATTCAAGTTTGAGTTTGATTTTTGAGTCACTTTTTTTACTCTCACTTTCACTTAAAAATGTTGAAAATACTATGTTTTTGAGATCATTCAACCTTGTTCTCAGCTGTTGGGTGGCTGAAACTCTCTTCCTCTTGTTGCTCCTCTGCGCTGTGATGGTCCTGCTACCTAACACCAGATGGCAAGAGGACCGTCACAGTAGAGAGGAGGAGCAAGAGTAAGAACACTTCAGTCGCCCAAAAGTTAAGGATAAGGTTTATGATCTAAAAAATTTTGCACTATTTTCACCATGTTGAAGTGAAGGTAAGTGTAAAAAAGTGACTCAAATTGAACCCAAATATTTTCTAACATTTAGATGTACCATATTTCTTCCAAAAGTTTTGTTTTGGGTCTCCTAAACTCAAAAAGGCATTTTTAGAAAAAGAATCCATGTGTGCGCGAATACCATTAAAAAATAAAAAGTTGGATAAATGCCACATTTCAAGTTTTAGTCAAACACTGTAAACGTATCAGGCAAAGACTAACAATCCCTCCCCCCACCTAAAACTATTCTTTATATGGAAAAATGTTAATTTTTTATTTTATCAAAAACAATTCTTAATAATTCTGATCTTAATACCATAATGTTCAAAATACAAGGTGCATCTGAAAAGTTCAATGAATGGTCCCATGTTACAAACTGTGCTGGTTAGAGCGAGATGTCCACACACATGCATTGAGAGACATATCAAGTGCCCCCTTTGTGAAAATCACTGAAGTGAAGCAGTGGTGCACGCTGCTACCAAGCTAATGAAGTCAGTGTGAGAACTCATGTCACACACAAACTTTGTAAAAGAAGAAGATTTGTCTGGTTTGTACCGCATATGCTCACAGATGAACAGAAGCAAACTCAAATGGAAATGTCTGGAGATTTCAAGGTTGCAGCATTCACCCTGCTTCACTTAGGCTAGCATGATTGGAGCGCTTGCTGTAATGTCTCTCAATGCATATGTGTAGGCACCTTATCCTAACCAGTGCAGTTTGTAACATATGGGACCACTCACTGAACGTTTCTGATACATTTTCTACTTGCATGATAAAATGTATATCTTTCATTTTTTCTAAATATCCTATTAGGTCCTCTTCATTCTGAATGAATTGGGTGGGCATAGGGAGGATAAAAAGAAAAAAATGTACCATCTGATTGAAATGCAGTTTATGTCAAAATCTTTTTTCTGTAGCAAAAGTGGTTTTTGAAGTATTCATTGTTTTGTGAACTGTCATGCAGTATCTATTAAGCATTTTACATGATTCTCATTTTTTCCTGCTTTGTTTTCGATATAAAGTATTTAACCAAGTCCATATTACTTAATTTGAGATTATTTCTAGTACTAAAGTATTATAATGTGAGTCAAGCAGGATCCTGTAGTACATAAGAGATCATATGAGGTGGTATTGGATAGAGAAAGTTATGCAAGTATGATGATTTTCAATGCCAAATTTTGTTTCCATAAAACTGATAGTTCTTGAAAATTTCAATCTCTTATCAAGAGAAAAGTGTACCTTTGCACTATAGAATGATGTTTGAAGAAAACTAGTAACATTTATATATACATTTTTTTAAAGCTTTTATTGTCCACTCTAACTGCATATGGCACCTAAGTGGTGACACTGGTGATACATGAAATAATTAGGAAAGGATATCTGATAAGGAAATGTTCCAGGCCTAATTTTATGGTACCTAAATTAGCATTGCTAATTGGAGGAAAATGCAGGAGCATGCCTTGTTTATAAAGGCAATAGCATAGTGCTTGTTGAATTGTAAATATTTTCATGTTTTAACAAGTTAATGAAACATGTAAGATTTGAAGCTTTCACGGCGAACGTTAGTGATGAGAGCTTCACGGGTGATCAGCCGTGTTAGATTTAAGAAGGTCGAGCTTTCGGCCATTATACACTCCATGGCCATCTTCAGGACTAAAATGATGAAAAATTCTCCTCAGTTTTCAAATATATACTATGGTTAGCCTGTGTTGTCCTAGCCAATGCACGGGTGGTGGTTTCTGATTGGGCCTGCTGTAGGCTCAGCTGCAGTGTTTTCCCGCGGGTACGAACTTTGTGCAGTGTTTCTGATGGCTATAGCAGCTTCACCGCAAAAAGACAGAGTTCAAGGAATTCCTCTCCCGTAACAATATTCATATAGCCCTTATCACAGAAACTCTCCTCAAAGACAACCATAGATTCAACATCCCCGGATACACGACACACCGAACAGACAGAGACGGGCGCGGGGGTGGCACCGCGGTCATTATTAAACACGATATACAACACGACCTGGCCCCCCCTGCGCAACTCCAAAACTTGGAAACCACCAGCGTACTAATTACACTCGACAACAACAAAGTGCTCATAACGGCGGCCTATGCCCCCCCTGGTACTTTAATAACATCCGATATAACGGACTTAACGCAGCAGCACAATAGGGCCCTAATTGCCGGTGATCTCAATGCGAAACACCAAATTTGGGGATGCAACGAGACAAATAAAGAGGGACGAGCTTTATTACACCTCGAAAACAACTCGGACCTCTTAATCCATACTCCAGAGGAACATACTTACGTTCCATATTGCAGGACACACAGATCTGACGTGCTAGATCTAGCCCTGTCCAAAAACATAACACGCAGAACACAACTCAAAGTTATGAATCAGCTGTCATCCGACCATCTGCCCCTCATAATTACACTAGAGGGCAATGCAGCTCTAATCCCGCCAATTATACGCCCAAACTATAACAGAGCGAACTGGGACAAATTTGCAGACACTGTAAGCAAAAACTTGCCCACTGTCCCATTAAACACTAACGAAAACACCAACGAAGCGGTCATCCAATTGGAAAAGGCCATGAAAATAGCCACAGCTGCCTCAGTGCCTATGAGCCGGCCTAGGCAACATCAATCTAAACTCCCACAAGACATAACCTCTCTAACAGCCGAAAGGAACAGAGCCAGACGCAAATGGCAAAAAACGCGGCACTTAACACACCTCGAATACGTTAAACACCTAAATAGCATAGTAAGCGAAAGGATCGCAAATCACGTCTCGAGGCAATGGCAGAACACACTGGAGAATCTCGATTATGAACGAGACTCAGTGTGGAAAGTAGCTCGCTGCCTAACACGCGATAAAGTGCAAATCCCTCCACTCCATACAAATCAAAACATAGCGACCACCGACAAAGAAAAAGCAAATGCACTCGCGGACGCACTGCAAGAAACATTAACCCCAAACACCACCCCCTCTTGCCCACAATTCACCGCCGAAACCGAAGAAGAAACGCGCGAATATAAAGACCAAATAACTCACAATAAAATAAGAAAAACATGTCCCAGCGAAATCAAATGGCTCATTAAACATTTACCGAAACGAAAGGCCCCTGGGCCAGACAGCATCCCGGCGGTAGCCTTAGCCAACCTACCCGAAGATGCCATCAAACTACTATCCAAAATCTTCAATTATGTGCTAGAGAAAGGGTACTACCCTGACAGATGGAAGTCAGCTATAGTCGTACACTTTCCCAAGAAGGGCAAAGACCTCTCGAACCCACAGAGCTACAGACCAATTAGTCTACTAAGCATACTGGGAAAACTACTCGAAAAAGTAATACTAAAACGCCTAAATGCACAACTAATCAAACAAAACATAACTATAAATGAACAATTCGGATTCCGTGCTCGCCATTCCACAACCCTCCAACTACTGAGAGCCACTGAACACATCACGCATGGGTTCAACTTCCGAAAATCGACAGGCGCACTGCTACTTGATGTAGAACGCGCGTTCGACAGAGTTTGGCACGCGGGCCTGCTCAAGAAGCTCAAAACACTAAATATACACGACTCTCTAATTAAACTCATCGCAAACTATCTACATAATCGGACATTCCAGTCCAAAGTTAACAACCACCTCTCTTCATCCCGCCCTATAAAAGCGGGAGTCCCACAAGGAAGTATATTGGGGCCGATTATCTTTAATATAACAATGAACGATATCCCGAAAACACCCAACACGAACTTATTCATCTATGCAGATGACACGGCAATCGTAGCGCAATCGGGGAAAGTCGAGTTCATACACAGGAGGCTACAAAACGCCCTTAACGAGCTACAGGATTGGTTCACCAAATGGAGAATTAAGGTGAATGCCAAGAAAACGCAGGCCATCATATTTACCAAAAGAGTCAACCATAGACTAGGAAAACACCAGCTTCCACCACTCACCATATTCGGAGAGAACATTGAGTGGAAAAACACAGTCACCTGGTTAGGGCTTAAAATGGACCAGGGACTCACATGGAAGCAGCATATATTCCAAATAAGGGGAAAAGCGAACGCCCAATTAGGCAAACTATATCCCCTTATAAACATGAACTCGCATCTAAAACTCAAAATGGGACTAACATTATATAAGACGCTTATCCGCCCTATACTCACTTACGCTGCTCCGGTTTGGGGATATGCCGCAAAAACACATATTATGTGCCTACAAAGGCTACAAAATAAAATACTGCGAATGGTAGCAAAAGTGCCCTACACGGCACCAGCGGACTTACTTCACGACGAATTAAAAATGCACACGATAGAGCAATTCATTAAAAAGCTCTCACACGATACGTATAAACACTTGCATAAACATCACAACCCTTTAGTAACGAACCTAGGTAACTATACCATGGAAATTTACAAACACGCTAGACCGCTAGCGCTTTTCGACAGAAATTTAACTTCAAATAACACGGAAGTAGAGGAATTCTTGAACAACCTACTACACGACTAAACGAAACTCTGACAGAGGACTGTTCCCTCTCACCTCACAACTAAACCTTCCTTATTCCCTGTTTCAGACCGCAGCCTGCCACAGAGCCCTACAAGCCCTCGGCAATGCCGAGGCGGATCGGGAGAACTAGGGCCTCCCACCAGTGTCCTACGTGCGCGGTGAAAGCGGGCCACCGTATGATGGAGTAGGACACTCCGACGACACGGCGAGACCAGGACAAACGCTTATACAAGACCTGCCTGCCTAGGGCAGACAAGAAGAAATCTAGCACGATAACATTTATATCAAGCATGCGTAAAAATCACAGACCATTAGCTGATTCTAACGACTTGCAGGTACATACCTGTGCAACACTAGACATAAGCCTAATTATTGCACGAAAATATCTTTTCACTCCAACACTAACATTAGCTTATCTCACAACGACTTGCAGGTTTCACCTGTGCATCGCTAGATATAAGCTCAAATATTGCACGATCAACTTCAGTTACACTAACTCTAACATTAGCAAATATTATAACGACTGGCAGGTAAACACCTGTGAAACACTAGATATAAGCTGAAACATTGCACGAATAACCTCAGGTATGCTAACACTAACATTAGCAGATAGTATAACGACTGGCAGGTAAATAAATACCTGTGCAACCCTAGAATTAAGCACCACACAAATTACATCTTGACTAACAGGCCTATGCCTGTGCAACCTAATCATAAGTAAGCGTAACTGCGTCTAATATCAATACAAATTTAACAATGCATTTATCTCTCTTGGTCATGTCCAGGTTTCATGGGCATTACCAAAAAGCAACAACTGACTTGCTCGCATGAACTCATGCCAGCTTAAAGCTTTCAATTACTAACCGGGGTGCTATGCGGGACCCGACTAACGCACGATGATGCACGAAACCTTAGCATTGTACGAACTAACACGTGGAGGGGTTTTTTAGTGAGTAACCCTCCCCCTTCAGGGCGCAGGGACCCTCACACTGTTGGCCTCAGCATGTCGGCCTCCGCCTGTAACGGGTTTTTCCCCTCCACGCAGCTACGCAGTTCATCACAGTTCATCGCCGATGATGTCTGGGAAGAGGTGGCCTGCCCACACATTACTTTTCGGGCCACCCTCGTACCTCATCTCCAGCTTCACCGCCGTCCACGCAGCTACGCAGTTCATCACAGTTCATCGCCGAGGATGTCCGGGAAGAGGTGGCCTGCCCACACATTACTTTTCGGGCCACCCCAGTACCTCATCTCCAGCTTCACCGCCGTCCACGCAGCTACGCAGTTCATCACAGTTCATCGCCGAGGATGTCCGGGAAGAGGTGGCCTGCCAACACACTACTTGGGCCACCCTAGTACCTCATCAGAAGCTTCTTCGCCGTCTTCGCAGTTCATCACCGTCATCGCCGCCTACGCCGAGGATGTCCGGGAAAAGGTGGCCTGTCAACACATTACATCTTGGGCCACCCTAGTACCTCATCCAAAGCATATTTGCACACTCCTTACTTCATTCCTGTTACTCCTTTTCAACTATTCTGTCACTACCTTAATCCTATCCACACTAACTTCCCGTGTGTGACAGTCAAGACCTGGTCATGGCTGTCACCCGGTATCCCCTTCCGATGCCGGTAATAGCCGGCTGTATTCCCGCACTGCGAGGGTGCTCCGGCGGTACCTTGACACTCACGCCACACTTCTCCATAATCCCCTCTTGAAAACCTTTTAGTTTAGTCTTTCTCCCCTTTCCCTTTTTCCCAATCTCCCCGGCGAAATAAGCCAACTCTTTTTCCTCTCCAACTCTCTATCTGTCTCCCCTTTCAAAAAAAAAAAAAAAAAAAAAAAAAAAAAAAAAAAAAAAAAAAGGAAATAAAATAAAAAAATCCACGGAGATAGGCGTGGCGGCGGCACAGCCATAGCTGTCCGCAGAGACACAGCCCATCATCAAATACCAGTTCCACCCTTGCACAGACTCGAGGCAACTGCTATAGCTACCACAATTAACAACAATCACATAATCATCGTCTCAGCGTACAACCCACCAGGCGACATAGTCACAGCAGACATTAACTTGCTCCTGCAGTTAAACCCAAGTGTTATAACAGCAGGCGATTTAAATGCCAAACACCCACTTTGGAACTCAACCAACATGAACGCAGCAGGCCAAACCCTATTATGCCATGAAAACAGATCTGATTATATAATACACGCACCCACAGAACCAAGATACGTCCCGTTTCAGGCAAACCAAACGCCTGATATTCTAGACATAGTGCTAGAAAGGCAAGCCGGCGCCCGCGTCTCGCTCAAAGTTTTTAACGAGCTATCGTCAGATCATCTACCGGTCCTTATCAAACTTGAAGGCCCTCTCCGGAGTGTGCCACCCAGACCAAGGCGAAATTATAACAAAGCTAACTGGGACACCTTCTCAGAAACCGTAGATGCCCAAATGTCGGACATTAAAGTTGACTCAATTGAGGATATAGATGCTGCTACCGAAAAGGTGGAAAAAGCAATACAGTATGCCACAATGGTGGCAGTTCCACTACAGCGGCAAAAGAAAACAATTGTACGCCTGCCAACAGACATACAACGTCTTACTAAACAAAGAAATAGAACCAGGCAACAATGGCAACAGCACCGACATCCGACACTTCAGAACCAACTCAAAACACTGAACCAACAACTTCGTGAGCGAACATCCACTGTTATATCCACCCAGTGGAACGATACATTACAGTCACTAAATCCGGGCACCAACACAGTATGGAGAATAGCAAAATGTCTCACCAGAGACAAGATCTCCATTCCCCCTCTTCACGTGGGTCAACATATCGCAACCACGGATGAAGAGAAAGCAGAAGCACTGGCAGAGGCACTAGAAAATACACTCAAACCAAACATAACGCCATCACTGCCAGTATTTGTAAACGAAACTGAAGCCGTAGTTCAAAACATACATGAAAGGCAAACGCACGACAGAATTAGAAAAACACATGCCTGCGAAATCAAATGGATCATCAGACATTTACCAAAAAGAAAAACACCAGGACCAGACAAAATCCCGAACATTGCGCTGCAACACTTACCGGCCAGCGCACTCAAAATACTAACGAAACTATTCAACCTCTGCCTTTTGCACGGCTGCTTCCCAAATAGGTGGAAAACAGCAAATGTGCTACACTTCCCGAAGAAAGCAAAAATAACGCGAACCCACAAAACTACAGACCTATTAGCCTGCTTAACATGACGAGCAAACTTCTTGAAAAAGTAATACTAAAACGTATTAATGCATTTATTATAAAACATAACATCTTAATTCCCGAACAATTTGGCTTCAGGGCCAACCACTCAACCACACTGCAACTCCTGCGTGCCACCGAATACATTACGAAAGGCTTCAATTTCAATAAGTCAACGGGAGTCGTCTTATTTGACATAGAACGTGCTTTCGACCGCGTGTGGCATGCAGGACTGATACGAAAAATGATAAACACTAAATTCCCTGACACAATGATTAAACTAACAGCGAACTATTTGCGCGGGCGATCTTTCTCCTCGCTAGCGAACGATGCAAAGTCCACATCCCGCCCAATTCTGGCGGGTGTCCCTCAGGGTAGTATACTCGGGCCGCTTTTATTTAATATCTATATAAATGACATCCCGAAAAGCGCGAACACAACATATCTCCTGTATGCTGACGACATGACGATTATGGCTCAGTAGGTAAACCTGCATTCGTACACAGAAACCTCCAGACATCACTGGATCAGCTGGAGCCCTGGCTCGCCCAATGGCGAATAAAAGTCAATGCCACTAAGAGTAAAGCTATAATGTTCACAAAACGCAGAAAACACTTCCACCCGAGGCAATGGACTGCAACCGCTGAAACTTTTTAACAATGATATCACCTGGACCAATAAAGTAACGTACTTAGGTCTAGTGATGGATCCGGGACTCACCTGGCGCCCTCACATAGAGGAAGTGCGCAGAAAAGCCTATGCTCAATTGAGCAAGCTGTATCCCTTAATCAACTACAGTAACGCCCTACAGCTCGACATGGGCCTAACACTTTATAAAATGCTTATACGGCCCATACTGACGTACGCGGCGCCGGTCTGGGGCTACGCGGCAATAACACATATCAAAAGAATTCAACAACTACAAAATAAGATACTGTGTATAGTAGCAAAAGTCCCATACTTAGCACCATCCAAAAAACTGCACGAAGACCTACACATGCATACGATAGAACAATTTATTAAAAAACTAGCCTTCGACTTATACAATAAAATCCCATCACACCACAATACACTCATCACTACACTTGGACAATATGAAACAACCATCGACAAACACATGAGACCACTATCCCTTTTTGACAGAAACTTAACCAACCCAGACATAGACGACGCCATAAACGACTACCTTGACAACCTGATACATTAAGCTAATCCACCGACTTTGCCTTTATGTTACAGACATACCACGTGACGTCCATCTCCCACAGTGCCCTCCAAGACCTTGCGCTACCTAGCCAAGGCGGTCCCAGGGGAGAGGGCCCCCTCGGGAGTGGCACTGGCCCGCATCTGCACTTTAGGCAGATTGCCCGCCAAGTGTGCACTCCAGACGACCAGGCGACACCCGGAAACACAGAGAAAGAAAGGGGAAAAAAAAAAAAAAAAAAACCACACAGACGCGGCACCCATCGAGGATGCCAAACACCGACGCGGCTCCCAATGTGGACGCCAAGCACAGACGGGGCTCCCACTAGGGACGCCTAACATAGAATAAGTAAAAGCACTATAAAGTTGTTATAAGTAAAACTACGACGAATTTCATTTTCACTGTCACCTCAATCTCCCCAGGCTGTAGCCAGGACTTGATCATGACTGCAGCCCGGGATTTCATCGTTGACGCGCTCGCATGCACTGCATGCCAGCATGAAACATTGCGTCACTGACCGGGGTGCAAATGCAGGACCCGACTATCATACCCACAATCATTCACCAAATTCTCCCCTGCAAGACAGGGCATCTCTTATGTAATTACCAGCTGTTACTGCCCCGGCAGGCAGCTCTCATACATCACCATTGAACGCGCAGAAGCCCTAATACAGCTCTGCAATGAAATGTCTTCCGGTGGGGTTTTTTTAGTGAGTAGGCTGCCCGGGTTCGAAGCCAGGGTAGGAGTCTTACACTCGCATGCACGCATGCGGTAAGGGCGTAAGTAGCCTTTTTCCCCACCAAAAAAAAAAAAAAAAAATCCACGCGGAACTTAGTTTGAGTCCGCCCTCTCTGTTGAAATTGTGGGGGTGTAATTTGATGTGGATGGCCTCCTTGATGAGTCTGTCCCAGTAATTTTCTGCGTGTTCTAGTACTTTTGTGTCTTGGAAATTTATTTTGTGGACCTGTTCTATGCAATGTTGGGCTACTGCTGATTTTTCTGGCTGGAGAAGTCTGATGCTCCGTTGATGTTCTTTGCATCTTTCCTCTATCGTGCGTCCTGTTTGACCCACATACACCTTCCCACACTCGCAAGGAATCCTGTATATTCCCGGGACCTTAAGCCCAAGTGGTTCTTTCACCGGCCTGAGGAGTTGTCGGATCTTCTTAGGGGGCGTGAAGAAGGTTTTGATATTAAGTCTCGCGAGTATACGGGAAACCTTGTTGGAGACAGAGCCGTAGAAGGGTATGTAGGCGTTCTCTTGAGGGCTATCCTTCCCTTGCGTGAGCAGTAGCGGTTCTTCCTGCTGCATTCTACTTTCCTACGGGTCTCATTGATGTCCTGGTTGCTATACCCATTCTTGCGTAAGGTATCCTGTAAGTATTGAAGTTCTAGGTGTATGTGGTCCTTGTCTGCTATGTCAAACGCTTGGTGGAACAGAGTGGAAATGATTGTTTTCTTCTGAGAGGGATGATGGTGACTGGAGGCATCCAAGTATCTGTTGGTGTGTGTGGGCTTCCTGTGGACCGTGTGTCCCAGGCTGCCATCCGGTTTTTTGTACACTAGAACATCCAGGAAGGGAAGGGAGTTGTCGTTCTCCACTTCCATGGTGAATTTGATATTAGTATGTAGGCTATTGAGATGGTCCAGAAGTGTCGTCGACGTATCTATAGAAAGCTTTTGGTTTGTGTGTAGCGGTGTCCAGTGCGGTGTGCTCAAAGTTTTCCATGAAGAAATTGGCAATGGCCGGTGATAATGGTGAACCCATGGCCACTCCGTCAGTTTGTTCGTAAAACTGGCCGTTGTAGCAGAAGTAGGTGGATCTTCCAAGACAATAAAGTACTAGAACACGCAGAAAATTACTGGGACAGACTCATCAAGGAGGCCATCCACATCAAATTACACCCCCACAATTTCAACAGAGAGGGCGAACTCAAACTAAGTTCCGCGTGGACTATAGCCATCAGAAACACTGGACAAAGTTCGTACCCGCGGGAAAACACTGCAGCTGAGCCTACAGCAGGCCCAATCAGAAACCACCACCCGCGCATTGGCTAGGACAACACAAGCTAACCATAGTATATATTTGAAAACTGAGGAGAATTTTTCATCATTTTAGTCCTGAAGATGGCCATGGAGTGTATAATGGCCGAAAGCTCGACCTTCTTAAATCTAACATGGCTGATCACCCGCGAAGCTCTCATCATTAATGAAACATGCACATACAACAATGCAAATTAACACATACATTTAAAAAATAGCATAAATGAAAAATGAAATCTTTTAGCCCTATTGGTTATATCTCCTTAAAAATCTTAATTTTAGCATGAGCTACTTAAACTGTTGAATATTATGAATGTTATCTTGGTGTCATGAGTGTATTTTCGAATACTTTCCTATCACTATCTTCCGAGCCAAATTGGGGTAACAGTAACATCTCTGCTTGTTTCTATTCACCTGTGCTTTTATCCTAATTATTAGAAAATGTTATTTTTACTAACAATAAACAATGTTACCTCTGTACAAGATAAAGATTCTCCAGAGGGCTTTTCTGGACATGGATATTTACTGCACATCTCTGGCAACCAGGCTAGCTCCAACTTTTTGTGAAACTGTTTAGCATCCAATGCTGCAAATGTATAACCAACTAGACCAGTATCATCTTCCACCACAAAGCAGAACTCCGGGCTTAACGCGAGAAACCCACCCACAAGTCTGAAAACAAATAGTTCTGTCACTTGCACACATAAAAACACAATGGCTACACATTTCTTAACTTCAATAATAAAAGATATAATTATACTGTTGTGGTACAGCCATGGGAAAAATGATTGAGTGCATTGCAAGAACAGAAATTTTAAAGTTCCATGTAGTGTTGCAGCACAGTTTACACAAGTCAATATTTCCAGCATGCAGCTGAGTTTATTGATAGTCTGTGTCCCATATGTTACCGCCTGTCGGACACACCTATGTTCTGACAGACAACTATGGAACAGTCTATCAATAAGCTCAGATGCATGTTGAAAATATCGACCTGTGTAAACACGATGTTGAACTTAAAAAGTATTCTGCTTTCTTAATGCACTCATTTTTTCCACAGCTGTACATACATACTAAGTGATGGAATGGGAATGGGATTTGGTAATTATGCCAGAGCAGAATGTTTTCTAGGTAAAAGAAATATTATAATTTACTTCCGATAAAGGAACACTGTGCAATTATTAATGTTTAGTATGGAGTTATATCAAGGGAAACACAAGAAATTCATGCAATGTGCAAGAGTGATTGAAATATAAAGAGCAATTTTTTTTTTATATTTATTGGTTGAACATATACAAAAGTAACATCTTCAGTATTTCTTTACAAAGCCTCCTTCACACCCTGCATACTTTTGCCAACGATTTGGAAGCTTGAATATTCCTTGTTCAAAGAAAGTTTGAGGGCAAGTATTCAATTGTGTACACGCTCCTCAATGTATTCATTGTTTTCAAATTGTGCCCTTCCAAGTGGTTCTTTTATGGGCACAATCAAAAAGATGGTCAAAGGGGGAGGAGACAAGTGTGGACTGTAGGAAGTGTGGTCAAGGATTTCCCAGTGCATGTCCTCCAATTCGTGGTGTTTTTTTTTTTTGTGTTGTTTAACGATGCTGTCAATTGCCAGGATCACATCAGCGTCGCCGGTGTGCCGGAATTTTGTCTCGCAGGAGTTCTTTTACATGCCAGTAAATCTACTGACATGGAGCTGTCGTTTTTAAGCACACTTAAAAACCATCGGCCTGGGCCGGGAAAATTATTCGTGGTGTGAGATATATAATGGGCATATGATGTCTTTTGTTTTGGCTAATTTTTCTAAATCCAAAATGCTTACTCTTAATGGTTTGAGAAATCCCAATGCTGACATCCACTTCCAACTCAATTTCAACAGTTGTTTTGTCTAATTTTTCTAAACCCCAGATGTTCACTGTTAATGGCTTGGGCGCTCCAAATGCTGACACCCACTTCTGACTTGATTTCTCTTCATTGGTTAAAAACTTCATAATAACACATTGCACAATAGATGAAGGAAGCTCTTGTTCATGTATGGCTGTACTGAGGCCGAAACCTAGCAATTCAGCTAACTAAGCTGGTTCCTCCTCCCTAAAACACCAACCTTCAACCCCCAACTCCACTATCCTGCTTGGATGTGCTTGCTAGTATTCTGGGTCAGTTACCCTTTATATTTGAATCACCTTCATTTATATAAATTAATTTTGTAATGATGAGATTGCAGAACATTTAAATGTGACTTCTGTGACTTGGTTATGGTAAATGCAAATATTTAGACAAATGAGAATTGATTATAACATACCGTTAGCAAGGTAGTTCAAAAGAAATCTAGGCAGAAATTAATACACCACTGCGATAAAAAACAGGAACTCAATATAGTTTTTCTATATGCATGAAAAAAAAAGGGGTGAGGGGCAAGCAAGCTTGAGAGGGATGCCATGAGAACTTGGTAGCATCAAGGTGCTATTGTGTTACAGAAGATGGAAAATGCTGAGAGGAGTTATATTAACAAAGAAATGAGATACAGTAACATATACTGTGTAGCAAAGATTGTAATAGTGGGATAAGTGCTCAAGTAAATAATTTTGAGTGCTACAACTATATTAAAGAGACATGTTTATAGCAAGCATTGCACCAACACTGGAAAGTGCCAAATGTTAGTTTTAACTCTGTGGAAGGCTACTTACTTGTCTCCTATAAGATCTGGACAATCTGAAAAACACTCTGAACCATCCATGCCATCCATACATGTTCGCCGACACACACTGTACACTTCAGTTTCATCAGTGGGCAGGTATGGGCGTATGGTATATATTTTACTACTGGGCACATCTGGTGGTTTGTAGATGAAAAGATCATTACCCGCATCCACAGGTATCAATCTCTACAACGACAGAGAAACTAAATTACAAACCTGGCCTATTACTATTATAGTAATTTTGAACATTACACCATTTTCTGGAATACTTTAACATTTTATATTACGCAAATTTAAATTCTTTCTTTTTTCTGCATGATTCAAACATACTTGTCATCTTAAAATTACATACATAGTTACTTTTAAGCACTAATGCTCTGTCTAATGAAGCAAAATCTGGAAAGGGGCATAGTTATTGTAAGCAAAAATGCTTAAGCTTACAATATTCTAACTGGGAAAAAACCTTTTCCAAAGATTACAATTTTATCTTCACAGAATTTACAAAAGACCTGTATTGCTTATAAAATATGAGTGGAGTGCTTTAGATTATGCCATCTATATACACATGAATAAGAATTTGCAAAATATGTGAGGCTCTCCTAATGTCCACTGTTAAAACAGGCTTGAAAATTGCTATTGGTTCCAGTGCAAAGTATGTGTGTGTGTGTGTAAATTGGGCGACCCTGAAGCTAAGAAAATGAAAGAATATATTACAGAACGGAAAATATCCCTCTGAAACAACTGGGTTTAAATGTAGCAAAACAAACCACAATTCTTGTCATATTTAATGGAACATACATATTCTGTGTTTTAATATTAAACTTTGATCTGCAAAAGTAGTAATTGTTAACTCATTTGTAGAACACCTTTTGAAGTATGCACAATTATTTCCAACCAAAGTAATACTACATTTACTCTTATGCTGCAAAATAAGTAGTTTATAGTAAAGAATTAATCCATTCTGAAATAGAGAAAATTACAATGATATTGAAGATATAATGGACAGGAGGATTACAATTATATTCAATTTAATTTCAATAATTAAAGTATTCTAATAAAGTGTACTTATGTTTTAATGAAAAGCTGCCTACACTTAAATCATAATAAAATTATTTCACAGACTGTAAGGTAATGTAATGGAATCATAAGGCCACAAGCAATATTGCAACAGATCAAAAAATATAATGCAGTGATAACTAGACTTATTAATCAATACCAGTCATTATTGGTATAATTGATGCAATCCAGTGAAGGTGTGTCAAAATCAAGGTTTCCAAATAAATTAATGCAAAATTATTTTGTGCCCCTGATAGCTTAAACTTATAAAAATGAAAATGACTTAAAACTGTGAATTATATTTTAGAAAGATATCTATAAAACTTAATTTTAAGAATTTTGTGAGATTTTTGCCATAACTATGAACGCATGGGAAGACACAGGGATAATAAAACTTTAAACTGGTTAAAAACACAAGACACGCTTTTTGGAATGTGTTTGAGTGCTTCAAACCACTCTTTTAAAATGATCAGGGAACTATCTCCACCTGAGCCCTTCTGTCAAATAACCTTGTGATGAAATTTAGCATCATTCTTCCATAAAAACTTTTAAATGGAGTTACAGCATTACATACTAATAATCTTGCAAAAGACTTCTGAAATTATTTAAAAAGTTAATTTATTCATGTTATGGGTTACAAAAGATTAAAATAGACACAAGCTTGTTATTTCACTAAATTGACTTAGGAACAGTAATAGAAAGCTATAAGGCGTACGGTATTAGAAGACACATGAGGCGGAGCATGAGAGGACTCGCCTAGAGCAACTGTCCTATCATAGTCGTGCAGCGTTGCCTAGTTCGGAACGCACAGCACAAGCATGAGCAACAGAGATTTCTTTTTCATGTGCCCAAAATTATTACTGGAAATTTGACGTTCTAATATGCCTTGGTGTCTACAGCAAGAATTTTTCAGGCAGCCTGTACAAAGACCATTTATCTATGACGTATGGTTCTCGATTATTGAATTTGAGAATAAACAACTGACTCCCGTGTTTATGGTTATGTATGCAACTTCCAATATTGCCTGTGTTTTATTCCTTTTCATTACGCAGTTACGGAGTAAGACATTACTAAGTGTTGTTAGGTACTGTGTATATTTAGTTCATAAATTAACTGACCATGGATCACCGTAGTCGCGTGCGAATTCTTTAGTTTGTTTCAAGGCCAAACCACAACGCAAATTATGCTTTGTGTAACTGTGACAATAAGCAGAAAATTCACATGCTTACATTGTGTTTAGTGAAGCGCTAACAATGTCACTTTCAAAGCCTGGTACCAGTGGCGCAGGTACCAAGGTTAAAGTACTTCGCTCTCAGGCCAGGAATATTAATTTTAAAGTGTACAGTTTTTTAAAGTAATTGGTATCTGAGGAAGGGCATGTAAATAAGTATGTTAATATTGAGTGCTACAGTTTATAATGTTATCATCATTATCCCTTGCTGCGTAAGTTTACCTTCTGACAATTTGTGACACGACAAATGTTTCTTTCCTCGTTCCCTCCCTGCAACTACCGCTCTCTGGGGCATCACTTGGCAGAAGTGCAGCTACCATGTGCATGCATTAGTTCAGCTCATGTGGCTTCTAAAACCGTACACCTTATAATGTGTAGCAAATTATGAGTTACGTACTATATTTGACAGTTTTCATTCTTTTCAAAAATCTCTTAAGTTTCCTTTCTGCACAAAGTCAAAAGCACTTGTAATCAAAGAATATACTTTCTTTGATTTGATCATTCTCTATTAAAACGGAAAACTACATGTGTGTGTTAATCATACATATACAGTATAACCTTGTTAGCGCAAACTCGCTTAAGACGAACTTGCGGTTAACCAAAAAAAAAAAAAAAAAGGAGATAAAAGAAAAGAAAAAGAAAAAACAAATACTGGCCCTGGCAGGAATACATTAGTTCTGGAAAATTTTATTGGTTATCATGAATTCCAGTTAAGGCAAATTATGAACTCTTTCAGTCCCAACATAATTAAATTTAAGTGTCACACAAACTTCCCATGTTAAAGTGTTAATTTCTTTTCTGAAATGAATGCAAGAAATTTAACTGCAAAGCTAACTCATGTCTAACGCATTGTAGGGCATCAGCTGCAATTATCACCTTAACAATCAGTGTGTACAGTACATTTAAATAAATTCAATAATTTTAATTGTGCATTATCATTTCCAGTGCCAGGTGTTATTTTAGTCGAACCCAAATCGAGTTAGAATACTGAATAAAAATCTACAAATGGTAGCACGCGAAACATGACAAGTGGAAACAGACAAACGACAGTGTTGCCATATGTGCTTCTGTAGAATCTCATATGCCACAAGCTGTGACTGAGGTGCAAGAAGGGTCATCAGAAGAAACTTAGGAGGAGAATACAGATACCATTCCACTTACCTGTCAGGAGATGTTTACAGCCTTGGACAGTTTAAAGCAATTTGTTTTGATATCCGATGTCACTGCTGGGTTCATGGACACTGTAGTTACAATTGGTTGTGAAATGAAAAGATAATTTTGTTCTTCTGAGCGACAGCGAATTATTTTGAATTTTTTCCAAGAAAATAGTGTATTTTGTGAGTACTTATACTTTTACAGTCACTCTAGTCTACAGTAATGTAAAGTAATTGATACTATTGTGTATTACTGTACATGCCTATGTATTAAAATCTGTTTTTTTTTCACTTAACATGACTTTTATTAACACAAACTCTTGATTTTTCGGTCCGTTTGGATTCGTGTTAACGAGGTTATACTGTACATACATTTAAAATTAAAACTCCCATAAAATAACTGTAGCTCAGAATTGCAACCATGCAATGCAACTAGAAATTATTTCTGCAATTGGGTGTCAGATAATATTAATGATCACTCTATTGATCTGCATTTAATCTTTTTTTTTTTGGGGGGGGGGGGGGGGATAAAGCACAGTTTTATTTATATGGCCATGAACTAATGAAACTAATGAGTGTTAGTGCAAATTTTCATAAAAGGTGCGATATGTGTTATGGAACAAGAACAATCTTACACCAAAGGTATATGGTTATTGTAGTTATAATTTGCACGAAAAATCTATGCTTTTGAATTTAACCTCTTGAGCGACAGCCATTTAAAAGCTCCGCAGGCCGAGAACGGATACCCAATATCCAGCGCAGGGCATTTAAATTGTTAAATGCGCTAAAAGTGCTTCCTAAATACACAGCTGTATTTTGCGTAAATTTTAAGTTATTTTAATGAAACAAAAACTGGTATAAAACTCATTATATGCAGTATACATGTACATCATCAGCAATGTTGAGTTGCATTCACAAATCGTTGAAATGGCACTATTTGTTTCACTGTGGTAAAAAGTTAACTTTGCTTTATAGAAGGCGCCTAATATAATTTCTCGGAAAGAAACAGTAGTGGACCCATTGTATGTGTGAGCTATGCGTCAGAAATCACAGTACAATGTGAAATAGAAACTACTGTATGCGTGGTTTATGAGTCCTCAGAATAAAGCAGGTTTGCAATTTTTCCTTACACGTGTTTCGTAACTTGGATATAGCTTACAGGCTCCGTTTGTTTCTTTCTTGAAATGCATATGTATACTTTCCTGCTTGTAGCTGAAGTGAGAAGCTTTTGAGTGTTACATCTCAGAGCTAAAACATGGCATCAACAAGCAGTGTTGCACAAAGGTTAGCGAGTGGTGGAAGTGTAAGGGCTTCTGAAATTACACACGATAATGTGGAGGACTTCTTGCTGTGTGACAGCGATTTGGATATTGATGGCGAATTTTCCGAATTTGAGGGGGGTGTGGAGGATATAGGTACGAGTAGCAGTGAGGAAGAATGTGACCAACTTCCTTCAGGTGTTCGTGAAGAGTCAGCATTGTGGAGTGCTGAAAACAATTGCAATACAAACAGGCACATCTTCATGAGCACAGGGTCTGGTGTTCAATCCCAGGCTCAGCTGACTTCTGACAGCCAACCAATTGACATTTTTACAAAATTTTTTACTACCGACTTAGTGTCTCTCATTGTTTAGGAAACAAATGTATATGCGTGTAAGGTGAAGGAAGACCTGCTCTCTAAAGGTAAATTAGGACCTAAGAGCAGAATTCAAAGGTGGACAGAAGTAACACTCAATGAGATTTACAGGCTAATTGGTCTAATTATACTTATGGGTGTTATTCGTAAACCTGCATTATATATGTATTGGTCCACAGATGACATGCTAGCTACTCCTTTTTTTGGAAAATGCATGTCAAGTAACAGGTTTACGTCAATTTTGCGGTTCCTTCATTTCACCTGCACCGAGAATGTAAATGACAAACTTCACAAAATTAGGCCTGTTTTCGATTATATTATTTCAAAATTTAAAGAAAATTATGTGCCTGGTGAAAAGGTCACTGTTGATGAAAGCCTAATGCTTTGGAAGGGCCGCTTAGGTTGGAAGCAATACATCAAAACAAAAAGGGCTAGATTTGGCATAAAGAGTTTTGATGTTTGTGAAAGTAAAACGGGATATCTTTGCAATAGCTGCATTTACACTGGTCAAGGGACTGACAATACTGGAGACAAAGATTTGGGCTTATCTGGCTCCATAGTAATGCACCTAATGGAACCTGTGCTTGATCAGGGTAGGACTGTGTACTTAGATAACTGGTACAGCTCTCCTAAATTATTCATGGCCTTACACAAAAGAAAGACTAATGCAATTGGAACAGTACGTTCAAATCGTATTGGTTTGCCAAAAGATGTGAATACGAAGGCTCTAAGGAGAGGGGAAATGGAGGTGCGTCAGCTCCCACCTTTGACCTACCTTGCCTGGCAGGACAGGAGGGTAGTTACGGCATTATCCAATTGCAGCTCTAAGATTTTGATGATTGACACTGGAAAAACAGATGCCCATACCAAAATGTGCATTTTCAAGCCTGACATTATCCAGGAATACAATATGCACATGGGTGGTGTCGATCTAGTAGATCAGGTATTGCAAGCATATCCCTCTTTACGAAAAACAGTGAAATGGTATAAAAAGGTATTTTTGCACCAGCTGGATATAACCATATACAATTGTTTGGTAATTTGGAGAGCTCTAAACCCACACAAGACAATGACCTACCTGGACTTTCGACTATCAATAGCTCGTAGCCTAATTGAACAATAGCAGGTTGAGAAGCCTCTTCACACTGGGGGTAGAAAATCCAAGACCCCTGCACCCCTCAGACTTCAAGGAAAACATTATCCTAAAAGGATACCGTCAACAGCAAAAAGTCCCACCCATCTCGAATGTGTTTCGTGTGCCACAAGAAGGGAATCCGTAAGGAAACTGGGATGATCTGTGGCGAATGTGGAGATGTGCCCTTGTGTGTTTATCCCTGTTTTGAGGCATATCACTGCAGAAGGAACATATAAAGGTAAGCTAGTAAAGCATATAGAATTTAATTAAATGTTTCATAACGGGGGAAAATTAAAATAAGTTGAGTTAGATAGAGGATAAATAAGGGTTAAATGCACAAACGCACAGGACGTGTATACACGTCCATATCGCTCGTCCATCATTTTAAATGGACGTGATTTCATGTCCATATCCCTGAAGAGGTTAAGGGGCTATATATATCAGACTCTGCCAGCAAAAAAGAGTACCGTCCGGTACCAAGATATTCCTGTTGGCTGACCATGCCTTCAAATGAAGGCTCTGTACATCAAGCTACCTCCTGAATAGTTACTAAATGCTAATGCAGGGCATTACAACCTGCACACAATCCAGTGTTCACACCCATTGCAGAGGGTCTTTCGATTCAAGATAACATCAATTAGATTTTTATGCTCCAATAAAATATTTAAACTTCACTGTCTTAATTTGTTTCAATTAATGACAAATATTTAAATGCCACTGCACAGAGACTTTTTTAACCTGTATTTTAAATTCTAATGCATACATATACAAAATAAAAATATTATTTCAAGCCCAATTTCATAGTAAAAGTAAATTTATATACTCCTATTCTTTATAATCGCTAATGATTTTGATTTAATTGCAGAAAATTTATCTTACAAGTTCTTGGACATCCAGGTATTTGCAATTTATTTTCTAAATTGTATCTTTGCCATTTATTTATTTTCCCGGAGTACTTTAAAAAGGCAACATTTTAAATCTATTTATCAACTGCACAACTTTTAATAAATGTTGTAGTATTGAAGTATGCGAGCTATTCTGTACTGGAATTGTGCTTTCAAATTATACACAAAAGGCACGATTATGATCAGCGTTCAACAAAACTGGGCTTGTTTTCTATAAAATTTATCTATAAATTTAAGCAGCAACTCATCACATTCATATTATTATATAATGAAAACATAACCTGCTACATTACAAATGAAGTAAAAACATTGGCTTCAGATGTCACCATAGTAAATGTAAGCCTTAAAGAACAAGAAAAGTGTTTTGTCGACTTATTAACAGTTGTAAATTTTACAACAATATTCATCATAGAGAAAAACAGGTGCAGAAAGAGTCCAAGTCCTGCTTTCAGTAGTGAAGTCCAACTTTGAAAAGACATTGGAAGCAGTGTTGCCAGAAGTATTTAACAAAATATCATCCAAATCATAAAAAAATTCTCAAAATTTAAGCTTAAATCGCCCACAATACCAAAAATGTTTCCTGTCACCTGCAATAGTTCTAATCAACTATAATGTGCATTTTTGATTGATTCTTATAAACTGTCTCTGTATAAGTAAAATAATTACTGCCAGATTTAAAATTTTAGAGCCTGAATGCTTTTAGTTTCTTTATATTTACTCCTATCGAACAATTTTGGTTAACTGTTATAGTACCTAGCAGATAGTAGTAGTAATAATAAACAATAATAATAATAATAATAATAATAACAACAACAACAACAATAAGAATAAGAAGAAGAATAAATATGCTGCTAAAAAGAAAAGTTTTTGTGGGTGAAGGGAAGGTGAGGGAGGGAAGGTGAGGGAGGGAAGGAGAAACAAATTGTAAGAATGCAATCCTTCAGAATGTCTCATTTCCCAAAATATTGTACTTACATAGCAAAAACCCTGAAAATATAAAACTGACTTGCCAAATTCATTAAATTAAAACTGAATTTTTCTTTTTCACTCTTTTCATACATACCTCTGGCAGAAAGCAACTGTTTAATTTACTTTCGAAATAGCTTGCAGAGAAAGAGAGAAAGGATGATAAGAATAGAATCTGAGTATCGCTCAATTGAGGACAACCTTTTATAGTCCACATATGCATCAATAACATGTTACCATCTATGCTTAGGCTACTCTTACAGGCTTCCAAAACAAAAGCAGCTCTTAATTTTGTATTCTATTCATATTTAGTGGCACTTTCTAAGGTTATCATGTTTCTCTCTTTTGTTATGTCTGCCTCTTAGTATTCTCTTTCCTTATATTACTAGACACAAACTAATATTTAAATATGAAGAGTACAGAGCAAAAATATATTTTAAAAAAATTTATTTAAAAAACTTCAACTTTTAAATTTTGTTTAAAAAATGCTCTAAATATATCCTTTTGACTTTAACTGGAAGTATTTTGGAGCAGATTTGTTCTGCAGATTATGAATTTTGTTTAAATTTTGTCATACTGGAATATAATCCTTCCTTTTTAATAAAAATTCCAAATGTTGCCAAAAATGGGCAGCTTTATTTATCCTCTGTATTGTTCATATTATATCTGTGTGTTCTGATGCCATATAAAATAATTCCAAGCAGTCTATAATATATTAAATTTAAAAAAGTATTGAGATTTATACTTGTTAAATTTAAGGGTTCTAGAGCTTTAGATTGAATTGATTAAAAACAAACTGAAGAAATCAGACTTCTGTAGCTTTGCCTCAATGCCAACTGCAATCACTTCACTGTATTCATTAGAATGTACAACATTAAGTTGAGTTCCATAACCCCAACAGGGAGCACATTTTGAACTCTGTTTTAGTCTAACTTCTACAATTTTAAAACAAGTGAGAGCTTAAACATTTCCTAATATTGGCATTCCAGTGAATACAACAGAAGCTTTAAACAAATGTTCATTAGTGTTGTTTAAAATATTTATATCAGAGCAACAAAATACACAAATATGCTGAAAAAGCTGAAAATAAACATAAAAATGACATTTGGTATATTTTGTATTCCTTTGAGATAAGTGCTCCCATTGAAAAGAAAATGTTGAGTATAAAGCAAATGAGTTATTAAAGTATTTGTAAATACTGGGGGCATTTTAGCTTTTATCAGAAGACCAATTTTTTACGGTATTTGAATACACCATGTTTTATTCCTAAGACTCTTTAATATGATAACTGTAAAGCAGTTAATTCCTACATATTAGAAACATTGCAGAGCTGCATTTGAGGGAGAAGTTTACAAAATGTAAATGGATACAGAAGCAATTCCCATAAGTATTCAGTCTGGATAATAACATTAGTAATAAAAAAAAAAATTCTGATGTATTACACTCACATGACTCTCTACTCTTGTACTAACCATTCTTACAAACTCTCCTTCCTATACCTTCATGTTAGTTGAGATAATAAACATTTGCAGAAATTATGTTACTACTTATTTCCTTGTAGGTGCAAGGGGAATATTAGAATACAGCAGGCTCTGAGCGATAGTTAATCTTTTAAAGCTTTGAGATCCCGTTCTCTTTGCATGCTTAACATATAAAAAAAATGAATACCAATGTTCCATTTCACAAAAGTTTTAAGTTTTCCAAAACTGACACAAATAGCAAGGAATATCTCCGAAATGGTTCACTCTACAAAAAAATTTATTTTCACATAAATTGTGTGTTTTAGCGAGATCTACATTTTTGGTACAGTAAGATTTTCTCAATCTCTTATGGTTCATGAGTTATTCAAAAGTCGTCCAGAGCAAACGAGACTACATAGGTTATAGCCAGAAAATTCAAAATATACATTTCATTTGTCATAAAAATATTTTAAACATGTGATTTTAATCAAAATTGTTAAGAGCAATTTTCAAGAAAATAAAAATTTTGGAAAAATTTTCCATGTAAAGGGTAGTTTAGGATGGAACAATTTTCTTCAAAATCCTTGTGTCACATCCTTGAAAGACATTAAACTTAAATACCAACTTTGGTTTTTAATCAACTTTTGGTTTCTGAGTTAAGCTGTCCACAGACAGACATACACTCATGGACCTTTTTCTAAAAATGCTTCTTTTTTTTCCAGGGGGCCTCAAAACATGTATTTCCGGTGAAATCTAGACATTGAGTTTTTGGGTGGAATACATTACTTCCTCTACTTCACTATACGTAGTAGAGAAAGTAAAAATTAGTTACAGATGCACATAATATCAAGCATAAACAGTACTCGTCAATGTAATAAGCAATGGGATGATCAAATACAGACTTGTTTGTAAAAACACCATTGGGACCAATTTAAGTAAAAATGGGCAGATCTCTCCTCCCATCAAAATTCAATTTTGATCTTTCCCCCAAAACATTGGTTTACCTACTTACAGTTTAATAAGTAGTAAATGAAGCTTAGTAACATTGAAGCACACACTACTATTAAAAAAAATTAGGCCCTCCAACAGAAATGTTAAAATTTATGTTATTCTATAAATTCTTTAGTGAGCAACGATTGGCAAGCTGCCGTGGTAGCTCAGTGGTTAGAGCAGCCATGTGTGAAGCTGAAGATTCATGGTTCAAATTCCAGCTATGGCATTGAATTTTTCAGTCCCAATTCCACCTCTCAAAGTTGCCCCCACACAGCTTGTGTGTTTAAAACCATACAATAATTACCATCTAACGGTTATTTAACTAAACCCGGGACATAAAGTACTTATGACTGTAAGTCGCCCTTGGGACATTTATCTCATATGTGAGATTCCCTAGTGGTCTACCAAGAAAATACGAATCAGTTGGAAAATGTAATGTCACACTGGCAAATTGCCATGGAAGCTCAGTGGTTATAGCTGCTGCGCGTGAAGCGGAAGATCCGCGGTTCAAATCCTGGCTATGTCATTGAGTTTTTCAGTCCTGGTTCCACCTCTCAAACTTACCCATACACAGCTTGTGTATTTAAAACCATCAACAAGATGGTTGGCATAAAGTAATTACCATCTAATGACTGGGGATTGTCATTACCGAGTACCATTTGTGATGGTCTACAGATCAAGCTTTAAAGAGATGTGTCCACTTCTAATCCTGTTTCTTCTAAGCTTACTCCACATTTTTACATACCCAAACTATGTTACTCTGTGTACCTTTATCCTAATTGCCTAAAGCTGTTTGTGCCATAATGTATACATTACCTACCACATTAAGATCATGGGATCAACAACATAGCTGTGAGTGAATTGTAACAACATGCACTCAAACAAGCATCGGAACTATGCAGATGTGAAGCATTATTAAATAATGTTTAACTTACAGTTATACAGTGCTCGCTAGTGGTGCAATTCCTTCCACGAGTCCATGATGTCAGGTTCACTATTGGAAGAACTTCCCAGTTGTTTTAATTTCTTTTTGGAATTTCCTACATTGCAAACACTTTGAAGCATAAATTCAGATATGAGCTCTCAATTAGAGTTTTCGACAGAGTTGGATTTCTTTATGAAATGACATTCAAAAAGGAATAAAAATTCTTTTCTCCTCATAAGAAAGGTTTTTCCCTATAATGTTTGAGCTCAAGAGATTAATGGATTCTTTATTACGAAGTATTTACATATGATATACCGAAAACCTGTGCACTTTCAACTGTCAGTAAATAATGGTAAATGTTAATGCATTTCAGCTTTATGTTTAACTGAGGTGTTACTCTGAGGCCAAGCAGTGAAAAATCTATGGTAATCTAATCAAAGTACACATGCTTTGTTACATGAGAACTAGCGCTCCACACATTTCACAATGCTACAGCATTAACATACAGAATAAGTCAATGCCTCCACATACTAATTTCATGCATGTGCCTACATTTCCTTGTGATTCTTGAATATATGAAGACAAACTACCTTTTAAACACAAAACTAATTTATATTGCAATAAGCTATTGTGTCCAGCAAACAATAAGACTATACTCCATCCAGCCTTAGATCCAGACCTTGTATTCCTCCAGGATAACCTGGAATTCGTATCAGATGTGACTAACACAAACGCCACATGGACTCATGCCTCAGGTTTATGAGCAATAGAACAATATTTAGTCTGGAGTTTCACGAATAGTGCTACTATCGCATTGCATTCAAGTAGTCTTTACCAGGGTTATCATACAACTCACAGATAATTATCAATATTAAGGCACTTTATTTTGTGGTGTGCTTTGATTTCTGCATACTGAGGGTTAGTTGCTGACGGTTTATGTTTACATCTAGTTGTGACCTAAGAGTGGAGCAATTATAGATGCATCTGCTTTTGTTTACATGCAGAGTAAAGTTAAACTATTCATATTGGTAGGAGTTCAAAATTAAATTGTCTTAATGTTTTCAAATGAAGATGTTCCCTCAAGATTAGGATTGCTATACATTGCAGATTTTGTGGACAGTTCACGATTTTATGCTAGAAGATGAATGTATGTATGAAGAGAAAAGTCTGCAAAAGCAGTGAGTGCTAAAAGAATGTTTTCATTATTAACTACAGTTTTACCACCAAACACCAAGTATTTCACTATTCTTTAAGATGTTTCCAGATGGAGGCCATCAATATTTCACTGATCTTGTGCTAATAGTGACACCGGCAGCAATACTATAAACGATTCTTGTGATTTTGGCAATTTTGAAGATTGTCTTTCTGAACAGGAATATTCAGAACTGCTTGCAATTGTGCAATACTATGTCTCCATTCCAGGGCATAATGCTAATGTGTAGAGAATTTTTTATTTAGTGAATGCACAATGGACAGAAGAGAGGAACAGGCTGGCATGAACTTCAGTCAATGCAATGCATCTAAGAGTTCCTGGACATTAGTTTTAAATTTTCTTTTGATATGTTGTTAGCCCATCATAGCATGGTGGTAGTGTGTCTGCCTCACATTCTAGAGGTCGCCAAGTTTGAATCTAGCTTAGGGTGAGTTATCCGAATAAGGTTTTTTGCCAGAGGTTTTCCCTTATCCTCAGAAGACGAATGCTGGGTAACTTAAAGCTCTATGGATCTGAGCATCATTTCACCCATTTCATTCATTCACCGTCCGATATGACAGTATGTTGTAGGATGTTAATTTAACAAAAAGACATTGTTGTTTAATGCCTTCCATCTGGCAATGAACCATTAGCATTTGTGCTGTCCAATACTTTTGCACTATGATGATTATACTTTGCTTCAATCTAGGGAATTTCTGAATTCCTGTCTTCCTGCAACTGAAATATCTTAATTGTTGGTTTAAATATATTTTTAACAGAAAATTTGTTGTATGCAGTCAGAATAATGCAGACAGATTTAACATTTTATTCCACTTTCTTATAAGTTCAACGGCTAAAAGTTTAAAGTCTTTGAAATCTCTGACCTGCCAATCTGGAGAACACTGCTGTCTGGATCCCACAATTAATAAAGGTGTGTGAGTAGAAAGCTCCTTGGTGTTATTCAAGTGCTTTAGGCTAGTATTCTGAGAAAAGTGGGCAAAATAAGGCAAGACTGAGTGGCCTTTGAATTGCATGGAAAGGAACAAGCAAATTAAGCAGGTGCTAGAAAGCAATGCAGTAAATTAACCAGATTGGCAACTGTAGTTTCATGCAATGTATAAACACAGATTTTGCAAAACCCCTCTGCATTTTATTCAAGACTTCCAAAAGTCGCAAATTTCATTTAGTTTAATAAATATATGTTAAACTTCTATTTCAAATGGCTTTGCCTTGTCAAAGGTGTTTGTTAGCTCCTTCACTACTATGGATAGAACTGTTCTGCCAATTTGAGCTAACTTCGGCACGTTATGGAGGATATGATTCTGCCAAACCCTGCATACAGTTGAAGCTAACTTAGATTGTAGTTAATTAAACATTCAATGGAAGAGAAGCAGTATATCATTCACAAGTCAATGCTTTAAGCTATTTATGCATGAAACTCTGTGAGCTTATTATATTGGTTCACTTATACAGGTTTGGTGTATGGATAAACTGTTTCGGTTTTATTACATCATTTCTAAACGAGTTAAATATGGATACTATACACCATGATACATTCTGTACCTTGACATCAACTGCAGCTAATGTATTAACTTGCTTGCAATCTTGGGATGAAAAAAAGTCCCTTCTGAGATAGTAGAGGTGAACAGCATATGCAGAAACCCTATTCTTTTTTTTTTATCTTGGTGTCAGGAAATATTTTCAGTGATTCAAATAGTTTTATATTAGCATCTCAGTCTGAAATCAAGGACAACAATGCAGTACAAAAGGATTCGGTTTTACATCACTGCACTGGCATTGAAACACAAACAATTCAGATTTCAATTCCATGTAACTTCTAGAGCATATAACACCATGAAGAATTAAGGTAACTGTTTCCCATTTATGTGATATAATTGTTAAATGCTATATTACATAAGGTACATCAAAATCAGCATGGAACCAGAAGTAAAATAATAACTTATATGCATCATTTACAGAATATGTTTCAGTTATATGGTTTCTGTTTCACTAGAATAATTTGAGAAACATTGGAGCAAATTGTCTTTTCCTATTTAAAAAAAAAAAACAGGGCCTAAATTGTCAATTTGAACAGTGCATTTTCGAGTGAGGGAGGCTTTCAGCATCACACATATACATGTGCATAAATGGGCTAACTGCATCCATTTATATTAGACCCCACTTACGCAAACAATTTTGTACTGCACAACACAACCTGGCATTATACTGTGTTTAATGTAGGCACTTATACATGACAGCCATGCTAGATTCCAAGTCCCAGTCCCAATATACATGGATTTGCCATATTGTAAGCAGGACAACTGAGTCACTGCTATGGGAAACCCCAGGCTATAGTTTTCACTTTTATGCTGTGGGAAAGATCTGATTTTTGAAATTCAGGCATTTATAACCATGGATACAGAACATTTTAAAGAAGAAATTCATATTAATTCAATTGAGAAGCAATATCAGAAAGTTACAAATGTCATCATCTTCTCTCAATTTCCCATACAGGCTCTACAAACCTGTTTATAAGATGGAGATTCCATTGTTCTCGTGTTTTTTAAGTTAAGGATTGTAGCAATCATACAGCATGTTTACTACAAAACTTGGCCAACAGATGCATGGCCCGTCTCCTGGACATGTACTGTAAGACTGGGCTGGCAGTTGCACAGCCCATCTCCCAGTCAAACGTGCATGGGCGTCAAATCAAATCTCAAATCACATTAACAAACATAAGAATAAACACAAAACGTGCCTTATCACAAATGTTGGAAAAGCCGTCCATCTGCATCAATACATCTATGGCATCTTCTGAGGACTTTTCATTCACATGCTTCCGTTCAGCTTCTGAAATAGCATTAATTTCTCTCCTATTTTGTTTTAATTTTTGAGGTGCAAGGTGCTTAAGAGACTTACGAGGTGACTGTTCTAACCTTTCTCTGATTTCCTCTAATTTCTATTCCCTAAGCAGATGCCATTTTACGTTTCTTTTCCAATCACGAATTGATCCCATCTCCCTGAATTTATCTACATGCAAACGAACAGTGTCTACTTGGAACACGCAGCCAGGAACTTTAGTTTTAAATTGCCTTACAACTTCCCTACAAGATGATGTAAGCACATTGTACATAAACACTCTTTGTTGCATTGTATACTGCAATCCGTTCATTTTGATAACATTTCATGCAAAACTAAACACTCCTTATGTTATGCACGTGTGAACTGGACTACAACAGCACAAAACTATCTAACAGAAGTAAGATAGACATGTGATGATCAGCACGTGCACACACGGAAATGTAGTGGTGACATGGGCCATGCACCTGTTGGCCAAGCTTTGCAGCAAATATACTGTATAACATATACAGATCCATACTAACTGTTGAACCAGATGTGATGGCTGCCAGAACTAATATCCCCAACAGTATACAAAAAAAATTTAAAATTATTTTCTTGTTTAACGACGCTGTCAATTGCTAGGATCACATCAGCGTCGCCGGTGTGCCGGAATTTTGTCCTGCAGGAGTTCTTTTACATGCCAGTAAATCTACTGACATGGAGCTGTCGTTTTTAAGCACACTTAAAAACCATCGGCCTGGGCTGGGTTTGAACCCGCGACCTTGGGATCCGTAGGCCAGCGTCTAACCAACTGAGCCACCCAGACCGACCCAACAGTATACAGTGTGACTATGACAGTAATACATAAACCACTAAAAATTCTGCTGTCTCATGCAACACAAAACTACTTATATAAACGGGGCTTTACATTACAGATATAGCAAGCTTATCTGTCACCAGCCAAAAAAAAATTATTGTAACTGTGTCATTTATTATGCTGAAGACTTGCCAGTGCATAAGGTTCAATGTGCATTATGGATAAGAGCCAGGGCAGCTCACGGGTTCATGGTTTGAAACCCAGGTGCTGTAGATGACATTTCAAGTGTTTCAATTTTCCATTCCGAAGTATTTTTACGCACTCTCATACTGTACTAAAAAGGCAGCAAACTTGACAATAATGTACCTCCTGCAAAACATTCTTATAAGCAGTCTCTCATCTCCTCCTCCTAGGTAAAATGATAAAAAGCAACATGTTATGAGAGCACTTATCTTAATCACCATCAAAACTCTAGAACCACAAAACTGTAATGAAAATTAGAGAAATTACTTTGAATTAAAATACAAGAAAAAAAAACAAGAAAGGACATTCTGGAACTGTTACAGAACACACAAAGATGACGCAAAGCGCAACAAATATACATCGCATATGCTCGCTTACAGCGCCAATAGTAAAGCTAGTAATGCACTGAAAATGCTTGGGCTACTGTTAGTTAACATATGTCTAATATAACCATAAAGATTTAAAAAATAAAGACATTCTTATATGCATATCTGTTTACAATGCGTATTTAAAGCAGTGACTGTAAACAGATAAAAAGTGCACAGAGCTTACTAAAATATTTCAAGTATAGTAAGTCATGTTTGGGCTTCTTGTCATCTTCAAGTATAAATCTGTACAAAACCTTTTTTTCTTTCTTTTCTTTAAAACTTCTGCATTTCTGTGCATTTACTAACTAGTACTAAAATGCAAAATCGCAGCGCAAACGCAGCAGCAGATGTGCCAAATTACCACATACTTGTAGATCTGCTGTCAGGCCACCCCTGAATACCCAGGGCTCCTGCTCCCCACTCATAAACGTCTCCTTCCAGCCTTTGGAAAACCCTATAGTAATGAGAGCAAAACACCCCCAAGAAAAATTCAACATTAGTATAGTTGAAACATTATACAGTGACCAATATTCGATTATGCAGTATTATAGGGTGTTCATAAAATTTATTTGTAATTGGATGTAGCCTACAGATGTGGGCTTAAGAAACGAGCAAGAGAAAATATTTTGTCTACTTAATTGTTAGAAACACCCTGTATCTGATCATGCTATTTCTGAAACATTTTCATCATTAAGTTATGCATCATCAAAGATCAACTGGGTACAATATTTTATAGTGAACTTAATTCTCAAAGTTCAATCTCATAGAAATGGTATAAATATTGCCAATTTTCTTCTTAATGGTCTTCCTACGTGATATATTTTCATATGAGTAGTAATAAATACCTGAAAAAGTTTAAAAATAATGTACCCCCTTGAACAATGATTATTTTCAGCTCTGTTCTGAAGTGCAACCCCACCAAAATTACAAGGGTAAAACACAAGTGTGTTTAATGATTTGCTTCACTGGTTCAAGTTCCAATGAATTTAAACACAAATGCGTTGTTTGCAATGGTTCTTAGGTTCGGTTGCACTAAGAAATACTGAATTATAATAACTCTCAACTAGAACTCAAACAGGGGCTTGGCCTTGTGCAGGGGAGTGCAAAAAATCGCCCTATGCGTACAGCCACATGTTCAAATGCAGCGCAGTTATGCAACAATTTTGGCAGGGGAAAAATCTATGCAATGCTCTAATGCTTTCCATGCTGGAAATGGCAAAAGATTTACGCAGTAAGGCGCAGTATCCCTTTCCCAACAATGCATGCGCAGCTGCTTGTTATTTGTTACTGCCCCTTCCTTTGGGTTGCCACCTTCCGGAAGAGGTAAATCATCATAAAATACATGTTTCAAAAATCTGAAAAACAAGATGAAATGTTTTGTATATTACAGATACTGGCCTGGTCCAATTTAAAATTCAAGTTCAATATTTCTGAAAACTGGGATGTAATGCTTGGTAGAAATGTGAAAATTAAGATTAATGTTCTTCTTACTCCTAATATTTAAGTCATTAGGAGAAGAATATTCCTTTTATTTAGTATACACTCCTCAAATGTATTTAAAACAATCTCTCAAAAATAGTGAACTTCAAATGGAAAAGGCCAGCATTTTCAGATTCATCAATTCTTCAATTCCTAGAAAAAGAGAAGTTTACTTGTTCAGCATGTTGGTAAGCCTCCATTGACCTCGGCCTCCCGAGGATGGCATGGCTAGAAGTCATAGCTGTGATAACGCAAAGCGCAAAACGCAACGCACATGTGGCTTTCAACCTAACCAGACAAAATGATCCATTAGCACCATATAACATATGTTCCCATAAAACATTTTAATAATATGCAAAAATAAACTCTTTATTTTGATCAGATTTATGCTGTCAAGTATATTTTGAAAAAGAAAAACTGCTTTCAATCTTTAATTGGTAATGAGTGTAATGACTTTAATGTATTTGGAAACAACCTGATATTGAATGACAGAATACATGTGCAATATGATGCTGATAGATGAGAAAGCAAGAAATGACTGAAAAGACTTGAAGCAAAGTCCCCTCTTAAGTCTGAATACTGAAGTTCTGCTGAAGTGTTACGGTAGTGAAGATGCGTACATGTGTAGCTGCCCATGGTGAAGGAAGCCATCATGTGTGGGAACCGGCCGCAGGCTGCAGGGGAACACACAGAGAGAGCAAGAACAAAACAAAACAATACTATTAGATAAATTTGCACACCATTAAAAAAATCAGCAATCTTGAAAGCACCATTGAAATTTTGTTAAATATCTCCTGGAAGTAAAATGACTGAAAAGTGTTGCAAATCAACAATATATACTTTTATTCTTCATCTTCTTCTATTACATAATGTATTTCTAGAATTTTGTGTTGACGCATGAAAGAAAATTATTTTAATTTAAACTGGCATTAGTACCAGCAAATGAACACTTTGCTGAAAGCAAAATGTACTTAATCTAAAAACCTTTGCTTTATGTAAAGTTTTACTATTTCTTCTATATTTACTATTTAACACTGCAATGGTATTTTACAAGATTGCTAATCACAAACGAAAATTTAAACATTTGCTTCAACATTGATCTCCAATCTGTTTTTACATCCGAATGAGATATCGCAAATCATACCCATTATTCAATCCACTCCCATTCTACAGAAAGACAACGTATCTTCTAAGCATGTTTTTACTTTCTTTACCATTTACCTAAGGTGGAGAAATAGGCACTCAAGCCTAAAATTGAATATTGGACTCCAATGAAAATGCATGTTTTGAGGTCCTCGAATGCAAAAGAGAATTTTTAGAAAAAGTTCATGTGTAACTGTTAACAGCATAATTAAAACAGAAATTGATGGATAAGTATCAAATTTAATTCTTAAAGGGCTTTTAAGTATGCACGACCAGTATATTGGGGAATTTCCTTTGCAGTAATCAAGATTTAGATTAAAAAACAAAGGCACATTACCGTAAATCTTCTGCAGTATATGTGAAGTCATCTTGATTCCCATTGCACCTACACATATGGGTAAACCTTGACATAATTTTCTGGTTATTCTCAATTTTGAATGATTAACTGTTAGCTCTGAACGAAGACTAAAGTATTTGTGGAATAAGATGATTATACAATGATAAAATGCATTTGTGTAATTTCCTATGAACCTGCACCATGGTGGTGGGGCAAGCTCATTATGTTAGCAATAGAAAAATGCAAGTAATGCCAGAACTTATTTGGTGTGCAGCAGCACTGGTAGTTCAAATCTAAGCACTAAGGTGATTATATTGTAAATTTACATTCAGAAGGTAGTGTTTCTTATGGAGTACTCATTTTGATAGCTCCAGTTCATATTTTTTCATAATTGTAAATTTTTAAGAGGATATAAAGGTCTATTCAGGGCAGTAGTATTATTCTTAAACTAAAAATTATTAAAATATAAAGTAAAACAAAAATAAAATCATTTGAAATAAAAGAGAAGAATTAGTATTCCTTAATATTTTTAAATTACAGCATCTTTTAATATTATGAAACATTACAAAAATTAACCTTCCCTAATATACAGACCTACAACCTTTCTTAACATGGCTATTTTACTATGTATGGATTAATTTGTAAATGCACAACAAATTAGCAGAAAACTTGCATGTGTGCTACATATGAAATTATTACAATGGCATAGTGTCACTTTATGCTTTACAAACATTTGTTCCTGAAAATGAGCATTTTGCACATGCATTCAGGGAAATTGCTTATACAGTACATACACTACAAAATCTGACCAGCAGGTGCACAGTCCATGTGACCTTCACTACATTTCCCTGTGCACACATGCTAATTGTCACATGTGCATCAGTCTTCTGTGCTGTTGTAGTCCAGTTCACATGTGAATAACATTAGAAGTGTTTAGTTTCGCTTGAAGTATTTTCAGAATGAATCGATAGCACTATACAACAACAAAGAGTGTTCATGTATGATAGGTTTCTTACATCTTGTAGGAAAATTGTTGTTGTTGTTGTTAGCTAATGCTGGATTTCTGACAATGAAGTCATTAATCCTCTTGCTCTCCAATATTTTTCACTGACGGATGGGGTGCTAGAAGTGGCCGGGCATATTTGAAGGTGGTCTCGGTTAATTTCCTCTTGCAGACCACATAGAGGACAGAGTGGTGAAGAATATATCCCAATTCTGTTTAAATGTTTTGCCAGACAATCATGTCCTGTAATCAACCTGAAGGTTGCAACTGCCGTTTTTCGAGGATACTCAGGAATTACTGTTTGAATGTTTGGTAGTTCCCATCTTTTATTTTGTGATTTTTCATACTAATATTTTGCAATCATTTTTTTGAATTCAGAGTTGACTAATCTTTTAACTGCATAAAATGGTAGATTAACTATAGATTTCTGCACATTGCCGGTACCCTTTTTAGCAAGAAAATCAGCTTTCTCATTACCACTCAGTCCACAGTGAGCTGATATCCATTGGAAGACTAGGTGTTTTTGAAGTGCTGTTAGACGGGTAAGGATTTTCCAACATTCTATAATTGTTTGGTTTTTTGGTAACAACTTGGAAGTAATTGCTATAATTGCTGCCCTGGAATCTGAGAGAATAACTGCTTGCTGAAAATGTGAAATTCTGTACAATTTTGTAAGGCAATTTAAAACTAAATTTCCTGGCATGTGTATTCTGAGTAGAGAGACTTGTAAATAAATTGAGAGATGGGATCAATTTGTGATAGGAAAGGAAAAGTAAAATGGTGTATGCTTATGGAGCAGAAATTAGACGAAATCAGAGAAAGGCTATAATGGTCATCTTTAAACTCTTAGGTGCTTTGGACCAGACAAAACTGAAACAAAATATCAGGAGAGAAATTAATGCTATTTTGCAAGCTGAACTAATGGATGAGAATGAAAATTTCCTCAGAAAATGCTGTAGATGATGCAAATTTCCAAAATTTCCTGTGATAAGCAGATGCAGATGGACAGCATTTCCAAAATTTCCTGTGATAAGCAATGTTTCGTTTATTTTGGTAATTGTTGATGTGATTTGAAGTCCATGTGACCAGGAGATGGATTGTGCAGCAATGTGACTAGGAGACGGGTCACGCACATACTGGCCAAATTTTGTAGTAAACTTACTGTACATCTTAGCTTTGTTTGCTAAGCGTATAACCAAAATGAACACTGATACATTCACATTATAGGAACCTATTGGCTACACAATTGTATTAATTACATATTCTTTATAAATCATCCTCTGGATTATGTGTAGAGCCTTGCAAAGACACCTTGCATTATGTGAAATGTTCCACAGTTTTTAGTATAGTAAAACAGCAGTAAATTTACATGGAAAATAAATGGACTGAAATGTAATTATGGGTTTCCTAGTTTGTGATTTACAAAAACTTTAAGTGTACATTAAATATGGCAATTAAAGCATAGCCATCCACCCCAATGCTGCCTTCAGCCTATGAGGTAGACAGTGCAACGGCTATCTGTTAAAATCTAGCTCAACCCAATTCTGTCATATCACAGAATTAACCAACCTTTATTGTTTGCAATTTCATTGTTATGTTTAAGAAAAGACAAACTTTATCACTATGCTTAACCACTGTGTTGTCATCATGGAATACTCTTGTATTATATCACTTTCTCATCACTTGCCTTTGCAAATGGGAATCTACGCGCAGTATGCAAACTCTTAACGCGCAATTGCTACTAAATAAAGGGAGCCCAAAGCTGTTTTCTTAACACTAGAGGTAAACTTAAAACAGATGTTAAATTTCAAGCACAACTATGGCTAATATCAGCTTTTGCTATCAAGTGGGTTCCATCAAACCAGACGCCAAAAAGGCATAAGGGACAGGGAAAGAAGTAGGTTCCATCAATTTTATTAAGAAATCATCTTTGAGCCACCTTGCACATGTATTTTCCTGTATAACATTTACAATTTAGTTCATGTTTCAATGTGTGAAGCACAAACTAAAAAGAAAACTGAAAACAGGACTCTTAAGAGCAATTAGATCCTTTCACATATATTAATCAGCTAACCTCTGTGCATTTCTTAAGGAATGCACAGTGGCGAACATTTGAAAAAATAATACATATGAAGGACCATAAATGCAAGAAAATGTTGGGTGTATCGCCAGCGCATTCTGATACATATTGGCTAGAAACTGACCTGATGTACTTTTTTTTAATCACTTGTCAAAATAATTTTTTCTCTAGTAAGTGAAAATTTAAACATGGCTTCTTGCTTCTTTAACAAATGAGAAAAAGCATTGGTTAAGGTCAATTTCTATCCAAAAACAATCTATCCTCTGAGCATTAGTATCCATTGAGCACACTTCGGCCTGATCCCAAAGAATGGAAGATTATCCTAACTTTGGGACCAAGCGAACTGTACACAAATAGTTAATAACACAACTTTACATAGAGCAAGTGAAGGAAGTGATATTTCGCTATTTGGCTTTTGGTTTGGCATTTGCGATATCTCTCTTATAGGTAATTAAAAAAATGCGAGCTCTTAAGACACCTTACTTATGCATTTAGTGTATGTATGAAATCTCAATGTGATGCATATCACATGTACACCCACAATGGACTAATATAAACTTTACTCATATTTATAAAATGAAGATTATATTGTCAATTCTGATTATTGATGCCAAAGGTTTCACATAGTAATGAATCAGAGCTCTCAAAGTACCACAGATTGGATATCAACTTAATTGCGTAACTTAGTGGCAAGACATCTTACCCATTGGAAACTAAGTATTTCTGATGAAAATACAATTTAGAACATTCAACCGAATGCTTGCATATTTTATAACACAAAAGTTATACAGTAAAAGTGGATTTTTCCACGTTTTCTCTTTCCTAAGTCTATTCATTTATTTTTCAAAGTGCACATGAGAAGATGCCTTGCAGCAACAAATATCTAAATAATTAAAAAACTGGTGCTTTACAATCTTACCAAGCCACTTCACATAGGAGTTCAGCAAACAAACTACACCACGCATGTCCCAAACGTAGGGGTATAAGTCATATAGCAGTTCTCGATTAGCACAGTAAGTTAACCGCCGAAACAATCTGTTAAGAGCTGCACTCATGTCTTCCAAACGTGCTGCTCTCTCCAGCCATTCCACAACCTGTAAGAGGGTGAACTAAATTTCACTCTGCACTTATTGGTAGAAACTTAAAACATATAGTATCATAAAACTGCAATGGTTATCTAAGGTGCAGATTTCAACAGGTGCCTGCTGTCATTTTTTGGTGAATTTTAATCAATAATGTAGGGAAATTTGGATAAATATCAGAAAGGAAATAAAAGAAACAAGGTTTACATGCTGCAGCAATTTGTGGATTATGAAAGAACTGCATGGTAAATCCCCCCCCCCCCCACACACACTGAGTTGTAACATATAGTTTTACATTGCCATGCTACTCTAATTTCTTTTATTGTGTTGCTTTCATCGATAAGTAATGCAACGAAAGTCCAACTTTATATATTGTACTACTCCTTAGATATTAAGATTAAAATTCAGAGGAGTCAAATTTATACAATATTGGATTTTCATCAAATATAACAACATACTGATCTTAAGCATTTGTGTTAAGTATTAAAATGAATGAAAGCAGGAAATTAGTACAGTATGCTGTAATTTATATTACAACTACATTCTGAAGCTCGAACCAATTACTCTAATGCTCTTATAAACACTGTTGGTGCCTACCTAGTGTGAGTAGCCTGCTGAAAGAATGGAAGTTGGTGAAACACTGCCTCTTCAAGCTGTTTCAGTGCACTGCATCAAAGGATCACTGACTTCACTTAGTAAGTGCTGATTTACTTTTCCGTTTTGTTTTCTTGTTAATGTAAAAATAATGCATTCAAACTTTGTTAAGCACATTGTTAGTAGGTCTAGGTATTCCATTTTTTTTTTAGTTTTTGTGTGTAAGATAACCGATAGATTGACGGTTTACTCCTGTAGCATTTAATGTTTTTCTCTGCTGATAAATTTACGTTTTTGCTTGGAAAAACTAGTTCAATCTTAATCTTTATTTTTTCTTGTTTTAAAATTCAGAATGAATTTGGTAGATATTTTTTCCTAGTCCTGTACAGATTAGGCAGATTTTCAGATTAACAGGGTTCGGATTGGTGGAGACTCTACTGTACCTGTTTCAGGAACAATTGCCCCCATCTTCAGCTAACAAGTGACTGACAGATATATATGCTGTGTATATTGTTGTATACTACTGATGATGGAGGTCTCCAGTGGTGGCGCATGAATCTGCTAAGCTGGCCCATTGGTGCATTTCTTAGCAGCCACACCTGCTTTCTCATTGCCTGGAATGCCCACATGGCCTAGGGTCCATATAAACACTAACTGGTATCAGCGAGAAAGCAACCAAGAGGCGAGTGTCAGAATTTTCACATTAAAATCAGAGAAGCCAATGAACTGTGGCAGTGCCTGAATAGTGCTCAGGGAGTTGGAAAAAATGATAAAACATCCAGAACTAACATAGAGATAAAAAGACAAAATATGGCAAACAACTTGGTAGTAAAAACGGATTTCTAATTTCAGTATTTCTTCTATTACATTTAGATTATATCTATGTTAAGGTTAGAGGATTAGATTTGAATTGCAAGTTTTCTGTTAAATTTGGTATATTGTTTTAATTCTTGAATCATAGATATACAACTTTTTAGAGTTTTTGATTTACAAATGGGGCTGTACGAGTGCTAATTGTTTCCTGGTGGTCTGCAATGAATAGTTTCTTTTTAAACAATTAGCCTCCTACCACAGATAAGATACTTTCTTTAGTGTGATCAGATCTTCCAAATTTTAAGAACACCACTACCACACTTTGCTGAAAGTCACTGGGTTTGAGTTCGCAAAAGAAGTTAATGTGATAACTGATCGGGAAGACATTGTGGTGTGGAGAAGACATTACCTGAAATCTGAGGGTGCCGTGGCTCTATTTGATGACTAAGATTAGCCTTAAGTTCTTACTCACAAAATTATATTTAATGACTTTTCTTAACCACTTTCTTTTATTAGTAAATTTACTTAGTAATTATGAGACGAGTACAATTCTAATCCCCACACTACTGTAATGAAAGATATGACGGTTGCGATAAGAGTCAGATGTAAACAGTTGTATATAGAGAACATCAACAAGTTTGAGAGATAGAACTGGAGCTTAAAAATTCAATGCCACAGCTGGGACTTGAACCACAGACCCTCCGCTTACTAGGCAGATGCTCTAACCATTAAGCTACTGTGACAACCTGCCAGAATGACATTGAATTCTCAAACTAGTTCGTATTTTTCCCAGTAAACCACAAAGGCAGTCTCACATCAGAGACAATTACCCCAATGGTTCGAGAATTCAATGCCATTCTGGCAGGCTGTTACAGTAGCTTAATGGTTAGAGCACCTGCCTAGTAAGCGGAGGGTCCGTGGTTCAAATCCCAGCTGTGACATTGAATTTTTAAGTTCTAGCTCTACCTCTCAAACATTGCCCACACACGGCTTGTGTGTTTAAAAACACCAACAGTAAGTTTGTTGGTATAAATAAATAATTAACATCAACAAGTGTTCATTGGTGGAGTGATACAACTGCAATGTTTATGTGCGTCCCCACTTTAAGCCCAGAGTGACTATGGATGTTCTATTCTTTTCACATACGCACTTCTAAATTATGCTTAGCATATCAAGTACTGTACTCCATAAAGAAATTATTCATCAAACATATAACATGAGTGGGTGCATTCAGGCAAATGTGCCTGAAGGCTTGATGCAGGCATGCAAGACAACTTCCCATTCTTGTAGTTGCAGCATATACAATTTCTGTAATAGCTGTAGTACATGTTTAAAGGTTGGTTCACCATCACTGAGAATGGAACCTATAACAGAAGGTATATTTGATATGTTACACTGACTGCATTTGTAATTCATGAGAATGACACACTAAGCTTTTCATTGTAGAAATTGTCCAAGGCAGCCATTACATGAATCAGCAGAGATCTCTGTAGTTGCAATGTGGCAAAATGGAATTGCAAGAAATTTCAACAAATGTGCACCTGAACTAATTCAGATTAATGAAGTGTTGGTTCTTCTAGCACAAGTGTCACTTGTACTTGGTCTATATGCCATCCAAAACTGGTTATTACCTAAAGAAATAATAGAGAAGAAAGAAAGAAAAAAGGTAGAAGTAGTCAGAGAATAAACATGCTGCATTAATATATGCTATTAATGAAGGAATGATGCTTGGTAAGACACGTTCACTTAGGAATAAAATAGTAATGAATCACATCTTCCTTTCTTAGAATCAGTTTAACGAATGTTAGCTCTTTTGGATTTTGACATTAGCTAAGCTGCATCATGTTGAACTGGAAGCAGTTGAAAAATATCATTGGTCATTAAGTAAATGAAGTCCTAATATGCAAAATGGACTTTCCCTTTGCTATCAATTTGATTATCAATATGGATTTCTGTTCTCGTTCTTGATGTACTGTGAATACTATTCCCATTTCCATTCTTGAGTTACTGTGAACCAATCTTTATTATTATGAATTGTTTAGTTAATCCTTGTACCTTACCTCTGGTTTGTTAGGTGTCTCTTCTCCTGCTTTAGCACGATTGGCTTGTGTAACAAGATGTGCATTCGTTTTCAGCCAGTTGAACTCTTGCAAGAGTTGAAGGCCCTGACCACCATGCTCAAATGGAAGGTAGAACAGATCGCAGAGCAATGCAAGGTCTTCATGTGTCAGTTGCTCCTTTTCTGTCCTACATTATTACAAAATACTTATCAATTTCTCTCCCTGTTTCTAAACAAATAGCTATATTTCATTTATATCACATCAGTACAAAGCACTTGCACTGATGCTTGTAATATCTTGATCAATTTACCTCTTAATTCATACATTTTAAATCATGTGGAAAGCAAATGTGCACAATACTTTGAGTTAGATTCTGAGAGATATCATGATTCATTATAAAATTTTTTATTGGTTATCATGCTGTGAACTGCCAATTATTGGAAATTATGTATGAATTCAGGAAGGAACTCTAAATTTCAAAACCCTGAAGCATAATGCTGTGTCAATATAATTCATGCAATGTTAAAATTAAACTGGATTTTAAAAGCTGAAACACACAAATCAGCATAGCCCTTGGATTTATACAAAATTGGACAAGCCTCCAGCCTATCAGAAAAGCATCTCAACACCAAATTATTTTTTTAACAAATTAACAACAGAAACTCATGTTACACATCAATTTTTTTAAAGCTAGGATTTAAGCCATTGGTCTGATACAAATGGAATGACAATTAATGCTAAGAAAACTAAGTCCATCGCATTAAGCAGACCTAAGAGGGAAATTCTTCATAACTATCACATAGCGAAGAACAGATACTGCAGGTATATACCTGTAAATATACGGGAGTGTACCTGGCAAGCAATGCTAGATGGGACGATCAGGTAAATTCTGCATCTAGGAAAACATTACATTTCTTAATGAGGATACTGAAAAAGGGGAGTGCAATGTTCAGGGAAATAGCCTTGAAGTCTTTAGTGCAGCCAATTATAGAATATGGAGCAGCATGTTGGGTCCCATATAGAATTTGTCAAATTGATTCATTAGAAAAAATACAGAGAAGGGCTATAAAATTCAGAAAAAGGAGTAAATATTTTGGGCCTATAAAAGATGAAGAGACTAAACGGGAGCCTATAAAAGTCTGGTGCAAGAGGCACAGGTTATGCACATTATAACTTCTTGTGGTTCGAATCCATGGATGGGTATTAGTGAAAAGTTGGAGAATCCAGCACATAACAGAAGAAATGATCATTTATTTAAAATTTGGGGTAAAAGGCACAGAATCAACGTAGAAAAATTAATAGAACTACTGAGAAATGGAACGAATTACCTATAGCAGCCTCTTAGGCTTGTCCTCTGCCCACAGAGAAATTTAAAATAAATTTATATTACCTGGCAAAGCGCTGAGGCGCATTGACCTTGGTGGTCCAGCACTACAATAGCTTCTTGTTTATTAGAAGAGTGAAATATCAGTAACTTGGAGTATGGTCAGTGATAAAACACAAATAGATGATCTCTCACCTGCCAATATGAATGAATGAATGAATGAATGAATGAATTTTATTTGTACCAATTCTTTTACATAACTTTTACAATTATCCTACTCTAACCTAAACTACATACAAATTTTACATAACCTTATTGCTACCTTGGTTTGCATGGCACCCAGGCCATTTGCCTCCCAGGTAGCTCTGATCAATCTATTCCATCTTATATTAATTAATTGTCCCTCTCCCCCACTCTGCCTTCTTCATTTACACTCTTTACTTTTCTTGCCCATTTTTCTCTTACTTTCTTCAAAAACTCACCTATACTTCTAACCTTCCTTTCCTCTTTCACTGTTAACATTTTTATGGCTACCATTTTCCTCTCTATTTTTTCCCATTTTTTCTCCCAAACCTTTGTCCTCCATAATGCTAATTTCTTACATTCTGTCAAATAATGTTCTATACTTTCTTTCTCACCGCACATTTCACATATTCCTATTTTACCGCTTCTTGTCCCTCTTAAAAATATTGCTCCTGTTCTCATCCACGCTAGTCCTTCTTTTTCCTGTCTGTTACAATAATCCACATATGGTTCTCGCCCCCATCCTCTTTTTATTTGCTTGTAGAATTGTAATGATTTCTTGTTTTCTAAACTTCCCCATATCTCTTGCCTTTCTATGTCTTCTACCCTACACTTTACTAGTTTATCTACATTACTTTCATTTCTTTCTTCAAGATTCCATATATCTCCCATTCCTATTTTCTCCATAATTTTTCCAACCCCTGCCCACCAACTGTTTTCATTCTCTAGATTTTTTTGTTGCTTCATACACAATTTTAAAATTTCTCCATCTTCTTTAACCAAACATTTATACCAAAATTTTATTATTCTCTCCATTATTATTCCTTTCCTTCTTGTTTTCCCAAGCTCTACCAAGGCCACTTCTCTTGGCGCCGATCTCGGTAGTCCCAATAATTCTTTGCAGAACATTCTATACATATGATCTACCTTCTTGTTTATATCTGTGGCCCCCCAGATCTCTACTGCATAAAGCATTTTTGATTCCACTACTGCCTCATACATCCTTTCCAGCCACTTGGTTGTCATCTCTAACTTGTATTTGCAAATTCTGACTCCTGACATTGCAGCTCTCCCTTTTGCTTCATCTTTCTTCCATGTGCCTCCCACTCTCCTCTGTTATTTAGCCTCACTCCCAGGTATTCAAAATCTTTGACCACTTCTAATCTTTTCCCATTTAATACCCACCTCTCCTCTTTTCTCAATTTAAATCCCTTTTTGAAAACCATGACCTTGGACTTGTTTATATTTATCTTTATTCCCCATTCCTCACAAAATTTTTGCACCTCATTTATTGCCCTTTGTAATCCTACAATTGTTATAGATCCTACCATTAAATCATCAGCATATAGCAATCCTGGTATTTCCTTATTCGCTATTACAGGACAGTGTTTGTTGGCTTTTTGGATTTCATCTATTATATCGTCTATGAATAAATTAAATAATATTGGACTAAGTTTACATCCTTGCCTCAAACCAATTGCTTGTTCCGTCATTTCTGTGATTTCATTCTTTCCCCATCTTATACAAAACTTTATCCCATTATATATTTTTTCTACTTCCTTTATAAAATTTTCGCTCACCCCCTTTCTTCTTAATTTCCATGAAAGAGCTCTCCTGTTTATTGTATCGAATGCCTTCTCAAAATCTGCAAAAAACATGTATACTCTTCCTCTCTTTTTACTAAGGTATTTATCTATTATTGTTTTTATTATAAACACATTATCTACTGTTTGCCTCCCTTTTCTAAAGCCTGCTTGAAATTCTGTCAGCTTCCTTTCCTGTTCTGCCCAGTTTTTTAATCTTTCTGCCAGTATCCCGGTGTAAATTTTTCCTAAAATAGATAGACTTATTCCTCTGTAGTTTTCTGGCTTGTTTGGTCCCCCCTTCCCTTTATATATAGGTACTATCATACTTATTTTCCAGCTTTCCGGAATATCCTCACTTTCTTTTATTTTGTTTAATACCTTTGTCATTATTTCTAAACCCTTTTCTGTTTCTCCATATGTTTTCCAAAATTCCCCTGGTATTCCATCATACCCTACTGCCTTTTCTTTTTTTATACCTTTTATTTGCTGGTAGACCTCTTGCACTGTAAATTTATCATCTAATTTGTCATTTGTTGTATCTATTTTTCCTATTTCGGTTATTTCTAGTTTTGTATTTTTTCTTTCCCCAATCAAATCTCTAAAATATCTCCGCCATTCATTTGGTGTAATCTCATTTTTGACCTCCCCCTTCTTACTGGTCCTTCTTACTACCTCCCAAACTTTTTTACTGTCTTTTCCCTCTATAGCCTCCTTAATAATTTTCCCCATATTTTCCTGCCATTCTTTCCTCTTCACCTCTAGAAGATTTTTATATCCCCATTTCTTAATCATCAGATTTTTTCTATCTGCTTCCTCTCCTGTTCTCCTCCATCTAGTAAGTTCTTTGAGCACTTCCTTTTTTTCTGCCTGACACTCTTCATCGAACCACCCCCTATTTTTTTGTTTCCTATTCTGCCTTACTTCCATTTCCCTCCCTGCTCTTGTTACTAGTAATTCTAATAGCTGTAATGCTTTTCCCGCATTTTCTTCCCTTATATTTACCACTATTCCTCTTTCTAAGATTTGCCCTACCGTCGATTTTATATCTTGTACGAAACCTTCTCTTTGTTCCTCCCTCCATTTAAATGTTTTTACCCTAATCACTTGTGTGTTTTCCTTTTCTTGCACCTGCTGCTCTACATTTACTCTCATAAGTATGTCAATTAATAGTGGGAAATGACCACTGTTCGTACATAAATTTGTGACCCTAAAGTTCGTTACCATATAATTAATATTATTCGACCACAAAACGTAGTCAATCACACTTTGACCATTTATATTTATAAAAGTATACTCCCCTTGCTCATCCTCCCCATATTTCCCGTTTAGGATATCTAGTTCATTTAACTCACAAAACTCAATAAATTTTCCGCTTCCCCTATCCTCCGTTTTGTCCTTGCTGTGCCTTAGACTGTCTCTTTTTTGTAACACTTCGTTTACGCCCCACTCCTCCGTTAGATTTACATCCTTTTCCCCTATTCTTACGTTGAAATCACCCATTATTACAAACTCAATGTGTGTGTATTTGTCCCTTATACTCCCTATATCTTTATCTAAAGCATTATACAAGTCTGGATTGTGGAACTGTGAGGTAACTGGCGGGTTATAAACTATACCCACACCTATGTTCCCGTCATCTATCTGTTTATCTTGGATTATGACCCATAATACTTCCTTTGACCTGGACCACGTTTCTTTAACCGTTGCTTTCAAGGAGCTTTTTATGTAAAATCCTAACCCTCCCGATACTCTCCCTTTTTTGGCTAGCATTTCTCCCTTTCTCCCCACGTATTTGTATCCGTTTATTTCTACATCGTCCTCTTTTATCCAGGTTTCCACCACTGCCAGATAGTCTAGCTTCTCCAGTAAATATTGTAAACTCCCCGTATAAATTTTGTTTTTTAAACCTTCACAGTTCCAAAAACCCCAGCATCTTTTTTTCTGCTATTGCGTTCCTGTTCTGTCCCTGAAAGACCTAAACTTTTCTAGGTTTTGTTTACTTCTCAGTCTGTATCCTTCCATAGATTTTTGAGAGTCTTTCTGTAACACCAAAATACTTCCGTGCGGGGATGATATAATATCTTCCTCCTCTTCCCTCTCTAACACCAAGCCGTGGCTCACACGCTGCTCCCTTCTTTCTCTCCCCACCTCCTCTTCCTCACTGGACACTTCACTACACTGACGCCACGCCTCCTTCCCCCTCTCTGCTAGATCTCGCGCTGCATCCCTCTCTTCCCTCCTTGGCGTCACAATCTTCTTTGGTGATGACGCATCTTGTGACGTCACCGGTGATATATCGGTTCTCTCTTTCATTACAGCTGTTGTCTCCTGCGACTGATGTGACGCATCCTCAGCTGGTGCGATTTCAGCGTTTTCCTTTCGTATTGTTTTTGATACCTCTCCATCCATTAACTCCATGCTAGACTTTGCCCTTCCTCTGCCTGTTGCTAATGTTGAATCAGTTTGACCTGCCAATATATGAGATGTTGCTGTTCTGGAGGTATGATTGCATCTGAACAGTGTATGCACACCATCTACCCATGTTATGCGATAAGCTCGCATAAACAACTGGGCAGTTTCACATTTTTTCTGATACACTTCATGATTTTGCCAGGTAATAGAGTAAATGTTGGATAATTTATTATAAAGATTACTTAGGTGTATGTTTTGACATTTAATGAACTAATTGAGAATAAGTGGTAAATTTATTGGTTATTCTGAGAGAATACACAATTAATGAATGTAAATGGGTCAGCAACTGTTTTGTAGATAGAATGGTTTTATTCATATTAATATTGTATTAATAATTATTATATTAATCAAGGCTTCATGGCTGATCAGCCATGTGAGATTTAAAAACATTGAGCTTTTGGCCATTGTAGACTCCATGCCCTTCATCAGAATCAAAAGAACAACTGTGCTCCGCTCCCTATATATATATACATTGTTAGGTGGGAGGGGGTTGCACTACCCTGGCCAATGAGCGGGTGTCGATTTGTGATTGGGCCTGCTGTTTCAGGCTAGGTTTGTCACCGGCCGCAGTGTTTTTTCGAGGGTCCGTACTTGGTCACTTGAGGTTGCCACGACTTGGTTGCAGGACACATCGAGAACGTCTGCGGCTGCTAAGAAGAGCCCGACTAGCTAGGTTAAGTGAGAAGAAGGGAGTCCGAGACGTTAGCCAAAAAAATTTTTTTCCCTGTTACTTTTTGATCCACCCTCGTATTATCAATGGACAAATTAAAAGAGTACAGCCATGCCTTACCTGCATTATTCTGAACATTGTATTTGAAATCTTATACAAAAAAGGTTATTGATGAACCTATTGCTCATTCTCTTTCTATGCAATCTGGTCCAAGTGCTTCCCAATTGATAGCACATAAAGCCTTTACAAAATCACACAAATTACAAGTACACTCCCTCTATTTGTTACTAAATATTTCTTTACCACTGTTATTACAATTATCTACGGCGCTTTTTTTTGTTAAAACTGCTTAAAATTATATAACTTGCCCTCTTCTTCCATTAAATTTTGCACTCTTTGAGCCATAATTTTAGGGATGAATCAGATTTAAGAGCTGGGGAAAGAAACTATTCTAACTTCTCTGTAGCTAGTTCATTATTCTATTAGTTCCCTTAGATGCTTACCAATAGATAATCTACAAACCTTTCAGGTACACCATTAGTTGTATTTGTGCTTTCCACAATCATTGTGCTTGAGCATGAATTGGGAACGGCTTCCACCTGCATGCTGGATCCTGTACTTGCGGTTGTCAGTGATTCAGCCATGGCTACATCCTCCCCATTGGTGGAAGAACTCTTTGCAGTATGCGAGGGTGAGGACAGGGGTGGCGTAGGATTGCAGTCCATTGGTTCTGCTGTTGCTACACCAGAACTTGGACCATTACTCATGGCCGGAGAACCAGGGGCAGTGCTATCGTTACACACAACCTTTGTTTCTGACACTAGTGAGTTCATCACTGCTCCTGGTGTGGGCTGCAGCAAGCTATCTACATTGTTTGTTGTTACCTGTATTAAAATAAAACATTTATGTGTGTATTTGCACCACCCAAGAAGGAAACCGGAATCATATAACTATGAAATTTGACATTTTATATTAATGAAGCATTTTTGTGAGTCTTATGATTCATAATTTATAGACTTTATTGGATGCTTATTACCATCCAGAAGTTTTATGAAGATATATTAGCTGACATAATAACACATAACTCCAGCTAGTACAAGAAAAGTAGTACTTTTTGGAGAGTTAACTGAGAAACTCCTAAAGTTGCACCATCAATCATTTGCCTTCAGGTGAGGAGAGGATAAGCTCTCAGTTTGTCCAGTATTTTGTCATCAATTGTGGAAATTCATAATTCTAGCCATATTCTTCATGTGCATGCTATATTAAACATCCAGGTAACATTTGTGTTTAAATACTAATTACTAATATTCCTTATGAGGGCACGGTAAGGAATATGTTAAAAGGGAAGGAAAAACTCAAGAAATTTCACAAAATACTACATGAACAATACTATCAAATACAAAATGGAAGTATAGAAAATTCACCTACCACCTTTAGGCTTTTAGGATATTTGAACAAATCTTCAACAAGTTAAATACAAGACTAGAGCCACAAAACAAATTCAGCCAGAAGAATTCGCTGAATAAGCCTCTTAAAAATATTGTACATATGTCACAATATACACGTTACGTTATATCAGATCAGTTGTGAGCAATGTGAGAAATGCTACATTGGCAATACTAAAAGAAGCTTTGAAATTAAGACTAAAGGAGCACCAGAGAAACATAAAACTAAAATAATAGAAAAGTCTGCTATGTTATACCATTTTTGGATAAAAGTAACATTGGTCAAAATATAAACTGTTAAAACTCATTTTAATTTAAAAGATGAGTCAATTAATAACATTAAACAAAACAACATAATTTTCTGGAACGCGTTTCGAAGATTAACTTTCCTCCATTATCAACCGGACAATAACTGGGTTTCCATGGTGTTTCATGGTGCTGATGGCGATGCTGCTTCTGATGTTTCTTCTGGTAACCATTCAAGGGACTTGCTGAAAATATCTTTCTGAGGAATGTCGAAATTAAATACTCTGTTTCTATTTTTTAAAATGAAGATTTGTTCCCATGTTGTTGTTAGCTAATGCTGGATTTCTGACAATGAAGTCATTAATCCTCTTGCTCTCCAATATAAAGAGAGCAATAGCAGTAATACTAACCACTTTTTAGAGAGCACCATATTTTTATGTTTTGGCAGTCACATTGCTCTCTCATAACCACCCAGAATGTCTGGAGGACCACACCTGTCGTTGGTTTACGGGTCTCACCGACCTGACTGGGAGAATTATCAAAATAAATTCACCGACCATATCCTCTGATTACCAATCAGAGGACGTATTACATGCCATGACAGGTCAGCATGTTAGGGGTTAAGATTTTATAGAGGAATTAGAGAAATGGAGAGGTTGGAAAAATAAAGACTCCCTTGCCCTCAGGAACCCTAATAGAATCGGGGTCGGAAGAGAACAAGAGATGACCAAGGTAAGGTCAGATAGAAAAGTTACAGTGAGGAGCAAAACACCAGTAAGTGGAAGTAATGTACAGCTCAGCTTGGGTACCTTGTGGTCGCTATTCACATATCCCCTAGACGGAGACCCCTGAGTCACCAGTAACGAATGTTTGGTTGTACCAAATACTCTTGGCTCACTGGTCATACACAATTCTTTTTTTCAATGAATACCAAAACATCTAGCTTAAAATCTACTTTTTCGTGAATTCATATTAACACTAACATGGGCAGATAAGATAAAGTTACTGCTTTAGAAACCAAAGATCTTCTTTTACTAGTAAGAAGAAAGTAGGTAGAAGGGTTAGAACTACTAATCAGTGAAGGTCAATGTCTAATTCCCGCCTCCTTTCACAAATAAGTGAAAGGTAAAAATTATTCTTGGCCAACTATCTATACGTACACCAACAAAGAATATTCTGAAATACTGTTTTTCTAAGATTTACAGCCTGTATCAAATTAATGTGTCTAACACTCTTTTTCTTCTTCCTGGCTTACATATATTTTTTCTAAAGTTCATCCACAAATCTTGGTAGGTCTTATAATCGAGGGGTCTAATTTTCGAGTAAATATAGTTATCTTTTGTGTGATATCAGTAATTTCCAAGATATTCATTATTATTGGTTTCAATATTTCGATACTGGCCTCAGGGGTCTCCGTCTAGGGGATATGTGAATGGCAACCACAAGGTACCCAAGCTGAGCAGAACATTACTTCCACTTACTGGTGTTTTGCTCCTCACTGTAACTTTTCTATCTGACCTTACCTTGGTCATCTCTTGTTCTCTTCCGACCCCGATGCTATTAGGGTTCCCGAGGGCTAGGGAGTCTTTATTTTTCCAATCTCTCCATTTCTCTATAAAATCTTAACCCCAACATGCTGACCTGTCATGGCATGTAATACGTCCTCTGATTACCAATCAGAGGATATGGTCTGTGAATTTATTTTGATAATTCTCCTGGTCAGGTCCGTGAGACCCATAAACCAACGGCAGGTGCGGTCCTCCAGACATTCTGGGGGTTGTGAGAGAGTGATGTGACCGCCAAAACATAAAAATATGGTGCTCTCAAAAAAACGGTTACTATTACTGCTATTGCTTTGTGAAAAATATTGGAGAGCAAGAGGATTAATGACTTCATTGTCAGAATCCAGCATTAGCTAACAACAACATATTTCGATACTGGTGTGATGTTTTAAAAGTGTTGTCACCATTTGGTTGTTACTTGCAATAGCATGGGACACGCGAAGTCCGGGTAAAATTATAATTTAGCGGCATATGTCATAATGCATAAATATTCTTGTGTAAAAGTAAGTAGAAATTACTCTTTGCAAAAGAGATATAATTTATGACGTGGGTCATAAACTAAAGAAGTTAGAGAATAGACAAAAGTGCGCGGTCCATGATTTTGACGTGTGTGAACCCCGTACGTATGATATTGTGGCGGGGTTTTATTATATGGGATGGTTAACACATATAACGTGAATATAGCAGCAAATGGAGCACTGGTTTTGCTAAAAGGTGGAAAGTTTGTTAGAGCAGACGCCACTTTTATCTTCAGGGGAGGTGGTCGTGGAATGGAATGCATAAATCAACGTACTTTTAGTAGAAACACATTTATTCGTTTTATATTCACTTTACGTTACAGTTACAGCTAGTTAATAACTTTTAAAATTGGATAGCGTCCATGCTGTCTAAAAGTTTGTGTAATTCACATATTCACACGCCATCAACAATTATACGTCCTTACACTTTGAAGTCACAGACGCTAATGAAAGTAGTTTCTGAGCGTCCTATGACGCAACACCGCCATTCTTGTGTATTTATCCGCGCAACAGTTCTCATTGGTCGAACTCAAACAATTGAGAAGACATTGTCTATTTTGAGTATTATCAAAAGAAATAAGTCCCTGATACACCCAAATTAAAAGAATTAAAAATTTACACACTCTTACAAAAATATTTACATGAACAATTTTCTATTGATCAATATTCTGTCTCATATGCCCCTTGTTTTGTTTTTCAAATTGTCACCTTATTCACAATCTTGAAACACAATACAATACTTCTCCCTACTTCTATGATTCAATCACTTTGTACAATCTTTTTTTTTTCTTTACAGTCTTCTTCACTGTTTGTCTTTGTCCTTTGTTTTGATATAATACAACATGTCTTTATAAGTTTCACATATTTGGTTACTACACAATGCATTTGGTTATTATACAATACATATTCAGTTATTGTACAACACATTTAGTTATCACACAATATGTCCAATTATTACACAATACATATTCAGTCATTGTACAATATACCCAGTTATCATATCACATATGTTGTTATTATACAACACACCTTCAGTCATTATACAATACATATTCAGTTATTGTACAACACATTTGATTACTACACAACATGTCCAATTATTACACAATATATATTCAGTTATTGCACAATATATCCTGCTATCACATCACATATGTTCTGTTATTATGCAATACATATTCAGTTATTACACAATACATATTCAGTTTTGGCATAAAGCATTTAGTTATTACTCAACATATTCAGTTATTGTACAATATATCCAGTTATCATACAATACATATTCAGTTATTGTACAACACATATTCAGTTCTTATACAACACATACTCAGTTATTGTACATTTGACATTGACACAAATATAATTTAAGTGTTTCATGTGGTTTTTTGACTTGTATTCATTGCTATGAGGAGAGAAAAACAGGATACAAATTTTGAGCTAATGATTATGATCATGTTTATGGCAATATTTTATTCAGTTCTTTGCCTTCTTTGTCTTATAAGCTTATGTATAGGCAGGTTATTGAGTCGGTTCTTAAACTCTGATGTTACTAATGGTACTAACTTTCTTGATTGGGTTATTATTCATTGTTGTTTGGTTCAACATTTCTTCGAGCTTAGCATTGGCTATATTCATCTCAATTCATGGGCATTGTTTTTCTGGTTATGGTTTTCCTCATTTCACTAATTGTCATTTCTTTATCTCTTATTCCTATGAGAGAAAACTTCTATACTTACAATTATTCTGTAATTGTATTATTTTTCTTCTCCATTTACCCTCGACATCTTTGTGTCGAAATATTATATCTTTTTCATCATAATTAATTCATTTTTATTTTTGTCCCTGACATCCTTATGTCAAAAACATATTATCTTCCGTCGCTATGATTCATTTATTTAATGACAATCAGTGTTCTCATCTGTCTTTGTTGACAATGCTCTTTGTGGTCGATATAGCCAATGACTATGTTGATTTTCTTCCCTGTTGTAATCCTATTCTGAACATAATTTCCTATAAGTAACCCATCAAAAATTGTTATCTTCTTTCATCTCTACTACTCCTGCCTTACACATTTGTTGACAAAGGCTATTTGGTCCTTTCTTTGTATGGCTTCAATTTGTTTTTATGGTATCTTCCTACCAACTTGCCATTTGTATTCTGTAGCTCATATGTGTGGTCACCCAGCTGTTTTGTTATGACCAGTGGTCCAGTATACAATAGCTCCATCTTTCCAGATCTTTTTTCAGATGCCTTGGATGCTTTGTGGCTTTTTAAGAGCACCTTTTCTCCAATTTGTGGGGACCATTTCCTGACGAATCTCTTCACCTTGTTCCTTCCTTTTTCAGCCTTCTGCTGTAATCTTCTGAATGCCAATTGACATTTTTCTTTTTCTGATAATTCTCTTTGGGCAGCCATGGTAGTGTCAATGTCAATTGCTAATTTTCTTGGTTTCGTGTTGGTCATTAGCTCGATAGGTGCGAACTTGGTCGTGGGGTTCACCGAATGGTTAATCACCTCCTCTATATATCCGCATTTTTCCGTCCAGGAAGTGTGGTCTCTGTGGCAGAGTAAACGAAAATAAATACTAATATCCCTCATGATTCTCTCAGTCGGGTTTCCCTGGGGGTAATATGCTGAGGAATAGTACAATTTTACTCCTAATGTTTCTAAGGTGTTCTGAAACAATTTGCTCTTATGCATGGTCGCATTGTCCGATAGGATACATTTTATTCTCCCATATTTTGGGATGTAGTCCTTGACGATTTTATCTAGGCATGTTCTGCTTTTGATGTTCTTAATGGGGTATATTTTGGTGAATTTTGTAAAAACATCAAACATGACAAATATGTATCTGTTTCCACCTTTACCCCTAGGCAGCTCTCCATGCTCGTCAATACACACCAATGCATTTTTCTCGTTCCTCACGATGGATTGTGGGATGACATCGTACTTTACATTAATTGGCTTGGCCTTTTGGCATAGGTCGCATGAGGAAATTAACTTCCTGACCTTCTTGCCGAGATGTTTAATGTACAATACCTCCTCGATGGCAAGTATTGTCCTCTCAGTACCGGAGTGAAGCATCGAGTGGTGGAATGCTAAAATGACCCTGTCCTGTAAGGAATTTGGTACCATCATTTTCCATTTCTTTATGTCGCGACCATGCAATTTAAATAGGATGTTTCTAAATTTGCCTATCTTGGCATCCAATCTTGGTATTATGTCTGGAGCCTTGTCGAATAGCCTCTTCAATTCAGGGTCTTCTTGTTGTAGCTTTGCTATGTTCTTGAAGTCTTGCAAGATCTCGTTGCTTTCTTTGCTACTTATCTGCATAATTTTGATCTCATGGTGCGGACTGTATATCGTCTCGGGTATGTGACTCTCCGACCTCAATCTTGACAATAAGTCACTGAAGATGTTCTCCTTCCCCGGGATATGTTTGACCTCTATGTCGTGTGACATGATCTCATGTATGTACCTTGAGATTTTGGAGTTGGTCAGCTTGCATTTTTGAATGAAGGACAGGCTTACGTGATCTGTATATATAATTATCTTATAAAGATATATATATTGTCTGAACTTCTGCAACGCAAAATGGATTGCACCTATTTCCAGTTCAGTTATGCAGGCATTGGCTTCTATTTTGTTTAAAAATCTAGAAGCTGTGGCAATCACATGTTTGTTGCCATCTGCATCTTCCTGTGCTAATATTGCACCATATGAGTGTGCACTAGCATCGGTGTATACTAGAAAAGGTGAATTCGGATCCGGTCGTTCCAGGAGAATACTGTGCTTGAAAAGTTCTTTGATATTCTCAAAGGCCACCTGGTGTTCAGCATTCCATTCCCACTTAGTATCTTTTTTCAACAGTGCTCTAAGGGGTACCAACTCCTTAGCGTAGTTGACCACGAATTTCGACTGGTACTGTAAAATGCCCAGAAACCTCCTCAACTGTTTTAAGTTACGTGGGGGTGGTATATGCTCTATGGCCTTGACCCTCTCCGGATTAGGTTGTATACCATCAGGTGTTATGATGTGGCCCAGAAATTCAGCCTCTTTAACGAAAAATTCACACTTTTCTAAATTTAGGGTCATGTTGCTTTCCTGGAACCTGGATAATACATAATCTATGTGATGTAAGTGCGACTCGGGATTCTCACTGTATATTAGAAAGTCGTCTACATATTGCGTCACAAAAGTCTCGATGGTATCTCCAAAAACTTTGTCCAGAGCCCTCAGTAGTGCACTGCTACTGGTCGATAGTCCAAAGGCACATTTTGAAAATTGGTATACCTTTCCCTTGTGCAAGAAACAGGTATATTTCCTGACATCTGGATGAAGAGGAATTTGCCAGAATGATGCTGTCAAGTCAAGACTAGTGAAATGTTGACCTCCCTTCAATTTTGATATTAGTTGGTCTACCCCCTCAGGCCTGTAATGATCCGGCAAGGTATGTGTATTTATTTTCCTCGCGTCTATGGTCATCCTCAATTTTCCCCCTTTCTTATGGACCCATACTACTGGATTCACATAACATGAGTCCGACGGCTCTATTATTCCGTCCGCTAACATTTTCTGGATTACTCTGTCAGCTTCCTCCCTGATGGAGTTGGGGATGGGCCTGGATTTATGTGAATAGGGGGTAATATCTGTTACTGTAAAGGTATGTACGTACTTGTTACACGTACCTGGCCTTTTATCGAAAACTTTCCTGTTTTTAACCAGTATTTTCCTAAGTTGGCTTCTTTCCTCTTCAGAGATGCCATGTGCCCCCCAGACCTTCTCATCGATTAGCTGTAACATCGATTCTTCTCCATCTGTTGGTAGTGGTTCAGGTTGGTAGTTGTCCCAGGCAACATACTCGTCTTCTGTGCAGATCCAATGGCTGCAAACGTTAGTTTCTTCATCGCTCGTCCAACCTGTTTTCTTCTTATTTACCCTTAGGTCTACCAATCTATTCTCGTGGACGTTGATGTTCTCCACAAAGAATTGTTCATCCTGATGGATCCCTGTCTGGTCTGGTTCCTCCTGGCATGTTTCTTCCTCCAGGAACTTCGCAGTGCATTCTGAGGCTCCTTCCTTAATGATAAATTCATGTAGGTCATAGTTAATTACCGACCTCCAAAGGTTAAGCAAATCACTGCCAATGATTAGGGTAGCTGTTAATCTTGGTATTACTAGGGCAATGAAATCGAACTTCCAACTTTCGATTTCAATTACCAGCCTTATCTGGTATTTAACATGTTCCTTCTTCTTGCCAATTGCTGTGCTGCAATATACTCCACACACAGGCAAGAATTCAGCATTCCTTTTAGTTATCAGTTCCTGGAACAGCTGTTCGTCACATACTGATGTACTGGCTCCTGTATCTATCATTGCTGGCAATTCGATACCCCATACCTTCAGCCTAATCATTGGTGGATTGGTTATCTCCTTTCTTTCACTCGCCTGTCTTCTCAAGGTACCTACATTACATTGGTCAATATCGCCCCTACTGCCACACAGGTCAACTTCCGGGACACAAAGTTGACTTGTACTTAGTTTTCCTGGACGTTGGAGGTGATCGTAGTTTCTGTATTCTGTGCAGTATCGGTCCTATCCGGCACATTTTCATTCTGTTCCTGTTGTCTTATGTTGTCGATGTTCCCTTGGTTTCTGCCCCTTTGACGTGAACCCCTATTGTACGACGGCCTATGGCTGTTCATGTATTCCCTACAGAATCGTATATGATTCACTTGATGGGTACGGTCTCCTGGTCTTCCACGATCATATCTATGCGTTCTGTACCTCGATTCACCCCTCGGTATCGTGTCGTGGTACCGCTGTCTTGTGTTCTCCATCCTCTCGCCATGATTATGTGGTTGTGGGAAATGGTGTGCCCCTCTCCCCCTTTCGTGGGTACTCCTAGTATTTCTATGTTCTCCCTCACTCTGGTTGTTCGTAGTTGTGTTTCGGTTTAGGATGGGTGAGTTTGGGTGACCGTTCCTATGTCTATGTTCACTAGGCCGACCATTTTGTGTTTCGAAGGCTGTCAGTAGTTCTATCATATCTGCAAAATCTACTGGCCTCGCAACAATTAATCCTGTTCTCACTGTGTCTGGGAAATGTCTTGTTATACTGGCAATTAGTTCTGCCTCCGACAAGTTGGGGTCTAATAGCTTTCCTTTGTTGGCTACTTTCATAAAATAGTCGACTAATGACAACCCTTTGGCTGGATCGTATCTACCTGTCGCTAGCTCTACCCTAGTTTGGTTTTGTTTAGCTGGGCCCCAATACCTTGATAGGAATAAATTTCTGAATGAGCTATAAGACTCATGACCAGCTAGTGTTAACCTGAGCCATTCTAATGCCTTGTTTTTTAAGCTTTTCTTAACTATCATCATCCTAAGCTCGTTTGGTATCCTTTTCACTTTAAAATATTCCTCCATCTCTTTAACAAAGAGTTTTGGATCGTCTCCCTTCTCCTCATCAAATGTAGGTGGTGTGATTTCATGTAATATGCTGTTGGTGTAACATGTGTTGTGTGTTGTGTCATTGTTTGGTTGTGAACCTCTTTCTCTGTATGGTGAGTCAACATTTTGTGCATTACTCAAGTAACTCTCATCTTGTACATTACTTACATCTAAATCATCTTGTCTTTGTAATGCCTTCACAACATCATTTACATTAGCCAAATTTTCTTTCCCTTTTTTCATTTCTTCACAAATTGATTTTAAATCATTCTTTATTTCTAAGTGGCTTTGTTTCATATCATTTATAGCATCCTGTTGTGAAAGCATCACATCATTCATTGTCTTAATTTTAGGAATTACAATTTGTTCTACAGTTTCATTAATAATGTCTTTCTTTACTACCACAATCTCTTTCCTTAATTCCTCAGTTATTTCTTCTTTTACATTTGTTATCTTACAGTCTATACTTGTATTACATTCTGTTATTTCATCCCTACATCTAGCAATTTCTTCTTCCAACACTATTTTATTCTCTTTCATCTCTGATTCTATCTTTCCCATCCTATCTCCTACAATTTCTATCCTAGCTTCTAAGGCTTCCTTTGTTTCATTTAAGTTTTTGTGAACTAATTTTAAATTAGTTTCCATTACTTTCATATTTTCTTTACACTCCTGTCTTCCTAATTCTATTTTCTGTTCTAGGTTCTGTCTACCTAATTCCATTTTCTGTTCTAAGTCTTTTCTCACTTCCTCCATTTTCTGACCTATCTCTTCCTTATTCTGTTCCAGTTTCTGACCTAAACTTTGTTCCATGTCATGTTTTAATTCTGCATTATTTTGCTCCATTTTCTGGCCTAATTCTACCTTGTTTTGTTCCAGTTTCTGACCTAATTCTTTTTTATTATTTTCCAAGTCCTCTCTCACTCCCTCTATTTTCTGACCTAAACTTTGTTCTAGTCTTTCAAACATCATCATCATTAACCTTTGGTCTTTGCTTATCTCCGCCTGTTTCTCACCTTCTAATCCTTCCTGATAACTAGGCCTATCTGCCCCTTCCCCCACTCCTGTTTCTATCACTTTTCGCGACATTTTAATTCCTTTGTCTAATTCACTTTTGGTTAAAAGTCCCGTCACTTTGCTGTTTCTCAATAACATGGAAAATGGAAAGAAAATAAAGATAAAAATTTTGGATCCTACTTTTTTTTCTGCTGGTTCTTCGTCCGGTTATTTACGTCTCCTGGGTAGTTGGCTTCGCTAGATGATCTCCGGTGTTTTTCCCACGTTGATTCTCCGTGTATCGATGTTTTGTTGATATCAGACGATGGTCTAATGGCGTCTTTCTCCTGCACGATGAGATAGCGTCCTTTTGTTGTTAGCACTTCGCACCCTCAACTTTGCATTCCACTCCAAATTCGCGCTCCACGTTGGGCAAGCCATTTGTGGCGGGGTTTTATTATATGGGATGGTTAACACATATAACGTGAATATAGCAGCAAATGGAGCACTGGTTTTGCTAAAAGGTGGAAAGTTTGTTAGAGCAGACGCCACTTTTATCTTCAGGGGAGGTGGTCGTGGAATGGAATGCATAAATCAACGTACTTTTAGTAGAAACACATTTATTCGTTTTATATTCACTTTACGTTACAGTTACAGCTAGTTAATAACTTTTAAAATTGGATAGCGTCCATGCTGTCTAAAAGTTTGTGTAATTCACATATTCACACGCCATCAACAATTATACGTCCTTACACTTTGAAGTCACAGACGCTAATGAAAGTAGTTTCTGAGCGTCCTATGACGCAACACCGCCATTCTTGTGTATTTATCCGCGCAACAGTTCTCATTGGTCGAACTCAAACAATTGAGAAGACATTGTCTATTTTGAGTATTATCAAAAGAAATAAGTCCCTGATACACCCAAATTAAAAGAATTAAAAATTTACACACTCTTACAAAAATATTTACATGAACAATTTTCTATTGATCAATATTCTGTCTCAATATGAAGGATTTTTTTTTTGAGTTAACGTCCTCCAACATTGTGTCATATCGGACAAATGAATGAAATGATATGGGTGAAATGATGCTCAAATGAGCCCGAGGTCCATGGAGCTTTAAGTTACCCGACATTCGTCTTCTCAGGGTAGGGAAAACCTCGGAAAAAAACCTTACCCGGATAACTTACCCTAAGCAAGATTCGAACTCGCGACCTCTTGAACGTGAGGCAGACACGCTAACCATCACGCTACCGAGGCAGGCCCGATATGAAGGATGCCAATCCATTGTATTGAATTGTATATCTTTGAGTGAGAGTGAAATAATAAACGAGTTCCACAAAGTAAATCTGAACTTTAATTACTCTTACTGTATGTTGACCCGTACTATGCCCTGGATGCAAGCAATTTACTGGACTACTGGTGAAAAAGAGTCATTCAAGCTCGCCGCTTTGCTAGCCCGGCAAAGAAAAATTGACGCCCCCCCCCCATCACCAAACAGCTGATGGTACCCCCAGATCCCAGTGAAGTAACAATCAAACAAGATTAAAATGTTACAATGTCATGACTTTTTGTCCAAAAGTGAAACGCAACTGCTGATTTTTCTAATTGTTTACTCTTGATGTTCCTAACGTGTTCCTTGGATCTAATTTCTAAATTTCTTTTGGCTTTTCCTATGTATATTTTATTACAATCACTGCATTCAATTTGGTATATGGCAGATTTTTTTTTAGGTGGAATAGAATCTTTGATGTTTGAAAGCTAGCTGAATGTTGTATTCCTTGAACACTTTTTCAAATTTATCAAAGGCTCATGGATGATATGTGAATTTTTTGAATGTCATTTTTGTTTTTGCTGCTGTGAGAGTTGTAGCTTCTTTTAATAATTTTTTCTTTTCTGCTCGTTTTAATTTTTTATCTACAAAATGCATTCCGGAAAATTATGTTGTACGTGTTGTTTAGTGTTATTGATTCACCTTTTAAATTAATTTGATTATAACACTGTTTTCAAACTTCTATGAAAGGAAGATTGTTAAACTCATTCTTCAACAGAATTGAACATTTGGGAAAAAGCACACCATAAACATGATAACATAATAAATATTAAAATCCTGTCATTGAATGAATAGTTAAAACTTTGTGGCTCTAATATCAGATGGCAACAGCATCGTTATGCAGGAAGAGGGAGTAAGTGCTTCAGTCACCCACCTGCTGAGTATGAGGTCGAATAATTTAAAAAGTTACAAATTTTCAAAATGAAGGTAAGTGAAAAAAAAAAAGCTACTGTGACAGCTGGCCATTGGGGTACTTGTCTTTGATGTGAGACTGCCTTTGTGTTTTACTGGGAAAAATACAAACTGGTTTGAGAATTCAATGTCATTCTGGCAGGTTGTTACAGTAGCTTAATGGTTAGAGCACCCGCCTAGTAAGCGGAGGGTCTGTGGTTCAAATCCCAACTGTGGTATTGAGTTTTTAAGTTCCAGTTCTACCTCTCAAACTTTGCCCACACGGTTTGTGTGTTTAAAAACACCAACAATAAGTTTGTTGGCATAAATAAATAATAATTACCATCTGCAGGTTATTTAATCCTGGGACATAAAGTACTTACAATAGTAAGTCACCATTGGAGTAATTTGTCTCTGATGTGAGACTGCCTTTGTGGTTTACCAGGAGAAATACGAACTGGTTTGAAAATTTAATGCCATCCTGGCAGTTTGTCACAATAGCGCAGTGGTAGAGCAGCCACCCGGTAAGTGGAAGGTCTGTGGTTCAAATCCCAGTTGTGGCATTGAATTTTTAAGTTCCGGTTCTACCTCACCAACAGTAAGTTTGTTGGCATAAATAATATGTAAAAATAGTTTGTAAAAGACTGAGTAGTGAAGGTTATGTGTAAGATTTTCCTTTCTTTTGCAATCATCCTAAAAACAGAATTTCAAAGCCATCAAATAGTGATTCTGCTGGAAAACATTTGACTATTGCTTTAGTTTGCTGCATTCCTAAACCCTACAATAAAATCTTGGGTAATTTTATAAGAGTAGAGAAAGTCATGTGAATATATTTTCTGCTCAGGAACCACCATGCCACTAAACTTTAGTTGAGCAAGCTGAGGTACCTAGGGAGGTACCTTCAGAAATAGCAAGCTAAAGCTCACTAGAAGTGAGTAGGGCTTATTTGTATTTATACCTTTTTGCAAGTAATAGCTCAGCGACCAAGGTCAGCAAGCTTTAGCTTATGGGTAGGTTGAGCAAGAAAGTTTTATTTATACACAAAACCAAGTAGTTGCTTGGAATTAGTAAGCTAATGCTTGCTGTTATTTATGACTTCCAATATACTATGCTTTATGACTTGATTTCTGCTTCAAGCATGGTGCACTAATGGTCATCTCTCATTACACTTCCTTACGTAGCAGTTTATAACACTGTGCATTGTGTAAGCTGTTAGCCGATTCATTATTTCAAGATCACCACCATACACAAGCAGTAACCATAAATCTACATTGAAAATAAGATATGAATTGTACAAATACAAAAGTTTAGAATGTTATCTATTTTACATTATGTTAATTATGCGTTATTTGTGTGTTTTACTGCAATGTAACACCATGCATATTGATCACTTAATGGTTTTCCCATTATTTTGCCCAACACTTAAAACTACATTAGACAGAATGACAATAGAATTTGCATACATGAAAGAAACTGTAAAGCCTAAAATACAGCAAAATGTAAGTATATGATTGGAATGCAATACTAACCGAACTACAAACTTCAGCCAAAGCTTGCAACTGGTTTGAATTAACAACAGGAATGCTGCCTGAGGAACAACTCGTTGTAGTTGTGGTGAGACTCATGCATGTATTGACTGAAGGTATGATTGGTAGTGGCACTGCTGCAGCAACAAGCTGCTGAGGTTTGGCTATTGGACCCCAGGCTGCTTTGGGTTTGCTGAACTCTGCCAACCATTCATTGATAGCGTTTCTAAGAGCACGTCTTGGATGATACATATTTGGGGACAATGTGGACGGAACATCTTCACCCACACCACCATCTTCTGTTTCTGTCTCCAATTTAATGTCTGCACTCACAGAATCATCTGCAAATCAGAAGTATTTCACATAAACATACTGAAATATTTTCTCTGAATGATGATTTCTATCATGAAAATTTAAGTGACTGCAACTGGCATATTAATGTGTTTACAATATCCTATATCGTTTTAGAAATTTATTTTTATGATTATTGCTTACATCAGTCGTGCAAGTTCCAAATTTTGGGGAGGGGCAATTATTTATAAAACTACAGGCAAATTTTAATTTATAATGAAATATTAATTTCTAACACATGCTAATGAACTGTATCATAAATTAATAACTGTAGCAATTGCATAACACTTGAGGCCTCTAGTATCAAAGGCGGACATAGCGCCATCCGGTCGAAATCGGAACTTGAATGACTTCTTACCAATCTCCTTGCGTTGAATTTAATGGTGAATGTAGTTTTCTTAAAAAACGGATGGAATTAATATATTTTTTAAAATATGTGTTTACTTTCAAACTTGGACATATGCACAGTGAGTTTATATCAAAAACGGACATTTAAAAATCGCCCAATGCCAGGTACTCAAAATTTCACGTGACTGTCGAAAACTGTCATGACTACCGTAATAATGGCCAAGTGTTTGTCAACAGCTCATTTCAGTGCATCCTTTTGAGTTTTTATTGTATGCAATTATAGTGTTTCTTTGAAATATCCAATATTATTTTATATGGATACTGAAATAGAAGAGGTTTCACCAGACAAAGCTAGGAAGCGCATTGCTAATCCTGGAATGTGGAAACGGGCAGTAGAAACAAGACTAAGGTAAGTCGTGTAAAACATGTCAGAAGATTTTAATTTAGATAGTTATTCAGTATTTATATACAGAATATTGTATGTATATGGTGTATATGAGTCTCAAGTATTATTAGTTTCTAAATATAATGATGGAAGTTTGCCACTGCTTTGTTTACTTGCATATAATTGATGCTGATTTAACCTTAATTACTGTCTTAAGATAAGGTCTGACACTGAAGGATTAAATCTGCGTCCTTAGTGAAGTAGGCTTTATTTAACTTATGTCTGTAATAATTATATCTGAAACTTTTAAGTTCCAGTGGGTTTGGTTCTAGGTACTCAACAAAGGAGATGTCTTCATATCCAAAATGTAATCACAGTTCTACTTTCCAATGCATGCTGCTAACCACGAGGGATATAAAAGATTTTCATAGTTCATTTTACTCAGTTCCTGAGAAATGTAAACAGGATGCTTTTATACTGAAATTCTGCAAAGCACAGACACCACGACGTAAACGAACCCCTGCAGGATTGCCACATTCAAAGACCTGTACATACACATACACTGTTCGAAATCAAGGTGGAAATCACCTCCAGGTATGCAGAGAAACATTCCTGAATATTCTTAAAATCACATACACTGTTCGAAATCAAGGTGGAAATCACCTCCAGGTATGCAGAGAAACATTCCTGAATATTCTTAAAATCACAAAGCACAGTCATTGGGGTGTTTTCTAAGTTCAAAAAGGACAACTCACTTGTACCTTTGGAGACACGTGGAGGGTCCCATAAAGAGCATATTTACAGAGATAAGAAAGAAGCTGTTATCAATTTCATCAAAAGATTCAAGGGATGTGAATCACATTATGCTAGGGGCAAAAGCCCAAGGATATACCTACCTTCAGAATTAAGTATAAAGTCGTTATGGGAAGCATATAATGAAGAAGTGAATGACACTCTGAAGGTCAAGGAACCTTTTTTCAGGTGCATCTTTAACACACAGTTTAACATAGGGTTCTCTAGTCCTGCTGTTGATGAGTGTAGTGTGTGTCTGCAATTGAATCACAAACTAAAGATTGCAACAAATGATAAGGAAAGAAAAGATAATAATTTTCAGACAAACCTTCCATAAGAAACAAGCAAAGAGCTTCTACAATTATTTGAAAGAAAAAGACGAAGATTGCTACTTGCTGTCATTTGATTGTCAGAAGAACCACGTCTTGCCAAAAGTCAGTGACCAGGCTGCTTATTACTCACGTCAGTTATACTGTTTCAATTTATCTGTTGTGAAAGGTGTTTCATCAGATTCCTTAACTCGAGACAATGTATCCCTCTACACTTGGACAGAAAATCAGGCACGGAAATCTTCAAATGAGGTTGCATCCATTATTTTTCATGAACTTAATCAACAAGACCTGGAAGGTTTTTCTTGTGTCCGCCTTGTTGCAGATGGCTGTGCAGGGCAAAATAAAAATGTATACGTCATTACTATGTGTGCAAAGTGGCTCGCAAGTCATGCTAGTCCATCTATTTCCAAAGTTGAACTTGTTTACTCAGTCACAGGTCACTCCTTTTTGCCCTCTGATAGGGTTTTTGGCCTTATTGAAAAGACATTGAAGAAAATAAAGACCATTACATCAGTCCAGCAGTACCATGAAGTGTTTTCAAAATATGGTACTGTGAAGGAGATTGGTAGCGATTGGGTACCCCTTGACTGGAAAACATCAGCACAGTCGGCTATAAAAAAAGCAAGTCAACTACATTTCAAACTATCTGCATGCAAGAAAGTGATCCTCAGGAAGACTAGAAAAGGTAGTATTGTTGTGAAAGGTGAGCTGGCTTACAACACAGAAATCGGTGTAGAGAGACCACTAACAAAAGTTGGGAAATCTCTTCAAGATGTGAATCCGCAACCAATACCCATTGGTGTCCCAGTGCAAAAAGAGAAACTTCACGATGTAAATAATCTTCTAACAAAACACTTTGGCAATTGGAAAGAGGTTACATCACTAGAGTGGTTTAAAGCAGTTTTCGAGGAAAATGAGAACAATCCAAGTGATAATACCTCAAACGAATGTGATTGTTTGGCAGACGATTGTGTTCCAGAAGAGCTGGTGGATGACAATATTGTTTGTATGAGTGTGAATGATTAAGAAGGAAATTTCAATCACAACTTGATATACACAAAAGTGTTACACATGTGTATTTTAAATGTTCTTTGATTGTAAACTTAATTACTTTTTCTTTGCTAATAAAATGTTTAGACAATTTTTGTGTTCTCGACATTATTACACTATAGAACTAATGTTACTACAAGTTTCAAGTTGTACTACTTTAGTTTCACTATTGCCCACACAAAAAATAAAGTTAATGTCAAAAACGGACATCTGATATATAATTTCTTTCAAACATGGACATACGACAGATTATGTATCAAAGACGGACATTGTGATTTTACTGATACATTTTTACGTAGTTAATATGAAAAATGTAAGTGGTATTGCATTTAATAGGGATTTTGAGGACTTGGCCTTTAATTTTAACTTTTGTTATTATGATTTTTGAATGGAATTCACATTGAAACATAAAAGTGGCTCTCCTGAAAAAAGACGTTTATGGTTGATGTCCGTCCTTGATACTAGAGGCCTCACTTCTTTTCCTTAAAAATGTCACCAACTGATGAGAGCAACAGATGCTTGAAAACATATCCAGGTATTGCTTATTTTAGTGAAGTGAGTAAATGAGTTTTCCTATTCATTTATTTTCACTTTTACTTTCTCTATTACGTACAGTAAGTAGGGGAAGTATTATATTCCACCCAAAAATTCGATGTTGAGATTTCACCAGAAATATGTTTTGAGGTCCCCTGAATCCAAAAAAAAGCATTCTTGGAAAAAGGTTTGTCTCTTCGTGTCTGTCTGTGAACAGCATAACTCAAAAACGAAAACTCAGTTAAAAACCAAAGTTGGTTTTTAAGTTTAATGTCTTTCAAGGATGCAACAGGAAGATTTTGAAGAAAACTGTTCCACCCTAAACTGCACTTTACATGGAAAATGTTTTTGAAAATTGATTTTCTTCAAAATGGTTCTAACGAGTTTGATTAAAATGCCATTTGTCTGAGGTATTTTCATGACAAATGAGATGTACATATATCTTGAATTTTTTGGCTATAGCCCCTGTAGTTCTACTTACTCTGGATGACTTTTGCATAGCTGGTAAACCGTAAGAGATAGACCAAATCTTAATGTACAGAAAATGTAGATCTCGCTAAAGTATTTAAGTTTAATATCTTTCAAGGATGCAACATGAAGAAAATTTCAAAGAAAATTCCTCCATCTGGTGCTGTTTTTAATGAATATTAATGTAACGGGGCTGTGCTATGAGACTCGTTTTCTATCTACAAGGTTGTGGTAACGGATGGAATGAATATACACTTGGGTCCAACTTTAGTCACACTTTTTATTTGCACCTTCTTGTTCACTATTTTTAAGTCACATCACAGTAAAAAGTCTTATGTTAGTGGATCAACTTCCCTAACTTCGCCAAAATTTAATTAAAGGTCTCTAAATACTTAGTGGATTCACTTTTACTGTTTCATGACGCGTACACATAAAAATACGTCCATCTACCTCGGAGATACCGACGCTAGTGAACTACTTTTTGGCGTTCTTTTGACGCAACACACCGCCTTTTTCATCTTCATCCGCGCAAATAGTTCTTTCTCGTTAGGGAAGCGGTCCCAATTATCATATCCTATTTTTATTATGGAACACAAACAATTCTAATATTTATACATATACACCAAAAAACGAATTACACTTTTAACAAACATTTACATGAGCGATTTTCTTTTGGGGTCTTCTAATATTCTGTCTCATATGCCCCTTGTTTTGTTTTTCAAGTTGTCACCTATATTAACAATCTTGAAACACAATACAATACTTCTCCCTACTCCTCTGATGCAATCACTTTGTACAATATTTTTTTTTTTTTCCTTTACAGTCTTCTTCGCTGTTTGTCTTTGTCTTTTGTTTTGGCATGGCACAGCATGTCTTTGTAAATTTCACATATTCAGTTACTACACAATACATGTCAATTATTATACACCACATATTCAGTTATTATACAATACATATTCAGTTATTGTACAACACATATTCAGTTCTTATACAACACATACTCAGTTATTGTACATTTGACATTGACACAAATATAATTTAAGTGTATCATGGTTTATTATGTGGCTTTTGACTTATGTTCCTTGTTATGAGGAGAGAAAAACAGGATACTAATTTTGAGCTAATGATTATAATCATATTTATGGCAATATTTTATTCACTTCTTTGCCTTCTTTGTCTTGTAAGCTTATTATGTATAGGCAGGTTGTTGAGTCGGTTCTTAAACTCTGATGTTACTAATGGTACCATTTTATTTTAATTGGGATCTTATTCATTATTATTTGGTTCAATATTTCTTCGAGCTTAGCATTGGCTATATCCATCTTAATTCATGGGCATTGCTTTTCTGATTATGGTTTTTCTTACTTCACTAATTGTCACTTCTTTGTCTCTTATTTCTATAAGAGAAAACTTCTATACTTATAATTATTCTGCAATTGTATTATTTTTCTTCACAATTCACCCTCGACATCTTTGTGTCGAAATATTATATCTTTGTCATCATAATTGATTCCTTTTTATTTTTGTCCCTGACATCCTTATGTCAAAAACACATTATTTTCCGTCGCTATAATTCATTTCTTTGATGACAATCAGTGTCCTCATCTGTCTTTGTTGACAATGCTCTTTGTGGTCGATATAGCCAATGACTATGTTGGTTTTCTTTCTTGTTGTAATTTCTAATCTGGACATAATTTTCTATAAGTAACCCATTAAAAATTGTTATTTTCCATCATTTCTACTATTCCTGCCTTACATATTTGTTGGCAAAGACTATTTGGTCCTTTCTTTGTATGGTTTTAATTTATTTTTATGGTATCTTCCTACCAACTTGCCATTTGTATTCTGTAGCTCATACGTGTGGTCACCCAGCTGTTTTGTTATGACCAGTGGTTCCATCTTTCTCTCTGTGTAGCCATCACGGTGTTGATGTCAATTGTTAACCTCTTGGGTATTGTGTTGGTCATCCACTCGGTTGGGATGAACTTAGTTGTTGTAATTTCCCTGAGTGTTGGTGGTGGTTGTTTCTGTATTCTGTGCAGCATCTGCCCTATTTGGCACATTTTCATCTACTTCCTGCTGTCTTATGTTGCCAGTGTACCATTGGTCTCTGCCCCTTTGGCGTGAACCTCTGTTGTATGATGGTCTTTGGTTGTTGAAGTATTCCCTACAGAATCGTATGTGATTCACTTGATGGGTACAGTCTCCTGGTCTTCCCCGATCATATCTATGCGTTCTGTATCTCGATTCACCCCTCGGTATTGTGTCGTGGTACCGCTGTCTTGTGTTCTCCATCCTCTCGCCATGATTATGTGGTTGTGGGAAATGGTGTGCCTCTCTCCCCCTTTCATGGGTGCTCCTAGTATTTCTATCTTCTCCCTCACTCTGGTTGTTCGTAGCCGTGCTCCGGTTTAAGATGGGTGAGTTTGGGTGACCGTTCCTATGTGTATGCTCATTAGGCCGACCATTTTGTGTTTCGAAGGCTGTTAGCAATTTATCATATCTGCAAAATCTACTGGCCTCGCAACAATTAACCCTGTTCTCACTGTGTCTGGGAAATGTCTTGTTATGCTGGTAATTAGTTCTGCTTCCGACAAGTTGGGGTCTAATAGCTTTCCTTTGTTGGCTACTTTCATAAAATAATCGACTAGCGATAATCCTTTGGTTGGATCATATCTACCTGTCGCTAGCTCTACCCTAATTTGGTTTTGTTTAGCTGGGCCCCAATACCTTGATAGGAATAAATTTCTGAATGAACTATACGACTCATGACCAGCTAGTGTTAACCTGAGCCATTCTAATGCCTTGTTTTTTAAGCTTTTCTTAACTATCATCATCCTAAGCTCATTTGGTATCCTTTTCACTTTAAAATACTCTTCCATCTCTTTAACAAAGAGTTTTGGATCGTCTCCCTTCTCCTCGTCAAATGTAGGTGGTGTGATTTCATGTAATATGCTGTTGGTGTAACATGTGTTATGTGTTGTGTGTTGTGTCATTGTTTGGTTGTGAACCTCTTTCTCTGTATGGTGAGTCAACATTTTGTACATTATTCAAATAACTCTCATCTTGTACATTACTTACATCTAAATCATCTTGCCTTTGTAGTGCATTCACAACATCATTTACATTAGCCAAACTTTCTTTCCCTCTTTTCATTTCTTCACAAATTGATATTAAATCATTCTTTATTTCTAAGTGACTTTGTTTCATATCATTTATAGCATCCTGTTGCAAATGCACCACATCAGTCATCGTCTTAATTTTAGGAATTACAATTTGTTCTACAGTTTCATTAATAATGTCTTTCTTTACTACCTCAATCTCTTTCCTTAATTCCTCAGTTATTTCTGCTTTTACATTTGTAATCTTACAGTCTACACTTGTATTACATTCTGTTATTTCATCTCTACATCTAGCAATTTCTCCTTCTAATACAATCTTATTTTCTCTCATTTCTGATTCTATTTTTCCCATCCTATCTCCTATGATTTCTATCCTAGCTTCTAAGGCTTCCTTTGTCTAATTTAAGTTTTTATGTACTAATTTTAAATTAGTTTCCATTACTTTCATATTTTCTTTACACTCGTGTCTTCCTAATTCTATTTTCTGTTCTAAGTTCTGTCTCACTTCCTCCATTTTCTGACCTATTTCTTCCTTATTCTGTTCCAGTTTCTGACCTAAACTTTGTTCTATGTCCTGTCTCAATTCTACGTTATTTTGTTCCATTTTCTGACCTAATTCTACCTTGTTTTGTTCCATTTTTTGCTCTAGTCTTTCAAACATGATCATCATTAACCTTTGGTCTTTGCTTATTGCTAGCTGTTCCTCACTTTCTGGTTCTATTTGATAACTAGGCCTATCTGCCCCTTCCCCCACTCCTGTTTCTATCTCTTTTCGCGACATTTTAGTTTCTTTATTCAATTCACTTAGGGTTAAAAGTCCCACTACTTTGCCGCTTCTCAGTAACATAAAAAAAATGAAAATAAACTGGATGTAAAAAGTAAAATTTTTTATCCTACTTTTTGTTTTTTCCGTTGCTTCGTCCAGTTATGTACGTCTCCTGGGCAGTTGGCTTCGCTGGATGATCTCCGGTGTTTTCCCGCGTTGATTATCCGTGCATCGGTGTTTTGATGTATCGTTGATTATCCATTCATCGTTGTACTGATGTCGATATCAAACGATGATGTTATGGCGTCTTCTTTCCCTTTTGGCGTGATGATATGGCGTCACTTGATGTTTATCGTGAGTTCAATTCCCGTAATTTGCATTCCATCCTAAATACGAGTTCCACGTTGGGCAAGCCATTTTGGTGCTGTTTTTAATGAAATGGGCTGAGCTATGAGACTCGTTTTCTATCTACAAGGTCGTGGTAACGGATGGAATGAATATACACTTGGGTCCAACTTTAGTCACACTTTTTATTTGCACCTTCTTGTTCACTATTTTTAAGTCACATCACAGTAAAAAGTCTTATGTTAGTGGATCAACTTCCCTAACTTCGCCAAAATTTAATTAAAGGTCTCTAAATACTTAGTGGATTCACTTTTACTGTTTCATGACGCGTACACATAAAAATATGTCCATCTACCTCGGAGATACCGACGCTAGTGAACTACTTTTTGGCGTCCTTTTGATGCAACACACTGCCTTTTTCATCTTCATCCGCGGTATTCATCCTCGCAAATAGTTCTTTCTCGTTAGGGAAGCGATCCCAATTATCGTCTCCTATTTTTATTATGGAACACAAACAATTCTAATATTTATACATATACACCAAAAAATGAATTACACTTTTAACAAACATTTACATGAACGATTTTCTTTTGGGGTCTTCTAATATTCTGTCTCACATCCTAAACTACCCTTTATATGGAAAATGTTAATTTTCTTGAATATGGTCAATAATTTTGATTAAAATGTGATATGTTTGAGATATTTTTATAGTAATGAAATTTATATTTTGTATTTTATGGCTGTAGACTATGTAGTCCTGTTTACTCTGAATGATTTTTGCGTAACTGGTATAATGTAACAGATGAATCAAGTCTTAATATAGCATAATGACATTTTTCAGAATCAGCATGCTTTACGTGGCAGTTAATTCTGAATTTCAACCGAAAATATGTGAAAAAGAAAACAAACATACAATGAAAGATTGTTATGCATGACCTTACATCTTTTCACTTTTTCACTTTTTGCTTTAGATGCTTAGTGTCTCACACACCTACTTAAGTCCATGCAGAATCACCAGCATTCATTACTAAACAAGAATAAGAGAAAAACACATTTTTAATGTTTATATAGAAGGGAAAAGAAGAAGAATAAGAGTAATACATTTTTCTATTTCAGGGTTCATGATAATATACATATGTCAATTAGGTACTCACTTATGGTTGGATCACGCTTTCCATCCACATTACATCTGCTCCATTGTGCGAGAGTATGAATGGCCACAAAATTTGCTCCGTATTCACAGTTTGGATTTGTAAGGACCCCACGAAGCTTAGGTATAAGATCTGGAGATCTTCCTGAATATGGTCCTAAAAACACCCGCTTCTGATCATAATCATTAGCATGAAGATTATCCCATATTACTGGTGGTCGCCTCAGAACATCTGTTATTTCTTCAATAGACTCAACAGTTAGCAGTCTTGATATGACTTTTGGCCCTGAACAAAAAAAAGTTAAGTTATTCCCCAACTACAAGGAATACAAAAGTTTTTATTCACATTTATATAAGCTGAGTTCTTATCCTGCTTGTTTTTTTGTAATATTCAAAAGACTATTTCATCAACTTCTAAATATACATTCTACATTCACACATTCTAGCTTACAGTGAACGCACTACAACAGCAGTAGAAACTATCTCCACCAAAATATCAATATATCAAAACTCTATGATCTACTGCATAACTATAGCTCAGTGCAACAGACACTAGAGAGGTAGAACTGGAACTTAAAAATTCAATGCCACAGCTGGGAGTTGAACCACAGACCTTCCGCTTACCAGGTGGGTGCCTCAAACATTGCCCACACACGGTTTGTGTGTTTAAAAACACCAACAGTAAGTTTGTTGGCATAAATAAATAATAGACACTAGAGAACTTACAATAGGCACTATCATAAGTTAAAAATATGCATCAATACAGGTACCATCAGTAATGACAAGCATTCAATTAGGCACTATTATTCATTTACCACTTAAAAACACATTTTGACATGACAGAACTGTATAGAAGTATCAGATAGTCATGTACCATATGTATATTAAATTTACTTACTTTCACTATTCTCTAAATGAAATGTAAATTGATATTATTTCTTTAAATATGCACTCTTCAGTTACTTTGTAAACTATATTATCAAATTTTAGGTAATTTTTTTTTAATACATCTTATACTCACACTGGATTGTAATTATGAGTATTACATATTATTGTTAAAAGACTACTGCTCCAATTGCAATAAAATAGATCTAGTCTTTTCAGGGCAATATTGTGGAGAAGTAGAAAACAATAAAGGTATTGTACTAAATAAAACAAGTTGATACTTTTAATGTTTCTCAGTCATATCAATGAATATTTATTGTATGCTTTGTGCCAAGTAGCCAATATTATGTTATCCATGAAGGGAAACAATGCAACGGATAGTAAGCAAAGGAATGCCAGTATCAAACTTCCTCAGGCATGTTGTCAGCAATGGTTTATTTTATTGACTCTAGAGTGTGAAATATTCATTGCATACTAAGGTTAACATCACATCAACAAATAATATTAACAAATAACCAACAATAATGAAAGTAATGAATTTCAATAACCAAAAACCTTAATAAAAGTTCCCATTATAAGAAAATGCCAAAATAGGGTGTTAAGCTACAAAAATATGCACATTATGAAAATGGGCAATTATAGACACTAGAACGTAAGTATATTTTACTCCAGTAAGCATGGAACAGATTATACCACAAGAGCAAAAAACCGCTGTTGTGTTTTGCTGTCCAGAGATAGAAATCGTAGAGGGTTAGGCTAAGAAACCACGAATCTCCTTTAGTAATTCTGTCCTGAAACACACTTTCAATTGTTCTCATCGAAAGATTGGCTGTAGGAGCTGTTGCAGTCTTGTTAAAAAAAGGCAAAATCACATTCTCTGTCTGTTAATTAAAGAGGGGTAAAATTGTATTAACGTATGTACCGGTGCCAACTACTGTCTCGAAAAAAACTGGCCTCGTACCTCAGAACTAATATTGTTCATGAAGTAACCCTTCACAATGCAAAATTTAGTGTATGTTGCACCATTAGTGGAGAAAGGTTTCTCAGAATTCCAATAAGTGATATCTATCTCTGGAGTAACTTAAAACAAAGTGTACAAGACAAATGCACATATACTAGAAGAATCAAAACAAAATATGTGCAAGAAATTGCCCACATTTCTCAACGTGAACTATGGCGAGTGATGGATAGTTCCCTAAAGACGTGCCCAAAATATATATATGGACGATGGTGACCAGTTTCAGCATCTTCTTTCATAAAGTTGGTCAGTAGAGCCTTTAGAAGTAGTTTTAAAAATGTTGTATGGTTTCATCCATGCCTTTCTATGATAGTGATGGATGGCAATTAACGCCGAGGATGCAGACAGGCAAAACATCGCACAGCCTGTTCTGTGGTTTTTTGCTCTTCTGGTATATACAAAGCCCACTATTCAAAACAAAGGAACAAAATACTTAACATCTTCTCTATGAGGAAAGTTTTTGAAAACCTGACATCTGTCCATCTTCTCAATATATTAGTAAATTTGAAGCTGCTTAAATGATATTACTGTAACTAGGCTTACCTGTCCACATGATATCAATTTCTGGGGCAAGTTTTGAGCCAAGTGTATTAAGATACTCTGAATTCTGAACATTAGGAGTTGCTCGTGCTGCACAATATTGTGTAGGACATAGCATAAATCGAGGCTGCCCTAAGTGTTGAAAAACTTCATTGCTTACAGATACCTATGTAAAGAAAGAATACCTATTTAATATTACCACATACAACTTTATTATATGTACACATGTTCATCCACAAGTAATTTGTATGGCAATCTTTGGGTAAAGAATGAGTTAGTGTTTTATAAGGATTGTTACAGTGTTAGCTCAATGTATAGGTTTGTAACATTTTTATGGTACACTGGTCTGTTATTGAACATTTATTGCTTTATACGAGACATATTATAGAATTATTGATATCCCTATATTTTGTTTGTAATGAAAATATCTAACATGTGGTATTTAAATCAAACTCCTAAGAGCCATTTTCAAGAAAATCAAACAGTTTCCAAGTAAACGGTAGTTTAGAATGGGGGGATTTTCTTGAAAATAATCCTTGGGTCACATTTTTAGAAGATGCTGAACATAATACCAAATTTGGAATCTAACCACCTTCCTGTTTTTAGGCTCTCACGCATGCATACTTGCAAGCATGTACAAAACCTTTTCTAAAAATGGCTTTATTGGATTTAGGAAGCCTCAAAATGTCTATTTCTCTGTATTCTCGGTATCTAATTTTTGGGTGCAATTATTTTATTATTAAATCTGACCTTATATAAAGGTTTGCCATGTGACACAAAATAGCTTTCATGTGTTTGAAATGGATACATAATAAGGTTAATAAAAAAAAACAGAGAAAGCACAGAGAAAGTAAAAATGAAGAAGTACTTGCTGAATCCACAAGTGACAATTTTTTGGTATTCAACAGCACCAATGCTGGAAAATAACCGTAGTTCTGTTAGTCCAACCTCTTTCTAAATCAATACAAAAGAAAACAATTAGTGTGAAATCTTTAGTGATTGCTTCTGATATGTCCTGGTTTGTTTCAGACTGAGATTTGACCTTCAACTTCCTTACATATGCTCACTCAGCACTGAAAAAGACAGTGAACAATTTGCAGGATGACTTGACTGAAGTGGGCCAACCTCCAAATACTTTCATATAAACAAGCCATCATGGTGTGCTACAGAATGTTGGACATGAAAAGACCTGTGAATATTTAGATCTGTTTCTCATTTTATAAACATTATTTCAAATACAAAGGAACAAAGACAGGTGGTGCTAGGGCATTTGCCTATCACCAAGGTGGCCCAAGTTGATAGGTGCAAGAGAGAGAGACACACCCACCCACACCCACAATATAACCTCATCAACACAAATCCGAAGGGACCGAAAATCAGGAGTTCTTACAAAAATGTGTGTTTTTGACCATCCACCTTGCATGATGTAAAGCTCCAGGTGGCCTTACTTTTAGACTGAAGTCCACAGTTGTCCCCAGAAACATAACACACAATTCAATGAGTTCACAGTAATCATTAGGGCTCAGAAGTTCATGCCCTAAAAAACACTGAAATATTGCTCTTAAAAACTTGAAAATATGCCAAGAAATATGCACTATTTAATTAAAACAATGTCCCTTTGCAGTAGACAAGACGAGTTAGTATAAATAACAAATAAAGTTACCTTATTCCTTAGAGGTTGAAGCAGAAGTGGTCCCGCTGCTAGTATTAACTGGTAAATTGCAGTTCACAACCAACACTTTGCAGAAATTGTTGACAACCGTCTGTTGTCTCGCAAAACACTTTTGTAACATGAAAAACTTCTCTCTACGTCACAAGATATCATCGGGGCATATTTAAATTATGTTAACTACTTCACAGAGAGAGTCAAGTCTCTTGGTGTGACAGATGGTTTTCTTTTGAGGACGTCTCGAATATCACACATCTGTTTATAACCAGAATTTTTTGAAATTACATAATTCCCTTTGTCTTTCACTTTTTGTCCTATGCTACCAGGGACCGAACTTAGATCACATATTGTTTTTACAAAGACAGTAAGTGATTCATGCAAAGGAGATCCTACAGCTTCCAATGCCGGTATGGCTGTTGGTAAGAAAGAAAAATGGGCAGATATGAAACTAAGATCCTCTTTTAAACCAGCACCTGACAGAATATTTTGCTCAGTTTCTATTGATGAAGCATCTTTCAAGTCCAATGAATTAACAACCTCCGACTATTTCTATGTGCTCAGCATAAATATAAAACTGCATCGACCAATGTTCCCCATCGAGCTAACACTGGTGCAGGAAGTCGGATATTAGGTGCTGTTGATCTAAACAACTTAACTCTGTTAGGAGATTTAAGAAAAATTCTTTTTGTACTGAACATAAATCTATCTACCAATGGGAAAGAATCATGCATTGTCTCAGAAATGCGATGAACAGCGTGTGCCAAACAAGTTATAGGAATTAAGTTAGGAAAAATACCTTTCAGAGTTTGTCCTGCTTTTACCAACTAAGGTCCTGCATCAGTAACAAATAAAAGTAATCGGTTGTATTTGATTCCAAATAGCCATAGTAATTTCAAAGAGCCCATCACAAACTGGGTCACAGTTACATTGTCAGTGGCCGAAAATTTGCACACATTAAGAAGATAAGGTGTAGTCTTTTGTTCATTATTTAAAGCACCCACGATTATATTAGCAATAGAACGGCACTCAAAATCAGGGATTTCATCAACAGACAACCACACAAACTGATCCGCTATTCATTGTGTATATTTGACAATACGTTATTGTAAGAATGTGCTACATAAGTCTTACGCAGTGTACCTTCTTCAGGGACATGTTATCGAGAGTACTTGGCAAGAAAGTTTTTAAATGTCGGATTACTAATGTTGAACAAGAAAATATCAGCAGCTAAAAATGTTGGCTGCAAGTCATAGGAAAATTCAGTAATCCTACTTTCTAAACACTCTACTAGTGTTTTTGAACAAGTTTTTTGTTTGCGAGTTTTCTGATTAAATTCTCCTTATGTTTTGCTGTGTTTATGAGCTGAACAATTTTAAATCTTTTCTCACTCCCAATATTTTTCTCACATGCTCCACAAAACAGTGCCCTATTATCTGTAGATATTAAATCACCTGAAAACTCTTTCTGTAAATTAATTAATCTAGCACTTGAAGTTGGTTTTATTTTTGGCATTTTAAGAGCTTTTTAACATTATATACACTTAATTTAATTTGGTGGAAACCAGTTCAAACACTGTTACGTTTGAAGACCACAACACAACTACTGGTGGGCGGGCAAGCGTTGCTATAGTCGTGCTGCTCAAAAGGTTGACGTGCACTTTATCTTTGTTAATATGAACCTCTCAGTTAACGCACTGGTTATTCTCTATGCACATACATATAATGAAAGGATGGAAACAGGGGATTCACTGCATGACAACATGACTCAGCATTAGTTCTCACAATCTCGTGAGTTGCATCATTATGAGCAATACTACCAATATGAAAAATATTATCCAGATTGAAAAAAAAATAACAATAAAAAACCATGAAAATCATTAAAATATGCAATATAGGGGCTATAATATTGAAGTAGTATGCATTTATCAAAATCGAGAAAATATGCAGTTATATGCACCATAAAATCATGTCCAAATAACTGAAAATTCCATAATTTGTGCACAGAATGTAAAAGCATACATTTTTAACAACTATGAAAAAACATGCAAATTCATGAACTTCCTAGCCTTAGTAATCATTCTTCATGTGTGTGATTTTTTTTTTTTTTTTTTTTTTGGTAATTTTAGGACAAAATTGCTTCAGTCAGTTCGGTTGTTTCTTAGGACGAATCATTGATAATTTCCAAAACAATGAACTGCTATCACCTTTCCTCTTCCTCACCTCCTCTTTATAACTCTAATCCTCCACCTTTCCTCTTTTGCTGTCAGCTTCCAGTCAACACCAAGCCTCTTTGGCCAGGCTCTCGTTGATATAATAGAAAGAGTTTATCCCCTTCTGTTTTTATCAGTTCAAAGCATTAGCATGGGCAACATCTAACAAATTATTTAGAGTTGGAGAAAACATCCTTGGTGTTTTTCTTACGAGCACTTCTTTTGAAGATTGCACCATTCTAAATACAGTTTCTTTGTTTCTAAGTTCCTTTGGGTAGTAAAATATAGCTCCTGTGGAAATCCTAGCCTTTTCCCAAAATATTACACATTCACGCATAACTAAATTAGCACTTTCACTGGTAATCAATTTCACTTTGCATATGCTATAAAACAAGGCTGACATACACTGTTGATTATATGGTAATTTATGTCCATTGATTTGGTGCGTAACTTCACATGCTAAATAAATAACTGTTGGTACTTCTTAATCTAACTGCTATGATATAAATAAACATTTATAACATTACCCAATGGAAACTGAGGCTCAACTGAAGGTGGACAGTATAGCAGCAGTCGAGCACATGCATAAGCAGGAATAAGCAAAATGATGCAACTTCTCTGCCATTGCAGCACGGGTTCCTCTTGCTCAATTTCAACAAAATAGTATTGAAATTCTTAAAACAAAATGCAAAAAATCAAAGGGTATGTGTGAAGAAATACGAAATTCAGAAAATAAGGACCATCCTAATGTACATGCACAGTAGTCGAGTAATGCGTAACACACCACAGTATCAATTACTTTCCACTACTATAGACCACTATAAAGTGATTGTACAAGTAAAAATACTCCCAAATTACATTATTTTCACGGACAAAACTCAAGCATGGTTTGCTGATTAAAATATATTTTAATTTCATAACCAACAGTAACTATAGCGTCTGTAAACCCAACAGTGACATCGGATGTTGAAGCAAATCGTTCTAAACTGTCCAAGGCAGTAAACATCTGATGGGAGCCAGCTAACAGAACTGAAATCTTCGATTTGTATACTTTTGGCAATCTCATTTGTTTTTGACTGAATCATGCACATGATTGAACCATTCTAGCAGTATTGTCTCAATGTCTTCATACTTAGTGGTATGAAGTCGCTGAGATTTGTTTCTGGAACCTGCAGCATTAATGACTCTTAATTCTTATCGTAGATAAGGTAGATTTGGGAATTGCAAACTGCTCTGCAATTGCTGTTTTCTTAGCACCACAGTTCACTTCTTACATGTGGTAGCATTTGAAGATTTTTTCAGTATTTACTAGATGCAATATTAACCGGGCTTGTGGGCCGTGGTCTATTGGGTTCCTTCTTCTTCCCAAATGTTTCGTCTGCGACTACGGCGGACATCTTCAGTGGCGGCGAGGTCGAAGTTTCCTAGTGGAGATCTCAGCACTGACTGCTGAGATTGCACATTGTTGAATGTGGTGCAGACTTTTATAATTAAGCTTCGTTGGGTCTTTGAGCCTTTGAAATCTTTGTGATCTCGGGTCGTGGTAACGGATGGAATGAAAAATCACACGATGTTTCTTCACCATAATGTATTATTTTATTAACACTTTTTCTATATTTTACATTAAATTAAATCCTTCTAGCACCGTTTTAAATGATTCAAAACCTTTCCACTTTTTCATTTAGTGGAACTAATGCTTGATGAAAGTCTGGTAAACGTTCTACAATGTTCACATGTTACATCAACACGTACTTACACCTTGAATATACACACGATAGTGAAAGGATTATGGCGTCACCTCACGTAACACTACCTTTCTCGTATACATCCGCATATGCGTCCATCAAATAGTTCCTTCTTGTTAGGGAAGTGATCCCTAACCATTCTCCCTTCGCTTTTATTATGGAACACATATAATTCTAATATTTATACATATATATAAAAATTAAATATGGAAATATTTGTAACGTCTTTAAACAAACTTAGTTGTTTGTAACAATGAACATTATTAACACGTTTTCGTCATTTAACCATCTCATACCAACATCGAAAAACAAATTACACTTTTAACAAATATTCACATAAACGATTTTCTTTTGGGGTCTTCTAATATTCTATCTCAAATGTATGAGTCATTCCACGTCAAATCGCACAAAATACGGTAAAAATTGACCTCAATATCTCAGATTTTCTTGAAAAATTCTTTTTTGTGTCTTGGAACAAAATACATTTGACCCATGTTTCTTCGTTTTATAAAAAAAAATTTATATTGGTAGATATAATTTTTTAAATGTCCCAAAAATCGTGCGCTCCTCAGCCTTCGATCAATCATAACCTCCGACTGTAATCGAGCAAATTAACTGATCTTTGGCTCAAATTAAAGATAAATCGCAGTATTCTGTGAGGTATGTATTAGAAAATTTTATTATTATTAATATTATATTTTATACAATTAAATTTTTAAACTTAGATAATAAAACAAACTTGACCATTTAAAAATCTGGAAAAAAAAGAAAAAAAAAAAAACCTAAAAATACACTGATGTTTATTCAAAATTCTCAGAAAAAATCAGAATGGAGTCTTTAATAATTCAGTTGTTATTAACTTACAAATCACTGCAGTGGACTCGTGTGACAGCGGTGATGGCTACCATAACCTTGCACAATTGTCACCCTCCATTACGGCAACTGTTCACTGCTTGAGGTTCCATGAACCTCAACAATACAACACTGCTAGCTGGCACTATTATATGTACACTATTAGCATCTTCAAAATGTTTTTAAAATATGCATTTTAAACTGATGTTTACATACAACACAAAACTTTAAATTTCTACTCGTCTACCTCCTTCTTCGAAAGAAAATTGTTTCATAAAGCTTTAGTTTTTGACAAAGGAATGAAGGAGTGTAATTTTAAAGCATAGCTGGACCCACGTTCTTGGCCCCTGACCTTGACTGGAAGTCCTGTAGGCGAACCATAGCTTGTGTCTGTTTCATCAGCTCATATTGTATAATTCTGCAAATAAAATCATGCACTACAAGGAGAGGGAAGGGGAAGGTCATGATGCCTGGCTGATCTGAGACAGTCCTTGCTAATTCACAGGTGCTTTTTAGTGCAGCGTGGAGTTGAAGACATAGATCTTTGCAATAAGGAGTGAATATAGTGAATTTGTGAGACATTGATCATAGGTAAATCAATTATGTCAGCTATACGTTCTAAATTAGGGACCAAAACATTACACAGTCAGAGCAGAGAAATTGTTTCAAATGTATGTCCGTACACGAGGAAAGAAGCTAAACGCAAAGAACGGCTTACATTAGAAGACTTTTTCAAAAAAATTAAAAAAGTTCAAAAGTGCATATCAGATGACACAGGAGTATCAGAAAGAAGTACATTGTGGACACATTTTTCTGCATGGACTGTACTGCCTTAGTAAGAAGTCCTGTGGATAGCATATGAAGCTGACACACCAATTCGCATGCTGTCTGCAGTCACCTGGCTTGGTACTCGCTTTCAAGCTTTACATATGCTTCCTCCACAGTGAATTCAGCTGTACAAATGGATCACTTCCTGTCCTCCGTGAGCACTTGCAGGCCTCCAGAAAAAAAATTGTAGCAAATGCATGTATCTTCCTTTCATAGAAGTTTGAAAACAGTGTTGTAAGTTCATTGAACTGCCACCAGAAGAAACACCATAAGAAGCATCACCATCTGCACCACGAAACACCATGGAAACCCAGTTATTGTCCGGTTGATAATGGAGGAAAGTTAACCTTCGAAACGCATCCCGGAAAAATATGTTGTAAGTGTTGTTCAGTGTTATTAATTAACTCACCTTTTAAATTAAAAATGCACTTATGCTCGCTCCATAGATTTTAATATCATATTTTATAGATAAAATGTCAGGGAATACATGTGCATTTTTTTTTAGATTTTTAACACCGATTTAAATTTGATTTTTGATTTTACAAAATATATGATCAATAAAACTGTCCAAAATTTGTGTGTAATAATGATTGATTGAAAGTTGTTAAAAGTGTTGTATTTAACCTTTCCAGTGTGCCAAACCCCAACTCTCAGCTCTATATGGCCTTAGAGTAACAAGCGATTTTATATTACGGTGCGCAGAGAAATTGCATAATTTCTAATAGCCATAACTAAGCAAGTAATTTAAAAATACGGAAATAAAAAGATACAGGTCTCCTTATTTGATGCCTGTTATTCATAAAAAAATTTGAACCTCCTACGAAAAAGTCATGTTTTACGGGTGTGCGATTTGAGGTGCATTGACCCTTATTTAAATGTACTGTATACGTTTATTGTTGGGGTAATATTGCAGCTGCCGACCTACAATACATTAAAAATGAGTCAACAATGGGTAGTTAACTTTGCAGTTACATTTCTTGCATTCATTTCAGAAGAAATTAACACTTGAAAATACTGTAACATCGCAAATTTGGATTACAATCAAATTTATTTACACTATGGACTGAAAGAGTTCACAATTTGCCTGTCCAAAATTCATGTTAAGTGATAAAACTTCCCATAAGAACCTATGTATTCCTGCCGGGGTCAATATTTTTTTTCGTGTTAACAGTGAGAAGCAAGTTTGCACTAATGATGTTATACTGTATATATAAATTTACCTCAGTTACAATACTGTTAAAATCACTTATACATACTCACAAATGCAAATGATCCAAGACAGTCTATTTGTGTGCCAGACACAGTGACTATCAATACTCTCTGCATGTTGGAAATATAGACTTGTGAAAACTATGCTGCAACATGACGTGGGACTTAAGATGTATTCTGCTCTCCTAATGCCCTTTATCATTTTTTTTCTATGGCTGTACTAGTGCTATGAATTTCTAGAGTATAGGAAGCTATTGTAATTTGTTTTAACAGATACATTAGCACTCTAATTTGATTTCCTGAAATGTGATAAATATAGTTTACCGTTGTTGTTCAGAGTTTTTCGAGATGCAAAATGCCATGTGAAAGAAAAGAAACAGAAGGAAAACAAGGCAAGGTTAGTGTAGTGCTGGGATGACTCACACAGCAAAGGTGGAAGTTGTTTGCTCGTACCAATTATAGGCTTCCTCCCATGTACTCCATTTTTGACTATGTTGCAAATTCTGCTGTAAGCAGAGCACCTGTTATCAGTAACTGCATGCTTTAGTCCATGTGATGCTAGTTTTTGGATGATTTACTGCATAATCCTTGTTATAGTTATTAGAGTTGACTTAGTGTTATGAGTAGTGATTTTTCAGAATTGTTTGCATTTTACAAAGAATAGCATATGTATACATATTAGGCAACAGTTGCTTCTCTTGGTCACACTAAATGTCTATGTCGGAGATACAGTAACAGTACTATAAAAGAATTCCAAATATAATTTATTTCCAAATAACCAAATAATGATACAATGTCATTTACCTGAGCATGTGCAAATGACTGGAAAACCTCTTTGTCTGCTTCAGACATTTCTGGCTCAATGTCATCAAAAAGGAGAGCAAATGCAGTGCAGCCAAACTGAGACACTTGCTCCAATTTGCGTTTAAGAGCTGCAACTTCTTTCGCACTTGAATAGGTAATATCCAGCCCAGGTGAAAGAGCATAATAGAAGCTAATGCCATTTTCCCGTGCTGAGGATATTAGACCTGTAATAACATATTGCACATAAGATCAGAAAAAGTTTAAGCAACTTAAATTCTCTCACATTAAATAACACCAAAAGCAGTAAAAACAATATGCCAAACTGAATATAACTTTTTATACCTTAAACACAAGTCAGATTTTATATTTAAACAACTAAATTTTAAATTTAAATACAAAATTTCTCCTCAAAATCATTAAGTATGTATAAAGGCTGGTTCACAACCAACGACAATGGGAACCATAAGTGGAACGGGAGACTTGAAGAGACTTGAAATGTATGTATTAAAATGGGAGTGTTCACAACCGCTGGCAAACTTTCCCAGGTTCTGGAAACGGAGAGAAGACTTGTCCAAGAGGTGTTCCTGTTAATGGGCACAGCATATTAGATCTATTAAGTGCATATTAAACACTTCTTTCTTCAAGGTGGCTGTGATGTAAACAGCCGCTAGAGCTCTCGCTAGTCACAATTCTGGAAAAGTAAAACTGGAAAGAAATTTAGCAGTGCATCTCTCACTTTCACAAATTGGTTAGCATTGGTTGTGTGGGCGTACAGTTTGGCTAGTACTTTTTAAGTTTATTGCTTTTCCGCATTTATATTATACATTGTTTTATTCTACAAACTTTTGGATTATTATTGTTATTTTAATTATTCATATAGTTTTCATTTTTATTTTGTTATATATTATATTTGTTTATCTGCATCAATGGAGCAAAACTTGATTAAGTGCTCATTTTGAGTGTGCAGGAAAATGAGCACTTATATAATAAAAAGTTATCAAATTATAAGAATGAACATATGAAGAACATGTGGCAATACATAATAGCTTCACATTTAGATCTTCACTTTGTCAAACTTTGGCATTCCTTGACCTATTTTTATGTTGGCTGCATTGAAGAGTAGGTCAAAATTTTTTCATTGGCCAAAAGAAATGATACCCCAAAGCTCAATATACAATATCCATTCCTGTTGTCATCATTAACAGGTGGTTTTGAACCACCATTAAGACCATATATACATTAATCTCTTCTTATTGAGATATGTGCCTACTGATTGGTAACTCAATGGTGCTGTGTGTTCAATCATTTTTGCTGAGATGGAATATGATTAAGCCTTTGGGCTTAACCAGTCTATCTCCAGATTTTTTACATAAGCTCACACAAATTCTAATAATAATTAGTGCAAGTTAGGTACAGTAAACCCACATATTTTAATTCAGAGAGTGATCCACTAGTGTTTGTATTACACGTGGCACCAACAGCCATCCTTCGACAAATTTCCCAATGATTCAAATCCTGAGAGAAAAACCGTTACCAGCTATTTCTCAGTAAGATATTAGATAAGGAAGCCCATTATGCGGGGATTAGGATGAACTTAACGTAAAGTGACTTAACATGACAGAATGTAACATGAAGTAAGAAATTTAAGGACTATTAGGATGCACTTAACTTCACATAATGGCAATGATTCTGATTGGTTATTCTTCTACTCGAATATTGGAAGCAGCTCTCTTTTTCTAACCAGATGTTATATTTTCCAAAAATGAAAAGAAACAAAATGTGTGAAGTGAAAGCATTTTTAAACGGCAAATCAAGTACTATGGAAATTGCCTACTTTAGGAGCTAAACAAAGGAAACCGAGAAAGAGTTGTGATACAAATAATTACATAGAAAAGCACCATTTGTTCCTGCATGGCACTACTCGCTGACTGGTTCAAATTACTAATGTGACCTCCAAACTTGTAACATGAAGAAAAGGTTTAAGAGGTAGAACTGGAACTTAAAAATTCAATGCCACAACTGGGATTTGAACCACAGGCCTTCCGCTTGCCGGGCGGACGCTCTAACCACTGAGCTATTGTGACAAACTGCCAGAATGGCATTAAATTCTCAAGCCAGTACCTCTTAAACTTTGCCCACACACGGCTTGTGTGTTTAAAAACACCAACAGTAAGTTTGTTGGCATAAATAAATAATAATTACCATGTGAAGGTTATTTAATCCTGGGATGTAAAGTACTTACAATAGTAAGTCACCATTGGGGTAATTGTTTCTGATGTGAGACTGCCTTTGTGGTTTACCAGGAGAAATACGAACTGGCTTGAGAATTTAATGCCATTCTGGCAGTTTGTCACAATAGCTCAGTGGTTAGAGCGTCCGCCCGGCAAGGGGAAGGTCTGTGGTTCAAATCCCAGTTGTGGCATTGAATTTTTAAGTTCCAGTTCTACCTCTTAAACTTTGCCCACACACGGCTTGTGTGTTTAAAAACACCAACAGTAAGTTTGTTGGCATAAATAAATAATAATGAAGAAAAGGTTTAGCACTGCCAACTCTTATGTTATGTCATGTTAAGTTGACCCTATATAGCTTCATTTAATGTGTGTCAGACTTTCCTGTTACGTCACATTATGCTAAGCTCATCATAATCTCAGCATTAAGTGGCAATTTTATTGTTAAATGCGATCAATGCACTGATGATTTTAAACACACTAGGTTTGAGAGGCAGAAACAGGGCTGAAAAATTTAATGCCATAGCCAGGATCTGAACCATGGATCTTCCATTTCACAGGGCTTCCTTATCTAATAACCCAGGACATAAGTGCTCACGATTGTAAGTCGCCTATGGGGCAAATTCTCAGATGTGAGATTCCCTATAGGTCTGCCGGAAAAATATAAAAATTGGTTGAAGAATTAATGTCATGGCAGCAAGGTGCCATGGTAGCTTAGTGGTTAGAGCAGCCGATTGTGAAGCAGATGATGCATGGTTCAAATCCTAGCTATGTCATTGAATTTTTCAATCCTGATCCTACCTCTCAAACCTAGTGTGTTAAAACCATCAATGCATTTATTGTATTTATAAAAAAATCTGACGTGTTGCACTCACATGACCTTCTCTACTCTTGTACTAACCGTTCATACAAACTCTTATCCCTATATCTTTTTCGCGTTAGTTGAGATAAACACTTGTACAAAGTATCTTATTGCTTTTTTCCTTGTACGTGCAAGGGGAATATTAGAATACAATTGGCTCTGAGCAATAGTAAAATTTTTTAAAGCTTTGAGATCCCATTCTCTTTGCACGCTTAACATATAAAGAAATTAACAACTTTGTTCCATAAGGAAATAATGAAGCCATTAACAGTGAAGCAACTATGTTTCATTTCACGAAAGTTTTAAGTTTTCTGACTCTGACACAAATAACAAGGAATATCTGAAATGGTTCACTCCACAAAAAATTTAAACCTAAATTGTGTGTTTTAGTGAGATCTACATTTTTTGTATAGTAAGATTTTGTCTATCTCTTATGGCTTACGAGTTATTCCAAAGTCATCTAGAGTAAACAGGACTACATGGGCTATAGCCAGAAAATTCAAAATATACATTTTATATTTCATACAAATGTATGTGGTATTTTACATGTGGTACATGTGGTATTTTAATCAAAATCGTTAGAGCCGTTTTCAAGAAAATAAACAATTTCTAAACATTTTCCACGTAAAGGGTAGTTTACGGTGGGCCTATTTTCTTCAAAATCTTCATGCCGCATCCTCGAAATACATTAAAGTTATATACCAACTTTGGTTTTTAACTGACTTTTCGTTTTTGAGTTGTGCTGTCCACAGACGGTCTCAAAACATATATTTCCAGTGAAATCTCGACATCAAATTTTTGGGTGGAACACAATACTTCCTCTATGAAGTGCGTTCAAGTTATAGCACCTCCTAACTTTTTTTTTTTTAAGGACTGGAACCAGATAGAAGCTTCTGGTTTGTTTTAAAATACACATGGACTCTTTGTGAATATGTGAAGGAGGTGGCAACACTGAACAGTGCATAGAACTCTAGTAGCAGCAACGAGAGTTAGGGCTGTTTTTGATACTTAAAATGGCGACGTTTTCATTGCAAGAACAGCGTGTAATCATTCATTTTCTCCATTTTCATAGGTGTGACACCTATTGAAATTCATCGCCAGTTGAGTGAGGCATGTGGTGATGGTACCATGGATGTGTCTACTGTGCATTCCTGGGAGCGAGAATTCAATGAAGGCAGAACATCATGTGGCAACAAACCAGGACAGTCACGGCCTAGCACCAGCCGGTCTGACGATATGATCCAGCGAGTGGAGAATGTTTTGGAGGATCACCGATTGAGTAGTGCAGACATCGCCTCAAAAATTGGCATTTCAGTGGGATCTGTGCACACAATCCTGCATGAAGATCTGAAAATGCAAAAAGTGTCTTCCAGGTGGCTGCCACGAAGTTGATGGATGATCACATGCTGCGCGCGTGGCAAATTGTCAGGCAATGTTGATGTGTGATGACGGCATGAATGGAACTTTCTGTCAATCGATTGTGACAATGGATGAGCCATGGATGCCCTTTTTCACCCCTGAAGCGACGCGCCAGTCAGCTCAATGGAAGCACGTAGACTCACCGCCACCAAATATCTTTTGGGTGAGTGCCAGTGCTGACAAAACGATGGTGGCCATCTTCTGTGACAGCAGTGGTGTAATCCTTATTCACTGCATTCCAAAGAGCACTACAGTGACAGCTGTATCCTACCAAAATGTTTTGAAGAATAAACTCCTCCCAGCATTGTGTGAAAAAGGGCGGAAAATGGATGTGTGCTCTTTCATCAAGACAACGCACCAGTCCATCAGGCGAACATGACACAGGGGTTTCTTCGTGACAACTTTGAAGTGATTGCTCATGCTCCTTACTCACTTGATCTGGCTCCTAGCGACTTTTGGCTGTTTCCCACGGTGAAAGACACTCTCCGTGGTCGTAGATTCACTAATCGTGCCACTATTGCCACAGCGATTTTCCAGAGGTCAAAACACACTCCCAAAGAAGCGTTTGCAGCAGCCATAGAATCATGACGTCGATGTTGTGAAAAATATGTACGGCTAGAGAGAGATTACGTTGAGAAGTGACACTAGTTTCACATTTTTCCTGTGATTACTTTGTGACAAGAAAAATAGGAGGTGCTATAACTTGAATGCATTGTGTACTTACCAGTAGAGATAAAAAATCAATACCAACTATTGACTAGAATGAGTTCATTATATTGTATTCCATTAGAAAATTTGTTGAAGTAAGTGATGTAATGTAGACTTTTGTTCCATGATATTTAAAGTGCATTTGGCTTCTTAATTTTTGAAATACTAAAGCCATCTGTTGAGGTATGCTCAAATTTCTTGCAAATATGGATCCAGGACATCATAAATTTTTGTTCCATATATATCTGAAATTTCACAAAATGTAACAAGACATTTTGTTCATGCACACACTTCAATTCTCTCCACTTTAACCTCTTGAGCGCTATGGACGTAAAATCACGTCCATTTAAAATGATGGATAAGCGTTATGGGCGTGTATACACATCCTGTGCATTTGTGCATTTACCCTTATTTATCCCTTATCTAACTCAACTTATTTTAATTTTCCCTTTATGAAACATTTAAGTAAAGCCTATATACTTGGTGCAGTTTTTAAATGTTTACTGGTAACACATAGCAGCAAGAATAATGTTCTTCTCAGAAAAATGGAATACTGTGATAGCAGACGCGATTCCTATCTACAGGGTCGAGGTAACGGATGGAATGCATATATCAATGTTTCTTTATCACAACATATTTATTTATTAACACTTCGTTATTTTACACTCTCAGCACCATATTAAATACTCAAAAACCTTCATACTTAAATGATTTGGTAGAATTTACGCTGGATAAAAGTTTGGTGAAAGTTCCATGTTCACACGCTACCAAAACATGTCTTATCACCTTGAGCATATAGACGCTAATTGAACTATTTCTCGGCATCCTTCTGACGCAACACCGCCATTTTTGTATTCATCCGCGCAAATAGTTTTTATTATTGAACACAACAGACTAGCCAGTAACAACAAAACATTGGCTATCCTGAATATTAAAGATAAGTTCCTGATACACCCAAACAAGAACTAGAAATTTATACACTTTTAACAAACATTTATATGAACGATTTTCTATTGGGGTCTAATATTCTGTCTCATATGCCCCTTGTTTTGTTTTTCAAGTTGTCACCTATATTTACAATCTTGAAACACAATACAATACTTCTCCCTACTCCTCTGATTCAATCACTTTGTACAATATCTTTTTTTTTTTTTTTCTTTACAGTCTTCTTCACTGTTTGTCTTTGTCTTTTGTTTTGGCATGATACAGCATGTCTTTATAAATTTCACATGTTCAATTACTACACAATACATTCAGTTATTATACAATACATATTCAGTTATTGTACAACACATTTAGTTATTACACAACATGTCCAATTATTATACAATTACATATTCAGTTATTGTACAATATATCCAGTTATCATACCACATATGTTCTGTTATTATACAATACATATTCAGTTATTGTACAATATATCCAGTTATCATACCACATATGTTCTGTTATTATACAATACATATTCAGTTATTATACAATACATATTCAGTTATTGTACAACGCATATTCAGTTCTTATACAACACATACTCAGTTATTGTACATTTGACATTGACACAAATATAATTTAAGTGTATCATGGTTTATTATGTGGTTTTTGACTTGTATTCATTGCTATGAGGAGAGAAAAACAGGATACAAATTTTGAGCTAATGATTATGATCATGTTTATGGCAATATTTTATTCAGTTCTTTGCCTTCTTTGTCTTATAAGCTTATGTATAGGCAGGTCATTGAGTCGGTTCTTAAATTCTGATGTTACCAATGGTACTATTTTTCTTAATTGGGTTATTATTTATTGTTGTTTGGTTCAACATTTCTTCGAGCTTAGCATTGGCTATATCCATCTTAATTCATGGGCATTGTTTTTCTGATTATGGTTTTCCTTACTTCACTAATTGTCACTTATTTGTTTCTTATTTCTATAAGAGAAAACTTCAATACTTATAATTATTCTGCAATTATATTATTTTTCTTCTCAATTTACCCTCGACATCTTTGTGTCGAAATATTATATCTTTGTCATCATAATTGATTCCTTTTTATTTTTGTCCCTGACATCCTTATGTCAAAAACATATTATCTTCCGTCGCTATAATTCGTTTATTTAATGACAATCAGCGTCCTCATCTGTCTTTGTTGACAATGCTCTTTGTGGTCAATATAGCCAATGACTATGTTGATTTTCTTTTTTGTCGTATTTTCTAATCTGAACATAATTTTCTATAAGTAACCCATTAAAAATTGTTATTTTCCATCATCTCTACTATTCCTGCCTTACACATTTGTTGGCAAAGACTATTTGGTCCTTTCTTTGTATGGCTTTAATTTATTTTTATGGTATCTTCCTACCAACTTGCCATTTGCATTCTGTAGCTCATACGTGTGGTCACACAGCTGTTTTGTTATGACCAGTGGTTCCATCTTTCTCTCTGTGTAGCCATCATGGTGTCGATGTCAATTGTAACTTGTTTATGGTTTGTGTTGTTGATCATGCACTCAGTTGGGACGAACTTAGTTGTTGTAATTTCCCTGAGTGTTGGTGGTGATTGTTGTTTCTGTATTTTGTGCAGCATCTGCCCTATGTGGCACATTTTCATCTACTTCCTGCTGTCTTACGTTGTCGGTGTTCCATTGGTTTCTGCCCCTTTGACGTGAACCCCTATTGTATGACGGCCTTTGGCAGTTCAAGTATTCCCTACAGAATCGTATATGATTCACTTGATGGGTACGGTCTCCTGGTCTTCCACGATCATATCTATGCGTTCTGTATCTCGATTCACCCCTCGGTATTGTGTCGTGGTACCGCTGTCTTGTGTTCTCCATCCTCTCGCCATGATTATGTGGTTGTGGGAAATGGTGTGCCCCTCTCCCCCTTTCATGGGTGCTCCTAGTATTTCTATCTTCTCTCTCACTCTGGTTGTTCGTAGCCGTGCTCCGGTTTAAGATGGGCGGGTTTGGGTGACCGTTCCTATGTCTATGCTCATTAGGCCGACCATTTTGTGTTTCGAAGGCTGTCAGCAATTCTATCATATCTGCAAAATCTACTGGCCTCGCAACAATTAACCCTGTTCTCACTGTGTCTGGGAAATGTCTTGTTATACTGGTAATTAGTTCTGCTTCCGACAAGTTGGGGTCTAATAGCTTTCCTTTGTTGTCTACTTTCATAAAATAATTGACTAGTGATAACCCTTTGGTTGGATCATATCTACCTGTCGCTAGCTCTACCCTAGTTTGGTTTTGCTTAGCTGGACCCCAATACCTTGATAGGAATAAATTTCTGAATGAGCTATACGACTCATGACCAGCTAGTGTTAACCTGAGCCATTCTAATGCCTTGTTTTTTAAGCTTTTCTTAACTATCATCATGCTAAGCTCATTTGCTATCCTTTTCACTTTAAAATATTCTTCCATCTCTTTAACAAAGAGTTTTGGATCGTCTCCCTTCTCCTCGTCAAATGTAGGTGGTGTGATTTCATGTAATATGCTGTTGGTGTAACATGTGTTATGTGTTGTGTCATTGTTTGGTTGTGAACCTCTTTCTCTGTATGGTGAGTCAACATTTTGTACATTATTCAAGTAACTCTCATCTTGTACATTACTTACATCTAAATCATCTTGCCTTTGTAGTGCATTCACAACATCATTTACATTAGCCAAACTTTCTTTCCCTTTTTTCATTTCTTCACAAATTGATTTTAAATCATTCTTTATTTCTAAGTGACTTTGTTTCATATCATTTATAGCATCTTGTTGTAAATGCACCACATCATTCGTCTTAATTTTAGGAATTACAATTTGTTCTACAGTTTCATTAATAATGTCTTTCTTTACTACCTCAATCTCTTTCCTTAATTCCTCAGTGATTTCTGCTTTTACATTTGTAATCTTACAGTCTACACTTGTATTACATTCTGTTATTTCCTCTCTACACCTAGCAATTTCTCCTTCTAACACAATCTTATTCTCTCTCATTTCTGATTCTATCTTTCCCATCCTATCTCCTATGATTTCTATCCTAGCTTCTAAGGCTTCCTTTGTCTCATTTAAGTTTTTATGTACTAATTTTAAATTAGTTTCCATTACTTTCATATTTTCTTTACACTCCTGTCTTCCTAATTCTATTTTCTCTTCTAAGTTCTGTCTCACTTCCTCCATTTTCTGACCTATTTCTTCCTTATTCTGGCCTAAACTTTGTTCTATGTTCTGTTTTAATTCTGCCCTATTCTGTTCCATTCTCTGACCTAATTCTTTTTCATTATTTTCCAAGTCCTCTCTCACTCCCTCTATTTTCTGACTCAATTCTACGTTATTTTGTTCCATTTTCTGACCTAAACTTTGTTCTAATCTTTCAAACATGATCATCATTAACCTTTGGTCTTTGCTTATTGTTAGCTGTTCCTCACTTTCTGATTCTACCTGATAACTAGGCCTATCTGCCCCTTCCCTCACTCCTGTTCTATCTCTTTTCGCGATATTTTAATTTCTTTATTCAATTCACTTAGGGTTAAAAGTCCCACTACTTTGCCGCTTCTCAGTAACATAAAAATGGAAATAAACTGTATGTGAAAACAAAAAATTTTGATCCTACTTTCTTTTCGGTTGGTTCTTCGTCCAGTTATTTACGTCTCCTGGGCAGTTGGCTTCGCTAGATGATCTCCGGTGCTTTTCCCACGATGATTATCCGTGCATCGATGTCCTGATGGCGATATCAAACGATGGTCTAATGGCGTGTTTTTCCTGTGCGATGGGATGGCGTCACTTGATGTTTATTGTGATTACAATTCTCGTAATTTTGCATTCCATCCTAAATTCGAGTTCCACGTTGGGTAAGCCATTTTGGTGCAGTTTTTAAAATGATTATTGGTAACACATAGCAGCAAGAATAATGTTCTTCTCAGAAAAATGGAATACTGTGATAGCAGACGCGATTCCTATCTACAGGGTCGAGGTAACAGATGGAATGCATATATCAATGTTTCTTTATCACAACATATTTATTTATTAACACTTCGTTATTTTACACTCTCAGCACCATATTAAATACTGAAAAACCTTCACACTTAAATGATTTGGTAGAATTTACGCTGGATAAAAGTTTGGTGAAAGTTCCATGTTCACACGCTACCAAAACACGTCTTATCACCTTGAGCATATAGACGCTAATTGAACTATTTCTCGGCGTCCTTCTGACGCAACACCGCCATTTTTGTATTCATCCGCGCAAATAGTTTTTATTATTGAACACAACAGACTAGCTAGTAACAACAAAACATTGGCTATCCTGAATATTAAAGATAAGTTCCTGATACACCCAAACAAGAACTAGAAATTTATACACTTTTAACAAACATTTATATGAACGATTTTCTATTGGGGTCTAATATTCTGTCTCATACTTTACTGGCTTACCTTAAGATGTTCGTTCTGCAGTGATATGCCTCAAAACAGGGATAAACACACAAGGGCACATCTCCACATTCGCAAATTCCCTTCTTGCGGCACACGAAACAGTTTCGAGATGGGCGGGACTTCTTTGCTGTTGGCGGTATTCTTTTAGGATAATGTTTTCCTTGAAGTCTGAGGGGTGCAGGGGTTCTGGAATTTCTACCTCCAGTATGAAGAGGCCTCTCAACTTGGTATTGTTCAATTAGGCTGCGAGCTATTGATAGTCGGAAGTCCAGGTAAGTCATTGTCTTGTGTGGGTTTAGAGCTCTCCAAATTACCAAACAAGTGTATATGGTTATATCCAGTTGGTGCAAAAATACCTTTTTATACCACTTCTCACTTCAGCTACAAGCAGGAAAATATATGTATGTATTTCAAGAAAGAAACAAACGAAGCCTGCTATCCAAGTTACGAAACACGCCTAAGGAAAAGTTGCAAACATGCTTTATTCTGATGACTCACAGACCACCATACACTAGTGCTTTATTCCACACTTTGCTTGGTTTGCTAACGCATGGGCTACACATACAATGCGTCGACTACTGTTTCTTTTAGAGAACTTATATTAGATGCATTCAACAGAGGAAAGTTAACTTTTCACCGCAGTGAAACAAAATAGTGCCATTTCAACGATTTGTTAAAGCAGTCGTACTTTGCTGATGACATGCATGTATACTACGTACGAGTTTTATACCAGTTTTTGTTTCATTAAAATAACTTAATATTTATGCAAAATACAGCTGTGTATTTACAAAGCACTTTTAGTGCATTTAACAATTTAAATGCCCGGCATTGGATATTGGTTAGCAGTTCTCTGCCTATGGAAGCTTTAAATGGTCAGCGTTCAAGAGGTTAATAGTGCTATAAGCTGGGGAGCCATTAAACCATTGTGCTCCCCTTGCTTTTATGATTCAGAATATTTACTTACCAAATGAGGCTTAAGTTTGTCATAAAATTTTAATGAATATGCAATTTCCAGAGAAACACAGCAATTGGCTGTTGCTCTTTTTCATTTCAGGAAAAGGATGACCCATATCTTTGTTCAACTTTTGCCACTTCAACTAATTTATAAGCACCTGAATGTCAGTCGCAAACCTTTATTGTTTAGCTGTTCTCACCTAAAGCAAATTATGGTTTATATAGTATATAGCTTGAAAAGAGAGAATTTAAAAAATATTCACTTCTGTGTCCTTAATATTGTCAAGTGCCTGTTGAGGCATAAAGGCAAATAAAAGGGTTGTAAAAGGGACTAGAAATTTCAGAACTTTTTTGGTTCTTTTAAAGGTTCTGATTTACTTGTTATTAATACCATTATGTTGCTCTTATTAGTGATAAACCTCAAGCTCTGGAACTGCATTTTTCATTTCTAGCCTTTGCACAATTTGTTTAGGAATACATCCCTGGATATAAATGCAAGCAGTTAATTTGCTGTTAAATAAATACATGTTTATGGTACACCATTCTTTATCAACAGTAATCTCATTAGAGGTTTTGATTTATCGAGAGAAAATGAAAACTGAGGATATACAAAATTATCAGATTAAATGGCCACAACATATCCAGAGAATGTCCAATTCTCATTTACCAAAGATAATCACTTCAAACCTCAAGGTAAGAGATCTAGAAAGACCTTTCAACCGATAGAAAGACCAGCTTTTGTAATTGCAGAACAGGCATAACACCCAGTGCTGCTTTGGTAAAAGAAAATAAAAATAAAATGAAAACTTGCATGGGATTTAACTATTTCAAAATTAGAAATAAAGTTTAGAAGGAATAAATTAGTCATAATATAACACAATAAGAATAAACTAGTCATGTTAAATACAGCAGATTTAATTACACATTATAACAAAAACAAAATAGAATGAGTGAGTGTGTGGGGTTTAATGGCCTGCTGACGAGGTCATTTGGGCCCATAATTAAACGAAAAGGTTAAAACACACTCAAGAGTTAAAATTAGAATTAAAAGTGATGGGCAAATCATATAACAATTACAACACTAATATGTAAAGGATAAAAATCTTAAAATACCATAAAACTTTGAAAATCTAAAAACCACCAAAAACTAAAAAGAAAAACAAGTCTGAGTTCCAAAAAATCAATACGTTAAAACATGTAAAAGATATCTTAAAAAGCTAAAAACACATGTCAGACTTGTTTTCAAAGTCAATATTGGCAACAAACTGCAGTCTTGGCTACAGAGACCAGGCCATTGCCCAGAATAGAGGCTAGTGTAGACCCCAGACCATTAGACTGGCACTCACGAGCATATTGCGGACGATCTATTAATACATGTGTCACAGAGAGTTGAACACAACATGTCGAGCAGACAGGCACCAGGTCACCACGCACTAGGTGGCCAAGAGTGGCTTGCGCGTGCCTTATCCTCAGGTGGGTTAGAATAATTTCAGCCTGCCTGGAATCCCTGTGGGTCAGCCAGGGTTGAACGCAGTCCTTGATTGCCCACAATTGAGTGCCAGCCAGCACTTCCCATTATTCCTGCCATACAGCTAATAGAAGACGACAGAAGTACCACTGCACATCTGTGTAAGGCAGTGTGAACATTGATAATCCTGGCAGGCGACATGCAGACTTAGCAGTTGCATATGCTTTCTCGTTGCCCGCAAAATAGAACAAGTGTAAAGTAAAAATATATTGGGCGGCGGCGGTGGCGGCGGCAGCGGCAGCAGTAGAATGAACTTTAGTGCACACAGGTGCAGTGGTTATTAGAGCACAAACAAAACTGAAAAGCAAGATTGCAGGAACTAAGTCTGCAGCCTAAATCATAACAGTTAAAACGTCACTAAAACAGTGCTAGCAACTGCACAACCTATAGCAAAAAGGGGGAAAACTCACAATGGAAACCCATACAACAGAAACACAGCGACAAAATCTAAAAAGAAAAGGTAAAAGTAGGTATTAAACACAGCCACTGATGCTACTCTTATGAATGAAACTCAGTACACGCTCTGCAGCACATAAAAAGTCTACCAGCACCTGTACTAGGTTTCTAGAAAGCCCAAAGACACATATAACTGAGCTAAAAACTGGCACTGAAGCAAAGCATGTGGCAACCATCAAGAGTTTGTGATAATGGGCACTAAGCAGGGCAGGGTTTTAAGATAAAAGGTGCATATAAGTAAAATGGTAGTGCCTGATACACAAACTGACTACGAGGGCTGATCAACTAAGACTGACTGATTTTTTTTCACAGATGTTTATTACTCCAATTCAATGTTTACATGATCTTCTTCAATGTAGTCCCTTCCTACTTCAATGCACTTTTTATAGGGCCAGTCCTTGAACACGTGCTGAAGACCATTCTTTGTCAGGTCCTTGAGAGTCACCTCACCTTTCTTGAGCACTGCTTCAGAGTTCTCAAATCGAATACCCCTAAGCTTTGCCTTTAGTGATGCGAATAAAAGGTCACAGGGTGCAAGATCGGGGATATAAGGTGGATGTGGTACACAGGTAATGTTGAATCAAGCCAAAAACTGCATGACTTGATTTGCGATGTGAGGCCATGCATTGTCATGATGAAGTCGCCACCCAGTCCGAGAAAGCTCTGGTCATTTCTTTACAATGTGCTTCGTCAGTGCAGCCAATACTGATGTGTAGTATGCTGCTTTAACAATAGTGTGAGGGAAAACTGCATGCTGGTAAACCATTTCATACAGTCAAAAAATGTGATCATCATTTTCCCTACAGATGGAACAACTTTTGCCTTTTTTGGCGTTGGAGAACCTGGCAATTTCTACACTGTGCTGGCTTGTTTTCCTTCGAGATCATAATGAAGCAGCTATGACTCATCACCGGTGATAATCGATTTAAAAAATGCATCCCCTCCATCAGCAAAGAGACGCAGCACCTCACGGCTTGTCTCCATTCGCACAGCCTTTTGTTCGGGAGTCAACAGACGTGGCACCCAATGAGCACAAACTCAGGTCATATGGAGATGGTCCTGCATAATTGTAAACACTCTGCCATATGAAATTCTCAACACTTCACTGAGGTTATGTAATGTTATACGCCGATCCTCTCAGACAATCACAGCAGCTGTGTTGCTGTTGACTTCAGTGTGGATGATTACGTGTTCTTTTTCGCTTGATTTTTTTAGAATTAATTATAACTATGAACTGTACATCGTTTATTTTGTTGTAACTATCAATCTTATCACATTAAATCTCTAGCTGCATGTTACTCACTCTAAGTTGACGGAATAAGGGATCACTCCTTTCTATTACGTACCACATTCACTCACCACATGGTTGTGACAGTATTTCTGGCGCAAATGGCGGAAGGATACATTATAACTGTGCACTGGCCACCTGGGTTTAGTTTTGCGCGGATCAACCTTAGAGTGAATACAGAATAAAAAAGGTTTATGGCCATAATACTGTCAGTTTTTATCAAGGCCTTGATCCACAAACATAACCAGAATTTCATAAATTTGCTGCAGAAATTATCCGTGTGTTTGGCAGTACATATCTGTGAACAATTTTTTCTTCAATGAACCTGAAGTGCCATCTACGAGCAAAGTTGTTTGATAATAATGTCTGCCTTTATACTTGCTTGTGTAACTAATGTTTTACCAAATATTAAGATGGTGGAAAAGCATAAATATGGAATTAAGTTCAAAGTGTGACCACAAATTGAGGTTTTAAGGTGGAGCTATTTTTATTATGTTATAGGAGTAGTTTTCCTTTTCAATTGTAAGGTTAAAAGTCATAATATTCCTCATATTCTGTGGTTTTAATGTTTAGTTCCAGGAATGTTAATTTTTTTGAGTAATTACGTTATTGTGATTCATACTAAAACCTTAAGATCACAAAATCTATGTAAATACTTTTAAACCAAAAAAAAGAAACAATAATAAAAAAAGCTGACATTTTTCCCTTCAAACCTTGCAAATACACCTGACCTTCTGATGGTGTCATCTGACATAATTGACAATACAAAAAGAGAAATAATAGAAGACCCAGGTTCAGGCCACAGAATCACCATAAACTCCATAAGAGGTCTAATAAATAAAAGTAACAAACCAAAAGTTAAAACTTCTTGGAATTTTAAAAAAGCAGATTGGTCCAGTTTCCAAAATGAGATAGAAGGGAAGTGTAATATACTGTTAGAATCAGAGTTCAAGTCAACAGATGAAATGAATAAAAAAATTTGTGAAATATTATTGACAGCAGCCAAAACACATATCCCCAAAGGAAAGTTAAAGAAATATAGCTACTTTTGGTCTCCATCTTTATCTAAGTTAAAACACGAAAGAAATATAGCAAGAGTCAAAGCCGAAAGAACCAAGTGTCCAGAAGATGTACAAAACTGGAGAAGAAAAGCAGCCATTTTTAAGAAAGAATTAATTACAGCAAAAAGGGCCAGTTTCACAAATTTTGTAGAACATATGGACTATAGGAAAGATGGAAATAAAATATACAAATTCCTTAATAAAACAAAATTATCAAAAAATACAACTGAACCATTAAAATATAATAACAAAAGCTTAACTACAGATAGGGAAATAGCAGAATCCCTTAACAAGTTTTATGCTCGGTCACAAAGAGTACCCCAAGCGTATAAAAAACAAGATAAGGCTATCCAAAAAACTATCAGAGAAACTAGTAAGCCAAAAGGTATACGAAATGATATTGTTATTCAGGATTTTAATGAAACAGAACTGGATTTAGCAATAGAACAATTACAGAACAAAAAATCTCCTGGACCTGACAAGATCCATCCAGAGTTTATTAAACACCTTGGCAGGAAAGGAAAAGAAATCCTACTTAAACTGTATAACACGTGTTGGAGAATGACTGTACCTTCCGACTGGAAAAAAGCCATTATCATCCCGATTTTAAAGAAAAACAAACCCTCAAACAATATTAATAGTTTCAGACCAATATCTTTGACCAGTGTTATTGCAAAAGTGATGGAAAGAATGGTGGCATCTAGACTTAACTGGTTCCTAGAATATGACAACTTAATTAATAGTTCACAGACCGGCTTCAGACAGAATCATAGTACAAGTGAAAATGTACTCCTACTAAGCCAAGACATCAAGGAAGCTTTCAATAGAAAGGAGGATACCTTGGCAGTATTCATTGATTTTAAATCAGCATATGACTCAGTCTGGAGAAATAAATTAGTTGAGAAGTTGCAATCAATAGGTGTGAAAAGTAACATGCTTAAGTGGATAACTCAGTTTATTTCACAAAGATTTTGTGCCACAAAATATAATACATACATTTCCAAATATAAACAAACACACCGAGGACTTCCACAAGGTGCTGTTCTGAGCACAACACTCTTTAACATATATATAAATGACCTTCCATCAATAATAAAAGCTTTAGAAACCAAAATTGCTTTATTTGCTGACGATGTAGTCATTTGGACTTCAGGCTCTTCAAAAAAACCTGAATTAATTAAAGACAGAATAGAAACAGCCCTAAACAAAGTACATGAATGGAGCTCCAAAAACCTCATGACTATCAATGTGGAAAAAACAAATTATGAATTATTTACACTAAAATACAAACCAGTTAATATTAGCATAAATTATAATGGTAAACCACTCAAAGCAGTTGATGATGCCAAATACTTAGGCATCACTTTCGACAGAAAGCTAAGTTGGAAAAAACATATAACAAACATCTCAGAAAAGGTTGAAAAGAAATTGCAAATCCTGAAAAGGTTAGCTGGTGCTAAATGGGGCTGCTCAAGGAGAGTCCTTAACACAACATACAAAATGTATATTAAACCAAACCTCTTGTACTGTTCTGAAGCTTTAATAACAGCAGCAAATGCTAACATCAATAAACTTGAACAAATACAAAATCAGGCTCTTCGCCTAATCACTGGAGCAGTTAAATCCACACCTATTGATGCCATGCTTGCCTTAACACGGACCCCATCAATAACAACAAAAATAGAAGAACAAGCATTGCTCCAACACGAGAAAATGTTACGACTGCCAAACTCTAAATGGACAGAAGAGAACCTCCCCCCTTCAATCCTTAAAACTCATAGTAGTTTCCTAGAAAAGGTAACACAGATTAAATCCAAATTGAACATTCCTAACACCAGAGAAAATCTACTTATTAGAGAAAATCCATTGGAATTATTGCAACCTACCTTCAATTTGGAATTAATAGAGGAAATAAGTAAATCAGACACACCAAAAGAAATACAAAAACTTCTAGCTCTGGAAACAATCAATACTAGGTATCCCACAGAAGAATGGCTGCACATATATACTGATGGATCCTCGAAGGAAAACCTTACTGGAGCTGGAGTTACATGTTCACATTTTTCCTTTTATCATTCTGTTGGCAGAGACACAACAAATTATGATGGAGAAATAGAGGATATATACATTGCTCTCCGACAATTATTAAATCTTCCCTTAAATAAATTTAACAAGGCAGTAATTCTTTCGGATTCTAAAGCTGCAATTCAGGGAATATGTTCAAATACTACAAAGAAGTCAACAAAAATTAGAGAATGCTACAAAATGTTAACACAACTCCAAAAAGTTAATAAGACTGTTCATCTCCAATGGATTCCAGCACACTGTGGAGTCATGGGGAACGAAGCTGCAGACTCACTTGCAAAGAAAGGCACAACAATAAAACAAAAGTCTAAATTCAATTTCTCATATTCCTCAATAAAACGCTTGATCATTAAAAATTTTTGTCATTCATACCTACAAGAAATAGAAACAAATGCCAAAGATAAAAAATGGATTATACTACTTTCCAATCCAGATATAATCCCCCAGAGACCAAGGAAAACAGCTGTTGCAGCCTTCCGACTATTGACAAATCATGACTGCTTGGCAAGTCATCTCTACAGAATAGGTATCTCAGCCTCACCAATATGTGTCTTGTGTAACGATCCAGCAGAAATGAATGAAGAACACTTGAAGACCTGTGAAGCATTAAGATCAGAAGAAACTACAGTTCAAAAGTATTGGAAAGCACGAATGCTAATGGCTTCATTGCCAGATGCAAGGCACTAGAAAACAACAACAACAACAACTTTGCAAATACATACTTTGCTGTTTTGCTTAATGCCACTGCTACCTGCGTGTATACCACAGTCTTTCTCAGAGCGCTTCATGCATGCGAGTATTGCCAAGGTCAAGAAATAACACTTGGGTTGACATTGCTGGACTAGAACATTCCTGGCCACAGAATATTTCCAGGTTTGATACTACATGTACATAGGTGAGGGACTTTTAAGTCTGAACAGTCTTCCAGTATTCGATTCACTGGACTCCTAGTACAAGATAGGGGTAGCACAAAAGATCTTTAGGTCCAGGTGTGAGGGCTGTTGAGCACTCTCCAATTTCCACATTTATTATAATCTTTAGAATTGCATTGCTTCATTGTCAATAGCTTCAGTTTTTCAAAATATACCACCATACCTGTTAGATGTTCAGCTTCTTCAACAGTATACAGTTCCCTCCAGTAAGCTCTGTGTTTATAATCATCCTTAGGGGCATACAGATAGGAATCCATTCCCCATTTCTTTAATCTGAAATATCAAAATACAAAATGAGAGCAACAGCTCAAGTAAACAAAGCAATTAACAGCAGCTGCAGCATTTTTCTTTACATTCAACCAATCATATTATCATACATTAAACACTACATAACAAAAATGTAGAGAGACTACAGTCTGAAGTAAGAGTCAAGAAATACAAATAAGAAAATAAGATCCAGTTTGACTAAATACTGCACATAAACTGTTTAAAATATTCTTATAAACAATACAATCTATAGTGTTGTTGTTGTAGTGTTTAACGCCCACTTTTACTACTACGGCACCGCAGGCGGTGACACTGATGACACATGAAGATGAAGCACCGGTGGAATGAAATGGCGGGGGAAACCGGAGTACCCGGAGAAAACCCGCCCTGACGCCGCTTCGTCCACCACGAATACCACATGCGGGTCCCTGGGATCGAACCCGGGCCGCCTAGGTGGTAGGCGAGCGTGCTAACCGCTCGGCCACGGCGCCGCCAATCTATAGTGATTGGAAGTTCTTGAACAGTGAGGCTAAACACATTGAGTGCCTGTTATGTTTATTATACCTCACTTAAAAAAAATTAGGACATATTTCTGGAACCTTTGTTCCCATTCTCATCTTGCAATTGATTAGTTGATGTATAACCCGACCAAGGCCAGTGCAGTCCTTCTTCGGAGGGCGCCACTTGCACACGTTATGGCTTCCCCGTCCTGCTGCACAGTCCGGTTGGCAAAAGGTGAACAATAACAAATCTCATATTATCTTCTCTGTATGTAGAACTGTATTATATGTATTGTATGTATATACCATAAAAAATCAAATATATTCACAAATACTTTGAAATACAGTATGTTTGAGCATTTTTCTGAAACGTACATTATTCCGCGATGTCTCCCTTGCTGTGTCGGTCTCGGATTCGGTGGCCATTTCTTCTGTAGACTCGTCACTGCTGCCCAGTCCTGGATTGATTATTATCCTTTATATTTCTTCTTCCATAAGCGCATTTCTTTTCTAATACGTTTCTTGAATATCTTTCACCTTCTGAACAGCGGTTTTCCTGCCATTTACTGTTATTGCTCCAGTAGCATCATGTGTTAAAGTCTTTAGTGTTGGCAGAGAAACATGGTACACATTATTGTCGGCAACTTTTATTAAATTCCAGACTAGTTCGATAGGGTTCAATTCGGATGATAGGGTAGTAATCTAAGTGCTTTAAAGCCAGCATCTGCGAATAATTTGTCAATGGAGCATGTTTTCTTTGGTTTGTGCTGTTTTGCGTGAATGACAAGTTCTGCTTTAGTTATTTCCGGGTCAAATGGTATATTGTTGTTCTGTAACCATTCTTGTATTTTTTACTTTAAATTGTTGCTTGAGGGTATGTTATTGTCTTCTTCATTGTGATAAGGAGCATTGTCAACCACAACAATGCTGTTTTGCGGTAATCCAGGTATAAGTTGGTTTTGCACTCACTCGGATTAGTTTTCGTAGTTCATTTCGTTAAGCTAATCTGATATCTTGGATTTGGAATTGTAAAAGAGGCAAGCACCTGGAATAAATCCCATTTACCAGCCAGCATGCACGATAAGACGCTGTCCAGCACTGTCATTTGCATACACTTCTGAAACATCGTCACTCTGCCAACACTTAGAAACTGTGTAGTGCGTATGAATCCAGGTTCATCCAAGTATATCACTGGCTTATTTTCCCCGCTTTCATTTCTTCTAAATGTTCAAGGCACTATGTCAGGACATTCATTCAGTACAGTCCTTTTATTTTTACACCTTTTAAATCGAAATACAATAATTGCACTATTTTTCTAAGTGTTTCTTTACCCCTCGTGAAATTAATCTATTTCTTTCAAAAGTTGAATGATTTTCGTAGCATAAGAATTAACCTTATAATAATCCTGATACTTTCTTCTAATGATGCACTTGTCTCACTGCAGCCAGTAGAAGCGACAGCACGTTAGAGTAGCATTTGTAATAGGTATTTTTTTACCTTTTTCTTCTCTTCATCACAAAACTTAGCATTATAAATAACACGCTGAGCTTACTCGTGAAGAATTTTGTTTCCTTTACGTTCCGTCACTAGCATAATCACTGTGAACACTACGCTCCACATTAGTAATCAGACTGTACAGCCTTTCGTGACGTATTCGTGTCGTCACCGCGTTAGTTCGCCTGCTTGCCGCTTCCCATGCAGGACTGCACTCGCCTTGGTCGGGTTATAGTTGTGTCATTTTGCATCCTTATGGTGGTGGTGATATAAACTTGCTAAGCTGGTCCAATGGCAGGAAATCGAAGATCACAATTTAGTCCTTGTTTCTTATGATGTGGATTTTTTCCCCATAGTGAGTATGTTACTGTCCTGAAAAGGCTGGCTTCTGGAATAATGTCATGGTGACTATTCCAAAAATGTGCTGCTACAACCGACTACCAAATTACAACTTTGATTTTCTGCCATCGGACCAGTTCAGCAAGTTCATATCACCACTAGAGACCTCCACCATCAATAGCATGTGAGACGTCACAACTATATCAACTAGTCAGTAGTAAGCTGAGGATGGAATGGAGGTTCCTGAAATATGTCCTAACTTTCATTAAGTGAAGTATAGTGTAAACATAAACAGCCCTCAATTATACACAATCTGTCAATTAGTTTATGCCAATTTTTTCCCCTCTTACTTTTGAAATAGGTCCTTTCTTTGTTCTGTTGTCCACGGTCTGCCATAGAAACCTAAAACAAAAGAAAAGTATGTGTTAAGTATAAAAAAATTAGAATTCAGCAACGAGAGAAAAACTTGTAACGGTTCCATATCTAATTAATTTCAAGATACTAAAAAATAGTGATTTTAGGAGTACAAATGTGGATAACAGTGGCTTTAAGGAGATATGAACACTTACATAGCCTGTAATCCACCCACCTTTTTAAAAGGCACTTTCTTATATGTTAAATTCATCATGTCAACAAAAAGTACTCCTATTTTGTTAACACTGCACATGCACTGAGGAAAGTGACTACTGTATTAATATAATTCGTGAGAATAGATATGTTTTTACTTTAAGTGAGCATATGAAATTTACTCTCGTTTCCTTTACTGCCCAGGTTTTATCACATCCATTATTTAAACCTGCTGGTCTGGGTGATTCGGTTAAGTGCTGGCCTACCAATCCCAAGGTTGTAGGTTGTAGGTTCAAACTTGGCTCAGACTGATAGTTTTTAAGTGTACTTAAAAGTGACAGCCACAGGTCAGCATGCAAAAAACCTTCAGGATGAAGTTCCAGCACACCGGTGGTGCTAATATGATCCTGGCAATTGACAGCACTGTTAAAAATTTATTTAAATTCAGTTAATGCACACATCCTTACCTAAATGTTGTAAGCCTAACCTCAGGCTTAACTTTGAAACCAAGAAGACTGACATTTTATTGCCTCATGGCCTCTGCTCACCTCATATTTGTTTCTTCCTTTCTACTTTTCTTTCATTTTTTTGGTTAATGCCACTTGAACTTTAATTCATTTAGTGTCGTCATTTTAATCCCATTATGTTTCCACTCATGTTGGTGGCTCTTCAGAATAAACTGCTTATTCACAAAGCACCAACTAACGGCCAAACCACAAACTAATTAACATCAAAAGAGACCAAAGCCCAAGAAATTATGTACAGAGAATTTAAGAATGTGTAAATCAAAATGACACATGTGCTGCAGGAATTACATCCACCACATTATCACTGCACTGTCAAGACATAAGGGGAAAAGAGCAAATTATCTTGAAAAAGTAAATAAGTAGGAAAGACAGCATGAGCAAGAAGTGTGGAAGTTGGAAGATCAATGAAATGGATTTACTTGGGGCGAGTGTCCATAGTGTGAAGGGCAAGAAGACTTAGGACATTATGTTTTAACGAAAAGAAACAGTAAACTGGATGAATGAATTCATTAACCCCAGCCTAAGCTAGACAAAACAATGTTGACACGGATATTTACTAAATAATCCTCACTTATTATAACATTTTTAATACCTAACCTACTTCACGTTAGCAGGATTGCTTTAATTACATACTTTATAGGTACAAGAGAGATACAGTAGGCTGAAGCAATGGGAAATCTTTAAAAACAGGTTGCTATGTTGCAACACTACCACTATGCAAAGAGCACAGTTTTGGGACAACTGCATTTTTAGGTTTTGATTCATGAATTTAATAGACAGTTTGGAATTGCAACATCAACATTATCTCATGTAGCTTCTTACTGAAGCTGGTTCAAGATATAGCAGTTTTCGATTTTCAGAAGGTTCCAAAAACCAGAAAATGGATGCTACTAAAGTACTTTTTGGGTTATTTTTGTACGCCAACCAACTTACTGCTGGTGCTTTTAAACACACACGCCATGTGTGGACAATGTTTATAAGGCACAATCAGAACTGAAAAATTCAATGTCACAGCTGGGATTTGAACATCATATTGGCAAGTTGGCCATGGCAGCTTACCTCATGAACAGCTGCACATGAAGCGGAAGATCTGTGGTTCAAATCCTGGCTATGGCACTGAATTTTTCAGTCCTGATACATCTTAAACTTTTGAGTTACTCTAGGTGTGTGATGTGATGACAGAAATTCTGTTACTTGCATGGCGGCACAGAGCATGTCAATGTGCTAGCTTGTTAGGACTTTAGTAGCATGTATTTTTGTATGTCAACACAGTCTGTGTGACAGGCTTCACCGGAAAGAAAGCAGACAAGCTTCATTCTATCTTTTTAGTAGACTCCTATCCAGTTAGCTTGAACAGTGTTAGATTGGATCTGCATTTGACCACTACTTCCCAGTAAGATTTTTCTGTGAATACAGTGACCATTTTAAAAATGTCTTAAAAAGTGAAAAATTGCACTAACATTGACCAAAATATCACGGTATACAGGAAATATGAGGTATTCCACTTAGCACAATTGTGTGTTTTAGCAAGATTTTTCACATAGTAAGATTTAGTGTATTTCTTACGGTTTACTAGTTATGCAGAAGTCATCCAGAATAAATACAACTATAGCCAGAAAATTCAAAATATACATTTCATTTGTCATCAAAATATCTCAAACATTTTAATCAAAATCGTTAAACTATTTTCAACAAAATCAAAATTTTTCCATGTAAAGGGTAGTTTAGGGTGAAGCAATTTTCTTCAAGATCTTCGTGTCGCATCCTTGAAAGACATTAAACTTAAATACCAAGTTTGGTTTTTAACTGACTTTTTGTTTTTGAGTTATGCTGTCCATAGACTGACACACACACACGTTTTTTCTAAACAGACTTTTTTCTAAAAATGCTTTTATTTTTATTCAGGGGGCTCAACATATATTTCTGGTGAAATCTCAAAATTGAATTTTTGGGTGGAATACAATACTTCCTCTACTTACTATACATAGTAGAGAAAGTAAAAAAGAAAAATTGGAAGCATTTCAGCAACAAACTTATATATGTCAATCAGAATGTGTTATCCCAATACAATGCCTGTTTAGCTAAAGGAGGATATTTCTGTCATATTTTACATGAAAGCTCTGTACATATTTACACATAGTAGTTTCTGCAAATATGTGCATTCTTTTATTGTGAGAATTTCTTTTCTCTGTTAATTCTTAATTACTTAAAAGCTTACTTTGGATGACATGGAATCTTTTTTTGAAATACACAGTGTAGTGTAACTTTAGAGATACACTTGGATGTGTTTCCCCTCATCAAAAAATGTTTACAACACATGATCAGCTCTTTACAGGATTCTCCATTAGCTTACATTATGGGAAATGCAAAATTTAATAGCAGGTGGCAGAAGCTGGTCAACAACATCCAGTCAGATGCTTGCCGTACCTTGCGGTATTGCAAAGTTAAACATGTTGAAATCACCTGTAAAGCAAGTGATATATGCAAAATTTATTTGTACAACAGGAGAGAGAATAATCTGATCATGGAGAACATTTTATTTTGAAGCTTCCAGTCTAAAACCCAATTTCCTATGTTAACTCATTGCAAAGATACAAGCATGTATTGAACTTGTCTTTTCACAGGGGGTTCTGCTAAGATGCTTTCATGTTCTCTATCCAAATTTCTTCGTGATTCTTTTGTTTAGTGTTTCAGCATGTAACTCAAAACAGATAACAGAACTGTAGGGGCTAACGATAAGGAAGGGAAAGGTCTCAGGCTGTTAGTTTCAGTTCAAATTTCTGCTTTTGTGTTAATGGTGGTAATTTCAGTTCCCATAATTTATACTCGGCGCCAAATAAGAAGGGGATTGACAGATGTGAAGCACGTGGCGGAAACGCATAAAATAACGGGAGGGGATGGATGCGTCTTAGCTGTTGCCATAGCAACGAAAAGAATAACCAATTAGAGCCAAGGCGTTATAATGGCGTTCCCATAGAAACGATACACACAAGGACCTTGTTGCCGATATGTAACACGCACGTAACACGCACGTAACACGTGACTAGCAGGTGGCTGATGAACCCAGCAGTAACATGAAGTGCTTTTGTTATATTCTGTTATCGCTGCATATAAACAAATAGTGCTGCAGGCTGCAGCCCGAGCTTGCCTTGCATTGCTTGCATCAGTTAAGAGATTGCCTTTATGTTGAGAAGTTCGTTTGTGTTATTCTAATATACGGTTATTTGCCTTGTGTTTACGTGTGTCTGAGTCTGTGCATCTGTGCGTGTGTTGCGAGCTTTTGCATTTGTGCTAACGCTTTTAATTATTGTTTAACAGTGTCAAAAATAGTGACAAAGATAGTGCTGCCAAACGAAAAATTGAACGTACTCGAGAACCGAATAAAACTGTTTGGTAAAGGTATCCCAATTAAAGGACAAGCGCGGGAAATAATATGCTCTGTAAGAGAATATTTCGAAGAGGAGAAATTGAACGGGGGACCTCTTATTCCAGTCTCTAAGGTAAATACAACAGTGATGCAAGTAATTCGGATATTAGCGGCATTTTCCCATTAGAATAAGCATTAATATTTCACAGGTATGTTTCTTTTGTTAACGCAAATATTTAGACATATAAAATTGCAATTCTGTCATTTGAATGCTGATTCAATATTTTATTGTTGTCTTTGCATACAAATATAAATAATATGCGCTCAACATTCCAGCCGCAGTGCAATCTTCTTCCTACACATAATCATATCGCGGTCTCCACGTGGTCGTGGTCGCGATAAGCGGCAACGTCGCTTCTCCCTCACTGCAAACTGTCAATCCCTTTCTTGGTTGGCGCCGACATTAATTATATTGATCATGTGGAATTATTCTATTGGCGTTTAATTTAGTGTTCTTTATTAGTTTAGACAAAATGTCACTAAGTGAACAAGGTACAAGTAGTAAAAGTAAACCAATAGTATATAAACATGAAGTATATAAACATGCATCTCTAAAGCAGGAGTATAATTTACAATGCATATTATTTCTTTAAAAACCTCTAATGTGAAGAGCGTGAGAAGAAACATTTTGCAGCCACAGTTGACTGCAGAAGCTTGCATACAATAACACATTTGTGCAACAAAGCTTTCTGTTGCTGAAGGACAAACCTTGATCTTTTCATCAGTCAGAAAAAGACATCACATGCAGAAGCATGTTCACATTTAGAGTAGCTACAAAACAAGAATGAACATGGGCCTAGCCAATACAGTGATGCTGCTCTGTCAGTGTTGCCACTTGCCCAGCGAGTGGGCGACTAGGATGGAACATTTGACTGTCTTTGTTACACCAAGACTGCCTTACACGTAAAACTGGCAATGCCAAGACAGCAACTTCACTGTATTGGCTAGACCCATGTTCATTCTTGTTTTGTAGCCACTCTAAGACATCTTTAATGATGACAACGTGCAGCCAACAATTATTTATTCCTTTTATGATGGGAACTTCCTACCGCAAAGAAACTTACATAAGAAATGAGGGAGAAAATTGACTACAAAGGTTCTTAGTCATGTATGTACACCACTACATTGAAACCTTTAGGTTTTAAGTATAGAAAAACCAATGATGGGCGCATATTTCTAATGGAAAGAGGTGTTGCAGCATGTGTTAAATTTCTAAGAATAATGCACAATTTGGGAAGTTCAGGGAATAAACATCCAACTTTTTACTTGGATGAAACATTTGTGTACCAAAATCAAACAAAAAAGTATATATAGCAATGTTCTTCCAGAAATGGAGGGCCTTAAGTTCAAATAGGCAAGGGGGAGAAGACTATGCCATGGAGACTCAGCACAAACAGGGTGTGCATTGCTCAATATAAAAGCAGAAGAAATGAGTAAGAACTGGATCAAATAGCTGTGAAACGGGCCACCAAGTGATTAGGCTACCCCCTTATCTCTAAATGTATAACCCCATTGAAATTATATGGGATAAAATTAAGGGAGAAATTCTGAACAAAACAAGACGGAGATGAAACATTAGTAAATGCCGCAATTGAATGCCTCACCATAGAAGATTGGATTTCTAGAGTCCAACACATGAAAAAATTACTGAAGGAATTGCCTTAAGGAATTTTCTGCTAGGCTTGGGCACATTTTTGTTACTATTTTAAGGTATGATTTTCAGATTACTTGTTAAATTGCACACCAAGTTTGTTTACCTATGTACTACAGAAATACCTATAACAGGCTTTCATTTTGTCTTATTACTGTGTATAGCTTTGCCCCGGCCTTTTGATGTGTGGCAACATGAGCTTCTCAGGAAGTGACCAGCCATCAGCTGCCTTTTATTAGTAGCTTTGGCAATCTTTAATATTGTGAAGCTATTTTTTCTCAGAACTTGTGTAATAGCTGATATAAATATTATGACATACAGTATTTCTCTTAGTTTCCTTGAGAGAAACCAAGGGTATCCGGTAGTTTCAAGCTTGCTTAGTGTAAATGAAGTAAACAAGGGAAAAAAAGATTGGGTGACGTGAATAAAAACGTAAGTTGATTATGCAATGGCATATGCAAGTTATGGATTGGATTGACATCAACTTTGGTGTAAATAATTCTTTCCAAGTTGAATTTCTTGACTCCATCGGCTCAGGTGGATTGAGTATCTGATAACTCGACCCTCACAGCTGAATTATTGATTTGATAGCAATGTGGATTTAAAATGGTAAAATCATCACTGTTTGTGTGCTAGTTGTTGCTTTATTGCTGCAGATTCAAACAGTGCAGAAATGAACTCCTCCAAAAATCCTGAATTCCAATTGGAATTTGTAAATCCGATAGAGGGATATCCTATAGTGTTGTCAACAAAAATGCTGGGCTTTAACTGAAATTAAGTGTGCAATTGTGGCAAAATTTAACATTCAATGAACAGCAGCTTATCAAGAAAATGCAAAATATGAAAACAAGGCTTCAAGTCTTCTGTTTTGTGAAGTATGAAACAATTTAACATTATGTTAGGTATTAATCAAGGCTTCACAGGTGATCAGCCATGTCAGATTTAAAAACATTGAGCTTTCGGCCACTGTAGACTGCATGGCCGTCTTCAGAATCAAAAGACTGAGAGAAAGACTGCTCCACTCTATGCACACGCACACACACTATTGTTACGTGGAATGGGATTGCGCTGCCCTGGCCAATGAGTGGGTGATGATTTGTGATTGGGCCAGCTGTTTCAGGGTGTTTGTCACCAGCTGCAGTGTTTTCTCGAGGGTTCATACTTTGTCCGGAGTCACTGTAGTTGCTGTTGTAGATGTGTTTGATGGCTATTGGCCAACCACGGCTTAGTTAAAGTCTGCAGTCCCTATTGCAGTTTGCATGGCTTCCTTGATGACTCTGTCCCAGTATTTATCAGTATGATCTAGAACTTTGACGTCTTCAAAGCTTTCTGAAAAAGGCCACGGAGTCTACAATGGCCGAAAGATCAATGTTCTTAAATCTGACACGGCTGATCACCCGTGAAATCTTGATTAATGACGCTTGCTGTGAGAGCTTTAAGTCTTACATTATGCTAGGCAATTTTCAATGGCTAGGCCATCTTGCTTTGTAGTATAAAGAATCCTTGTTTCATTTGTCTGAAACATTCTTCTATAATAAATCTCTGCTTTTTAACACATACTGTCAAAATTGTGTTCTGGAGTTTGTGGGTCCTGGAAAAGTGTCATTAGCAAAATGCTACTCTGCAACCTGTATCACCAATTAAGAGAGCATAAAGCATGGTGCATTGTCATCATTCATCAGCCTACAAAAATCAGTTACTACAGATTCTGCAGTCATGTACAGATCCAGACCATATAACATCGATAATGGTGAACCCCTCTACTGTGTTACAAGTTGCCTGAACATTAATACCTGGCAAAGCCACAAGATGTATTGACCTCGGTTGTCGATGGCTGTTGGCTCATTTTGTTTACTAGAATAGCAAAACACTAGTAACTTGGTGTACTGTCAATAACGTAACACAAATGATCTCTCGCAGTTGCTGATATGGGACGTTGCTGTCCAAGAGATATGACTGCATCTGAGCAGACTGTACCAACACTGTCCCGCTGTGTTACGTGCGATAAACTCAAGTAAACAACTCTGCAGTTTAACATTCTTTCCGATATGCCTCATGGCTTTGTCAAGTAACACTAGGGACAATTTTTCTGTTGATATATTCATCCTCAAGTACACTTAGCTTCTTAATATATGGGTACAATCAACTGCCCCAACAACCCAATTGCTGCTGTGTCTGCAAATTTTGTAAGTCGCCTAGAGAAGTTGGAATTGCTACCCACTGATCAATGTTTCTTTCAACTGCTTCCAGCACTTGCAAAAATGTTTTTCACACTGTGCTTCTGTTTATGCCAATGTGTTCACCAATAACAATTTGAAAACCTGGGTCATTCAAGTAACACAAGAATATTTTCATCCTTTCCTCATTAGATAACACATCACCTTGTTTTTTTAATTTCTCTACCATGTGCATAGGTAGAGAATTTATTGCACTCCACCCATAAATTTGATTCCAAGATTTCACTGGAAGTACACGCTTTGGGGTTTCCTGAATAAACAGCCTTTGTAGATAATAGTCTGTATGCATGGGTACATGTGTGTGTAAACCACATACCTCAAAAGCAAAGACATTAAATATCACATTTGGTACTGAAGTTCAGCAGCTTCCAAGAATGCAAAATGAACATTTTCAAGATAACTCCCCCGCCCCAAACTACTGTTCACGTGGAACGTTTTTAGAAAACTGATTTTCTGAAAAATCTCAAATGATTTGGATCAAAAAGCTATATAATATATTTTCATGGCAAATGAAACGTATATCTTGGATTTTCTGGGAATGATCTCAGTCTCCTTCATTCTGAAAGAATTTTGCAAAACTGGTAAACCATAAGAGACCAAATCTTACTCCACAAAAAATGTAATCTTGTTAAAGCATACAGTTTATGTCCAGCACCCCTTTTATTGGTGTAGCTTACCAATTTTTAAACATTCCTTCTTACTGGCTTGAATCTTCAAATACAGGAAGTTGTCATTCAGTTTTTTATGTCCTGGAATTTCAAAGCCATCACATAGTGAGCAGGCTCTTAAAAGTTCTATCGCCTAAGACTGTATTCTCCTATTCCCAATGTAACCATAAGGAAATATGCAATAAAACCATTTTTACAAACATTTATCTCAATTAACATTAAGCAGATAGAATAAGCGTTTATAAGAATAGTTTATACAAGAATGAATGGACAAAATCATGTGAGTGCACACATTAGATTTTTCTTGATATTCACCACAGAAATCATTGCCAATCAAGGACTGAGCTTTTATACGCTTGTTCCGGTTCCATAAAAGCTGAAATTGTTCAGTGCATCTTCGATGTGGTCATCCAACATTTCTTCCTCATAGGGAACTGGTTTATTGATAATTTCGGAAATCTTTCTTCTGGCATTCTATCCATATGTCCTTTCCAGATAATCATGTACTGCTTAATTCGATCTGTAAGTTTGAAGATGTTAAATTCTCTTCTTATCCAATAAGGTGTACCCTGCAACACTCCTTAAGAATGTTATTTCTGTCGCTTGTAATCTCTGTTCTTGTCTTTTCTTAAGTGTCCAACATTCTGATCCATACATCAAAACAGGAACAGCTGTTACTTTAGAGAACTTCATTTTGGTTTCTTTTTGTATATTTTTTTTTAACTTCTTTTAATGGTACCACACATCTGGTTAAATTTATTAATTTTATCATTAATGTCATCACTTTTATGTAAGGCAGATTATATTCTTAAGTATTTACCTATTCTGAAATTGTATTATCAATTATGATTTTTGCTTTTAAGGTGTCACATTCTTTAAATGATATTTTAGTTTTAATTTTTGAAAGTTTTAAATTATCTGCTGCACTTAATTTAAATTAAAAAATGGCTCTTTGAAGATTATCTTCCGAGTAACAAACCACTGCTTGATCATCAGCAAACATTGTCTAAGGGTTTGTTTAAAGATTTTATTTTCTACGTATAAGCTTTTTATAGCCGTGGTCAAAATGTTGTGGGATGTCTTTGTCTTTCATATTCTTCCATTACTTCTTCCTATTTACCATGTCAAAGGCCTTTTCATAGTCTATGAATCCTATAAATGCTGTATGTTAAATTCTGTGCTTTTTTATGAGTTGTGTCATAGTGAATATACAGTCCAGATGATATGCATGATATCTCAAAGGGGCAGGCATGCTGGGACGTGTTCATAAAAAGCTGAATTGGGAAACCTACTATGAGCTTCTAAACCATGTTCTGCTACCGTCTGTGTGAGTATTATCCTGAAGATATTATTTCACCAGTATAACCATTCAGTCCACACATCAGCGAAGGTTCCAATGTGCTTTTCAGAGCATATGGATATTTTAAAGCAGGCACCAGGCCATTCAAAGTGAATCCAATCGCATTTGGCCAAAAGTAAAGAAGTTTTCTCATATTTCCAGATTGACTAATGCCATGTCTTCTGTGCCATTATAGAACTTGGAAATCACTAGCAGAATGCGTCAATTATTTTAAAATGCTAGTGGACTCCATGGTTCAAAGACTGAGAGCAGTGATAGAAAATAATGGGGGCACAAAGAATTAGTTTATTTTTTACTTCTTTTTCTCTTGTTTTATTAGATCAGACCGCTATGCTTTTTTTTTTTTAGTTTGTCAGAACAGCAGATAAGAATTTTACACATACTTGGGTAAATTTTGTATTATATAACGTAACCTACAAAAATCTGATGTGTTGCACCCACATGACTTTCTCTACTCTTGCACTAACCATTCTTACAGTTTGACCAGATCGTGGTGACATGCACGAGGGAGGAGAAATTAAGAAGTGACTGGAGTGGTGGGGAACAAGTGAATGATGTCAGAACTCGGGCAGTCACATACACAAGTGGTGTATGTTTACGTATTATAAACAATTATTGTGTAGTTATCACAGCGAGAGCCAGCGATACACTGATCCCCACTTCTATTATGCATGTGGGCACATGCCTCTTCTATTGCGCATCTATGCTTCAGGAGTGGGGGAGTGTCACGACAATCTGGACAAACTGCACAAACTCTTCTTGTATCTTCATGTTAGTTGAGATGAACATCTGCAGAAATTATTTTATTATTTTCTTGTAGGTACAAGGAGAACATGGGAATACAGTAGGCTTTGAACAATAGTCAAATCTTTTAAAGCTTTCAAATTCCGTTCTCTTTGCACGGTTAACATATAAAAAATGAATAACAATGTTCCATTTGACAGAGGTAGAAGTTCTCCAAAGCTCACACAAATAACAAGGCATATCTCCGAAATGGTTCACCCAACAAAAAAATTTATTTAGACATAAATTGAGTATTTTGGCAAAATTTACATTTTTTGTATAGTAAGATTTAGTCTATCTCTTATGGTTTACCAGTTATGTAAGTCATTCAGAGTGAATGCAACTACAGGGACTATAACCAGAAAATTCAAGATATACATTTCATTTGTGATAAAAATCTCACACATGGCATTTTAATCAAAATCGTTAGCCATTTTCAAGAAAATAAAAATTTTGGAAAAAATTTTTCATGTAAAGGGTTGTTTAGGGTGAAGCAATTTTCTTCAAAATTTTCGTGGAGTATCCTTGAAAGACATTTAATTTAAATACCAACTTTGGTGTTTAACCAACTTTGTTTTTGAGTTATGCTGTCCACAGACTGAAAGACATACACAGGATCTCTTTCCAAAAATGCTATTTTTGGATTCAGGGGACCTCAAAGCATATATTTCCAGTGAAATTTCAAAGTCAAATTTTTGGGTGGAATTCAATACTTCCTTTACTTTACTATATGTAGTAAAAAAGCTGGGTGCAAACCTACTTTCCAAGTAGCACACTCAGCTTCAAACAACCACGGAGAAAACTTTACTTGTTAACACAGAACTGTGGCAGAGTTGAACTCTCAAGATTTATTAATATTTTATTTAGTTTATAAGTATTTACTGTGCAATTTAGCAAAGAACGGTTCTTTTAACTGTCTGTTTTGTCCTGCAGAGTACAAGTCTAATTTGTAGCATAGCACAGGGTATGAGTGAACCAAGCTCTGTTAACTTCATATACTTCCATGAGGCTGAAGCAACCTTTAAAATGTTACAGCGCTCATTTTTTCCATGGTTGTACAAGAAATTTCCCTGGCTAAATTAAAAGAGGAGCACAATGGTAGTGTCCTATTGGAAGATATTTACTTCCAAATATTTTTTCTTTCCCCATGTCAATGTTGTTCATGACTGAAGCTGATATAATATGACATAAGAAAAAAATCAGATGTGTTACACTAGCATGGCTTTCTCTACTCTTGTACTAAGTACTCCTACAAGCTCTTATTTTTCTATCTTCGTGTTAGTTGAGATAAACATTTGCAGAAATCATCTAATTGCTAATTTTCTTGTACATAAAAGGGAAATATGGGAATATAGTAAGCCAGGGGAAGACAGGTATCGCTGCTGTGACGTCATCTCACTGAGCTCACATGCTCCCATCGATGGCCAGTTTCAGTTTAACATGTAACGTCACAGCGGGAAAGAGGAAATGGCATACAGTACATTGTAATTTTAATGCTGACTGTTTCAATTACAGAATAGACACAAATTATAAATAATTACATTTCAGCTTTACGCCATATATATATATATATATATAATTCTAGTTTATGTGAACAGTCATAAAACGCAAATAGAACAGAAATTATAACTATTTTGCCTGAGCTAGAAGAGAGCTATACAAAACAATTAGGTAGACATTTCCGACATTTGCCGTTTCGCTTTTCTTGAACTAGTTTGTCAATGTTAGGGCGTAATGTATGGCACAATTGTAACCGAAGACTGCATGTTAGATTGTGATCTGACAATATGCTTCAGGATTTTGACTTAGAAAGGTTCATAACAGAAAAGAATTATTCAAACACATACGTAGAACCAAACATACATAATATCTGTGCTACAAGGGCATACAACCTCAAAAATCTGATTTGAGGAACATTCTTATAACAATCAGCCAAGTCTTCCTTGTGTTTATATTTGTCCTTCAGCAAATCGTCACAATGTAAATTTATCAATTCAATTTGCTACCTGCTAGAAACATTGTTAACATCCAATGAATACGGGGTCGCAAAGATCTGAAACGTAGGTGACAATGTTTCTACATCTTGAAGCCTGGTCTCAAACTAGTGTGAAACATGGAGAACTGAACGCAAACACAAAACCACTACACACAACACCACTCAATGTCAACAAAAACACAAAATAAAAAGAAAATTCGCACTAACGCCGTTAAGATCCCTCACACAACAAATAAACACCCTTAGACTAGGCTGAAGGGGGTTCTCTCTAAACAGCCCGGGCAAGTTGTAAACATGCGCAAATAACATTTTTCATATTCATTCAGTTTCATGCAAGTAGCGCCACTGATCTATGCAGCACAGCAATACAACGCTCTCAGCTGACGTCACACGAACGTACAAGCTGGCTCTTCGTTTAAATACGTCACATGGCCCGAAGTTGTCTTCCCCTGTAGTAAGCTATGAGTATAGTCAAATCTTTTAAAGCTGGTCACTATATAAAGGCTTTGAAATTCTGCTTCTCTTTGCACGGCCAAGAGAGAAAAAGTGAACATCGACCTTCCATTTGTTTAAGTATTGCAAAACTCACACAAACAATAAGGAATATCTCAGAAGTGGTTCACTCCACAAAAAAGCATTTGAATACAACTTGTGTTTTAATGAGATCTACATATTTTGCACAATAAGATCGGTCTCTTATAGTTTATCAATTATGCAAAAGTCATCAAGAGTAAACACTGGGCTAAAGACAGATATACATTTTATTTGCTATAAAAACAACTTGAACATATGGCATTTTAATCAAAATCATTAGCCAATTTTGAGAAAATAAAAACTTTTGAAAAATTTTCCATGTAAAGGGTAGCTTAGGGTGGAGAATTTTTCTTCAAAATCTTTGTGTTGCATTCTTGAAAGATGTTAAACTTAAATACCAAGTTAGGTGTTTAACGGACTTATTGTTTTCGAATTATGCTGTACACACACACCCGGACCTGTTTCTAAAAATACATTTGTGAATTCAGGGGCTTCAAAACATATTTCCGGTGAAATCTCAGCATTGAAATTTTGGGTCAAATACAATACTTCCCCTATCCACTATACTTAGCAGAGAAACTAAAAATTCATTTTCTGGGCTAGTAGGCTGTGTTCTAGTTGTTTACTTTTCCGATGTTTTGCTGAAAACTACATCTGGCATCCTCAGGGAGCTCAAAGCCAAGTAAGCAACTCTGGAGTCCAGACAAGTCAGTCACTTTGTAGGGCCTAAATTCAGAAATTTTAATCGCTTTAAATGCTGTGGTTTTCAAAACACCCATTTCTTCATTAGACAGTGGAGAGATTTTTGAGAATGTCCTAATCTTTCTATCTTATCAATTTTTCCTCAGTAAGTACATCTTGGGATTATCTTTCCACATTTAACTTCAACAGGCCCAGTTTTTCTAAGCTTTTCTATGAGGTTTAATATGATTCTACTTAAAGTGAGAGTGCCATGAAGTTTTGTTGCAAAAGTCACACTTTCCAACAATTACTTTTTCTGATTTAATAATGGAAAAGATAAATTCTTTGTCATAACTTTCGCAAGTCCATATAAAACCACAACAAAGATGAATGCCAATAATAATGTCAACATAGCTCATAGGTAACTGAGCAGCAGAGCACACCAGAGACTGAGATAAAGGCTGTTATGTGTGACTGATCTATCTCTACCTCAGCTCTTGGTTTGCTCATTGCCAAATGAAGTGCTGACACAGGGGTTGTATGTTGCCTAGTGCCATAAAGAATCCCAAGAAACACTTATTTTAAAACTTCTATTATGTTGTTTTCTAGTGCCTTGCATCTGGCAATGAAGCCATTAGCATTCGTGCTTTCCAATACTTTTGAACTGTAGTTTCTTCTGATCTTAATGCTTCACAGGTCTTCAAGTGGTCTTCGTTCATTTGTGCTGGATAGTTACACAGGACACATATTGGTGAGGCTGAGATACCTATTCTGTAGAGATGACTTGCTAAGCAGTCGTGATTTGTTAATAGTCGGAAGGCTGCAACCGCTGTTTTCCTTGGTCTCTGGGGGGTTATATCTGGGTTGGAAAGTAGTGTAATCCATTTTTTATCTTTGGCATTTGTTTCTATTTCTTGTAGGTATGAATGAGAAAATTTTTTAATGATCAAGCGTTTTATTGAGGAATATGAGAAATTGAATTTAGACTTTTGTTTTATTGTTGTGCCCGTTAAGAAAACAGTTACATGAAAGCCACATATGAGTCCTAAAGATAAACATTCCGGAGTTAAAACTGTCCTCCAATCGGATCTCCGGGTGGGGACATCTTTAGGCAAATTTCATCACAACAAACTTCTATTATAAAACTAAGCAATTACCTCTTGGACCCAACTTGGATTCCAGTGCTTAAAACACTTCCAGACCTGATTAACGAGAGCAACATATTACCTCCATTGCATGTTAAAGTGAGACCAATGGGAAAACTTTAAAAGGAACTAACGCAAATAAACCAGCACATAGATGCTGTTTCACAAATCTGTAGTTACGTAAATCCAAAGTGAAAGATGGAATTTTCACAACTCCCAATTAAGCAACTGATGGCTGCTGAATAACTCCATAAATGATATGGAAAGGAGCAAACCGCATGGAAACTTTTCCAGAGTTGTAAATTATTGGTTAAAAAAGTGCAGAATTGGTGGATAATGAATGGTGATGTATTTTTGAAAACGCACCTTCCAATCACAACTAAACTTATTCCCTGAAAATCTTGGCATTGAGAGTGATTTAAGAACTAAGTTGATGTTTATTATTATAGGCCACACATTAGTTCTTGATTAATGACCTCCAGCGAAGATCCAGTATGCCAGCCTACTCTTAATGAACAGGTCAGCAAATAGTTTATGAAAACACACAGCTCTGCTTCCCTATGTTATGTTTAGAAGGGTAAAGTTGACTGCAAAGTTTGTGTGGTTCGGGTTCATGGTATTGCAAGTGTTCCAATAAGAGATAATGAAAATCACTGCGATTCTGATGAAGAAAATGAAGGAGAAATGTTTCACATAGAAGAAATATTAGCAAATTAAGTATAAATATTTTAATGCATGTGGCAGACATCACTGGAAGTGTTTATAATTTGCTTTGTAGTTACTGTACTTCTTGAGTGTAGAAACATGAGAGCAATGTCACATCGTCTGATTGTCGTTTCTGCTTCTGTTCCCATAAAGGTGAGTAAGTGACTAGCATCTAGCCTCTCATTTACAAATCTCATTCGTCAAGAACATGCGACCTGTAAATGGTACAGGCTTTGTCTAAACAAGAACTGGCAAACCATATCAACCATAACTTTTACTTTCTCTGTGTACTTAACAGTTAAGAAGAGGAAATGTTGCATTCAACCCAAAAGGTCATTGTGAGCTTGCCTGTGAACAGTATTAACTCTGAAAACAAAAAGTGGCTAAATATCTTGCTATTTAAGTCCAAGATCTTTCAAGGATATGATATGAAGATTTTCAAGGAAATCCCCCCCACCACAACTATCCTTTACATCAGGAATCAGAAAACCGTACTGCCAGAGGATGTCGTAATACCGTCAGGGATAAGCAATATATAGCTCTCCAACAGCCCTCCGTCCATCAATCAACATGCATCCAAGCATAAACAAGCAGTGATGTACACCTCATGGATACATGGTTCTTTCAAAACCACAATAACGCAAGATGATCTTCCCACTCCAAGAGGACTCGGAATGGAAAGAACAATATTTTTGCTTTGCCATGGGCAAGAATGTGAAATGTCTTGTATTCAAAAGTTTAGATTTGTGTTTACAAGTCAAACATTAAAGAACATTACGAACACAGGAATCATAAGCAACTTACAGATAGGAAATGTTAAGGCACTCTAAAAGAATAATATAAAACAAACATTTGTCGTAAATGTAATCATTATGTTTAAATATTCAATGAAGCTTCGTAGTCTAGTGTAGAAGTGGATTAGAAAGTACACTAGTTTTAAAAAATCTAAAACTTTAAAGGTCATTGTGTAAAATCACAATTAGAAAATAAAACTGGTTTAGATTTATTTAGAGAACTTGGTACGGCAAGATGTTTGTCTCTCAATTCATCTGCTACATAGTGTGTGTGCACAGTCTGAATACCCATGTACTAAATTTAAAATTACGTGAGTAAATGTTTTTTTGATGTCGATATATATTCATATCATTCTCCTGTCAGATACCCATTTTGACTTTGATGTTGACACTCTTATGACAACAGATCAACAAATCTTATGAATCAAATTAGTCGAGGCTGAGATATTGAGAAAGAATGGCTGATACAAGTGATTACACAATTGAGGAATGCTTAGTGTCCGCTGTGTGGGTTCATGAGCGTCAAATTAATGAAAAATGTGATGGACAATTTCATTACACGATTTGTGAAAGCAGCACCAACAAAGAAGACGTTAGCGTGGGAATGGAAAACATTTTTAACGGGCAATGTTCGCGATGTGACAAGAAGTGGAAGACTATTCACCAGACTTGGACTTTGTGCTGGCAGAGAAAAATCTATCCAACAATCTCCGGTTAAATCCTTAAGGAAACATGCTGCAGAGTTAGAGGTACCGGAATCAACCATGAGGAAACACATTAAAGTGGATCTGAAAATGAAGTGTTGGCATCCATTGAATGTGAATTAATTATCAGATGCTGATTTGGAGACACATGTTAATGCTTGTGGTCGGTTGCTGCCACAATCCCAAAGAATGTCTGAGAAGGCAAAAGTCATGTTCACAGATGAATGTGTAATTTATTGCAGTTCCCGTAACTGCAATGTTTATTTCTGGGGAAAAGAAAATCCAAATTTTTTCGAGGAAATTGAGCGCAACCTACCACATTTCATGGTCTGGGCTGGAATGACACAAACTCATCTGTTTGGCCCATATTTTTTGGATGGTCCTGTTAATCAGAACACTTATTTGCAGATGATTGATGACTGGCTCCTCCCACAGCTGCAAAATGCAGGAATCTTAAACAGTGTTTGGTTTCAACATGATGGGGCGCCAGCTCACTTCGCAGTGGATGTTCAACAACGTCTGAATGAAGTCTTTGGAGATCGTTGGATTGGTAGAGCATTGGACAATCTCACATGGCCTCCAAGGAGCCCTGATCTAATAACTCCAGATAATGCACTATGGGGTTACATCAAAGAGAAAGTGCAGATGCAGCGGTACGCCACAACTGGTGAACTGTAAAACGCAGTGTGAGTAGCTTTCCAGTGACTCCAATGATGGTGAGTAAGATGAACACGAGAACATGGCGGCGTATTCGGTTGTGCAAAGACAATGGGAGGACACATACTGATGTTTTGGAGTCCTAAGATGTAAGGAGAAACATTTAATTACATAAATATTAGAAATTTGTGCTTTTATTTCATGTCAGTTTGAAATTAATATAGGGGTATACAGACATTATATTCTAAACTGAAGGTTGTAAAATCTAAAAGCAGATCACGATTGACAGACGAAGCCCTACATCCTCTGTTGTATGTCAGTACCTGTGAATTAACGTATGCAAAACTATAATGGTCCAGATGAAGTAAAGAATAAATTAATAAAAACTATATGTTAAAGCCCTCTCAATCTGTATAATGTGTTATGTATATATGTGCATATATAAAATCAAACTTGTGTTAGAGAAGTTCCTTTATGCCACCACTGCAACTTTTAAACCCCTTCTTCAAACCATGTGTCATGTACATGCTGGATTGCATTCCATATCACCATTCATACAATTGCAATGACCACTTTGCCGACTCCTGCTTTACATGGAAAAATATTTAAGTTTGGTTTTCTCAAAAATGGCTAATGATTTTGATTATCTTAACCTCTTGAGCGACAGCCATTTAAAAGCTCTGCAGGCCGAGAACGGATACCCAATATCCAGCGCAGGGCATTTAAATTGTTAAATGCGCTAAAAGTGCTTCCTAAATACACAGCTGTATTTTGCGTAAATTTTAAGTTATTTTAATGAAATAAAAACTGGTATAAAACTCATTATATGCAGTATACATGTACATCATCAGCAATGTTGAGTTGCATTTACAAATCGTTGAAATGGCACTATTTGTTTCACTGTGGTAAAAAGTTAACTTTGCTTTGTCGAAGGCGCTTAATATAATTTCTTGGAAAGAAACAGTAGTGGACCCATTGTATGTGTAAGCTATGCGTCAGCAAATCACAGCACAATGTGAAATAGAACATTACTGTATGCGTGGTTTATGAGTCATCAGAATAAAGCAGGTTTGCAATTTTTCCTTACACGTGTTTCGTAACTTGGATATAGCTTACAGGCTCCGTTTGTTTCTTTCTTGAAATGCATACGTATACTTTCCTGCTTGTAGCTGAAGTGAGAAGCTATTGAGTGTTACATCTCAGAGCTAAAACATGGCATCAACAAGCAGTGTTGCACAAAGGTTAGCGAGTGGTGGAAGTGTAAGGGCTTCTGAAATTACACACGATAATGTGGAGGATTTCTTGCTGTGTGACAGCGATTTGGATATTGATGGTGAATTTTCCGAATTTGAGGGGTGTGTGGAGGATATAGGTACAAGTAGCAGTGAGGAAGAACGTGACCAACTTCCTTCAGGTGTTCGTGAAGAGTCAGCATTGTGGAGTGCTGAAAACAATTCCAATACAAACAGGCACATCTTCACGAGCACAGGGTCTGGTGTTCAATCCCAGGCTCAGCTGACTTCTGACAGCCAACCAATTGACATTTTTACAAAATTTTTTACTACCGACTTAGTGTCTCTCATTGTTTCGGAAACAAATGTATATGCGTGTAAGGTGAAGGAAGACCTGCTCTCTAAAGGTAAATTAGGGCCTAAGAGCAGAATTCAAAGGTGGACAGAAGTAACACTCAATGAGATTTACAGGCTAATTGGTCTAATTATACTTATGGATGTTATTCGTAAACCTGCATTATAAATGTATTGGTCCACAGATGACATGCTAGCTACTCCTTTTTTTGGAAAATGCATGTCAAATAACAGGTGTACGTCAATTTTGCGGTTCCTTCATTTCACCTGCACAGAGAATGTAAATGACAAACTCCACAAAATTAGGCCTGTTTTCGATTATATTATTTCAAAATTTAAAGAAAATTATGTGCCTGGTGAAAAGGTCACTGTTGATGAAAGCCTAATGCTTTGGAAGGGCCGCTTAGGTTGGAAGCAATACATCAAAACAAAAAGGGCTAGATTTGGCATAAAGAGTTTTGATGTTTGTGAAAGTAAAACGGGATATCTTTACAATAGCTGCATTTACACTGGTCAAGGGGCTGACAATACTGGAGTCAAAGATTTGGGCTTATCTGGCTCCATAGTAATGCACCTAATGGAACCTGTGCTTGATCAGGGTAGGACTGTGTACTTAGATAACTGGTACAGCTCTCCTAAATTATTCATGGCCTTACACAAAAGAAAGACTAATGCAATTGGAACAGTACGTTCAAATCGTATTGGTTTGCCAAAAGATGTGAATACGAAGGCTCTAAGGAGAGGGGAAATGGAGGTGCGTCAGCTCCCACCTTTGACCTACCTTGCCTGGCAGGACAGGAGGGTAGTTACGGCATTATCCAATTGCAGCTCTAAGATTTTGATGATTGACACTGGAAAAACAGATGCCCATACCAAAATGTGCATTTTCAAGCCTGACGTTATCCAGGAATACAATATGCACATGGGCGGTGTCGATCTAGTAGATCAGGTATTGCAAGCATATCCCTCTTTACGAAAAACAGTGAAATGGTATAAAAAGGTATTTTTGCACCAGCTGGATATAACCATATACAATTGTTTGGTAATTTGGAGAACTCTAAACCCACACAAGACAATGACCTACCTGGACTTTCGACTATAAATAGCTCGCAGCCTAATTGAACAATACCAGGCTGAGAGGCCTCTTCACACTGGGGGTAGAAAATCCAAAACCCCTGCACCCCTCAGACTTCAAGGAAAACATTATCCTAAAAGGATACCGTCAACAGCAAAGAAGTCCCGCCCATCTCGAAGGTGTTTCGTGTGCCGCAAGAAGGGAATCTGTAAAGAAACTGGGATGATCTGTGGCAAATGTGGAGATGTGCCCTTGTGTGTTTATCCCTGTTTTGAGGCATATCACTGCAGAAGGAACATAAAGGTAAGCCAGTAAAGCATATAGAATTTAATTAAATGTTTCATAACGGGGGAAAATTAAAATAAGTTGAGTTAGATAGTGGATAAATAAGGGTTAAATGCACAAACGCACAGGACGTGTATACACGTCCATATCGCTCGTCCGTCATTTTAAATGGACGTGATTTCACGTCCATATCCCTGAAGATGTTAATCACGTTAGTTTAACACAACGTATCTACCTTACTTACCTTCCCTAATTAGCTTATGGTATAGTCAATAGTGGGTGCTATCTGTAGTAATTCATAGTTCGTTTGAGTATTTTAAAGTGAAAAGGATACCAAATGAGCTTAGGATGATGATAGTCAAGAAAAGCTTGAAAAACAAAGCATTAGAATGGCTTAGGTTAACACTAGCTGGTCATGAATCGTATAGCTCATTCAGAAATCTATTCCTATCAAGGTATTGGGGCCCAGCTAAGCAGAACCAGACAAGGGTAGAGTTAGCGACAGGAAAATATGATCTGGCCAAAGGGTTATCGCTAGTCAATTATTTTATGAAAGTGACCAACAAAGGGGAGCTATTGGATCCTAACCTGTTGGAAGCAGAGTTAATTACCAGCATAAAAGACATTTCCCAGACACAGTGAGAACCAGGTTAATTGTTGCGAGGCCAGTAGATTTTGCAGACATGATAGAATTACTAACAGCCTTCGAAATGCAAAATGGTCGGCTTAATGAGCATAGACATAGAAACGGTCACCCAAACTCATCTATCTTAAATAGAAGCACGACTGCAAATAACCAGAATGAGAGAGAAGATAGAAATACTAGGAGCACCCATGACAGGGGGAGAGGGGCACATCATTTCCCACAACCACACAATCATGGCAAAAGGTTGGAGAACACGAGACAGTGGTACCATGACACGATACCAAGGGGTGAATCGAGATACCAGACATATACGTATGATCGTGGGAGACCAGGAGACCATACCCATCAAATGAATCACATACGATTCTGTAGAGAATACTTGAACAACCGAAGACCACCATGCAACAGGGGTTCACACCAAAGGGGCAGAAACCAATGGAACACGGGCAACATAAGACAGCGGGAAGTAGATGGAAATGTGTCAAATAGGGCGGATGTTGCACAGAATACAGAAATAACAACCACCACCAACACCCAGGGAAATTACCACGATTAAGTTCGCCCCAATCGAGTTGATGACCAACACAAAACCTAAGCGATTGACAATGGACATCGACACACGATGGCTGCACAAAGGGAAAATGGAACTACTGTACACTGGACCGCTGGTCATAACAAAACAGCTGGGTGACCATACATATGAGCTACAGAATACAAATGGCAAGTTGGTAGGAAGATACCATAAAAACAAATTAAAACCATACAAAGAAAGGACCAAATAGTCTTTGCCAACAAACATGTAAGGCAAAGTAGAGATGTGAAAAATAATAATTTTTAATGGGTTTCTTTTAGAAAATTATATACAGGTTGGAAAATACAACAAGAAAGAACATCAACATAGTCATTGGCTATAATGACCACCGAGAGCATTGTCAACGAAGACGGATGAGAACACTGATTGTCATTAAAGAAACGAATTATAGCAACGAAAAAAAATGTGTTTTTGACATAAGGATGTCAGGGACAAAAATAAAAAGGAATCAATTGTGGTGACAAAGAGAGAATATTTTTGACACAAGGGTGTCGAGGATGAATTAAGAAGAAAAATAATATAGTTGCAGAATAATTATAAATATAGAAGTTTTCTCTTACAGGGATAAGAGATAAAGAGATGACAATTAGTGAAGTGAGAAAAACCATAGTCAAAAAAGCAATGCCCATAAATTAAGATGGATATAGCCAATGTTAAGCTTAAAGAAATGTCAAACTAAACAATAGTGAATAAGAACCCAACGTCATAATAGTATCATTAGTAACATCAGAGTTTAAGAATTGACTCAACGACCTGCCTATACATAATAAGCTTGTAAGACAAAGAACTGAATAAAATTGCCATACATATGATCATAATCATTAGCTCAAAATTTGTATGCTGTTTTTCCCTCCTCATAACAAAGAACATAAGTCAAAAGGCACATAATAAACCATGATACACTTAAATAATATTTGTGTCAATGTTGTTGTTGTTTTCTAGTGCCTTGCAATGTCAAATGTGTCAATGTCAAATGTAAAAACTTAGGAATATTCTGGTGTTGTGTTGTGTAATAACTGAATGTTAAAATTATAAAGACATGCTATGTCATACCAAAGCAGAAGACAAAAGCACACAGCAAAGATACTGTAAAAAAAAAAAGTATTGTACAAAGTAAAAAGATTGCATCAGAGGAATAGGGAGAAGTGTTGTATTGTGTTTCAAGATTGTGAATGTATGTGACAACTTGAAAAACAAAACAAGGGGCATGTGAGACTGAATATTGTAAGACCCCAAAAGGAAATCATTTATGTAAATATTTATTGAAAATGTAATTTATTTTTGGTGTTGATACGAATTAGTTGAGTAACGAAAACGTGTTGCTATTGTTCATTGTTACAAAAAATTAAGTTTGTTTAAAAACATCATAAATGTTAAGTTCCACATTTCGGCAATGTGCACAAATCTATAGTTAATCTACCATTTTATACAGCTAAAAGATTAGTCAACTCTGAATTCAAAAAAGTTATTGCAAAATATTACCATGAAAAATCAAAAAATAAAAGATGGGAACTACCAAACAAACAGTAATTCCTGAGTATCCTCAAAAAACAGCAGTTGCAACCTTCAGGTTGATTGGAGGACATGATTGTCTGGCAAAACATTTAAACAGAATTGGGATATATTCTTCACCACTCTGCCCTCTATGTGATCTGCAAGAGGAAATGGACCGAGACCACCTTGAAATATGCCCGGCCACTTCTAGTGCCCCATCCATCAGTGAAAAATATTGGAGAGCAAGAGGATTAATGACTTCATTGTCAGAAATCCAGCATTAGCTAACAACAGAGTTCGTTTTGAAACTATCAACATTGTGCTCCTCACTGTAGCTTTTCTATCTGACCTTATGACCTTACCTTGGTCATCTCTTGTTCTCTTCTGACCCCGATACTATTATGGTACCCGAGGGCTAGGGAGTCTATTTTTCCAACCTTTCCATTTCTCTAATACCTCTTAGCCCCTAACATGCTGACCTGTCATGGCATGTAATGCGTCCTTTGATTGGTAATCAGAGGATATGGTCAGTGAATTTATTTTGATAACTCTCCCGGTCAGGTCAGCAAGACCTATAAACCAATGACAGGTGAGGTCCTCCAGACATTCTGGCGGTTGCGGGAGAGCGATGTGACCGACAAAATGTAAAAATAGGGTGCTCTCTAAAAAGCGGTTACTTTTACTGCTAATTCTCTCCAATTCTAGCACCCCATTCAGTGAAAAATATTGGAGAGCAAGAGGATTAATGACTTCATTGTCAGAAATCCAGCATTAGCAAACAACATTTTAACAAACAATACTTGTGATAGAAATGAAGTATAAAATGAGTAAGAGCATAGGCTATCAGTATATAGCTAGTTGCAGTGAAACCAGTCTTGCTGTTTCAACATTTACTCAAAATTAAGTGGGCGTAAATAAACTGGGTACTAATGACCGATGACTTCAATAATTGGATATTTTCCACTTCTAACATTGCTATTTTTGCAGAATGCGTGAATAAGATTGTATCTAACGTACAGTAGGTATCTAACACACATGCACACTAATGGAATAATTTTAGTATCACTAGCTTAACTATTTAAGAAAATATTAAAATCGCCAGATGGGAGTTAGAGTTTTCTTAAGTATTTACATCTCTTAAAGCTACTATTATATGCATTTTCATTCCCCAAGTTACCAATTATCATCAAATTAACCAGAAGGCAAGAATGCTAGTTGTGTTTTAATTAACTATTAACGCCATTTTTGAGAAAATAAAAAGATGTAAAATTTTCAATGTAAAGGCCACTTTAGGATGGGGTTGAAGTAGATTTTCTTGAAAATGGTGTTACAACTTGGAAAATTAACTTATTTGCCAAATTCCGCATTTATCTACCTTTTGTTTTATGCTGAACCCTCACCCCTCCTCCTATATTTCTAAAATGCTTTTTCTAGGTTCCCTGAACTTCAAACATGCATTTACAGTGAACTCCAATATCAAATTGAATTGTATTCCACACCTCAAGCTAAGGTGTAGATAAAACAAGGCATATGAGGCACAGCTAGACAAAGCTAGGTAACTGTAAGTAGCCTTATCCTTGGGGCAACATTACCAAGTTTGGTAATGTGGTCCAGTGAAACAGATTCTAAGTTTCTTTTTGCACTTAGCAAATCTAGCAACAGCTCATTATAAAACATTTCACTGAAAAGAGCTGAAAATGTTGAAGCTTACTGTTCAAGAAGCAATATTTTAGGTGGCCTGTAACCCAAACACTACTACTGAATAAACAGTGATAGCAAAAACCATGTGTAATATTTGTTTATTCTATCTCAAAATTATTTTAATTTCAAGAATGTTGATGCTGCCAGAAAATCAGTTTAGTTTAATCTTATAAGTGTTCCAAATCTGATGTGCATATTCTGTGATATGTCTCTTATAGTTAATGTGCAGAACTCATTTTGCTGTTGAGAAAATATGGCAATATCTCACAGATGAGTAGATCAAAAGGGAGAATGCTGCATTCAGACGCATGCACAATAATTTTCAATGTACATACCTTTTTATTGCATTGAACTTATTGTACAAATTCCAACTTACACATTTTTGTTACATTTATTTACACGTTTTCCACTACACTATTGTACATGCCTGATTCCTTGCTTTGTGTAAATAATTCACTAAAAATACTATCTTGTAAAAGAAACAGCCTCGGAACAAGAAGTATACTAACACTGAATTTAATCAGTCAGACACTAACAGCTAAGGCATGCAAAGCGAACACTGCATGTAGTAAAACCTTTTCCAAGCCAGAGCGGCCCTTGTTTAAATCCCCTGGAAAGCACTAAGACACAAAAACTTCTAGAATCTGAATTACTTTCAAACAGACGCTCTATGCCAAACCATTAAAAATCATTTTTCTTTGATGTGGGACAAAACAAATTATAAAGGTTCTCGAAAGGGAGGGAAAGGAAAAAAAATGGTACAGGGAATCAAATTAATATGCAATAAATACTTATGTGAACAAGTAAAGGGTAGTCTGGTAATGATATTGAATAAATAAGGAATGGTTTAAAGACACTAGGAAGTGGATTGGTTTCGAAAAATTGATTTTTTATTAGTTTTAAAAAGTATGCAATTTTTCAGCTTTAAAATTATATAACATACAGCTGAGGTGACACATAAACGAAAATAAGTGTTTTAAGCCAGGCCTTTCCAACTCGAGCACTTAGCGATGAGGCGTGGTGGTGCAGCACTCAGCAGCACCAGTATCTTCTCCATGTAGTGACCACTGCAACTGCATGTGTAGGACAGACAGTAAGAGTACATATTGTCTCTTATTCTCTCTTCTCAATGCAGAGGTGGTGTTAAGATATAACAGATAATGGAGCAGTTATTGTAGTTTCTCCTTCATTACAAAATGAAGTTTAATTTGTGGGAAGATTTATATCTTGTTGTCAATACTGAAGAGAAAGAACAGTACATTTTTGTTAAAGAAATTGGCAATATGGCACCTGAACTTGAACATTTTATGACTCCATTTTCAGAACACCAAATTTCCAGAGCTGATGAAGCTACAGTGCAACACAATCCTAAAACACAGGTACTACCATTATAGCGGTGATTTAATTAAATTTTACAAAGGTGCATGCGCTTGCCTTACAATTTGTGTCAATGTTTGGTACAACTTATGCATACAAACAGATGTTTTCAATTATCAATTTAAATTAAAGTGAAAGCATGTTGTCTCTGATGCTGCCTTAGAGACAGTACTACGAATTTCTACTGCCAAATTATTGTATCAAATATGGGTAAATTAGTTGCGGCTAAATAATGTCAAAAATTGACCTCAATGTTAAATGTATATAAGGGTAACCAAAAAACATATATGTTGTTAGCTAATGCTGGATTTCTGACACTGAAGTCATTAATCCTCTTGCTATCCAATATTTTTCACTGATGGATGGGGCACTAGAAGTGGCCGGGCATATTTGAAGATGGTCTCGATCCATTTCCTCTTGCAGATCACATAGAGGACAGAGTGTACGTAGAGAATAAATGGTTTGTGGGTTCACAAAATTGTACAATTGTTTTGATTGAGCTGCGACCTGTGTCCCATTCAACAATCAGCACCTATTGCAGATACTTTGATTACAGCTACCACAATACCTTCTTGGTGCTGCCTGTGCCACTTCACCTTGCCCAACTCTCTGGTGCCTAGCTCAGCATCGGTGTTACTGCTGATACCTGGTAACACCTCAGATGGAAAGGCCTATTTTAAGCCATCTTAACATGTGATGCTGGCAGCATTATCTGAACTCAGATTGCAAATACTTTGAGCGACTTCTCAATACAGAATATATATTTTGCCAGGATTTGATCTTGCAACTCTTGGTTTGATAGGTTAGACATTCCTCTTGTTCCTTAGATCGAATGGCCATAAATCTAGGTGCAAAACCCAGTTAAGTAGCAATCTTAACTTTGTTTTTATTTGCTACACCTATTCTAGCAACAGTTCAACCAAATTTCCTTATGTCTTGACTTTAATGTGGAGATATTTCTATATCTGTTCATTAAATTATTTTGTTGTTTAACGACGCTGTCAATTGCCAGGTTCACAACACTGTCGCCAGTGCGCCGGAATTTCATCCTGCAGGACTTCTTTTACATGCCAGTAAATCTACTGACATGGAGCTGTCATTTTTAAGCACACTTAAAAACCATCGGTCTGGGCTGAATTTGAACCCGTGACTTTGGGATCAGTAGGCCAGCGTCTAACCAACTGCGCCAACCAGACCGACTATATCTGTTCATGATGTAATGACTACATAATTATGTAGTGACATTCATTACAAGGGTCATACTGAAAGTCATGAGCAACCCAATGTTATAATTCAAATTCCAATAACAAACTACAGGACCATAATCTTCAGACTTTATGCCACATGCCATACTATATCATTAACTTCTATCAAATGACCACCTGCTGCACTTCCAAAATGGCAGATGTTTCGTTTTCACAACGTGCCATCATTGAGTTAATTGTTAAAGAGAAAAACTCTGCTGCTAAAATTCACCTCAGACTTAGTTTCCATGAAGATGTCTGCATGGGCACCAGCAGCATTAGGAGATGGGTGAAACATTTTAAACATGGGAACACAAGAGTCCAAGATGAGCCTTGCATCAGTTGCCTTCAAATGGCCTCCACAGAATGCAACAAGGAAATGGTTGATGAGCACATTTGAGAAGACAGGCATGTTATCTGTGAATGAAATCACTCCAAAACTTGCAGTAGCACATAATGCAGTGCAAAAAATGATTGACAGCTTAGGTTATTGACAAGTTTATGCCCATTGGGCCACACGCTTATCAATCGTAGACCACAAACTTCAGAGAAGAACCATCACTCAAAACCTTCTTCAGAGATTTCTAAACGAAGTTCTTTTATGGGTATTGTGACAGGCGATAAAAGTTGATATCATTATGAGCCTGAAACAAAATGCTCAAGTACTGAACGGTACCACTAGGCTTTGGCATCAAAGAAAGTGGTGGTGATAGAATCTGCTGGGAAAGTTATGGATAAAATCTGGGACAGATTTGCATTTCAGTTGATTTTCTCAAACCTGGACAAACCATAAATGATGCCTGCTATTTCCAGACACTTCAGGTCTGTCATGCATTATGGCATAAATGTCCTGATCGTCCTGCAACAACATATGCATCCTCCCAGTGCTGATGTCCCTGTAGTGAAGATCAGAACTCTTGGGTGGGAAACTCTTACATATTTGCCCTAAAGTAGTAACTTGGCACTTTTCAAGTACAATCTTTTTGGTTCTACTAAGGCACAAATGCAAAACCAATACTAGGAGACTGAGGAGGATATTTGGAAAGTAGTGTGTCAATATCTTCAGGCAGTTGGAACAGAGTTCTATTGTAAGGGTATTTTCAAACTAACAGAACAAAGGGAAAGTCCTGCACTGTGGCATAGTGGGCTAGGGCATCATACCTTGGTTCCTTGCTACGGCGTGCGGTCTGGGTTCGATCCCACCCCTGGGGGTGCAGATTTTAAGTCCCGGGTATAGGACCGGTGCCCACTCAGCATCGTGAGGAAATTGAGGAGCTTGCGATTGTTAAGTGGGCCTGGTCATGATAGCCAACTATCCGGCTGGGGGTGTCGAGATGCTGACCACATCTCCTCCCCGTATCGATTGGATGATCACCCACCTCTACCTTGTGTATGTGGGCATGAAGCCGGCAGATGGGTTGGCAGGCCCTGGTCCGATATGGATTGTAGTGCCACGGGTTTAACTTTTTTAGAACAAGAAATGGAGAATATGTTAAGTGACAAAAGTCTGTAGATTAAGATGTAGTTGGTTTGTCTGAAAAATAAAGATTAAAATTTTAAGAAGTTGCTTAACAACTTTCAATACAAACCTCATACTACTTGACACCACAAGAACCAGTCATTTCCCAGTTTTCTTAGAGATGTCACTTGCTCCCTCAAGCCGTATGCAAATGCACATCTATATACAGCTACCAATGTGTGAGGTAGAACAGGTAGCATATACTAAGCACGTGGAACATGTAGCTGTAGCTAAGCAGTGGGTCTGGCTTTTAGGAAGGAGTGTACAAAAGACAACTGACAGCAACAATGAATGCGGCGAAGAATTACGACACTATTAGAGCATGCGTACAATGACCTGGGTGTAACTACTTTTTACATATTATCTTTGAGTAATGTACAGCAGCACTTATGGATGTGAAGTTTTTACTTTCTCCACTGGTAAGTAGAGGAAGTATTGTATTCCACCTATCAAAATTTCACCAGAAATATATGTTCTGAGAACCCCTGAATCCAAAAAAAGCATTTTTAGAAAAAGGTCCATGTGTGTGTGTCTGTGTCAGTCTGTGGGTAGCATAACCCAAAAACAAAAAGTCGGCTAAAAACCAAAGTTGGTATTTAAGTTTAATATCTTTCAAGGATGCGACATTAAAATTTTGAAGAAAATAGCTCCACTCTAAACTACCCTTTACATGGAAAATTATTTTCTTGAAAATGGCTCGAATGATTTTGATTAAAATGACGTGTTTAAGATATTTTTATGACAAATGAAATGTTAATTTTGAATTTTCTGGCTATAGCCTACGTAGTCCTATTTACTCTGAATGCCTTTTGAATAACTCGTAAACTGTAAGAGATAGACAAAATCTTGCCATACAAAAGAATGTAGATCTCACTAAAACACAATTTATATCTGAATACTTTTTTTGTAGAGTGAATCATTTCGGAGATATTCCTTATTATTTGTGTCAGTTTCGGAAAACTGATAACTTTCATGAAATGCAACTTCTATGAAATTTCTATATGTTAAGCATGCAAAGAGAATGGGATCTCAAAGCTTTAAAAGATTTGACTATCACTCAAAGCCTACTGTATTCTAATATTCCCCTTGCACCTACAAGGAAATAAGCAATAAGATAATTTCTTTAAATGTTTATCCCAAGTAACACAAAGAAGATAAACGAATAAGAGTTTGCAAGAATGGTTAGTACAAGAGTAGAGAAAGTCAGTAGAGTGCAACACATCAGATTTTTTTCTTTCACAAAGCTACCAAAGCCAAGGTTAAGTGCTAAACTATTTGATCAGAATATGGTAGCTACTATTAGACTTGCCTGTTCTAGTAATATACCTCTAGATGAAAATAAGTTGGTATGAAAAAAAAAAAAAAATTTTTTTTTTTACAAGTTTTAGAAGTATACGAGTCGACCTATGGACACTTATAATTTCACTTACACTTATTTTTGTCTGGACGCGTTTCAAAGACCAGTGTCTTCATGCTCAACAGTTTCTCGACTGGAAGTTGAAGAGGAAACATCTGTTGTGGTAGTGACTGTGCTATCTAGGTTGCTGGATGTACACTACATTATGTCGTCTGCTTGTGGTATATCAAACTTCATGGCTATGTAAACAGTCTTCATATGTATTTTCTCCAAAATATGATAATTTGGGAAAAAACATAACATAGTCATAGTCATGAATTTTGATATATATAGATAGATAATCTGCATTTATTAATCCTGATACCTAATTTCTTACATCAGGATAGTTAATTATTATATTGGTTACATCACATTTTAAAATTTTTTTTTAACATTCCTTTAACAATATTTATGTTGCAGAAAATGAAAACTAAATACTAACATAACACTTAATCTAAACAAGTAAGTTAATAATGTTCATATGATTGTTATATAGTTTGTCTTCTTCCTCTTAGAGAAACTACATAGTGTTTCCTTCAACTATTGGGGTGTCGATTCTTTGTTAAAGATTAGTTCTAGTTGTTTTAGGTGTATTCAGCCTTAAGGATCTTCTTGGAGTATTTGATGCAGCAATAGGTTGGATGTGTAATGGTCTTGATCTTCTGTATTCCGTGATCGCTTGTTTCGATATTTTATTAGTTAGAATTTGTAGCCTCTTCAATAAGTTTTTATTTAATAGTATTTCTTGCAAAGTATAGCCTTGTATTGCTAGTCGTTCGTTTTCTACTAATTCTGAAAATTTTACACACTCCAATATATTGTGTTCCAGCGTATCTATAGTTTCACAGGTCTCACACATGTTCGTAGGAGATTTATTTATTTTGTAAAAATAGGTGTTGTATGGGCCATGTCCAGTCAAGAAATGAATTAGTCCTTCTGTTGGATTCAGATGTTTCATTTTTAATCTTTTGTTTATTTTAGGGAATATATTGTAGACTCTTCTCCCTTCTTTGATGTTATCCCATTCGTTTTGCCAATCTCTTAAAAGAGCTCTTTTTATGTCTACTTTGGTTTGACAATTTATTCCTATTATATCCTTTACTTTTTCAGATTTTTCTTTTCTCAACCAGTATATGGCTCCCTTTTTACGAATTTGTTAATCTATTGGCCATATTGCCGTAATTACTAATAACGCCATAGTTGGGGTGGTATTGGTTGCACCTGTGAATCTTAGTAGTATTTTTCTTTGTGTTCTTCTTAACAAACGTTTTATATTTTCATTTTTGGCACAGTGTGCCCATACACCTGCTGCGTAGCTCATGATGGCGGACATTATAGCGTTATTATATGCTCTAATGTGAAGAAGTGGTAGATGAAATCTATTTTGTCCGATGTTGCTGATTTGCATCATTATTTTTTCGGCTGTAGTACGTACAGTTTCCACATGATGTTTGAAATTATTTTTTTCATCTATATGGAAACCTAAATATTTTGTAACATGTGATCTCTGTATATTAATGCCATTTATTTTTATAATTGGGTTTCGTTTTAATTTTCCTTTGATTAGCATATACATAGATTTATTTGAAGCTATTTTTAGTTTGTTTAGCTTACACCATTCCTGTATTTTCATGGCAACAAAGTTTCCTTTGCGCTCAAGCTCTGCTCTATTGTCAGCTTCAACAATGACCATTAAATCGTCCGCATATGCGATGACATCTTTTATTTCATCATCTTCTTCCAATTGGTTAATAAGAGGTTCTATTCCTATATCCCAAAAGATAGGACCAAGTATAGATCCTTGAGGGTAGCCTTTGGATAAATCTCTTGATATCCTATGGGTAATTCCGTCTATATACGCTGATCTGTTCGTACAGTAGTCCTTGAGTGTGCCATATAGACATTTTGGGATGTTGATATCTTTTAATCTCTTAAAAAGGCTTGGCCACCAGAGATTGTCAAAGGCGCCTTGTACGTCAAAAAATATAGCAGTGACATATTTATGAGAAGAATTTTTATTTTCAAGTGCTTTGATTATGGCATCTTCCGTCGACTTTCCAGCTCTAAAACCATATTGTCTATTAGTTGCTCCAAAAATATTGCGATGTTCTTGCAATCGTTTATTAAGTAATTTTTCTTGCAACTTGCCTAAGACATTTAAGAGGCATATCGGTCGATAAGATTTTGGTTGGCATGGATCCTTATTGTTGCCTTTCCCTATTATGACTACTTTTGATTGTTTCCAACAGTAGGGTACTCGTTGTTGTATAAGGCATTCATTAAATAAGTCTCTTAATAATGGAGCAATTTTTGGCTGTAGATGATGTATAACTTCTACTGGAATACCATCTGGTCCTGGGGATTTACGTTCTTTTAATTTATAAATGCAATCCCTTACTTCTTCTACAGTAAACGGGATCACTATTCCTGAGTTTGGTAACACATTTTCAAAATCCATGCGCATTTGAGTTTGATGTTCAGTTTCATTCTCTTTAATATCAGGTGGTAGAAGAGCTCTAAGTAGAGTGTATGTAGTATCCGTCCAATTTTTAGTTAAAGATCCATTTTCTTTCCTTAAAGTTGATATAGTTTCAGGTGTTCTTATTTTATTAGTAACAAGTTTAAACGGAATTCCCCAGATGTTTAAGGATAATTGTGTATCTACAAAGAGGTCCCAAGACTTTCTTCTACATTCTTCTAGTTTAGATTTAAAAAGTTGTTTAGATTCCTGATACATTATTAGATATCTTTCTCTTTCATGTTGTACTACAGCATGTTGATAAGATCTTCTGTGTTTCCTCATTTTGCTTCTAAGTTTTTGTAATTGTTCATTCCATAGAGGAAAATGAGCTTTATGCTTTGTCTTTTTAGGAATAGCGATTATCATTGCTTTAGTAAGTTCCATGGCTTTTTTGTCAATGTTATCACCAAAGATTGTTGGTGATGGAAGTTTAATTTCTTCATTGAGTTTCTTCCAGTTTACCTTACTTAAATCAAAATTAAGTTTAAAAGGTTGCCATGTTTCCTTTACCGTAGATCCAAGATTTATATTCATATATATGAAGTTATGGTCACTAGAGGTTAATCCTTGTCCTACTTTCCATTCTTGAATGAATTTAGAGGCTTTACTATTGGTAATAGTAATGTCAATGTTCGCCTTTGCTCCCGCTCGGTTTTCAAAAGTTGGAGGATTATTTGGTTTATTTTGAACATGAAGGTGAAGTTCCGCAATTAATTCTTCCATTTTTTCACCTCTTGAATCTCTTTTTTCTTCCCACCAAGGTGATTTGGCATTAGCATCTGCAGTGATTATTAATGGACTTTGTACATGAAGATTATTAACATCTCTAATTTTATCCAAATATGGTTCTATTTCATCGCTGTATTGAAAATAATAATTAGCAATAATAAAATTGCCATTTTTACTAGTGATTTCAACACAATTTGAATGAGTGTCACAAGCTTGAGTTATTTTAACAACTTGCAGGTCTTTGTTGATGATGGCTATTGCGGCCTTAGGGCTGGCACCGTCACAAATTATCCTTGTTGATTTTGGGAAATAAGGAATTTTATTATGAATAGTGTATGGTTCTTGTAAACATAGCACATCTATATTCATTTCTTCAACTAGTTTTCTTAATTCACCCATTACTAATTTTGAATTTTGGGTGTTGATTTGCCCTATTCTTATATATTTATTTAATTTTCTCTGATGTTCTTTTCTTTTAATTGGCCAATTTTTGTTACTCATAATCGGTTCGAGAGATGAGTCTATCCATTAATAATCGATAAGTCGGACAGTCTTTTTGGTTTTTACAGATTATTTTTCTTCTAGAGCAAGGGATACATATCGCCGGTTGAGCTCTCTTACTGCAGTTTTCAATATCATGACTATTTTCACCACAATGTCTACAGTTTGCATGTTCTCCTTCTTCCACTCTGGTACACCATTTTGCGGTATGTCCCAAGTCATGATATTTAAAACATCTTGCAATAGAGAGATAATCTTTAATTGTTAGGGATTGAAATCCCGCAAAAATTCTACCTGTTTTAATCATTTCTTTTCGGAGTTGTGCAGAAACTTCAGCAACATGATGAACTGTTGTTCGTTCGCGAGGACCTGTTTTGAATCGAAGTTTAAAATTATTATGAAATTCTTCTTCTGTCATAAGATGTTCAAAATTTTGTTTATATATGTTTATAATTAAGTCTTCATTGCTTTGTCCAGATAATACATTATAAATAATCATCAATGGACGTCTTCTTTTTGGCAATTCCATTGTCAAGTTTTGTTCTTGTAGTTGCGGATGATCTATAATTTTCTTAATATCTTCTTCTGTGTCTGCTTCAATTATAACCATTTTGTTATTACTCCGAATATTTCTAATTTTGATTTTATCTTTTGCTGGATTCAATTTACTAGTAACTATTTCTTGTATTTTTTTGACATTTTGATTTTCTGATTTAATGAATAATATATTCTTTTTTATCACAGTGTTACGTATATGTGCATCCGTTTTATCAGTTGAGGGTAGTTTTACCATTGAGGCAAAAGTCGGTAATTCTTGTGTTTTTTGAGTTGATTTTATTTCTTTCAAAACCTCTACTTCAGTTCTTAATTTAGTGTTTTCGCGAACTATGTTTTCATAGTAGAGGTTTAGTTTTCCTAACGTTATATAAATTTTCTCTTTCTTTTTGGTATTTACTTTTTCATTTCCTAATAAATAGTTTATTTGTGACATTGCTTCCGTGAAATTACTTTCAAATTCATTATTTTCTAAGGCGGGATTGACTTTTGTAGGTGTTGTCGTAGTTGAGATTATTGAAAGTGTTGGAAATCCTTTATCTTCTATTATGGGTATGTAAGTATTTGTTATGTCCTCTATTTCGTTGTCTTTCTTTTGTACATTAAGTTCAATAGTTGTGGATTGTAAGTCATCTCTTATTGTAGATGCATTGTCTTCAATTTGTTTAAGTGCATCCATTTTCGATGTTAAGTCATCATCGTTTGTAGTTCTTTCCATTATGGTACTTGTAATGTCAGTTAATTTTGTCATTTTAGAACTAGATGGATGAGTGTCAACAAACTTAGACATCTTTAATTCAGCTTTGGAAATGCCATCAAGCCCAGATATTTTTGTATTCAAGTTTGCAATGTCGGTAGATTTTGTCATTTTCATAATTTGGTTAATTTCAGAAGACTTTGCTTTGGACGACAAAACGCTCATTTTATTAAAATCTTTTGATAATTTATGTGATTTTCTATTCATTTTATTGATGACGTAAAAAAAAAAAAAAAAAAAAAAAAAAAAAAATAAAATAAAAAAAAAATGGTATGATATTAATTAATTTATTGGAATTATTTGGAAAATAATGTCTTTTCCAATAAAACCGCACTTTCAGTTAAATTTATAAATATTGCACTGTACTTAATAGATACAGATGCATTTTCAAGTTATACGGCAGTGAATTATCAAAAGAAAAACTGTTCGTTGTCTTTAACTTAACACACTGATATCTTGTGTTTGTTTATATGGCTGTTACCATATTTCAGGTAAAATGTGATAAATTACGTTGAAAATCATACAGGTATATAATATATTAGCATACGCTGGTGTAATTTATCTAAAACATTTAAAATATTATGATATAAGGCCATACAACACTTCACATTTAGAATAATAGTGAAAGAAACGAAGTTAACCAAACTTAGCGCAGATGTATGGCTTTCACCGTATTTCACAGAAGAATGCAAATTGTGCACACAAAATCATTCGGGTATAGCAGATATTGATATTGTTCGATGCAGTTTACTTAGTAGTATCAGAATCAATAATCAGAATTCATATAACACGCTTTATGTGTGAATATTTAACGAAAAATTACTTTTGTGTTGAAACACTCACTGTTGCACGAACACAAACTAAAATTTTTGTTGTTCTTGTATAATCCTTCAAGTCTAGAGCTCCTAATATTTCCACAGGCACTTAGATGAATTTAGATCACAATCACATAATAATATATGCATATTTAAGCATTAATTGATAATTATATGTGACTTTTAGCACACCGATGTAAAGCTTATAACACATTATACTAGGCCTCCACTGATGATAAACGAATAAGAGTTTGCAAGAATGGTTAGTACAAGAGTAGAGAAAGTCAGTAGAGTGCAACACATCAGATTTTTTTCTTTCACAAAGCTACCAAAGCCAAGGTTAAGTGCTAAACTATTTGATCAGAATATGGTAGCTACTATTAGACTTGCCTGTTCTAGTAATATACCTCTAGATGAAAATAAGTTGGTATGAAAAAAAAAAAAAAATTTTTTTTACAAGTTTTAGAAGTATACGAGTCGACCTATAGACACTTATAATTTCACTTACACTTATTTTTGTCTGGACGCGTTTCAAAGACCAGTGTCTTCATGCTCAACAGTTTCTCGACTGGAAGTTGAAGAGGAAACATCTGTTGTGGTAGTGACTGTGCTATCTAGGTTGCTGGATGTACACTACATTATGTCGTCTGCTTGTGGTATATCAAACTTCATGGCTATGTGAACAGTCTTCATATGTATTTTCTCCAAAATATGATAATTTGGGAAAAAACATAACATAGTCATAGTCATGAATTTTGATATACCACAAGTAGACATAATGAAGTTTATATTCAGCAACCCAGATAGAGGCACAGTCACTACCACAATAGGTGTTTCCTCTTCAACCGCCAGTCGAGGAACCGCTGAGAATGAAGATGGTCTTCGAAACGCTTCCAGACAAAAATAAGTGTAAGTGAAACTATAAGTGTCTACAGGTCGACTCATATAATTCTAAAACAAAAATATTAATACATGATATTAAGTTTTGTCCACCAATGGCCTTTATCACTCCTATGCATGCATCAGTATACTCCAGTCCCAGTAGCCTGCAAAGACACATAGCAAAGCAGTATGATGCGTTGTGTTAGCTCTACTCTGTGTACATAACGTCAGTTTTGTCCACCCTTGCTCTTTGACCACCTCTGTTCACTTTAGCATGCCGGTCCACAAAAGCACCTAATACAGGTCTATGTGCTATGACCATGACACTGCTGAGGTAGAATAACAAATATTGTTATTACAGTGGCATCTGAAGGACAGTGTCCTAGGACACAGAGTAGCAGAGAGTTGTTTTTTATAAGAGGAGTGACGCAGTTACAGCGAACACCAAGAGTAGAGAAGAATATTTTTTAAGAATGCACAGTGGAAAATTTATAATTACCTGAAGAGCACATTGGGAGTATCTCCACAATAAAAAACAAAAAAATTCTGTATTACACTTCAGCAGAAAGGAGTAAAGGTAGGAAAGGGGTGATGTAAGTAGTGTAGTGCATTATAAGTAGGGTGAGTCGGGAACAGAGGCATGGGAGACAATTTTTCTATGGATTTCAGGTTAGTTTATTTTTAATTTTGGGCATCCTTTACCACCCTGGCCCAACTTCTCGGTGCATATATATATGATATACTCTCGTATGTCAATCACTTGCAATACATATATACATTATTCCACAGCACTAGGAAAATGTGCATGCATTTCTAACAATGCTTAGGATTGCCAACTGATGTAAACTTAGCTTTTCAGATTCATGGGAGTTCAGGATAGGTCTAGTTCTTTTTTAATACACACACCCAAGCTTATGTTAATCTCCATTGTGGCAATATAGGTGCTAAAACCATTCCTTAATTACTCCAGATTATTATACAGCTACTCGCTAATTTAAGTATTAATTACTTAGATATATAGAGGTGAAAGCCACATTTAACTGTATTACAACTCATTTATTAACACTCATAGAAATAATATTGAGTTATTCCATAGAATAGTCGCCTCAGCTCATCTATCCCATGGCCTAGATCCCTCTATGTTTAACTGCTGCTATGCATGTATGTTGCCAAACCTGGAACTGTGAAATTCCCTCCGGGGAATGTCGCCTTGACATGGCAGAGGGGCTCAGTACCTGATCCAAACGGCCTGCTAAGTGTGTCATTTTTTACTACAGGTAGGCAAGAGGTGAGGGGAAGCAAAGAACATTCCAAAACGGGTAGATGAGACTCAGTAGTCTTGGTCAACAACTCATCTAGGAGCAGACATCTCCGAAATCACACTCCCCCAGCGGGTCCTACTACGGTAGGTACATGTTTGGTGTACTCAGGGCCCCAAGCTATACTCTCGATTAGGTTCCTCTAAGAGGTGAGAGGGTACCCGCCAAACACCCAAGCAACTTTGGTCCACTTTTGTGTTTGACCTCATGCCTGATACTCCCTGTATACAGTCTGATGGATAACCTATGCGCGGGTTGTAGGAGGATGGGAAGACGCAAGGGGTGACTGGGTAACCATGTAAGTCCCAGCTCTGGTTATCATGTAGGATCTGTGTTCGTATCCACTGATAAAGATCAGTCCCGGAGAAGGGCCATTGCATGAGCTGATGCACTCCTGAAGGCAATTGGGTCCCTCTGTCTATAAATTGGGAGGTGAGACCCTAGGGTGAGCAAGATCCAGGCCAGAACTCTCACCTAAACCGGGGTGGCACCCAGGAAAAGAGTATACCATCGGAGACATTTGCAATGGTGGATATGATCGCCATGGGACATACCAAACCAAATTTTAAAACCCAGAAAGTGATTGGAAAGGAAATAGCAGAGTTGAGTGGTCCTCACTACTTAATATTTACCAGAACTGAGGAAGGAAGAAAATTTACATCGGTGAACCCATTTGTTATACAAAAGGGTCTTGATAAAATAGCTGACCCAGTTAAAGGATGTACAAGATCTTGCAACGGCACGCTCCTGGTTGAACATAATTCAGCATCCCAGACAGCTACTTTACTTAAGGCGAATATGTTAGCCAGCTATCCAATACGTGTAGAACTGCATAGGACTTTGAACTCCTCCCGCAGAGTGGTGAACACCCAGGCATTGGATGATATGTACAATCAAGAGATACAGACGAACTTGGAAGATCAAGGTGTAACAGCAGTGTACCGGGTTGAGAGGAAAGAGGGAGGCCAACATCGGGCAACTTGTACCCCGTTCCTTACCTTTAATCGGGTAGATCTCTCGCAAAGGATTAAGGCAGGGTATGAAGTCATTGAAGTTCGACCATATATACCAAACCCTCTGAGATGATACAAATGTCAGCACTTCGGACACACAAGTGACTCATGTAACGGTAATGCTACCTGCGTGAACTGTGGAGGCATCACTCATGACGATGAATGCACATCACCTGCAGTTGTGTTAACTGCAGGGGAGAACATCCAGCAAACCCCCAAGAATGCCCCTGTTATATAGAGGAAATACCCATCCAGGAGATCTGGGTTAGAGAGGTGACCTTCTCAGAAACCTGGAAAATCTTACATTTTCGCCAGGCCGCTGTCCCGAACTAAACCAGTACCACGTTGGGAACTAGCAACGCAAACTAGCAATATAAACAGGGCAACAGGTTATGACAAACTTCTTGTAGCTAAGTCACATCCAAAGCGTTTGACATCACCTAAGTCCGCTACAGCATCTACAAGCACCACAATTTAATCCAGCAGATCAGGAAGGTCACCAACAAAGAAGCCGACCTCGACAAGTAGACCGATTGTATCCGATGCTTCACCGATAAAGTTTAAGACCCAATATAAAAGATCCGATTTACTCAGAGAGTAAGATTTCTCCCAAGGCATCAAAGGGAAAGAAAAGCCCAAAGACACCTCCCAGGAGATCCTCTTCAGAGGAATCCTCTGGGATGGCTACAGACCAGCGACTGTCATCTTCGCCGGTCTCCGTGTCCAATCGGCTCGAAGCCCTTGAATGGAGAGTTACCTTGGAATACCTGTCCCATACAGATATCAATATGGCTATTCTACAATGGAACATACGTGGTATTAGAACTCAATGGCCAGAACTTGAGCTTTTGCTCAAAGAAAACGAACCTCTGGTCGCATGTTTGCAAGAGACTAAGCTGCGTCCTCAAGATGCTTTCCACCCCAGTACAGTATGATGTCACACCAGAAGAGGGTGTTCTGGCACATGGCGGCGCTATGATTTAGCGCAACATCTCACGGAGATGATTTCTCTGCTGCTGAACAATCAAATTCGTGGTTGACTTCACACCCCCTTCGATTTCCTGTCCCCTGGTGGACAGAGGAATGTCGGAATGGCATTCGTGCTTGAAGGCACGGGTTATCCAAAGTAGGGTGACGTCACCCTACTTTGGATAACCTAATCTAATACAAGAAAATGCGCGCCAGCTCCAGACAAGTAATTAAGGATAGCAAAAAATCATCATGGAGCAAATTTGTAGCTTCATTTAACCAACACACACCTTCCTCGGTTGTGTGGGATAAGTTAAGGCGTATTGTTGGTTGATCGACCCACATACCAATTGAGGGACTGAAAACATCCTCGGGAGATGTTGATTCATTTGAGATTGAGAACACGTTTGGCAGTGTTTTCGCTCCAGTGTCTAGCTCGGAAAACTACTCCCCTGAGTTCTGCCAATTAAAACTCAGGTGGAATCTCAAGACTTCGCATTTCGGTCTAGAAATGTAGAAGAATAATATCGCCTGTTCACATGGCAGAGCTGGAACATTCCCTAAAATTTTCGTGATTGTCAACACCAGGACCGGACGGTATTCATGTACAAATGTTACAACAGCTCTCTCCTGAAGGTAACGCATTCCTGCTCGAGGTCTATAATCGTGTTTGAGTTGACAGTACACTCCCAGAAAATTGGCGGAAGGCCACCGTTATTCCCATCTTGAAGGGTGGAAAGGACCGTCATCTTCCTTCCAACTATCGTCCTATTTCCCTCACCAGTTGCATTTGCAAGGTAATGGAACACATTATCAACAGACGATTGGTATGGTGGTTAGAAAGTCATTACCTACTAACATCCAGTGTGGTTTTCGACGACACCGTTTAACTGTACACCATCTTGTGTCAATATCGACACAGATAATAGACGATTCATGAAGAACTGTCAAACCGTTGGCATATTTTTTGATCTCGGGAAGCCTTATGATATGTGCTGGCAAGCAGGGATTCTAAGTTCCCTGTATGCCTGGAACATATGTGGACGCCTACTGCTGTTCATTCAGAATTTATGAAGAACAGTTTTTTCCGAGTAAGGGTCGGCTCTTTTTCTAATTCTTTTGTTCAGGAGGAGAGAGTACTTCAGGGTTCGGTACTGTCACACACTTTGCTATAGCAATTAACTCCATCTGGAAATGTGTTCCACCTGGAGTTTCGTCATGCCTATTCATACACGACTTCGCTGTCTATTGCACTTCTCAAAGCACAGCATTCTTACAATGGCGCCTGCAGTAATGTTTGGACAACCTTAGAAAATGGAGCTCCAAAAACAGAGAAGTCAATCTGCATTAATTTATGGCATTGTAGGAGACGATTACCACCTTCGCTCCATTTCGGTCCAGATTTACTGCCCTTTGCAGATGAGACGCACTTCCTGGGTTTGTTCTTGGACAGGATGCTTAGTTGGTCGTCACACATTGCAAGCTAAGAGCACGATGTGACTGTTCCCTAAATATCATGCAAGTACTAAATGGCTAATCGTGGGGAGCGGATCAGACAATTTTGTTGCAAATGTATCGCGCACTCATCCGATCCAAACCAGACTATGGGTGTATTGTTTATTTGTCAGCACGACCATCTGTGCTGAGAAAATTAGACGGGGTCCACAATTGGAGCTTTTCCAACAAGCCCAGTGGTGAGCCTTTACACTGAGTCTGCAGAACCTCCTCTGCAATATTGGCATGAGATTCTCTTGGCAAATTATGGTTGTGCACTTACATGTATGCCTAAGCACCCAAAGTTCGATCCTTTTTTTGCCACCATGCTAAGAGAATGGCGTAGGAATAGCACTCTTAATCCTAAGCCAACAGGATTTCATTTCGAAGATCTTCTAGAGAAGCATGAAATGAAACTGCCTAGGATGTTCACCAAAGGCGAGAAGCTTTACCCATCTTGGCTATCTGGCACGCCCCATGTAGATCTTGGGATGACCATACACCGTAAGTCCTGATGCGTAGTTCAAGTATCCGCACATGGTTTTTAGAATTTTTGGCAGGCTACACTGACCATTCATGTATTTACACCAATGGGTCAAAGAGCAGCAATGGTGTTGGATGTGCTTATGTTTATGGAACCGAACCACATACATTCGGTTTTCCAAATAGCACTTCCATTTTTACTGCAGAGCTGTATGCAATTTACCGAGCCATTTTGCATGTGCACTGCGATAAATTAGGTGACTGCCTAATTTTGAGTGATTCCCTTAGTGCACTTCAGAGCCTTTGTGAGGTGTACAACCCTCACCCTATTGTACAACTTATCCAGGATGCCCTCCATGTTTTACATGCTTCTGGCATTGACGTGGTATGTGCATGGGTTCCTGATCACACAGGTTTGCCGGGGAATGAAATGGCAGATTTGGCAGCAAAGATGGCAACTACAGAGCCCAGTATTACCATCTCATGTGTTCTTTCGGAAGACTTTAGGCTTGAAGTGTGGAGAGTGGTGCTGTCATGAAGAGTGGTCATCTCTCCATGCTAATAAGCTTAGAGTAGTGAAAGAACTTCTGGTAAATTGGGTAACTTCCTGTCACACATCTCGCCGAAAGGAGGTTAGTTTGGCTCGATTAAGAATAGGGCACTGCAATTTTTCGCATGGTTACCTATTTAAAAGGGACCCTACCCCTCTATGTCTGCTGTGTGACAACCTTTTGTCAGTCCGTCACGTGTTGCTAGAGTGTTCCTCTCTAGCGCACCTTCGAGATTCTCTGCACCTGCCTGCCAGACTTGCAGAGGTCTTAGCAGACGACAAAACAGCGGTTGATAGAGTTTTTAAGTTTTTAGCAGATTGTAATAGCAATTTGAGGATTTAAAATTTTAGATATTTGTTAATGCTTTTTGACATATCTAATACCTTGTTACTAGTGATTTTATTTTCGATCCAAATTTATATCTGGCTATTGCCATGAATGTTTTAAGGGCGCTGATGACCTAGAAGTTGAGTGCCCTTCAACCCACAAAAACAAACAAAACTGTGAAATTTGTAGAAGCATGTAAATATTGCCAACCACAGGAAATATGAATAGCAGAAAAATGTAAATGCTAGCTCTTATTACTTCGTAATCGTTAAGTGAGCATTAGTTCTCTTGCATGCAGGGCTATGTTTTGTCAAATTATAGCTATTTCTTCTTCTTATTATTATTATTAGGTATTATTACTTTGTAATTGAAGTGACAATTCTTTTGCACGCAGTGCCACATTCTGTGACATTATGGCTATTTCTTCTTGTTCTTCTTATTCCTTTGTAATCGGTTGACGTAACATTTTCAAATTATGGCTATGCCACCATACCATTTCATAATCAACAAATCAGGCACTGTGTTGGCACACACTGGGTTTGTTCCAACAAGCTGTTTTGATTGCGTTCTTAATGCCTTCCAAAGTAATGCCAACATTTTCTCACACATATGTGCAATCGAGCACGCTATCAGAACTAGTTCTGAAGTTTGTACGGTTCCAACATTACTTGAACCATTATTAGTCTGTGATTCTGAATAACTTGAGCACACATTGTAGCCTATACAAGCTTTGTTCCGACTCAATCCAGAATTAGTTCTGTTATCTGAATATGCACAGTAGCTAAGCAGAGTTCCAAACATGATAGAAAATCTCTCAGACCTGCTTTTGAATTTCCAACTTGCTGTTCCAACATTTTGGGAACTAGTTCGACACCAGTGAAATTGGTTCTTGGTCAAAAGCAGGAGCAGCAAATTCTGGATATGTGCAAATCGTAAAGACTAATAGCCTACTGCATGTGCGCAGTTATTCAATATTAGAGATTAATGATGGTAAAAGTAATGTTCCAACCTGTAGGTCTGCTCCAACAAGCAGTTCTGAAAGCATTCCGAACCAATACCAACATTTTTTTATGCATATGCACAATCAAGCACACTATCAGAACTAGTTCAGAAGTTTTGTCATGTTGCAATCCTACTTAGGTACTGTGTATGCCAAAATTGATTTTGGATCGTGTTGGAACAAACCTAATATTTTTCATGATTTTCGTGGAGGTAAGCCAAGTCAATTTTTTCAAGCCTCATTCGTAGTCCTCAGGGCCAAAATGTACTAAACAGACTCGAGCATTGTCGGTGTTGGATTTATACCGAGATACCCATACATGCCTTGGTTTAGGAAGATGCTAACTTCATTATCAGTGAAAACATCTTTATGCATTTGAGTATTGCCACTTTTGTGACAGTGTTGGTATTTTCAGCACATTCATGTTTCTTTGGTTGGCAATGTTGCAGGCACACGCCACGCCCTCACTCTGTAGCGGACAGCCGTAACAAGTAAAAGGATTGAAGCTGCTATTCTACAGGATAACAGTAATATTGACTTTCCCTAACCCTTTTCTTCACTTCTATTATACTCACCATTGTTCCCCAATAAACTATTCATTTATGTTAGCCTATCTGTAAAAATTAGAAGGAAGAAGACTTAAAGCCATGCCAAACTTCAGGATTTTACTCCCTCCCTCCCTACAATTGGCATAATCACTGATGCATGTGCAGGATCCTACTCATATCAGTTCCTGCAGTCAAGCAATTTTCGAAACAAATGCTCCTAAATTTGGAAAGTGGGTGAGCCAGATGACTTAGCTATGCTAACTTATACTCACTTTACAAGGTACTGTTACTACATTTTCACCTAGATAAATTGTTGTACTTTGGGAAACATGTACAGAAATACCTCTCCAGGTTCAATCATATATTTGAATAATTTGCAAAGCTGGCATCAAATAGATATCACAAATGGAGTACGGGTTAAATTACGCTAATTCTAATCCATAATATAAGAACTTTTGCTGCAGCTTCAGGTCCTACATGCTGGAATCTAATCTGAACATGAAACTTATAGTGCCATTATATTCTTTTTTGAACTTTATATAACATTAAAGTTTATGAACATTAGAAGCATAGTTCAATGCCTTTTGCAATATGTTGGGTACCTACTTACGACACAAAAACTGTCAGTACAATATACGAACCTGGACCGTATACGATAATTCACGTATATTTTTGTCCTTTCATGCCATATAAATAAGAACAGAAAATTATATTTCATTCTCAATACCATTACATAATTTTGTTCCAAAACATATCGCTTCAAAGTGACGTATTTCATGGCTTATGAAGAGTTCAACACTTAAAATTTGCACGTTGTAGGTACGTCAGACTTCACAAAGGACCCTCGATAATTTCAGCCTACATCCAAATCGCATACAGAAAGCTTTCTTACCTTCTACAACACCACAAATGAAGTTCCCATTTTTAACATTCAAGTTGTCAATGGGTGGACTCTTACTATCCGCCATTTTCATTACGTCTTTCGTTTCTAACAAATTTTATGCAGGAAATGTACCAAACTCTTCCCAAATTACAAAAACGTTATGCTACAGCTGTTTAGATGACGCGTTTTAAAAGAAATACATGTTATTTGTCGGCCAGTACTCTTTCAGTTTATTCCTTAACTCAAATATTTTCACTTTCGAAACTCCCAACCCTCTGTCCTACTTCATTGATTGCTACGGATTGCTGGGATTGCTACATTAGCGTACTTGCAGTGTTGCCAATACTCAGTTCCACCACGAAGGATATACCACATAAAGTGCAGCACAGAATAGCTTTTAGACACACTGTTTGGATATAACCAGTGGCGGCTCGTAACTTTTTAAATCTATGTGCTACTACGCAGTGGCGGCTCGTACCTTACAAGCTTAGGTGAAGTAGTTCACTTAAGCGTGCTGAAAATACAACGTAAATCGGGTGTCTCCCGGTCCAACATTTTTTACCAAACTTTTTGTAACCAATAGAATTGCACACAATACCATTTGGTCCAATACAAATGACAGTTCACGTAGCAAGCTAGAGAACTAAACATGACAGATGCAAATATTAATTTAGCGATTGCGATATTAAGTATAGGTTTGAGATATATTTCCACGAGTCTCAGGAGGAAGAAAATATGTATTAGAAGTAAAAGATGTTGGCGGACACGGTCTTTGTTACAAAGAAGAGAACAGGGCACGGGCCGAGGCGTAATGGGTCTACTCAAAACGAATTGAGGTTAGAGGACCCGGAAAACTATCGCAATTTTCTACGAATTTGCGAAGATTTATTTCTCAACCTTCTACACCATGTCGAAGGCAAAATTACGCGTCAGGACACAAATATGAGAAGCAAAAAGAGATAACGAACAATTGTAATGGTTCACAAACGTACATGAAAAAGTCTGCTGTTTTCTTGAAGAGCGTCCGCTATAATGTTTGTGTTTGTTTCAAGTGCTTAATTGTAATTTACATTTTAAATGTTTCACCGAATCATTGTGCTTGTGAAGGGAATGGGTTACACTAATGAAATCTGTGAATCCCTCTTTGTTAAATACGTTATTTTTGTTATTTAAAAGTAAACAGGCTCAGCAGAACAGCGATTGCAAACTACAGCTACTCATAACCAAGAATGGTTATCGAACCAAGAGCTTTTGAATTTAATGTTATAGGACTTCCCTTCCTCTCTTTTAATGGGTATATCGATGACATCAGTGGGCCGAGATCTTTAACACCAGTTTTACTAAATGCATCACTATTTCTTTATATTTCTCATCAAGATATGCCAATAAAACTATCTCACTGGTATAACTGTTAACGTTTTTATCAAAGCACCACTTTCGGTAAGCATTGTAGGGTTCAACATATCTTTGTTTCGACTTCGCTGGTAAAACTGATACACATCCTAGATCCGCAGCTTCTTCAATAGCAATGTCGCTCATTTTATAACATTTTACTGTTTGATAATAACTATCAAAAGTCGAAAGATTCAATTCGGCTACATAAACAAATAACCTAGAAACCAAGACATGTGCTACTTCAAGTAAAGAATCTATTGCGAAATTCGTTACCAAAAGAGTGGATAAGAAGGCCTTGTCCATATAATTTAATGTAGCTTTTCATTTGTTCACATAGAGAATTTCCAAAAAGAAGGCAAGGAAAGCAGAACAGGGCATTTCTAATATCACAGACACAAATGCAGTTACATGCATCATATGCTTTCCTATTGAACTGGCGTGTATATTCCCGATTGCCGGCGCCTTTCGCTTTTTGTGTTAGGTTTAAGTTGGGGACTGGCCTACCTAATTGTTTAATTTGTAGTTTATCTTCTAAACATTTAGAAGCAAATGATGTTTTAAATAAACTATCAACTGAATTCATGTCTGTTCACTATTGTCTAAAACTTTCACTCACCTCAGAAACTGAAAAACACAACGCTTAACCAGACATAAAATACTGCATCCACCAAACAGATTTGAAAATCGTAAAGAATATTATTTATGCATGGCGGCTGCCGCTATCTACGCTTGTATATTTGAATGGTCTGACCACGTGCGCCAACACTGGTTTTGAAATACTAGGCAATCCACTATTATTGTGTATGCAGGTCATATTCACGTAACATTAGACGTACCGTACTGTATATGTCTAATTTTATGTATTATAAGGATTGAAAATAGTTACTAATTACCACATTTTAACATGAAAAAAGTTTTCTAATTAAATACTGTACAATTTTAATAACCCAAGATCTTTAGCACCAAGTACGAATGTTGGCAATTCTGGTTTGGCTTTTTTTCGTTGAGCACAGAAAGGCGCAGTTTGTAGAGGATTTCGGTGCATGTCGGGGAGGAAAAAGAGTAACTCGCGCACGCGCACTTGCCTTTTTTCGATGGTGTTCTTGTGCTAAGCACATCTCATACTTCATTGGAAGTTGAATGCTGACGTGTAACTCAGCGGACGATTTAAATCGTTTAACAATACACGACGGAGTGTCTGTTTCAAGATATCATTTTCTTGGTGGGGGCAAATAATAAAATGAAGTAATTTTCTCTCTCTTCTTTTAACTATGTGCTGTAGCACATAAGCATATTAGGGCCGGCCGCCACTGGATATAACCGTATTTTGCGTACGCGTGAATGTATCCAAACATACATACCCGTGAAGAACATACTTACCAACAGTCACATGTTCGCGCCTTCGCGGCATTATATAACATTTTTGAAGCGTTGCGAATTCTTTGTTCTAATTAATAGTAAATCAGTTCTTCACTTAATTTACAAAAAGATCAAAACCCACACTCTGAAACTAGTTTATAGATAGGTAGGTAGGAAGGTAGGTAGGTAGATAGGTAGGTAGATAGGTAGGTAGGTAGGTAGCTAGGTGGGTGGGTGGGTGGATGGATGGATGGATGGATGGATGGATGGATGGATGGATGGATGGATGGATGGATGGGTGGGTGGGTGGTTGGGTGGGTGGATGGATGGATGGGTGGATGGATGGATGGGTGGGTGGGCGGGCGGGCGGGTCGGTGGGCGGGTGGATGGGTGGGTGGCTGGCAGGCAGGCAGACAGATAGATAGACAGACAGACAGACAGATAGATAGATAGATAGATAGATAGATAGATAGATAGATAGATAGACAGACAGACAGACAGACAGACAGACAGACAGACAGACAGACAGACAGACAGACAGACAGACAGACAGACAGACAGACAGACAGACAGACAGACAGACAGACAGACAGACAGACAGACAGACAGACAGACAGACAGACAGACAGACAGATAGATAGATAGATAGATAGATAGATAGATAGATAGATAGATAGATAGATAGATAGATAGATAGATAGATAGATAGATAGATAGATAGATAGATAGATAGATAGATAGATAGATAGATAGATAGATAGACAAAAGAGAGTGGGAAAACCCAGAATTAAAACAAAGTGATAAAGATGCCAAAAGAGAATGAAGAAGGTTATGGCACAGCGGACAAAGAGGAGGAGGGTCCCGTATAAATAAGTAACCATGCAAAAAATTTCAGTCACCAATTTGCAATCAAGCGGATTCGGCGTAAAAGCTAACAACTGGGCTTGTTGGAAAAGCTCCTATTGCCATTTGTATGCCCCTATTGTGGACCGTCTCTAATCTTCTCAGCACAGGTGGTCGTGCTGGCTATTAAACAATACATCCATAGTCTTCACAGTTGAGAAACGGAAGCCGTTTTTTTAGCTCCGTTCTTGAAGTTGGTGTAACATTGCTGCAGACGCCGTTGCAAGACGCCATGCGCTGAGAAGTACAATAGACGGCGAAGTCGTCCACGAATAGGCATGACGAAACTCCAGATGGAACTAATTGCTACAGCAAAAAGCGTGACACTTAGTAGTGAACCCTAGGATACTCCCTCCTCCTGAACAAAAGAATTAGAGAAAACGATTCAATCTTCACTCGGAAAAAGCTGTCTTTCATAAACTCCTGAGTGAACAGCGGTAGGTGTCCACGTATGTTCCAGGTATTCAGAGAATGTGGAATCCCTGCTCGCCAGCAGGTATCACACGCTTTCTCGGGATCGAAAAACATGCCAACGGTTTAACAGTTCTTCATAAATCCGTTCATTATCTGTGTCGATATCGACACAAGATGGTCTACAGCTAAACGGCGTCGTCGAAAACCACACTGGATGTTAGTCTGCAGGTTATGACTTTGTGACCAACATACCAACCGTCAATCTATCATGCGTTTCATCGCCTTGCAAATGCAACTGGTGACGGAATAAGGACGGTAGCTGGAGGGAAGATGACGATCCTTTCCAGCTTTCAAAATGGGAATAACACTGGTTTCCTGCTAATTTTCTGGAACTGTACTCTCAACCCAAAGGCGATTATAGATCTTGAGTAGGAATGCCTTTCCTCCAAGAGAGAGCTATTGTAACATTTGTGAATACCGTTTGGTCCTGGTGCTAATAGTCACGAAGATGAAAGAGAATCTTCTTACTCCACCATGGTGAAAAGGCGATCGTAATCTTCCGCGTTTCTAGAACGAAACGCGAAGCCTTAAAATTCCACCCCGATTTTAGTTGGAAGGAACTCAAGGGAGTAGTTATCCGAGCTAGACACCTGAGTGAAAGCACTAGCAAACGTGCTGGCCACTTCACAACACACGTTACACTCTCGACTCGATTGACCGCCGACTGCTGGATTCCTACTGGCAGTTATCTTCGAGACTCTCACCAACGGATTGGGATAGGGTGGACCTCTCTACCTTTGCATAGGGTCACACCACGCTTCTCCGGAGCACCAAGAAACAGACAAGGAAGTTCGACTCGTTGGTGCATTCCAAGGAGGCCGTGCCTCCTCTACCGTCCAACCGGATCATTGTCAACCTCACGAACTTGGATTTAGACGAAGCCACTACCTCCGTGCTGTCCAAAGGCCTAAACTTTGCACCAACACCCAGAATTTTTCCAGTGGCTGATATTGTCAGCGGGATGGAATCCGCTATACAGGAGCTCACGGTAGATAGTGCAGAAGAAATACGCATGGCGGAGGCCGCTGCCATCACGCGAACCTCACTTCCTAAGCCCAATATCAACCGGGACGAAAGCTTTGCGCTTAAGAGACTGCGGAATGACGAGAACTTGGTCGTCTTACCAGCAGATAAGGGGAATGCAACTGTGGTCCTCCTCACAGCCCAGTACATAGAGAAAATGTAGCAGCTCTTAGACGATCCAGCCTACAGAGTCCTCGGGAAGCATCCTACCACTTCCATTGAGCGACGGACCACTCAACTAATTAGAAGATCCAGTCTTTCGCCAGAAACCAAGCACTTTATATCACCGTCGGGATCCAGGGCTCCTAGAATGTATGGACTCCCCAAGATCCACAAAATGGACGTCCCTTTACGCCCCATTGTTGACGCCACGGGCAGCCCTACATACCTGCTGGCACGCCACTTAGCGCGTCTGTTGCAACCTCTGGTAGGGGATTGCCCACACCACGTGACGAACTCCCCACAGTTCATAGAGTGCTTAGACAACATCACTACTGGCCCTTCTGATCTTCTCGTCAGCTTCGACGTGGTATCTCTTTTTACAAGGGTACCGCTACAAGAAACCATCCAGCTTCTGAAGGATCACTTTCCGGCTGACATCATCGAGCTCTTTCGGCACACTCTAACGTCCACTTTCTTCCTGTTTGGTGGCAGATTTTATGAACAGGTAGACGGTGTGGCTATGGGCTCTCCGTTGTCACCAGTAATAGCAAATGTCTACATGGAACACCTGAAACACGAAATACTGGCCACAGCCCCACTTAAGCCATCTCATTTCTACCGGTATGTTGACGACACATTCGTTATATGGCCACATGGACGAGAAACTTTGCCGAGCTTTCTCACACACCTCAACAGCTTCCGACCCCAAATTCAGTTCACCATGGAAGTTGAGAAGGACGGAAATCTGCCATTTTTGGACATCCTGGTCTCCAGAAACAACAACGGCACTTTAGGGCATGCAGTATACCGCAAACCAACACATACTGACCTCTATTTGAATGCTCGCAGTTTCCATCATAAGTCACAACGGGTCGGAGTTCTCAACACTCTGTTCCACAGAGCTCTGTCGATCTCCGATCCCAGCCACCTAAAACAAGAGCTGCAGCACCTGAGGCACACATTCCGCCAAAACGGCTACTCTGTAGAGGATATTGAAGCCTCTATCTCCAAGGCCAAGAGAGGAAAACCACAAACTCAGCAAACACCAGACCAGCCGACCGCCACTGCCTGCATCCCATACACTGGCAATCTTTCCGGCAGAATCAGTAGAATTCTCGCTAAACACAACATCAGAACCATCCACAAGCCGCCTTTGAAGATCCAACACCTAGTGAGGCCGGTTAAGGACAAACTGCTCCTTAATGTATCAGGGGTATACCGTATCCCCTGTGAATGCGGGACGCCGTACATAGGGCAAACCGGCAGGACCATTTCCACCAGAGTCAAGGAGCACGAACGGCCCATACGATTAATGCAGCCTGAAAAGTCAGGGCTGGCGGAGCACTGCTTTGAAAAAGACCACAGAGCTAACTTCAAAGAAACGACCATTGTGGCAAAATGTAGCGGTTTATGGGAACGGAGGGTTAAGGAGGCTCTGGCCATCTCCTCCGAGAAGAGTACACTGAACCGGGACGCTGGATTGCAGTTTAGTCCATCTTGGAAACCAGCCTTAAAATTGGAAATCGACCGACTCAGAAAACACAGATTCCAACGGAGCGGTGAACCACCTCCACACTAGGCTGGGTGTTTTCTACTCGGTACGTACTGGCTGACAGTACTGGTCCCTTCACTCTCGGCCATCACACCAGCGCCGCCTGCACACACTGGCCCCATTTCGGGGATTAGTGTCATCTTCCGAGGAGTGCCTCGCGATTTTCCAGCGAGGCACATACTGACAGCAGCACAACACGAGTGGCCGTCAGCTTTGAGGGCCACTCGTATCGTCACCTCACGCGGACCCACAAGCTTGATGAGGATTATCTTCGCCGACACTGCAGACCAGGAAGCCGCCTTGAGGACGGGCTTGCCCTTACATGGGCGGCGACTGCCTGCTGATCCCAGCCGAACTACTCGCCGAGTACCATGCCGCAGATGCTGCCGCTATGGGCACGACGCCACTGCCTGCACCGCTGCACCAAGGTGCCATTACTGTGGAGCCTCATGCCTCACACTGCAATGCACCAACCACGACCTCCGCCGCCGACGCAGGTACTGCTCCACATGTAATGGACATGGTCATTTTACAGGACCACTTTACCCCAGGCAGTCAACACCAACCAGCGCAGCCAGACAGCAACATCACACAGCAACACCTATCTCCGCCGAAGCACCCACACCACGTGGAATGACATCCTACGCCGCAGCACCATCACAAGTTGACCTTCACAGCACCCAGGCCCAGGAACCTCACTCTATGGTCTCTGGCCTTGACCACCGTCTTCGCTGCATAGAGGAGGCTTGCAAACAACTGACAAGCGCAGTCTCCTCACTAACTTCAGCAGTCACCACACGACCACAACCCGTGACCAACGAGCTACAAGACACAACTGCAATACAAGAGGTTCGAGATATCGCCGCAGAGAGCGTCCCAGCTCTCACTCATTCAATTTCAACACTCAACGCCAAAATCAATAAACAGATACGGACAAGCCGCAAGCGCCACGCAGCGATTGCCCACCAACTAACTCATCACACGACAGGATTTAACGCCGCAGCCAGACTACTTCATCAACTGCGAGCAGCAACAATCGAACTCGACAACAGTGAAGTTCTCAACTCCATACAGCGTAAGTTGTATCGGCTAGAGACTTCCATCATGTCAACAACAACAGACGCTACAACACAGTATCACTACACAGACACACTCCAACCAGAACAACCAACACAGAAGATTCCAGCGGCAACATCAACTCCATTCACTCTTCCAGCACTTCAGCAGAAACACCTACCCACCAACTACGAGCTACCAGACAGAACACGGAGAAGACGAACACCACAACACGCATATTACGACACACTGCACGACTCCGCCACCTGTCAACATCCAACATGTGTAGACCTACGAAGAAACAGCAACTACCAGTGACAACATTAACCCTACATCAATACACCGTGTGTGGCAGCCAGGGCTCCGGTCATGGTTGTCACCCGGGCAAGTCAGCACAATATCCACCAGATCCTCGGTGGATTCACACATTACATTAAATTACCGAGGTGCTTACTGCGGGACTCGGAAAACATCACCCAGACTTACCTTACTACATTATCCTTTCTTTAGTTATCCTTTATTTAGTTTAGCTTGTTCCCCTCCCCTACAATCCCTACCCGGCGAGATAAGCCAAGTCTTTATCCTTCCAACTCTTCTTCTGTCTCCCCTTTAAAAAATAAATAAATTAATTAATTAATTAAAAAAATAAAATAAAAAAAATAAAAAAAAGCTAGTCATTCATCCTGAAGATGGGAGAGATGTACACTCCCGAAACGTTGATGTCTTTTCATCACTACACCTGGCTCGAAGCCCGAGAGCATCTTGAATATGAATAAGGTATATGTCGGTCAAATGAAGCTACAAATTTGCTCCATGATGTCTTTTTCCTATCCTTAATATTTATGTGGTTCTGACGCGCATTTCCTTGTAATGGATTAGGTAATCTAATGTAGGATGACTCTGAAAAGTCCTAAGAGCACGACTTCGAGCACGAATGGCATTCCGACGGGGGTGGGAAGTCCACCGCGGACTAGGCATACTTGTGGAACATGTATATTGTGAGAGACTAATAAGACATAGAAAGTGGTCACTAGAGTGTAAATCAGAGATGACATTCCATTATAAGGAGACTGCCAACTGAGATGAGCAAACTGTAAGATCAAGGCGTGAAGAACTATTGAAGGAGTCAGAAACAAATGTAGGCTCTCCAGTGTGGAGAGCTACGTTGTAACTGTCCAATAAATCAGCAATCAGGTTGCCTCTCGCACAAGCGCGAGTTGAACCTCAAAGCGGGTGATGCGTACTGAAGACTCCCACCAACAAAAATTGTGTTGGTAAACTAGATCTTCTAAATAAATGTGCGAGAAGTCATGGAACGGAGGCAAATACAGGATGGAAGGGAAGTCATTACATCCCTTCTAATATGTACTTCATAGAAGCATTACGAACAAAATGTCTAATGGCATTTTGTTCTTTGACCATCCGATTTCGAAAAAAAATGCTTTTTTTTATCCAAATTGGATGGGTAATTCCACAAGAATGTACGAAGATAACAGTTTGTTATTTTTAAGATGCGTAGAGTAACTTATTTCTGACATAACTTCGGTAGTAATTATGGGACTAAGCACAGGGTTTTGAAATAATTAATCACTTAAAAACGTGAAGGAATACTACGAGCAGCTCCTTCAGATGTGCAGCATGTCGACAACTTTGGGTTGAGGTTGGTCAGGGAATTTACTTGGTTTGTGGATATAAACATGTCGGGCACTTTCGCTTTCGCCTAATGTTTTGGAAGCTAATGTTTGTGATTGGCCTAACTCGAACAGTAAACACAGGAGGACAAGATACGGTATCTGTTTATGTTTCCAAGACGCACCGTTAGGAAGTTTGTTTATGTACTGAGCTAGGGAAAGTGCCACCCACACAATCTACTGTGTTACCAGTTTGTTTTTGACAACACTAAAATATTTCCGTAGGTTATGGTCAGAGACAAAAACGTGAGATACAAAATGTGTTCAAAATACCGAGATCTACCACTGGTTTAAATTAATGTAATGACTTCCCTTCCACCCAGTATAAGTTATAAATGGTGAACTGGATATTTGACAGTAGAATCTTTTAGGCGACTGATTGTATATCTAACCGTAAGGGTTCAGATTCCATATATATATATATATATATATATATATATATATATATATATATATATATATATATATATATATAATCTCTGACAAGCATCATAGCGCTACCATGTGCTGGAGCACCCTCTTGTGGTGTAGCATCACACCACACTGTGGTATACTGTCTTATTGTTAGATGGAAGGTGTCTTATGGGCGCAACTTAGTCTCTTGTAAACTGCGACCTAACGTTCGTTCATATGGAGCAGAAGCACAAACTCTGGTCGTTGCGTTTTAATGCCACGTATGTTCCATTGTAGGATAGCCATGCTAAAACCTATATGGTATGAGTACGCCAAGGTAATTCTCCATTTCTTTGTAGACGGTTGTCGATTCAATTTAACTCTTTTTGTATGTGTTGGGCTAACATACTGCTCTGTTTTATCCTGCCTCTTTTCGATTGATAATCTCCCAGTGACGACAGGATCTTCTTGCATCTTGCATCTCCTCGAACCAATTGCAAAGGATACCGGCGAAGATGAAAGTTGCCGGTCTGTATCCATCACAAAGGATCCCTTAGAAGAGGGTCTTCGAGGGAATGAATGACTCTTCTTTCCCTTTGGTTTACTGGGAACAGACACGTTTTCTTCTATGAGGAAGTCAGATTTTACATACTGTTTCCTGAACTTTTTCGGCGAAGTGTCATAAATAAAGGGATTACTCGTGCCAAAGTTATAGATTGACAATTTTTACGGTGACCTTGTAGAGGTGTTCTTTGCTTTTGCCGTCCATTCTATCCTCTCCTAAAATAGCTAAATGTAGGTAGTTTGCAGAAAAGCGGCGCTTGACAAAGAGAATAGCTTAGCTTCACTCGGTTTGATGGACAGCCGCCAACACCTGCACCATTCTTGGAGGAAGCGCAGGTGTCATTGGATGGAGTGAAAGGTTCTGCGTGGGCTTTTAAGTGTTGAGTACAGCAGCATGTCATCAGCATTCTATGCTATGTTCAAGTGCTATTCTGTTGGTAAGTCGTCCATGTAGAGGCTAAAAAGCTTGGGAGTCAGAACAGAACCTTCAGAGACTAGGCATTTTGTTGGCCTTCGTGTCGTTTTGTTTCCCGAAATTGAGATCACAAAGGTTGGAGGAAGGAGTGTAATAGATATATCATGCGTGTCGGACGTCGTGTCCCTCTGAAAGCAATGACCACGTTCCTGTTGAAGCATCGTCAGTAGCAAGTCACATGTTCGCCCTTGCAATTTACACACACAGGCACATCGGTGACGTCACATGGGCAGAGATCTTTGGGATGGGAGACACCGCTCCTTAAGCAGTGATGGTTACGGTGTCAGAAGCCACTGGAGTAGTTGAATCCCAGACACGGATGGTACTGAGGGGGCCGCCAGAGTTCTTGAATAGTTCAATGTGACCCCGGCGCTAACAGATGGTTGTCACGCCATCTATCTTGGCATTTAGGTCACTGATGCGCTCCACTACTATTAAGAAGAATAGGACGGTGGTCTTGGGCCCTTGCTCTTTTGGAGTGAGCCTGGTGAGCTTCTTAACTAGTATGTCTGCGTATGTCTTGGGCCTTATCCAAGCCGAAGGTGAAAGGGGCAGTGCCTTTTGCCTTTTGCTTTGAGGTGATGGAGAAGGAGAGCATGGTCCTCGGCTGCTTTGATTTGGAAAGTGAAGCGGCTCTTGTTTCACCACACTACGCACATACAAGACAGGGTCAGCATGACTGCCTTGAGGAAGCCGCCAGGTCCCGCAAAGTCATCCACAATGATCATTGGAATGTGCCCCTTCTGTACTACGTTCTGACCGCGGCGGAAGCAGTGGATGCTACTGCTTGGACACGGGGCACATCCCGTCCAGTCGATCGGGCTGTCCGTCTACTTCTTCGGGACGTCATCTCCTGGAACTCGTCCTCCTCGATTGTGAAGGAAGGAAAGAGAGAGAAAGAGAGAAAGGAAGCAGGAAGCAAGAAAGAAAGAAAGAAAGAAAGAAAGAAAGAAGGAAAGAAAGAAAGGAAAGAAAGGAAAGAAAGGAAAGGAAAGAAAGGAAAGAAAGGAAGGAAAGGAAGGAAAGAAAGGAAGGAAAGGAAGGAAAGGAAAGGAAGGAAGAAAGAAAGAAAGAAAATTTTGTTTCATGGCGAGGAAGAAATCGGAGACTTCTACAATGAAATCTACCTCTGCTAATAGCGACGTTATTTCGGGTTATGGATTTATAAGGCTTGTGGTTTAAAAGTATAAAGGCATACTACATTATCTGGCTACATTATCTCTCGTCGTATTTATGAGAGTTGTCTTTTATTTGCTAATGGTTATTACCCAATGGCAGAGGGAGCGGTCCTCCTTTGAAAGTCGCCAGTTTTTTAAAATGTCTATATGTTTAAGTCTATATTTCTGGTAATTGTTGACCCTCAAAATTTAGTTTTATTTTAGTGGTTTTTTTTCCTTAGTGAAAAGATTTGGTAGTTTGATTTTTTTGTATTAACAGTCATTAAATTTTCGTTGGTCCACTTTTGTAGGTTATTTAAGGATTGCTGCATGGTTTTTTCTAGTTCTGTAGTTTTGTTTTCAAGTCCACATTATTAAGTTATCAGCAAATAGTGCACACTTCACACTTAATTCTTGTATTTGTTGTGGCGGATCATTAATAAATATATTAAAAAGTGTAATGCTGAGCAATGCGCCTTGTGGTAAGCCGCGGTGTACTTGTTTATATTTAGATATATTTCGTCCAAATCTGTTAGCAATAAAGCGTTGTGTTAGGAAATGATATAGCCATGAAAGCAATGGACCTGGTATCCCTATTTTTTTCACTTTCTTTAGCAGTTTTGTTCTGCATATAGAATCATATGCACTTTGGAAATCAATAAAAACTGATACATTATCTTCTTTTCTATTGAAGGAGTCTTTGATTTCTTGACTGAAAAGTAAGACTTCTTCATTTGTAGAATGGAACTCTTAATACAGCTTGACATGGGGAAATTAAATTTTGTGACTCTAGAAACTAATTTAACCTATTTGACACCATTCTTTCCATCACTTTTGTTATTATGCTAGTAAGAGCTATTTGTCTATAATTTTTTTTTTCTGATACTGTTTTATCTTTCTTCAAGAGTGGGACAATATATTGCTATCACCATTCGGCAGGTACAGTGGTGTTACTGGATAGATTGTAGAGTTTTAGTATTTGTTTTGCTGTTTTACAAGGTTTTTTATGAACTCTGGATGTATGTGATCTGGTGCAGGAGACTTTTTGTTTTTTAGATTATTAATTGCAATGTTTAGTTCTTGCATATTAAAATTTTGAAAAAAGGATAGTGTATAGAGTGTTAGGATCACATTCTCTTTCTGGTTTCTAATCTTTCTTAAATTTTTTACATTCCTTTTTATTATTTCTTGTTACTTTATGTGAATTAGCATTATATTTATTGAATGTTTCGGCTATGGCTGCATCATTTGTTATGTTGTGTATGATAGGTGTGCTGTTGCTTTCTTTCCTGTCCTTGACATTTTTTATGAACTTATGAGCTTTGTTACCATCTGTCCTATAATCCATTTTTTCTAAGAAATTATTAAAGTGATTCTTTTTAGCAGTATTAATTTCTTTTTTTTTTAGTGAGGCACATTTCTTCCGCCATATTTGTGTATGTGATATGTTTCTTGTTTGTTCAGCTGTATTTCTAGCTATATCCCTTTGCTTTTTCAGTTCTTCTAACTGGGGGTTCCAAAAGAGGTTGAAACTTTTTATTCTTCCATGAGGAATATGTTTTTTTTTTTATTTTTTTATTTATTTATTTATTTATTTTTTTTTTTTTTTTTTTTTTTTTTTTTTTGCATTTTGTAGGATGATTTTACAGAAATTTTTGTTCATAAGAATTTATGTTCCAGTTCAGTTTTATATTTGTTCCAATCTGCTTTTTTGAAGTTCCAATACAGATTTATGTGATTTTGACTGTTATTTGTATTAACTAGTTTTATATCAGCAATTACTGCTCTGTGACCAGCACTTGGGTCTTCTATAACTGGATTTTTAATTTTTGAAACAATATCTGTTGTAGCTAACAAGAGGTCTGGGTTACTGCCTGCTCCAGAGTAATGTTTGAAGGTTTTGGGATCTTCTTTATCATGAATCAGTTCAAAGATTGTGGTATTCAAAAATTCTTCCACTATCTGCCCTGTAGGATCCACTTTTTCATAACCCCATCTTTTGGAATGGGCATTGAAATCCCCAATTATGATTGTTTTATTTGATTGTTCAATAAGTGAGAGATCTGTTTCATTCTTGGGAGAATTGTAAATACTGTATAAATGAAGATGTGTTTTGTTATCCCAAAAATTTAGCTTTATCTGTGTTATCCATTTCTTTAACAATTTGAAAGGAGGATTTAATATCGTTTTTGACTCCAACTAATATTCCACTACTTATCTGTCTATTTTTGGGTAGTAGGTGTAGTAAAAAACCCAGTAAAATTGAGGTATTTAAGTTGATCATTTGTTAGATTTGCTTCTTATAGTACAAATATATCTATGTTATAGTCTGAGACAGAATATTAGAAGACCCCAAAAGAAAATCATTCATGTGAATGTTTGTTAAAAGTGTAATTCGTTTTTTGATGTTGGTATGAGATAACTAAATGACGAAAACATGTTGATAAGGTTCATTGTTACGAACAAGTAAGTTTGCACAAAGACGTCATAAATCTTTCCATACTTGATTTTAATATATATGTATAAATATTAGAATTGTATGTGTTCCATAATAAAAGTAGGGGACGATGATTAGGGATCACTTCCCTAACGAGAAAGAACTATTTGATGGACGCATGCGCGGATGAATATGAAAAAGGCGGTGTTGCGTCAAAACGACGCCAGAAAACTGTTCACTCGCGTGTGTATCTCCGAGCTGAAAAGACATTTTTATGTAGTGTCAACATGGAACTTTCACCAAACTTTCATCAAGCATAAGTTCCACTAAGTGAGAAAGTGGAAAGGTTTTTAAGCATTTGGAATGGTGCTGATAGGAATTACTTAATATAAAGTATCAATGAAGTGTTAATAAAATATTACATTGTAGTGAAGAATTATTGTGTGATATTTCATTCCATCCGTTACCACGACCTAGATAGAAAACGAGTCTCATAGCACAGCGCATTCCGTAGCGATAATCGCAAAAACAGCACCAAGTCAAATACAATTGTATGCAGTTCTAATCTTTTTGTTTGGGTGAGACCACCTGCGTTCCATTGTAGAATTATGATGTTAGATGTTCTATTAATATAATGTTTTGGTTCTCGAGAAGTAGTCCTCGCCCGGAGATCCGAATGGGGGACCATTTTCACTCCGAAACATTTTACCCCTCGAGTCATATTTCATAAATATTGAAGAGACTTAGCAGTAATAGTAACTGCTTTTTAGAGAGCACCATATTATGTTTTGGCGGTTACATCGCTCTCTCACAACCACCAGAATGTCTGGAGGACCACACCTGTCGTTGGTTTGCGGGTCTCACCGACCTGACCGGGAGAGTTATCAAAGTAAATTCACAGACCAATGTAGATCTTGCTAAAACACACAATTTATATATATATATATTTGCAGGGGGAACCGTTTGGAGATATTTCTTGTTATTTATGTGACTTTTGAAAAACAGACTTTCGTCAAATGCAACTTGTTATTAATTTTTTATGTTAGCCCTGCAAAGAATATGGAATTTGAAAGCTTTAAAAGATTTGACTATAGCTTAAAGCCTACTGTATTCCCATATTCCTTTGCACCTACAAGGAAATGTGCAATAAAATAATTTCTGCAAGTGTTTATCACACGAAGAAGATATAGGAATAAGACTGTAAGAATGGTTAGTACAAGAGTAGAGAGAGTCATGTGAGTGCAACGGCTCTGATTTTTTATTATAAAACACGTTTTATATGAAGTAAATGTTAACATTTTTCAAAGTTTTAAACATATATGTGGTGCTGTTTTTGCGATTATTATTACGGGATGTGCTGTGCTATGAGACTCGTTTTCTATCTAGGTCGTGGTAACGGATGGAATGAAATATCATACAATGTTTCTTCACCACAATGCACTAATTTATTAACACCTCATCGATACTCCACATTAAACAATTTCTCTCAGCACCATTCCAAATGCTCAAAAACCTTTACACTCCCTCACTTAGTAGGACTTATGCTTGATGAAAGTTTGGTGAAAGTTCCATGTTCACACTACCTAAATATGATCGTCTTTTCACTTCGGAAACACACACGCGAGTGAGCAGTTTTTTGGCGTCGTTTTGACGCAACATCGCCTTTTTCATATCCATCCGCGTATGCGTCCATCAAATAGTTCTTTCTCGTTAGGGGAGCGATCCCTAATCATTCTCCCCTACTTTTATTATGGAACACATACAATTCTAATATTTATAAATATATATTAAAATCAAATATGGAAAGATTTATGACGTCTTTGTGCAAACTTAGCTGTTCGTAACAATGAACCTTATCAACATGTTTTCGTCATTTAATTATCTCATACCAACATCAAAAAACAAATTACACTTTTAACAAACATTCACATGAACGATTTTCTTTTGGGGTCTTCTAATATTCTGTCTCATATGTTTAGAGTTGCTAATACTTATGAGGTTTGGTATGGACTGTATCTTTACTTTGATGCTATTATTTAATATATTTCAAGTCTAATACCTGAAATAAGTGATGAAATAACAACACGCATTTCTTATTATACACCAATCATCTTTAATGAACTCTAAGCTTACTGATGTACCAACATGAACAACCAAAAATGTACTAAATCGCGTACATACTTTGCCCCTAGATCTATCTGATTAATTATCACTGTCCAAAGGAAGGAACACTACTTTAACTAAGGGTCTCTTCAGGACTCCACTGGAAGTTTTCATATCTATCACACGAAAATGGTTTGCCAAGTCCTGGATATGTCTTTGTTATAACACCAAGTTTCCACATAAGAGGAGGGATATTATTGTCCTTCAGTAACACCACAATTCCAATTTTCACATCTGGTATAGTTGACCTCCATTTCTGGCGCTGCTGCAAGGAATCCAGGTAATCTGTAGACCATTTTTACTTTCTCTACTGGTAAGTAGGGGAAGTATTGTATTCCACCCAAAAATTCGATGTCGAGATTTCACCGGAAATATATGTCTTGAGGCCCCCTGAATCCAAAAAAAGCATTTTTATAAAAAGGTCCATGTGTGTGTCTGTCAGTCTGTGGATAGCATAACTCAAAAACGAAAAGTCGGTTAAAAGCTAAACTTGGTATTTAAGTTTAATGTCTTTTAAGGATGCGACACGAAGATTTTGAAGAAAATAGCCCCACCCTAAACTACCCTTTAGATGGAACATTTTTCGAAAATTTTCATTTTATTGAAAATTGCTCTAACGATTTTGATTAACATGTCATATGTTTGAGATATTTTGATGACAAATGAAATGTATATCTTAATTTTTTTGGCTATAGCCACTGTAGTCGTATTTACTCTGGACGACTTTTGCATAACTGGTAAACCGTTAGAGATAGACCAAATCATACTATACAAAAAATGTAGATCTTGCTAAAATACACAATTTTGTCTGAATAAATTTTCTTGTTGGGTGAACCATTTCGGAGATATTCCTTGTTATGTGTGTGAGTTTCGGAAAACTTAGAACTAGCAAAATGCAACAACGTTGTTCATTTTTTTATATGTTAATCGTGCAAAGAGAACGGAATCTCAAAGGTAAAAAAGATTTGACTGCCGCACAAAGCCTTCTATATTCTAATATTCCCCTTGCACCTACAAGGACATAAGCAGTAAGATAATTTGTACGAATGTTTATCTTAACTAAGATGGAGATATAGGAATAAGAGTTTGTTAGAATGGTTAGTACAAGAGTAGAGAAAGTCATGTTAGTACAACACATCAGATTTTTATATGTTAAGTGTGCAAAGACAACAGAATCCCAAAGCTTTAAAACATTTGACTATCGCACAAAGCCTCTTGTATTGTAATATTCCCCTTGTACCTACAAGGAAATAAGTAATAAAATAAGTTGTACAAACGTTTATCTTAATTAAAACGAAGAAGATATAGCAATAACAGTTTGTAAGAATGGCTAGTACAAGAGTAGAGAAAGTCATGTGAGTGCAACACATCATATTTTTTCCAGATGAGTTGAAGGTTTTTCTGAAGTCTCTCCCATCTTGCTAACTTACTTTGTGGTATTTCAGTGTAGTTTGGTTCAGGCAATGCAGTGAGCGATGAACCTACTAAAGTGTCTTGTTGTTAAAGGCTGAAGGTCTTCAGGATCATCAGAGAGAACTGTCAGAGCCCTTGTATTCAAGCATGCTTCCTTCTGGCAGAGAAGTGTACTTAGCTCTTCATATGTCAATAGAGTTGTACCCAATACTTGTTTCAAGTGATGTTTCATAGAGCGCACGTTAGCCTCCCACAACCCTCCAAAATGGGGTGAACTAGGTGAAACAATATTCCAGCAAAAGCCTTCCGAAGCAGCAAAGTTCCTGATGTTGCTTACAAAACTTTCAGAAGCAAACAACTGCCGAAATTCCTTTATGTCTTTATTTGCCCTTATAAAGTTAGTGCCGTTGTCTGAGAATAAGTTTTGACAATTACCTCTTCTTGCAATGAATCTTCTTAAGGCAGCGATGAATGCATTAGCTGTCAGTGCAGTAACAAGTTCCAAATGAATTGCCATTGTCATTAAACTCCTTTGAGAAGTAGTTTTTAGTGTTCTGCATCAATGATAAGATCTGGGACTTTTTCTTAGGAGGCAATATTAACTGATGTGCCTTGTCATATGACAAGACAGACTGGCCTAGTCTTTCTCACTCTCTCAATAGATCATAGTGCAGGTATGGATGGAGATTTTACAACATGCTGTATTTGTCAACTTCTCTTCTTTCCTTTAGACTTCTTATTTATTGAGCATATTCATCTTCTTGAGCCCATCTGATACACAGTAGAAGTGCTTCATTTATTTCTTAATATGAGAGCGGACCAACTCTTTGTCAGTTTTATTTCTTGAATTCCACCCAAATCGACGGCAGTAGGTAACTTCTCTCAATAGCTTATTCAGACATGAGAATTTTGAACATATATCTTCATTAGATTTTCTTGTTTCTGTCATTCAGGAATTCACCTTACATTGTTTAAGTGTTGTTTTGTTCGATGAGTTATTTTCCATGGGTTTCCACGAACCATCATCCTGTCCTAAAAATGCAGGACCATTCCACCAGAGATGATGTTGGTTCAAACGATTGGTTTCAATTCCTCTTGATGATACATCAGCTGAATTGCCCGCTGAGGACACATGATGCCATATACATTTCTCCGTCAAACTTTGAATTTCTGCTACTCGATTGGCCATGGATGTCTGCCATCTAGTAGGTTCGCTGGAGATCCAATTAGTCCAAAGATGAATTTCATCTATACTTAAATTTAAAATAGCAATCACCTTTTGTATTAACTTGGCTAACAAAAGTGCCACTCTTGATTTTTCAGTGAGAAGTTTAACTGTAACTTCACCAAACACATTTACTGATCGAATACATAAAAATACCCCATGTGTCTTTTCAGAGGCATCTACAAAAACATGTGCCTGAATGTTTGATATTCCACAAGAACATAAAACATATATATCTACTTGTATGTTTATCAGTGCTTGCAGATCATCATACAAAGAATTCCATTGAATCTGGAGTTCTTATGCTAACTTTTCATCTCAGGTAACCTTTGTTTTCCACAGTTGTTTGATAAATATTTTGGCTTTAATTATCACTGGACCAAGAGGTCCCAACAGATCAAAAATAGATGCGATGACAAACATAGCATGCATTTTTTAGCATCACAGGACTAGATTTCATATGTACATCAAATAGGGATTTGTCATGAGTTGGATTCCAATTCAAACCAAGCGTTTTGACCTTGTTCCCCTTGTCAAATGTTAACAACTGCTTAGTCGTCTGTTTTTCACCTGAAAGTGCTTCAAGGATGACATTATTGTTTTAATAGTCTTCGTGCGGTAAACTTCTCCGAAGAATTCTTTGCATATCGTACTCTTCTTGATGTACTCTCATTTATCGGTACATTTTGAGATGTCAGTAGTGAGAACATAGGGAATTCGAAATCTTGTCACAATATAAAGAAGGTCCTTTTGGATCACTGGTCCCGTCATTAATGTCATTAGAGAAATTCCTGTACTGCTTTTTGCAGAAGCGTCAAAGACCACAAGCGCCTTTGTAGTTTAAGGGGACAGCGTACTCTGAGCGAATACCAATTTTACATACCTACATCACTTTATAGACTTTACAATACACAAAAGGCTATTAAATGGAAATGATTGAAACTTTTACTACGTATTCACAATAAAATGAGACATATTTTGGTTTATGTTTCATGATTCTGTCTGTTAAAATAGATTTTTAAAAAATTCAGATATATGGAAATTTATTGAAAAAATATTTTCCAAAAGCATACAAAACTTGGGTACCTGTTCCTCAGGAACCATTTGCAGCACACAACTGAAAAAATTCAGGCATGTTTTGAATATAGTTAGCTACTCAAGAAAGCAGAATTTTTAAGCTCAGTGTTTATTAAACATATGTGCAAACTGAAAAGCTGTTGAAAAATTACTTAAAAATCTACACATTATTTCCCAATTTACCAATTAATTTTTGTACACTTCCCCAATTGATGCATTTTAAAAATTCTGCTTTCTGGAGTAGCTCTTTGGGTTGGTGATGTATGGCACCGCCTTGTATTCTGAAACCTTGGTGCTACTTCCTACTAAGCTTGCCACGCTGCGTGTGATTGGTTGCTGCATGATTCAAACAGCTTGGTTTTCCCCTCTGCAATAATGCTTAGCCATTTTGCGATCTTATAACCCAACTTAATAATCACAATTTGCCGTTCGTGATCCGGCCCGGAGGACCATGTAATGACCTACACTTACCGATCTTGTTTTCTGAAAATTTCCATAGCAGACTCAGCAGATTGAGTTCATCTTGATCTGACAACAGTTGCAGACACAGATATAGTTTTGGGGTACCGCTTCCATATTGAACATTTTGTGTTTTCCGTGAATACACTTTTGCAGCAATTCAGGATTTGCCAGAACTTTGTAAGTAGATTTGATTACATTTGAGGTCTATGCCATTTTATGCATCAAAGACTCTATATATACCTACTTTTAGTTAATTTTGTTGTTTTTCTATTGTTATTCCTGAACTTGTTTACTTGGCTGGTAATAAATACGTTGTGTAGTATTGCTATTGAATGCATCCTGAGCCACAAATTGGTGACGCCGACGTGATCCTGTAGTAGGCATTCAATATATTTTTATATTGAACGAATCACGATATCTACACAATATACGCTACCTCTACCTCTCCATTATGATTCTAGTTCGTGTACTTAGTCAAAAATATCATCGCGACTGACGATCAAGCAGTGATAAACCATATTTCTGTCGTCACCACCCTTTTGGACAGAAAATCCGATGCTTTGGTTCGCTCAACTCGAGAGTCAACTTATTCTCGCCAACTTAACAGCTAGTGATGGGAGTATTCGAATGCAAAATGTCGATGTATTCGATTCTTGAAAGTTCTCTAGATGTTCTCGAATCCTTATACTGTATTCGAATACTTCACTCGGTTCCCGGTTCTCGTTTGGTATTTACTACTCTGCTGTTATCGAATACTCTCGGCTTGTTCTCGGTTCTCGTTTGTTAACTACTTCTCTGCTGTTATCGAATACTCTCGGCTTGTTCTCGGTTCTCGTTTGTTAATTACTACTCTGCTGTTATCGAATACTTTCGGGTTGTTCTCGGTTCTCGTTTGCGTATGTTCTGAATGCTGAATTCGAATGTTTCACTCGGCTTGTTCTCGGTTCATGGAACAACGGAACGCACATTACGGAATTAGTTAACTATAATGGATACTCCATCCAGCGTAAGATCCGCACCTTGTGTCCCTCCGCGGTAACCTCGTGCTCGTATCAGCTGCCACTAACACAAATAAACAAACGCCACGTGGACTCAATCCTTGTGTTTAAAGATGCAGTAGAATGATACTTGGGAGCTTTAGGAATAGCGCTGCTATCGCGTTATATTCATGTAATCTTTATCAGGGTTGTTGCTGCCTTTTCCCAAGTAAACAACGCTAGGATTTATGTCCTGAGTAATATTATTCAAATATAACAATAACATTACTATTACTATTATCACTATTATTATTATTATTATTATTATTATTATTATTATTATTATTATTATTATTATTATTATTATTATTATTATTATTATTATTATTATTATTATTATTATTATTATTATTATTATTATTATTATTATTATTATTATTATTATTATTATTATTATTATTATTATTATTATTATTATTATTATTATTATTATTATTATTATTATTATTATTATTATTATTATTATTATTATTATTATTATTATTATTATTATTATTATTATTATTATTATTATTATTATTATTATTATTATTATTATTATTATTATTATTATTATTATTATTATTATTATTATTATTATTATTATTATTATTATTATTATTATTATTATTAATATTAATATTAACCAACATTCGTAAGTAAAAGCTGAGCTGAAATTAAATGTAACATAATTAAAATAAAACTCACATTAATCTGCATCACTGTCGGGAAGAGGTGTAACATCTGCATCTCCATCATTTGTGGTGTCATCGTCATCAGAAGAAGGGGAAGAAGAAGAATCAACACCCACACTAATCACAAGACGATCTACAATAGCATCTGATAGCCCGTCCATCACCCACATCTCATTTTCTTGCTCAATTGCATGACGTATATTATTTTGCCACATATTAGGTGTCATTTCCAGAAGGATTTAAACATTTCCAAAATCTTTCAACAGGCTCTCCAGTAGATAACAAATAACGAAATACTAAAACCAACTGAAATGTAGAAGACACATCAGAAGTTTCATCTGCTATCACAGACACAAAATCTGCCTTAGCTATTTCAGCATTAATTTCCTCCTGACACACATATAACATACACTCTAATAAGTCATTTTGTATGTCCTTGGACGTACCCTTAAAAACTGTAGCATTATCCAACTGCTGTTTTACAATGCATCCAAAGCTGAAGTGAAATTTATTAGCCCTCTGAATATTCCAGGATTTTTCGACTCTACAGTTTCATGATGTCCACGTAAGGCAAGTTCAAACTCACCGCAGAACTTAATACAGTCAATTATTTTGGAAATAACATAGCGATTTTTCCTGACATTGTCATTGTGTCTTTCTATATTCTGTCTGGAAGCTAAGCTAAGCTGTTGCCTAATTTCTATTTTTCCAAGGACTGATAAATATAAATACACATTCCTGTGTGTAATGCTTCTTAACTTTCTGTGTTAGATGACTTAGATCTGACACGCCAGTGCATGTCCAGCTTGTATCTTTACCCTTAGCAAACAGCAAGCACGGAAAACAAATATATATATATTTGCATTAAAAGAGCTGCAAAATGTCTTACCTCGGCTTGTTTGCGCCTGTTTTAATTTGAGAGGAGGTACCGGCCCACACTTCTCTTCTAAGCTTAAAGCTGAGAAATCTGTTTAAAAGATATTGAACGCTGTTCATTCTTCTTGGAAAACAAACTCTTAAGAACAGATGAATATCATAAACACTAAAGCACAAGTAAATAACCCAACAATACACTGTATTGCTAAACGATTGCAGACAATGATTCCATTATTGCGAAGAGGAAAGTGTTTGTGATTGCTTTTAGTTCGGATCCGTTCGTGCGTTTCCGCCAGAATCGGACATGTACATAGTTGGAGCTGGCGGGAGAACCAGCGCAAACAGACATCTTCCTAGAGACTTCCCCTCTCGCCTCTCCTCGCCGAAAGATAACCATGAACTCAGGTTCACTAGAGACATTGAACCTCGGAAAAGCCTTGGCAAGCTTTGGTATGGTTGCGCTCTATCTGAAAGACTTTTCATGCGATAAAATACTTTTAAATTCATATAAAATTATCTAATATGAGAATGAAACGAAGAATGGTTGTTTAAATAAATACACTATAATTTGCATAATCAACTTTTTCTGGGGATTCACTGAACCACTGAACACATAGGACGCGCCGCCCCTGCTACTGGCAGAAATATTCCACTAAGATGCCTACGCATAACTCAAAAACGAAAAGTCAGTTAAAAACCAAAGTTGGTATTTAAGTTTAATGTCTTTCAAGGATGCGACAGAAAGATTAAAAGACAATAGCCCCACCCTAAACTACCCTTTACATGGAAAATTTTTCAAGAATTTTGATTTTCTTGAAAATGGCTCTAACGATTTTGATTGAAATATGTTTGAGATATTTTTATAACACATGAAATGTATATCTTGAATTTTTTGGCTATAGCCCCTATAGTCGTATTTACTCTGGACGACTTTTGCATAACTAGTAAACCGTTAGAGATAGACCAAATCATACTATACAAGAAATGTAGATCTTGCTAAAATACACAATTTATGTCTCAATAAATTTTCTTGTATAGTGAACCAATTCGGAGATATTCCTTGTTATGTGTGTGAGTTTCGGAAAACTTAAAACTTTCCTGAAATGAAACATCGTTGTTCATTTTTTTATGTTAAGTGTGCAATCTCAATGCTTTAAAAGATTTGACTATCGCACAAGGCCTACTGTATTCTAATATTCCCCTTGCACCTCCAAGAAATAAGCAATAAGGTAGTTTGTACGGATTTTTATCTTTACTAACAAGAAGAAGAAGTAGGAATAAGAGCTTGTAAGAATGGTATTACAAGAGTAGAGAAAGTCATGTGAGTGCAACACATCAGATTTTTAAATATGTTAAGATCACACAATTATTATGCATCCATAATAAACCTACCCGTAATCAATCATGTCTTGTTAACATTATAACAAATGCACGCAAAACAGGCTAAAAATATTATATGCTTGAGCAAAATATGTTGTCAGATCATGCTGCTATTTGGATCGAATTTCAACTAAAGGAAAATGAACTTGGTACCAATACACCAAATGAGAAAGTGTTGTTGTTTTCTAGTGCCTTGCATCTGGCAATGAAGTCATTAGCATTCGTGCTTTCCAATACCTTTGAACAGTAGTTTCTTCTGATCTTAATGCTTCACAGGTCTTCAAGTGGTCTTCGTTCATTTCTGCTGGATCGTTACACAGGACACATATTGGTGAAGCTGAGATACCTATTCTGTAGGGATTACTTGCTAAGCAGTCGTGATTTGCCAATAGTCGGAAGGCTGCAACCGCTGTTTTCCTTGGTCTCTGGGGGATTATATCCGGGTTGGAAAGTAGTGTAATCCAACCCATCCCTATATCCGGCCCAGGTCAAAAACGGCACCTCCTTTGCAGAAGCCACCGGAGGGCAAAATGCACCCGTGCAACCACAAAATGGTCCCCCTCCACAACCCCAGCCCTCACAGGCGCCCACCAGCGAACTGGGAAGTTTAAGAGAAATTTTCAATTTATTTAAGGACTTAAACTTCCCGGCGCTACTACCAAAATTGCGGCCCATAATCGCAAGATTAAAAAGCTGCAACAGTACCATGGAGAAGTTGGAAGCCATCATATGTTTGGTAACCACCCTCTTCGAGTAAATGGCAACTTCAAGGGGAGGCATAACTTTAACCTGTGCACTCCTGTGGAATGCAGATGGCATCCACAGGCAGCTGCACGAACTTGAAAGTTACCTGCGGCGTAACAAAATTGATGTCGCATTCATTTGCGAAACAAAATTAAAGCACGAGCACACTTTTAAGCTCCAGGGGTATCAAATCTTTCGGAACGATAGAATTGCCAGACAGGGGGGATGGACTGCTATTTTGCTCAGAAACTCAATTGCTCATGCTTCTGTTACGCTACCTGCAATGGCAGCGTTAAGGTGCACAGCACTTAAAACACGTGTAAATAGTCAAACGGTGACGCTGGTAGTGCTTTATCGACCCCCCCCCCCCCAGCTCCACAGGTTTCATAGGTGACCTCGAACAGATCCTCGCTTTAGAGGAGCACGTTATAATTGCAGGAGATTTCAATGCCCGGCACCCCTGGTGGTTTTCTCGCCGAGCAAACGCAGCTGGAAATCTCCTGGTTGAACTTATAACAGATAATGACGACATTGAGGTACAGCTTCCCCCAGATCGTACATTTTGGCACAGATCGGGGCACTTTGACCCCAAAATTTTGGACTTCGTATTAACAAAACACGCGACGCCTTTAATTAACTTTACAGTGTATCACAGCCTGGACTCCGACCACCTTCCCGTGCATTTCGACATACAGGTTGTATTTCTGCCGGTGCCTCTGGCCCTCGAAGGAGGGCTGAGACCGACTGGAATAAGTTCACCATGGAAATGCACAGGATGGCGCAACCCAGGCTGTCATACTATAGCGAGGCAGACATAGATGTCGCCATTGAAAACTTGACTGCCTCGCTACACACGGCCAAGAGAAGCGCTACCACTTACACCACAAGACCACCTGGTTTTTGCACGTACCCCAAGGTAGAGCAACTCATTGCGCGGAGACGACGCTTGACAAGACTGTGGCGGTACACCCGTCAGCCTGAATACAAAATGCTAGCTAAATGGCTATGCAACATTATTCGGCATCAAATTAAAATCAACAAAACTGAACAGTGGGAAAACAAAATACTGGGTACCACCCATTCGGACACTTCCTTGTGGAAATTATTAAAGGCATTTAAGGTCTCCACGAGCGTCAACTCCGCAACTGAGGCGCTGCACACTCATGGCGGCCTGCACTTCTCCGAAGAGGAGAAAGCCGAGGTCTTCGCTGACTGTCTTGAAGATAGATTCAGCGAAAACCCAGTTACCAACCGCGATATAGAACGGGAGGTACAGACATGGGTACAAACCAGGGTGGCGCAGAAGCAAGAGCAACAGCTACCCCTAATAACACCGCAGGAAGTTTACAAGCTCATTAGGAAATTACCTAATGGGAAAGCTGCCGGCCCAGACAAAGTTACTAATGAGGAACTTAAGCATCTCCCGAGAAAAGCCCTGGTGCAACTGACCAAAATATTTAGCGTCTGTCTGCAGCAAGGCTACTTCCCCTCCACTTGGAAACGAGCCAAGGTAATTATGCTCCCAAAGCAAGGGAAAAGCACCAGACAACCGCAAAACTACCGCCCCATTAGTCTCTTGTCTACTATTGCTCGAAAAACTTATACTTTCTCGACTTCAAAAACAAGTTTCGGAATCCCATGAACTTTCAAATTCACAGTTTGGCTTTCGAAAAGGACATTCTACTGAGTTACAGCTTCTCAGGCTAACTGATGACGTAACAGAGCAATTTAACAATGGGGCTTCAACGTTGGCGCTATTTCTGGACGTAGAAGCCGCATTCGACCGGTGCCTGCACAATTTTTTAGAAAAACGGAAATTCTACGTCCAAGTGGTCCGCTCCTCCTCACAGGAGCGAGTGATGCGGGCTGGCGTCCCCCAAGGGGCAATCATGTCACCCTTTTTGTATATACTATTCACCAACGATTTCCCAGTGGACGCCAGATGTAAGGTCGCCATGTATGCTGACGACACTGCAATATACAACCACCATAGAAATCCACGTTTCGGTCTTGCAGAAATGCAACGTTATGTTAACAACTTCCTCTCATGGCAACATGACTGGAAAATTAAAATTAATCCCGACAAATGCCAGCTGATACATTTCTCTGAGCGGCATCACACTTTGGTAATGGACCTAACGGTCGGTGGTCAGGTATTGCACTGTCGTCGACAAGTTAAATACTTAGGAGTTACCTTGGACCGAACAATGTGCTGGTCCACCCACATAAAAAATAATGCCAACAAAGGCAGACAGCGGCTTAAGTTATGCGCCCCCGTCTTCCGCAGCAAACAGCTGCAATTGAAGTCCAAACTCGTCCTGTATAAAGCTTTCATCCTGTCAGTGGTTCTTTACGCGTGTGTGGTCTGGGCAAACGCCTCAAAAACCGCCCTGAAGACTATCCAAACCCTCCAAAACCTCTCCCTCCGGAAAATCCTCTCTGCTCCCATCCTAACCATTAACCAAACCCTTCACCAGGAAACCCAGATCCCATCCATTCCCGAGGCAATAACAAAAAGAGCCACTGTCACGTGGGCGCGCATCCGGAATCACCAAAATGACGTGATTGCCAATATTGGCAAGGGCGTGCCAAAGCATCGTAAACATGCTAGAATTAAAATGTTCTAGACATTGCATGGCTCGCCGACTGATGCGCACCCATTCAACCCAGGCCCTAGGCCACGCACTCCGGAAGAGGTCTGTGCCTCGGAAACGCCACAGGAGCTGCAACCTGGCCGCACAGGAAAACTGCGGAAAAACTGTAAATAGTGAAGTGTATATAGTGCAGTGTAAATATGTATATACGAGCGTGTGTGTGTGTGTGTGTGTGTGTGTGTGTGTGTGTGTGTGTGTGTGTGTGTGTGTGTGTGTGTGTGTGTGTGCGTGTGATGGGACATATTTGTGGTATGCCCAGGATTGAGTGAGCGAGCGCATGGATCAGTGTACATTTAAAAAAACTATCTAAAACAAAAAGGACAAACATAAAGACTGAAAATACAGTCTAAAACTGTTCTCGGTGAGCTAAGGTTGCTCACCGTATGGGTTTTTGTTGTGAAAAAAGAAAACCAGAGTGCCCATTTAAAACTTTTAACTGTATATAATGTAAATTTGAGCCTGTAAGCCGGGCCCCTTTGTACCGGCACCAGGCCAATATATTAGTCAATGAAATAAGTTGAAGTTGAATCCATTTTTTATCTTTGGCATTTGTTTCTATTTCTTGTAGGTATGAATGAGAAAATTTTTTAATGATCAAGCGTTTTATTGAGGAATATGAGAAATTGAATTTAGACTTTTGTTTTAATGTTGTGCCTTTCTTTGCAAGTGAGTCTGCAGCTTCATTCCCCATGACTCCACAGTGTGCTGGAATCCATTGGAGATGAACAGTCTTATTAACTTTTTGGAGTTGTGTTAACATTTTGTAGCATTCTCTAATTTTTGTTGACTTCTTTGTAGTATTTGAACATATTCTCTGAATTGCAGCTTTAGAATCTGAAAGAATTACTGCCTTGTTAAGTTTATTTAAGGGAAGATTTAATAATTGTTGGAGAGCAATGTGTATAGGCTCTATTTCTCCATCATAATTTGTTGTGTCACTGCCAACAGAATGATAAAAGGAAAAATGTGAACACATAACTCCAGCTCCAGTAAGGCTTTTCGTGGAGGATCCATCAGTGTATATGTGCAGCCATTCTTCTGTGGGATATCTAGTATTGATTGTTTCCAGAGCTAGCAGTTTTTGTATTTCTTTTGGTGTGTATGATTTACTTATTTTCTCTATTAATTCCAAACTGAAGGTAGGTTGCAATAATTCCAATGGATTTTCTCTTATAAGTAGATTTTCTCTGGTGTTAGGAATGTTCAATTTGGATTTAGTCTGTGTTACCTTTTCTAGGAAACTACTATGAGTTTTAAGGATTGAAGGGGGGAGGTTCTCTTCTGTCCATTTAGAGTTTGGCAGTCGTAACATTTTCTCGTGTTGGAGCAATGCTTGTTCTTCTATTTTTGTTGTTATTCATGGAGTCCGTGTTAAGGCAAGCACGGCATCAACAGGTGTGGATTTAACTGCTCCAGTGATTAGGCGAAGAGCCTGATGTTGTATTTGTTCAAGTTTATTGATGTTAGCATTTGCTGCTGTTATTAAAGCTTCAGAACAGTACAAGAGGTTTGGTTTAACATAGATTTTGTATGCTGTGTTAAGGACTCTCCTTGAGCAGCCCCATTTAGCACGAGCTAACCTTTTCAGGGTTTGCAGTTTCTTTTCAACCTTTTCTGAGATGTTTGTTATATGTTGTTCCAACTTAGCTTTCTGTCGAAAGTGATGCCTAAGTATTTGGTTTACCATTATAATTTATGTTAATATTAACCGGTTTGTATTTTAGTGTAAATAATTCATACTTTGTTTTTTCCACATTGATAGTCGTGAGGTTTTTGGAGCTCCATTCATGTACTTTGTTTAGGGTTGTTTCTATTCTGCCTTTAAACTGAGTTATCATTTAAGCATGTTACTTTTCACACCTATTGATTGCAACTTCTCAATTAATTTGTTTCTCCAGACTGAGTCATATGCTGATTTAAAATCAATGAATACTGCTAAGGTATCATCCTTTCTATTGAAAGCTTCCTTGATGTTTTGGCTTAATAGGAGTACATTTTTACTTGTACTATGATTCTGTCTGAAGCCGGTCTGTGATCTATTAATTAAGTTGTAATATTCTAGGGACCAATTAAATCTAGATGCTCCCATTCTTTCCATCACTTTTGCAATAACACTGGTCAAAGATATTGGCCTGAAACTATTAATATTGTTTGAGGGTTTGTTTTTCTTTAAAATCGGGATGATAATGGCTTTTTTCCAGTCGGAAGGTACAGTCATTCTCCAACACGTGTTATACAGTTTAAGTAGGACTTCTTTTCCTTTCCTGCCAAGCTGTTTAATAAACTCGGGATGGATCTTGTCAGGTCCTGGAGATTTTTTGTTCTGTAATTATTCTATTGCTAAATCCAGTTCTGTTTCGTTAAAATCCTGAATAAAAGTATCATTTCGTATATCTTTTGGCTTATTAGTTTCTCTGATAGTTTTTTGGATACCTTTATCTTGTTTTTTATACGCTTGGGGTATTCTTTGTGACTGAGCATAAAACTCGTTAAGGGATTCTGCTATTTCCCTACCTGTAGTTAAGCTCTTGTTATTATGTTTTAATTGTTCAGTTGTATTTTTTGATAATTTTGTTTTATTAAGGAATTTGTATATTTTATTTTCATCTTTCCTATAGTCCATATATTCTACAAAATTTTTGAAACTGGCCCTCTTTGCTATAATTAATTCTTTCTTAAAAATGGCTGCTTTTCTTCTCCAGTTTTGTACATCTTCTGGACACTTGGTTCTTTCGGCTTTGACTCTTGCTATATTTCTTTCGTGTTTTAACTTACATAAAGATGGAGACCAAAAATAGCTAAATTTCTTTAACTTTCCTTTGGGGATATGTGTTTTGGCTGCTCTCAATAATATTTCAAAATTTTTTTTATTCATTTCATCTGTTGACTTGAACTCTGATTCTAACATTATATTACACTTCCCTTCTATCTCATTTTGGAAACTGGACCAATCTGCTTTTTTAAAATTCCAAGAAGTTTTAATTTTTGGTTTGTTACTTTTATTTATTAGACCTCTAATGGAGTTTATGGTGATTCTGTGGCCTGCACCTGAGCCTTCTATTATTTCTCTTTTTGTATTGTCAATTATGTCAGATGACACCATCAGAAGATCAGGATTTGTACCTGAACTATTATGATGAAGGTAAGTGGGTGGATCATTTGGATTAAATATTAATTCCATTGTTGATGGGTTTAATAGGTCTTCTATGACTCTTCCTGCTGAATTTATATCTCTGTAGCCCCACCTAGGGGAGTGTGCATTAAAATCACCTATTAAAATACTTTTGGGTTCTATGGGAATAGAATTTGTATCTAGTGTATTGTCTGGAGGATTGTAGATACTGTAAATTCTATAGTGGTAGTTACTTTTCTATAGTTCAATTTTAACTATTTCTGATTTTCATTAGCTCTTGTTTTTTAGGCTGGGACATGCCTCCTACATTCCATTGTAGAATTCTTAAAGTATTGGAATTGTTGTGATGAAATTTGCCTAAAGATGTCCCCACACGGAGATCCGATTGGGGGACAGTTTTAACTCCGGAATGTTTATCTTTAGGACTCATACTCATGTATGTGGCTTTCATGTAACTGTTTTCTTAACGGGCACCAGTTTTACAATGTGGCAGTTACATCACCTGACTTAAACCCCCATTTTGCAAGAGGGACCACACCTATCGTTGGTCAACGGGTCCATCGGACCTAGCCGGGAGGACTAATTAGGTGGTATTTAGATCCACCGACGTTCCCCTCATGTGCCTCTGAGGGACGCTGTTGTGCTGTGATAGGCCAGCACATATGTAAATGACATTTCCTCCATTTTAGATGAAACAGTTATATCGCTGTGATTCGGTCCCCAGAGCCTCATCTGTTAAAAGCAGGGTGCACCACGGGCAGGATGAGGATGGAAATTGGGTAGGAGAGGCTACAGGAGGCGCACCACTACCCCTTACACCCCCCAAATGAGAAATTACATTGCACAAAACGCTTATTAACAGAAGAAAGACTAGGTTTATTTAGAAGTAACTTAATGGAAACCGACTGGCCAAAAATAGAAAGTACTGGCAACATAGATAATATCTATACATATTTTAACCAAATTGTTATATTTTACTTTAATATAAATTGTCCAGAGAAAACTATTAGTGCAAAGCCTAAAACTCAGACAAGGGCTCCAGATTGGTTTACACCAGAACAACATGCGCAATGTATTGTAAAAGCAAAAATCACAGCAAATGATGACTTAAGTTTATCTGCAACAAATAAATGTAAAACAGCGTGGTACATCATTAAGGATGCCATTAAAGAACCTAAATCTAAGTGTGCAATACCTATTGAATCTAATCAGCTTAACAAATATTTTATAAACGTTTCCAAAAATGTAAGTGACAAAGTCTCAATGACTACTAATATTACTAATATCAGAGCGTTTAGAAGGAGAAGTGTGATCACTGCTGTAGTGCATGTGTTCCGCCGCACAGATGGCAGTGCAACTGTTAGTGCGGTACAATGCTAATACAAACACTAGCGTTTAGAAGGAAATTCAGCTGGAAAAGTAGCAAAGGAGAAGAATAGTGTCGTTTAACAATAACTAATTCACACATGCACATTCTGACAGACATTCACAGAAATTCAAGACAATAATGTTACCACTTGAATGCAAAATGGCATTAAAGGAATGAAGCAAAATATAATTTCCTGTGAATGAAGAGTTAACTTTGCTGCAAGAACAGTACAAGCCACTTGTATTTCTATTGTATCTTGATTTAACTTGGCTATCAGTAGGTATTTTAGTCCATTTCTCCACAAATGTAATGTCCTTTCAGAAGTAAAAGTATTCTGTTCTTCATTAAGAAGTGATTTCCAACTCGTAAGTATATCGACTTTGTTTGGCCCTTTGTACAGCCCATTTATAGGCAGTGGTGCATTTAATATATCTACAAGGCTCTCTGGTGAATTGTTCCGTTTTTTCACTTCCTTCGAATCCAGCAAAGTGTGTCTCCCGGAAGAATTTAATACTATCAGCCACAGATCGGCCAAACAGCTGGAAAGCAAGCCTCACATTATTTTTTTAAAATGTATTTGGGTTGATATGAACATTCGTAAGTTTGGGGCAGACTCTCATTCTCGAAAACTGAGAACAAGTATCAGCTTCATAAAGGCGTCTATAGCACAGAAAATGTACGTTTTCATTGCTGTAAGAAACTTCGTAGTTTTTGTGCACATTATTTTTTATGCATATAATTATGTGCACAAAGTCTGAGAAAGCCCAAAATCGCCTGCTTGTATCGGTAGGATGGGCTACCGAACATTTAACATTATTACGTTTGCCACATACTCCCAAACAGTTCCACAGTTGCTTGTTAGATTGGCTCCCGTCTGATGTAAAACCAAGTATTCTAGCTCCTGAACCTTCCAGTTGAATGATAACCTGCATTAAAATGTGTGCCAAAATGTCCCCTCGAGTTGCCTTTCTACTTGAGCAGATAACTACAGGTTGCATCCAATTATACTCGTACAATACCAGGACGTGACTGGTCAATTCATTTTTACTTTTTTCTGGGATTAAATCCCGCAAATCTACAAACCCGTCCACTTTCAAAGAATTAGAATCAAATCGAACTTCTTTTATCTTTACTTTGTTAAAAATTAAAATGTCACATCGTTCGTTTTCATTCTTGTCCTTTAAAAATTCAGATACTGCATTTCCAGCATGGATGTTAATGTCATAAGGACATTTAAGACCTTTGATTAACTTTCTTAAATGTGATTCTGATGGAAGTTGAAGAAGATTATGATTTAAACAATGTATGCATCTTTTGGGTGACTTGATTTTTTTTTAAAGCAGGCTATAGAAAGGAAATTCTTCATAATATTTCATGCCTTTCTTTTTAGTTGCCTTTGATATTTTCAAAATTGTATCAACAATTTTTAGTTTTTACTTAGGTATTTTGTTCCATCACATTCATCGATATTGCTACTACTTCCATTGGCTTTACTTTCCTTTCAAGTACTTGAATCTTGGCATTGGATACTTTCATTTGGCATTTTAGTCTAATTATATTACGGTGTTGTTGATTTGACCTTTTCTTAAGTAGCCCTACTTTATTATTAAAATGTCTACTGGTATTCCCTGCGAGGGGAAAATTAACAGTCGTATTTTGAAAGCCTTCTGCATGATTCCCACTGTCTTCTAAATTGGTATCTCTTTCAACTCTTTTTGATGGTCTCTATGAAGGAAGTTTACGGGAGTCTATTGGCGGTGATAAGTATTTAGGAAGATTAGGAAAAAGCTATCTCTACATATTCTCCATTAACTAGAAACTTGTCTACATTTATCAAAAGTTCTTCTGAAAAATGTGAATCACACACGTAAATATTAGATGAAAAGCACTTGTCCTTTCTTGGTATGGCCCTCTCTCATTTAGAAAACAGTAGTTTATATTTTGGAGGTGTAAAGAAATGTTTACGTTTAGATTTGTTATATCCAGATCTACAACCAGGCAATAAATACATAGGCATGTCGATTATTTCTATAAATTCACAGTTTCATAAAAATTAACCACAATTCATCGCACTGTAACAAACACAGCAACCATACACAACAATATTCCAATGCAATATCCAGCGAAACGCGCTGTAAATAGCCACACTAACGACTTTGCTGCCACTTGACGGAGGCGCCAGGTAGCTCTTGTATAATCATATGGAAGAGCAGTGGAGTGATCACACTTTGTCTTTCTACTCGCTTTGCTAATATTCATAATCATCTAGGTTTACTGCACAATTTTCCACTAGCTAATATGTCATCGAAGAAACATTTTAAATGGTAGTAAGTATCATCAGACACAGTTATCAATATTGTTAAAGGGTTAAGTACATCTCATACCCAAGATATATATGGGTTATCTAATCAGATATTAAAGAAAATAATAGATGAAACAGCATTAGCTATAACTTTCCTCATTAATAAGATGTTTGCTCAGGGCATATTTCCTACTTGCCTTAAGGTGTCAAAAGTAATACCTATACATATTTAGGAAAGTTGAGAGGATATGTCCGTCTAACGATCGTCCCATTACACATGTACCTAGTGTATAAGTACCTAGTGTATTTAGCAAAGTTGTTGAATCCTGCATTTTGATCCAACTTTATCAGTAAATACTCTTTTAGATGATAAGCACTTTGGATTCAGAAAGGGATTATCAACTAAAAAAGCAGTAGAATGCTTTGTCATTGAAATCCTACAAAAGTTTGAAGACAAAAAGTCAACGGGGGCTACTTTGATAGACTTAACTAAAGCGTCCGAGTGCAATTCACATAATATTCTATTTGATAAATTTTACTACTATGGAATACGGGGAGCTGAATTATTTGGAGGAAAGAAAACAAATGGTTTTTGCTAATAATAAGAAATCCAACTTAGAAACTGTAATAGCAGGAGTATCACAAGGATCTGTGCTGGGACACTTTCTTTTTTTAATATATGTAAATTATTTAAAATATAACATACCTTGTACTTCTATTCTATATGCAGATGATACCACTTTATTGAATAGCAACAAAGATATGGATACTCCCAAACAACAAATGAATTCATCTACAGAAAGTGCCAAAACTTGGTTGTCCTTAAATAACTTAAAAATGAATGCAGCTAAAACTAATAACACACTGTTTACATTACAACTCGATATTACAACTCTTAGGATTGCATTTAGACACTATAGGGAGCACGAAATAAGAGGGCACATGAGTAGCTCCAATCCCTACTCAGCTTTGGAGCGCTGTTGCCCGCTCATATCGCTATGCGAAAGAAAGAGAGAGGAGATATGCACGTGAGCGTTACCGGTAGACAGCAGCGAGGACGGTGAAGGATTGCAAGGTGCACATTAAAAACCTGTCATAACAATTTCAATCTCTTTAAAATGAGACAATAGGCTCTAATCTTGTAATTTGCTTCAAATATAAATTCCTCATCTAAGCAGATAATTTTCATTTGCAATCTAATGTTTCAACGGAGTTCATATCTTTCAATAAATAGGTGATAAAACATTACAATGTTGAGTTTTTAAATTTTTTATTATACCCAATTCTCTAGGAACGTTTTCGTGTAAATATTTTTGTTATCGGAGTGAAAATGAGAGAGTTAGGTGACGATTTAAATAAATCTAAACGGATGTCGTAGTTGGGCAATTTGAGGCATTTCCTGATAGGTATTTCTCATATTTTTCTCAATTTTTCTAAGTTTCTATACAGAATTTCTGCACATTTGTTAATCAGTTTCTATATTAGGTATTCTAATTGAAAATCTACATAATTAAGCAACAAATGCCTAAGCACAATTTCAAGCCACATTTTACGAGTAATATTCCAATGTGGCCTTCTTGGTTGTGTATTTTAGACATTTCAGCACTTAAAATGTTTCTTACGATGCAATTTGTAAGTTAATAGAGCGAAGCTCCGGAAATACTTTCCCCAATATCTGCCGACCAGAATCTGCAATGCGGTTATTAATATAAGGCAAGTATGTTAGGCTAACATCTCATCAAAGTTTATATTATATTACATATAGCAAAAGCGGAAACTGGCCATTGAACAAAATATTTTTTTAAACCAGCTGTGTGAAGACCATGTTTAGCAAACTTATTTTATAGCTCAGTAAGAAACATCAATATGCAGTGTTGATTAAAAATTGTGAAGATTGTATCGCAAAGAGGATTTGCCATAAAACAGTTTACATTTTTGGTTTAAAACACGTAATCCAGGAATGACTTAACATACCGTATTTTATCGCATAAGCTCCCCTCCCCTCGCATATTTCCCGCTCCTATGATTTTTCATCACTAAAAATATTTACCTATTAAACATCGCATAATTCCCTCTCCTGGTTCGTTCTTATTGGAGCGGCCTTCAAATGACTTGACAACGGACAACAATCGACGCAGCGCTTGCCACAAAAATGCTTGTATAGCCATTGTCATAACGTATCGTAAAATTGAAATGTGAAGTTACGTGTTTGTTTCTAAGTCAATTTCTTACAAGTCGTCATGTTGTTAAGAAGAGTTTTAAAAGAACTGGCATTTCTGGTGCCATTAATGGTTCTGACGACATGTTGTGGAATAGTGAAAATGAAGATGTGTAATCTGAGCCACATGTAAATGAAAAAAATGATGATAGCGACGGAAGTGACACCGCAGAATACTCAAATTATTCGAGAGAAAAAAAAGGGGGGTGGAATTACGCGATAAAATACGATATATGCACCAAGCTTTGAAGCCCACTTCTTTATACAGATTCAGCAGTACATCTTTCTGAAAGTCGTCCAGATTCGAAATCCGTTTTTCTGTATTATGGTGCTTTCCGGGGGGTATAAACAAGGGCCGCCCGGATTCAGAAGTGGTTATTTTACATTGTTCCACTACGCGCGACGATGAATATTCACTTACATACATTGCATGCTTTAGCTGTTAGCCCCTGGCTCTGTTTAAATACAATGTTCGCACGCACTTCTACTGAGGACAATTCTTTTAAAAAAGTGTAAACACTGAAAATAATAGCCCGCGCATCTGAATGCAATACTTTTCCTTTCGATTTACTCCTCTGTAAGCCGCTTGTACCAGATTTTGTTAATGCCATATTTCTTAGCAACAAAACGTGTTACAGTAATTATAGGACATAGGTAACACTGTGACACTATGTCAGACATGGAACACGCATAAGAATAAACTAAATTCCTTTTCCTTTCCTACAGACATCTTACTCCTTGAGAAGAAAGATAGTTGAGACGATACATCAACTATCATGATGCAAAGCAAGTGTCGTTTGCTATCGCTGAGCGCAGCGTTTCTTCAATCACTCATATCTTGGGCTACATGCCACCTAAAATATTGCTTCTTGGACAGTCAGCTTCAACATTTCTAGCTCTTTGCAATGGAATTCTATGTAATAATGAGCCTTTGCTGGATTTGATGAGCGCAAAGAGAAAAGTGAAAAGCAAATATTGCGCTAGACAGCGTGTTACCGAACTGGGCAACGTCGTCTCTCTATAATTGCTCCAGCCTTAGATCCGCACTTGGTGTAAACACAAGCCGTCAACAACTAACCCGTGATACGCCGAAACCAAAGCACACCATAAAATGTAGTACCCTAAATATCGGCGATTATCTGTGAGTTTTCAAGATGTATGATAACCCTCGTAAAGACTACTTGAATGTAACGCGGTAGCAGCAATATTCCTAAAACTCTTGAGTAAATATCGTTCTGTTGCAACATAAACACGAGGCATGAGTCCACGTGGTGTTTGTTTTGTATTAATCGCAGGTTATCGCGGAGGGATACAAGGGGCGGGTCTAAGGCTGGATGGAGTATAGGATTGGCTACTTGCTCTCACACACCTTCTTCTAGCTCCGCCTCATGTGCCTTCTTATTCCGTACGGCCTATAGATTAACTTGACACACACACACACACACACACACACACACACACACACACACACACACACACACACACACACACACACATTTTCTATCTTTGTAAAAAGCTTGCACGAATATATCTTTTACGCAAATTGAAGAAATGTGTGAGTCAAAATGTGCTACTCACTTCTTACTATATATTTTTCCAATCTCATTATATGGGGTTAGACTCTGGGGAAATTGTACTACGTCTAAAAATGTATTTACCTGGCAAAAGAAAACTATTAGATTAATGACAGAATTAAGACACAAGAAACATGCAAACCTAGCTTTAGAAATCTTCAGATAATTACACTACCTTCATTATATATAGTAATATTATGTATGTTAAAGAAAATATTAATCAATTTGCAAATCGTTCAACGGTACGTTCTGTGGTTATAATACTAGATGTAAATCTGCCTTAGACACACCATATAATCGATTAAGCAAGAGTATTAAGAGCCACTGCTACCAACAGCTTACACTTTTTAATAAACTTCCTCTTAACGTAAGAGAACTTCTACGGGACAAATTTACTCTCCTAGTCAAAAAATGAAAAATGGTTTAAACAAACAGCCTTTTACTCTGTAGAAGAATATATGGAGTGTAATATCCATACCTCAGAAATTATGTGATTCTTTCATGTACTGTTTTGAATATTATATTAACGTTAATATGTATACTTTATGTGTAGCATTACTGTGATCATGTTATTTTACACACCTGATATATCCAATAGCATGTATTTGATCGAAGGATGAATAAATTGATTGATTAATAATAAAAACATAGGAGTGGTAGTGGTGGCGGCGGTGACAATGACATACGGTTTTACCAGAGAAGCTGTATTATTAATATTACTTGAAGAATGCGATTCTAAATGGAATACATCATTATCGTTATTTTCTGTAACATTTCACTTCCTGGTCACAAATTTATCCATGCTGAAGAACAATAGAACAGCGAGTTGCAAGAAACTGAATACTATTAGCTGCAATCGTCATTGCTGAATTGTGACCCTGAATGCCAGCCTAAATAATAATCCTGAGTGTGGCTTATTGTTTAGCTCACCTGCGATATGATACTTTTGCTTACTCACGGCTCGCACTCGTACCACGCAAAGTCTGCATCGAAAGTGTTCCGCGTCTTCTATTTTCATAGTAAATACAGCAAAAAGTAAAGAAATGCTTCCGTGGCAGGGAAGGAAATTTTCTTTGACGAGCCGGAGAAATTATTTGATGAGAGGGGCAAATCCCCGTCCCTGTTAATTTGAACCCTGGTAATAGTACTGGTTGTAGCAACAGTAGTACTGGTAGTAGTAGTAGTGGTGGTAGTAGTAGTAGTAGTAGTAGTAGTAGTAGTAGTAGTAGTAGTAGTAGTAGTAGTAGTAGTAGTAGTAGTAGTAGTAGTAGTAGTAGTAGTAGTAGTAGTAGTAGTAGTAGTAGTAGTAGTAGTAGTAGTAGTAGTAGTAGTAGTAGTAGTAGTAGTAGTAGTAGTAGTAGTAGTAGTAGTAGTAGTAGTAGTAGTAGTAGTAGTAGTAGTAGTAGTAGTAGTAGTAGTAGTAGTAGTAGTAGTAGTAGTAGTAGTAGTAGTAGTAGTAGTAGTAGTAGTAGTAGTAGTAGTAGTAGTAGTAGTAGTAGTAGTAGTAGTAGTAGTAGTAGTAGCAGCAGCAGCAGTAGGAGGAGGAGTGAGAAGTGAAAAGTCTGCTTAAATTTAAAAGAAAGGAATAAGGATTGAAGATAGGTATAGTTATGTTCTGGCCTTATGAACTCTGAAAGGAATGCGTTCACTACACATACATACACGTACAGATGAGGTGACGTAATGATGTACGATTCGCGCACAGATAGAAACGCTGGGAAGATAACATACAATCTTCCTTAATACACAAACAGCCGTGCGAATTCCCTGTCGGACTCTGGAGACGCAAGTAGGCTACGTGACTTTCTACAGGTGATTGCTGAATGTTTATGTATTGCTCACTCACTGCGTAACCGGGCAAGGGTTTCCCTCTCTCCCCACACCTCATCCCGCGGAGCTCACGAGTCCACAAAACATCTATAGGTTCCTGATCTCCCCAGAATTTAGATCCATGATCTATCACTGTACAGTTACCACATCAGATGGAAGAGAAATTGAATTACTGTAGGTCGAACGCACGCCTATGTATAATGGCTATAGTATTTGCTAACTAAATGTTACGTAATGCCCGAAATCAAAGAAATCAAACGTAAGCGAAGTAGTAAAAGAGGGGAGCACTGCGCGGGTACTGTTGCGAACAATTTTATATAAATTTGAAAAACAATTAATGTTATTAACGCCTATATCTTGACTAAGTGTACGGCTGTCACTATTTTTGTTGTCACAAGGTCGTTACCATTTTCGCAACCTTGGACCAGTATACTAAATAATCTATTGTATCGGAATAATTCACTCCGGGTCAACGAACTAAAGTACAAGATGGAGAACGCGCTTCAGTGGATCTTCGTTGCAAAAAGCGGGTGGATGTATTTAGCGGTAGCCATTAATGGATGGTCAATAGTGGAGATGTTCTTTTTTTTAGTGTAATGGGATAATATACTGTGAAAGTAATTTAAATATGAGTGTTCATTGCGTCGCATATGGGTGCACTTATTCAAGCGGCAACCGCATGTGGGATTCGCGATGGACGAAGCTGTGCAGGGGAGTGTTTCCTCCGGGTTCTCTGGTTTCCCCCGCCACCTCATTCCACCGGTGCTCCATCTTCATTTCCTGTATCACCAGTGTCACCGCCTGCGGTGCCCTAGCAGTAAAAACAGGTGTTAAACACTACAAAAAGATCTTATGTGTTGCACCCACATGACTTTCTCTACTCTTGTACTAACCATTCTTACAAACTCTTATTCCTATATCTTCTTCGTGTTAGTTAGGATAAACATTTATACAAATTATCTTTTCGCTTATTTCCTTATAGGTGCAAGGGGAATGTTAGTAGTGAGTGAGTTGGGTTTTAGGGCCCGTCGACAGCTAGGTCATTACTTCATTAGGGCCCAGGGAATGTTAGAATACAGTAGGCTTTTGCGATAGTCAAATCTTTTAAAGCTTTGAGATTCTATTGTCTTTGCACACTTAACATATAGAAAATTTATTTGGACATACATTGTGTATTTTAGCAAGATCTAAATGTTTTGTGTAGTATGATTTGCTCTATCCCTAACGGTTTATCAGTTATGCAAAAGTCGTCCAGAGTAAATACGACTACAGGGGCTATAGCCAAAAAATTCAAGATATACATTTCATTTGCCATCAAAATATCTCAAACATAGACATGTTAATCAAAATCGTTAGAGCAATTTTCAAGAAAATGAAAAATTTCGAAAAATGTTCCATGTAAAGGGTAGTTTAGGGTGGGGCTATTTTCTTCAGAATCTTCGTGTAGCATCCTTGAAGGACATTAAACTTAAATACCAACTTTAGTTTTTAACCGACATTTCGTTTTTGAGTTATGCTGTCCACAGACATACAAACACACACACACGGACCTTTTTCTAAAAATGTCTTTTTTGGATTCAAGGGGTCTCAAAACATATATTTCCGGTGAAATGTCGACATCGAATTTTTGGGTGGAATACAATACTTCCCCTACTAACCAGCAGAGAAAGTAAAACTTATTCAAACACTGGCGGAGATCTAATTAATTTTCACAGGTTTGATACGCTGCAGGTTTACTTGCATTTGGATGTACAAAATAACATTCATATTACGTGATTTAAGTCGTACATTTAATACTACGATCAAGTGTGGGACACTCTATGTCCAACTTGGTCCAACTACTGAAGTTTCTATAGCAAGATAATTGTATTAGTAGGGGATACGTCATCGCTTATCAATAGGACGGATAGTTGCAGAAAATAGCTCGCGTTCGAAACCATAATATCACTCTATGCCACGATTACACGCGAGCCGTCATATAAATCCTTGCTCGGGACGTTCTAAGTAGTTGGTAATATTGGTGGGTGTAACTGAGTGTCTGCGGATAACATTTGGGGAAGGGTCCTCTGCTGTCGAAATTCTGACCGCAAAGCTAGACGACGATGAGAGTTGTGTAAGGCGCAGCCTGGCAAGCGGTATTTGGTAACGCATTGTGTGGAATTCGGTTTAGTGTACGAATCTGATATAATTGGTATATAAACCATTAACCTGTATGCGAGACAGTTGTGTCAGTCGTAATCATCTGCTAGAGATAGCATCATACATGCGAACTTGACATGTGAAAATGTAAAAGTAAGATGGATCGCGAGGCGGTAGTGTTGACTAATGTCGGTAATGTGAAATAGCCATGGGCGTATCTAGACATCACTCTGTTAGAGTATAACACGGATAAATACACGGAAGTTAAGCATCATTTAAACAAACGTACTTTTGAAGCCTGCACGATATGAAGCCCAGCGGAGAAAAAATACGTATGTTTCGAAGGCATGGAACGCGTATTGATTTTGCAGTATTGCATTACTTTAAGTGTTTTAAATTAAAATTATTATTCTTATTTTCTTAGCGGAAGAGGTAACCAAGCAGGCTATCCGAAAGAAAGTGTGGGACTATCTAGAAGCCAACAATTTAGCCAACTATCCGCGCCCGGTGCATGGGCGAATTCCCAACTTCAAGGGCGCTGCAGAAGCTGCACACAGGATTGCAGATCTGGACTTATTTAAGTCCGCAATTACAGTTAAAGTTAATCCCGATAAGCCTCAAGAGCCTGTTAGATACTTGGCCCTTGAGGTAAGTTTAAGGAAATCTTAATTTGCAAAATAATAAACGAGAGACATGCATTAAAGTAACAGGTTCCAGTAACTACATTAGCAAAAGGGCAAAAGTCGGTATCTCATGTTAAATTGTAATTACAGCTTTGTATCCAAATTCTTCTTCCTCTTTGGCTAAGAGGAAATCATTGCCTACATAATTGGTTTCCCATCGTACCATGCGTCTTCAATTCTTTTTCGCCAACACCTGAGCAGTTAACTAAATAGTAAACACTAGGGTATAGGAGACGAAGTTTAACGCGCTTGGATGCGCTGTTTCCGTGTTCCGTACTTATTAGTGTCTGTGCACTTGGCAAATACGAAATCGGTAAAAAGAAATAGGAAAAACATTCTTCCCCATGCTATCTCTCTCCACTTTGCTAATAAAGGAAAGACAATAAAAATACAATACAACATGGAAAAATAATAAAATCGCTTTTCTTGCCGACGACAAATTGCGGAATTGAGAAGATGCTTCCATGAGTACGGAAACAACGCATCCCAGCGCATTAAACTTAACCTCTTAATGCCTAGTGTTGCGAATTTGCATAAAGAAAATGTTATGTAAACTTTTGATGTATTACATGATGTAAAAACATTTGAAAACGAAAACAGAAAAACTCATTTATTGAAATCTATATTAAAAAATTAATATTTGGGGCACTAGGGTCACAAAAAGTCGCTTTTAGTTTGACGAAATGAGATCAGCTAAACCCTCCCATTATAAATTTCTTTTTTAATTGCAAGTGAAAATAATTCAGTCATTAAGAGGTTAAGAGCTAGGATAATGGTTAATGATAGTATAACAAGCTGTTAGGTGGAACTTCATGACTGAGTGGATCAAGTTAGATCACGGAAATTTTAGTGTAAAATTTTATTCAATGATTCATGTCAGCTTGATTAATATGGTAATACTATTTGAGAAGTTTAAGAAAAATGTCTTCATGTAGTATGCCTAGGGTCAGTATAAAAAAAAATTGCATAATTTGTCAGACCATAGTAAGTTTTAATGTTCTTTTATAATTTTTTATTCAATGTTGTATAGGTCCCTTTAAACTTCTGTGGTCTTGGTATTTATTTATGCCAACAAACTTACTGTTGTTTTTAAACACACAAGCCGTGTGTGTCTCTGATGTGAGGTTTACCAGGAAAAATGCGAATTGGTTGGAGAATTCAGTGTCATTCTGGTAGGTTGTCAAGTAGCTTAGTGGTTAGAGCACCTGCCTGGTAAGCGGAGGGTCTGTGGTTCAAATACCGGCTGTGGCATTGAATTTTTCAGTTCCAATTTATTTCTGTGGACTTGTTAAGATTCAGACTTCAAAACTAAGTTGATGGCTGTAGGGATCTTTTAAAATTTATTTATATTTATGTTTAACTGTTTTTATCAATTTTCTTCAGGAAATACATTTGTGTATATTCCCACATTTATTCTTTCAGACTCTGTAGAGGGTAGGAAATTAATTAAATAAAAATTCCATTAGCCATTTTGTACGTATAAAATGATTTACAATATTTGATAATTAAAACAACGTAGCACATATTTTCCATTTCAGTTAATAACAAAGACAAAATTTTCAGTACGGAAGTGTCAAATAATTGCCCTTTTAAGCCAAATTGGAGAAACTAAATAATTATTAGAAAAGTTGAAATACATTAATCTTTTTATAAATATATGTTAGAAAGTTAAGACTAAATAATCGGTCAACATTAACTGATTCAATTCTCTTTTCACTAATTTGAAAGAGTAGTGCTACTGATGTAAATTATGATCTAAATGGTGTCACTGCCACCACTACCATTACAAAGATTCTTTCATCTTTTACTCATTTTTTCTGCTCCTTCATCCTCTCTGCAGTTGAAATGCCATGTAAAATTTTTAATAGAACCTAAAACGTAAGTAAAAGCTTTGATATTAGTATATATACAGACATGGCTATTCCTTATGGTTGGTATATGACTGAAATTATAATATTTCGTTTACTTACTGTAATTATTGGACTTAGATAAAAGGGGAAAAAATCCCTCATAATGCTCTTTCTTTCATTTTCTGTTTTTTCTGTATGTGAATCTTGACCTCTTTGGATGCTGTGTGTCGTATACAACACATCTTAAGATTCTCTGTGCGGTAAACTTTGACTTCGAGCAGTACTGAACTCGGGGCTGATAAGGACTATTTTGGCCTGAAGGCCTTCCTTAACTAACACCCTTAAAAGCAGCTGAAGTCTGATCCAAAGAGGTTAAATAACTTGTTATTATGGTAAATTTTGCATTCAAATGTTATATTCGACATGTTGATAAAATTGGCAGCATTAACATCAGTTGGTATGTGGTAGCCTAAGTTAGGAAAAGGGATAGCCAAGGGGAAAAATTACAATTAAATTAAAGAGATGGTGTTGAGAAATCAAACTTTTTGTTTCTGGGTATGAGAATTAAGTGCTAAGAGTTTGAAACTGTTTAGGAGGTAAATATTTAAATTTTTTTGATATTCATGTTGCTTCAGATAGAATTAATGGTACATAACAAAACACATTTGATCACTTCGGTGGGTTGATCTAGTGTGTCTGCCTCACATCCAAAATATCTAGATTTCAGATGTTGGTCAAGGTGAGTAATCTGGATGAGGTTTTTTTGGGGAATTTTCCTTATCCATAGAAGACAAATGTTAAGTGGATATACTGGGAGAGCAAAAAGCCTCCGAATGAACTGCACAGTGTTTAGCCTCTCAGCATCCTCCGTGCTCTTTGCCTTCTGCTGCTATCATAGAAGGGCAAAGATGAAACAATGCAACATTTTTAAATCTACTTTTAAAGGCTTTACTGACCAACTTCATGAAGATGCTGAAATGAGTCACTTGTCCATACATATGTTTTTGGCACCTCTTTAGGAAGCTATCTATCACTCGTCAGAGTTTACGTTAAGAAATGCTGCCAATTTCTTGACAGACATTTTATTTAATTCTTCCAGGGTGTGTGGGTTTGTCTTGTATACTTTGTTTTAATTTACCCCAGAGATAGAAATCGTAGGAGTTCAGGTCGGGAGACCACAAATCTCTACTAATAATTCTGTCCTGAAACACTTTAAATTGTTCTTATTAAAAGATTGGCCATATGAGCTGTTGCAGAGTGTTGATAAAAGAAAGGCAAAATCATGCTCCCTGACTGTTAATTCTTGGGGGCAAAATTGTACTCACATATGTACGGGCATCAACTGTTGACTTAAAAAATATTGGCCATATAACTCAGAACCTAATATTGCTCGTGAAGTAACCCTTCTTTTTCTTATGTCCTTTTGAGTGTTGGATTTCCTCAGATAGTTGTTTAGCTTCCCTCAAAGTCTTTCCTTTATTATTCACTATTTTCTCATGACAAAGAAATTGGTGTATGGTGCACCATTAGCAGAGAAAGGTTTCTCAGAGCTCCAATAAGCAATTTCTATCTCTGGAGTAAGTTAAAACAAAATGTAAAAGACAATCCCACACACCCTGGAAGAACTAAAACAAAATATCTGCCAGGAAATTGCCAGCATTTCTCAACGTGAACTATGGCGAGTGATGGATGTTTTCCTAAAGAGGTGCCAAAAATGTATATATGGAACGATGGTGACCAGTTTCAGCATCTTCTTTCATAAAATTGGTCAGTAAAGCCTTGAGAAGTAGTTTTAAAAATGTATGGTTTCATCTGTGCTTTCCTATGATAGTGGCAGGTGGCTCCAAGAATGCCAACAGGCAAAACACTGTGCAGCCGGTGTAGTCTTTTTGCCCTCCCAGTAAGTGCTAAGTTTTGAAACTATTTAGAAGCTAAATGTTCAAATTTTTTAAATATTCATGTTGCTTCAGATAGAATTAATGGTACATGACATAAGAACCTGAATGGGATTTTTCTGGGTATTTCTCCTATCCATAGAAGACAATTGTTGGGTGGATATACATTTAATGGATCTTAGGCTCATTGAAACATGTTTCACCGGCCTTTTTTGGATTCAGGGGATCTCAAAACATATATTTCCGGTGAAATCTCAACATCAAATTTTTGGGTGGAATACAATACTTCCCCTACTTAACCATTAGAGAAAGTAAAAATCTGATGTGTTGCACTCACATGACTTTATCTATTCTCGTACTAATCATTCTTACAAATTCTTATTCCTATATCTTCTTTGTATTGGACCAGATGAGCTCGTTATCGACAGGCCATTAAATCCTACACATTCACTCACTCATCTTTGTGTTAGTTGAAATAAACATTTGTACAAATTATCTTATTGCTTATTTCCTTGTAGGTGCAAGGGTAATATTAGAATACAGTAGGCTTTGTGCTATAGTCAAATCTTTTAAAGCTTTGAGATTCTGTTCTCTTTGCACACTTAACATGTAAAATAATGAACAGCGATGTTCCATTTCACGAAAGTTAAGTTTTCAGAAACTCACACACCTAACAAGGAATATCTCCGAAATGATTCACCCTACAAGAAAATTTATTGAGACATAAATTGTGTATTTTAGCAAGATCTAAAATTTTTTTTCTGTATATTAGGGTTCCTGAGGGCTAGGGAGTCTTTATTTTTCCAACCTCTCCATTTCTCTAATTTCTCTATAAAACCTAAACCCCAAACATGCTGACCTGTCATGGCATGTAATAGTCCTCTGATTGGTAATCAGAGGATATGGTCGGTGAATTTATTTTGATAATTCTCCTGGTCAGGTCGGTGAGACCCATAAACCGACAGGTGTGGTCCTCCAGACATTCTGGGGGTTGTGAGAGTAGCGATGTAACCGCCAAAACAAAAATATGGTGCTCTCTAAAAAGCGGTTACATTTACTGCTGAGTCTCTTCAATATTTATGGAATATGACTCGAGGGATAAAATGTTCCGGAGTTAAAATAGTCCCCCATTCGGATCTCCGGGCAGGGAATACTTCTCGAGAACCAAAACATTATATTAATAGAAGATCTAACATCAGACTTCCACAATGGAATGCGGGTGGTCTCACACAAACAAAAAGAGTAGAACTGAATAAAATTGTATTTGACTATAACATAGATATATTTTTCATATAAGAAGCAAATCTAACAAATGACCAACTTAAATACTTCAATTTTACTGGTTTTCTACTACACCTGCTACCCAAAAATAGACACATAAGTAGTAGAATATTAGTTGGAGTAAAAAAGGATATTAAATCCTCCTTTGAAATTGTTAAAGAAATGGTTAACACAGATAAAAGTGAATTAATAAAGCTAAATTTTTGGGATAACAAAACACATCTACATTTATACAGTATTTACAAACCTCCCAAGAACGAACCAGATCTCTCACTTATTGACCAATTAAATAAAACAATTGTAATTGGCGATTTCAATGCCCATTTCATAAGATGGGGTTATGAAAAAGTGGATTCTACAGGGAAGATAGTGGAAGAATTTTTGAATACCACAACTTTTGAACTGATTTATAGTAAAGAAGATCCCACAACCTTCATACATTACTCTGGAGCAGGCAGTAACCCAGACCTCTTGTTAGCTACAACAGATATTGTTTCAAAAATTAAAAAACAAGTTATAGAAGATCCAAGTTCTGGTCACAGAGCAGTAATTGCTGATATAAAACTAGAGAATACAAATAACATTCAAGGTCTTACAAATCTGTATTGGAACTTCAAAAAAGCAGATTGGAACAAATATAAAACTGAACTGGAATATAAATTTAAAGAACAAATAAACTCACAGCTACATGACCAACCAGATCATATGAACAAACATTTCTGTAAAGTCATCCTAGAAACCGCAAAAAAACATATTCCTTGTGGAAGAATTAAAAGTTTCAAACCCGTTTGGAACCCCCAGTTAGAAGAACTGAAAAAAGCAAAGGGATATAGCTAGAAATACAGCTGAACGAACAAAAAACATATTGGATACACAAATATGGCGGAAGAAATTAATACTGCTAAAAAGAATCACTTTAATAATTTCTTAGAAAAAAATGGATTATAGGACAGATGGTAACAAAGCTCATAAGTTCATAAAAAATGTCGAGGACAGGAAAGAAAACAGCACACCTATCAACACAACAATAAAATATTAGCAAATGATGCAGTCAGCCGAAACATTCAATAAATATTATGCTAATTCACACAAAGTAACAAGAAATAATAAAAAGGAACGTAAAGAATTTAAGAAAGATTTGAAACAAGAAAGAGAATGTGATCCTAACACTCAGTGCAATATCTTTTTTCAAAGTTTTAATATGCAAGAACTGAACATTGCAATTAATAATCTTAAAAACAAAAAGTCTCCTGGACCATATCACATACATCCAGAGTTCATAGAAAACCTTGGAAAAACAGCAAAACAACAACTACTGAAACTCTACAATCTATCCTGGAAAACCGATGTACCTGCTGAATGGCGAAAAGCAATAATTGTCCCACTCTTACTAGCATAATAGCAAAACTGATGCAAAGAATGGTGTCAAACAGGTTAAATTGGTTTCTAGAATCACAAAATTTAATATCCACATGTCAAGCTGGATTCAGAGAGTTCCACTCTACAAATGAACAAGTCTTACTTCTCAGTCAAGAAATCAAAGACTTCTTCAATAGAAAAGAAGATAGTTTATCAGTTTTTATTGATTTCCAAAGTGCATATGATTCTATATGCAGAACAAAAGTACTAAAGAAAGTAAAAAAAATAGGGATACAAGGTCCAATGTTTTCATGGCTATGTCATTTCCTAACACAACGCTTTATTGCAACCAGATATGGAAGGAATATATCTAAATACAAACAAGTACACCACGGCTTACCACAAGGTGCAGTGCTCAGCACAACACTTTTTAATATATTAATTAACGATCTGCCACAACAAATACAAGAATCAGGTGTGAAGTGTGCACTATTTGCAGATGACTTAGTAATGTGGACTTCAAAACCAAAAAGCTGAAGTACAGAACTAGAAAAAACCATGCAACAATCCTTAACCAACTTACAAAGGTGGACCAAAGAAAATTTAATGACTGTTAATACAACAAAATCAAACTATAAAATCTTTTCACTAAGAAAGAAACCACTAAAAATAAATCTAAATTTTGAGGGTCAACAATTACCAGAAACAAAGGAAGCAAAGTATTTAGGAGTTACATTTGATACCATACTTGCATAGACCAAACAAATAGAAAATGTAATACAAAGAGCAGAGAGGTGCCTTTCACTGTTAAAATGTTTAACAGGAATGAAGTGGGGATGTTCCAGAGCAACTCTTAACACAATATACAATGTATATATAAAGCCATTATTTACTTACTGCAGCGAAGTTCTTGTAACAGCAAACACAAAAAAAAATTCAAATCTTTCAAAACCAAAGTCTGAGATTAATTACAGGTGCTATCAAAACCACAGCAATACTAGCTATGGAAATACTAACCAACCAATACCCCATTGAATATGAAATAGAAAAAGCGGCTCTTATTCAACACGAAAATTTGATCAGACTCCCATTCAATACATGGCACAAGAGAAATTTTACACATACACTAAAGACTCAGGAGAGCTTTCTTTCCAAAATTCAAGACAAGAAGAAGAATGTACACCTTCCTAATTCAAAGGAAAACTTCATATCTAAAGTCAATCCGACACATACATTAGACATCACATATTATTTACACCTGACAGAAGAAGTTAAGAAAAGTGATACTCCAACTAATGTTCTAAGATTATTGGCATTAGAGACAATCCATACTAGATTTCCAGAAAACGAATGGCTTCATATTTATACTGATGGATCATTGATATCAAGCCAGGATGGAGCAGGTGCTGGAGTCAAATGTCACCTCTTTTCCTATTACAAATCTTTAAGTTATGGAACTACTAACTTTGATGGAGAAATTGAGGCAATTCGAATGGCCCTACAAAATCTTTTGTACAGAATTTCACATTTTCAGCAAGCAGTTATTCTCTCAGATTCCAGGGCAGCAATTATAGCAATTACTTCCAAGTTGTCACCAAAAAACCAAACAATTATAGAATGTTGGAAAATCTTTAGCCATCTAACAGCACTTCAAAAACACCTGGTCTTCCAATGGATTCCAGCTCACTGTGGACTGAGTGGTAATGAGAAAGCTGATCTTGCAAAAAAGGGTACCAGCGGTGTACAAAAATCTATAGTTAATCTACTATTTTATGCAGCTAAAAGATTAGTCAACTCTGAATTCAAAAAAATTATTGCAAAATATTACTAAGAAAACTCAAAGAATTAAAGATGGGAACTACCAAACATTCAAACAGTAATTCCTGAGTATCCTCGAAAAATAGCAGTTGCAACCTTCAGTTTGATTACAGGACATGATTGTCTGGCAAAACATTTAAACAGAATTGGAATATATTCTTCACCACTCTAGTGCCCCATCCATCAGTGAAAAATATTGGAGAGCAAGAGGATTAAGGACTTCATTGTCAGAAATCCAGCATTAGCTAACAACAACATTTTTTGTATAGTATTATTTGGTCTAACGGTTTACCAGTGATGCAAAAGTCTTCCAGAGTAAATACGACTACAGGGGCTGTAGCCAAAAAATTCGAGATTTATATTTCATTTGTCAAATGTCTCAAACATATTTCATTTTAATCAAAATCGTTCGAGCCATTTTCAAGAAAATCAAAATTTTCGAAAAATGTTCCATGTAAAGGGTACTTTAGGATTGGGCTATTTTCTTCAAAATCTTCGTGTCGCATCCTTGAGGGACATTAAACTTATATATCAACTTTGGTTTTTAACCAAATTTTCGTTTTTGATTGTGCTGTACACAGACTAACAGACACACAGACTGACACACACACACACAGTGAGAGACCTTTTTCTAAAAATGCTTTTTTTTGGATTCAGGGGGTCTCAAAACATATATTTCCGGTGAAATCTTGACATCAAATTTTTGGGTGGAATACAATACTTCATTCTACCTATCTGTAGAGAAAGTAAAAATACATCAGTGTTGATGTTGGCCCTTTTTGGTATTTGATTGAAAAGAAAGGTAGTGCTGGCCAATATTATTGCATAGCCTTAGGATATATGATCACACAAATGAGCATTACTGTGCTTGAATTAACGTAACTTGACTATTCTGACAGCTCACTAGGCATGCATCCTGGATGTGCCATATCAGTTTGTTGTCATGACAACCAGGTTTAACCTTGAAAGAGCCAATGGCCCTCGTGGTCACACAATTGCCTTTTCTACCTCCTCCACACACTATGTCCATACGTTGCTACATCCTACGTCTCCTCTTGTGCTCAGCTGAGGAAGGACTGACAAATGACTAATGGATCGGCAGCACTGCATGTGGCATAGCAGGAATGCACTTGTCAGGAAAGCAACAGACAGGATCTGCAAGTTAAATTAATTCAACTCTAGTGCTGTTGCACAGATTAATTCTGTTACTAAGACGAGAAATATATTCTGATATTAGCTGTTAAATAATTGATCACTTATATCTTAGGAAAAAGTGCAAAAAGTACAAATTATTACAGTGAAATAAATTTTTACATCAACTCTTCATGGCTTAGGAGAATCCATGGCCTCCGAATTCTGGCCTCATATTTCTTCCCATCTTTTTACTGGTCTTCTTATAGTTCTATGGCCAGAAGAAACTTTTTACATATATTTAAACACATTTTTACATGTATTAAAAATCAAGAGGGCCTCTGAGGTGCTAAACTATGGTTAAACGTTTACTAAATCTAAATTTTTCAAAAATACAGAAAACTTCTTTTCACACTTCGATTGGTTTTGCCATGGTAATTGTAGAAAAGGCTTGTTCTCAGCAAGTTCCAATGTAGTGTGTATGTAATCATGCAAAATTCTACTTGTGAGATAATAATCAAGTACTGCATGCTTTGAGAACAGGTACAGTGGAACTTGGATAATTTGAATGTTTATAATTCGAAATCTTCCATTAATTTGAAGATTTTTCTTGGTCCTTTGAATTTTGTATTAAAGCAATGTAAAAAAAACTCACATGTAATTCGAATTTCATTTTTCTTAATTTGAAATTTTGAGTCAGATGAAAATTAAATCTAAATGCAAAATTTAATATAGCTTCGTCCATGTGTTTCCTCAAAAGAGGTCATCACTACAGGGATGTTTGTTTTGTCGGAATGCAATAGGAATGCTGTTCAGGGGGTGGAAGAGATTTTCTAGCTGCCGGCCTTGAGCTTCTATACATCCCCTTGTCTAAAACACCTGCAGCTTTAATTGTCGCTTGAGCTTCTTACTGTTCACTGTGTTGCAAATCAGTGCCACCACGTCTCTTAGTAAACCGTGTGTCCATTACAAAACTTCAACTTTTGTGGAAAAAGCTTTCGTTTGAGAAGTTCAAAGGGTTTGAAGAAAAAATCTGAAATTGTGAAAGAATACGGGATACCACCAAACACTTTGTCAACTTATCTGAAGAAAAAGGGGAACATTTTAAGCAGCGCCTCAAGTGAAAATGGAAAGAGTCGAAAAAGTGTGAGACAGCTGGAAAATCCAGATGGATGTATGTACTGGTACTGTTAAAATGTCAATTTTAGTTGTAACTTTTGTAATTTGAATTTTTGGATATTTCAAATTTTTTTTTGTCCCTTCAGCTTTGAGTTATCCAAGTTCCACTGTACATTGATTCAATACACATGTAAATTAACAGGAAACCATCACCTACCTGTTGACCAAAGTGTGCAAGAGCTCACAAGTTAACACTGTGCTGCCCTTGGTTTGTTGAGAACCTCGCTGGCTGCATTTCTGATGGCCTGAGACTGAATCAATCATTCTGCTGGCACACATTGTGTGGAAGGATTGCACCTAATAAGATTGTATCCAGAGCCAACACAACCACCTTACTGTTTGGTCAGTGTGTGAAAATGCCCTACTCAGTAATTTGCTAATGTTTATAACACAGTGCATTCCGAGATGGTTACAGCATGCTGACAGAAAACACATTGGTTATATTGTTTAATTAGTTGAATTCCTCTTTAAAAGGAAAATGTTACTTACCTAACAGTAAAGAATTAGAAGTGGTTTTAGAAAACACAACTTTTCAGCTTTATCAACCTTCTTACATTTAAGAAGAAATACTAATGATACACTCATTTTGTTTTGCACTCTTCTCTAGTGTTGTATTTTTAAGAATTCAAAACACAAATAGAAAAACAAAATCTTTTGTTATAGGCGAGGAAAACTCTGTTGGTACCAATACCACGTCTACGTTCAGGATTGTTCCAGCAAATTGTTCTTCCTTCAGGAGTATCTAAGCCAGATATAAAAGTAGCTGCATCTCAGCGTGGATCTGTAGAGTGGGGCAAACCTCTTGGCCTTGATGCTAAAGTAAATGTGGATTTGGTTGTCCTTGGATCTGTTGCTGTTTCAGAGGAAGGTAAATGTTAAAATATAATTAATTCTGACAGGTTCTATTTAAGCAAAATATGGCAAATAGTTTAATGTTTTGGGTAGGATTATAACTTCATTTTACTTTCTCTACTGCTTACCTAAATTAGAGGAAGCATTTAATTTCACCTGAAATTCACTATGGCAGTTTCATTGGACAAATGCATTTGAGTTACTGTAAATCCAAGAAGGCATATTTATATTTCCTAAATCCATATATGTTGTTGTTAGCTAATGCTGGATTTCTGACAATGAAGTCATTAATCCTCTTGCTCTCCAATATTTTTCACTGATGGATGGGGCACTAGAAGTGGCTGGGCATATTTGAAGGTGGTCTCTGTCCATTTCCTCTTGCAGATCACATAGAGGACAGAGTGGTGAAGAATATATCCCAATTCTGTTTAAATGTTTTGCCAGACAATCATGTCCTGTAATCAACCTGAAGGTTGCAACTGCTGTTTTTCGAGGATACTCAGGAATTACTGTTTGAATGTTTGGTAGTTCCCATCTTTTATTCTTTGATTTTTCATAGTAATATTTTGCAATAATTTTTTTGAATTCAGAATTGACTAATCTTTTAGCTGCATAAAATGGTAAATTAACTATAGATTTTTGTACACCGCTGGTACCCTTTTTTGCAAGAAAATCAGCTTTCTCATTACCACTCAGTCCACAGTGAGCCAGTACCCATTGGAAGACTAGGTGTTTTTGAAGTGCTGTTAGATGGCTAAGCATCTTCCAACATTCTATAATAGTTTGGTTTTTTGGTGACAACTTGGAAGTAATTGCTATAATTGCTGCCCTGGAATCTGAGAGAATAACTGCTTGCTGAAAATGTGAAATTCTGTACAAAAGATTTAGTAGGGCCATTCGAATTGCTTCAATTTCTCCATCAAAGTTAGTAGTTCCATAACTTAAAGATTTGTAATAGGAAAAGAGGTGACATGTGACTCCAGCACCTGCTCCATCTTGGTATGATATCAATGATCCATCAGTATAAATATGGAGCCACTCATGTTCTGGAAATCTAGTATGGATTGTCTCTAATGCCAATAATTTTAGAACACTAGTTGGAATATCACTTTTTTTAACTTCTTCTGTCAGGTGTAAATAATATGTGATGTCTAATGTATGTGTTGGATTGACTTTAGATATGAAGTTTTCCTTTGAATTAGGAAGGTGTACATCCTTCTTGATGTCTGGAATTTTGGAAAGAAAGCTCTCCTGAGTCTTTAGTGTATGTGTAAAATTTCTCTTGTGCCATGCATTGAATGGGAGTCTGATCAACTTTTCATGTTGATTAAGAGCCGCTTTTTCTATTTCATATTCAATGGGATATTGGTTGATTAGTATTTCCATAGCTGCTATTGGTGTGGTTTTGATAGCACCTGTAATTAATCTCAGACTTTGGTTTTGAAAGATTTGAATTTTTTTTGTGTTTGCTGTTACAAGAACTTCACTGCAGTAAGTAAACAATGGTTTTATATATATATATATATATATATATATATATATATATATATATATATATATATATATATATATATATATATTATATGTTGTGTTAAGCGTTGCTCTGGAACATCCCCACTTCATTCCAATATAAATCCTATCACAATCTCACAATCCAAGCAGCCAAATTGATAAATGCCAGATTTTTTATTAGTAAATAAATATATTGATAAAACCAAACACCATTTGGAAACTTGAATAAAGGAACATTTTAGAAATATTAAATATAAACAAATTGATAAATCAGCTGTGGCAGATCATTTTTGGTCATTTAATCATGAAATAAATCCAGAGGTTAGATTGTTAAGACAGTTAAACGGACCCATCGATTTAATGGTTTGGGAAAAGGTTTTCGTTTTGAAAAATAGGGCTCGTAGAATGAATTTTGAAATACTGCCATCTGATTCTGTTTATAAATTTGTTTTGTTGTCATAGGTTGGTAACACAAAAATTTAAATGATTTAGGATATGATTTTCACTGGAGATACATTTGAATTTATTGTGAAACTGCAGTCTGCGTTGGAATTAAAGAACTTTCAGCAGATATTAAGATAAGTGAAGCTTATAGTCTTTAAGAATTGTTAAAACTTTCACATTATTCTACATTGCTTAGACAATCCACAAATTTTGATGGTGTAGTGGTTGCAATACAAAGAGCATGAGAACAGATATACTATAGGACTGATATAAAAGAAAAAGTATTTATTCTCACAGACTCAGTTTCTGCCATTCAAGCAATTGAACAATATGATAATCCATATGAATTTTACAATATTAAAGTTGTGAGATCTGATTATTATGAATTACTCTAAAAAATTTCAGCAGATAATATTACAGTGGATACCAGGACATGTGGGAGTGTTTAGTAATGAGACTGTAGACTTTCTGGCCAAAAAGGGTGCAGTGTTACACTCAAAACCTATAAAATTTTGTGTATTAGATTTAAAACTAAAAAATGTCAAAATTAGTATAGAGCAAAAATACCAACATAATATTCAAAAGGAAATTATTCCACCATAAAAGAAATAGTACAAAAAATAAAATGTGTCCCAGGGAAAGAAGCAGTTGCTCACTTCAGATTAGCCACTGGGCATGACTGTTTGGCGTAACAATTGCATAGGTTTGATTTTATGAATAACAGTGCATGTAGGATCTGCAATGCTGACAAGATTTTAAATAGAGAAGACCTACTGAAGTGCCCAGAACTGAGGAAAGCTGTACCAGAGGGAATATACTTAATTTATATTGGCTGGCTAGGGAAAAATTATAGATCAAAATCCTGCACATTAAATCAACAATGCTAGCAAAATATCTGCAATGTCATAACCGCATACTTCCTTATTCAGCAGTAGTTGTCAGATTATGAAAGGTTTCTATTGTGTGGATCCCTTAAGATTCATAGTCTGAAGGAAAACTCATTAAGTCCTTGTAGATGTAAATAGTTGATTCTCTCAATTTTTTTTGCCTGTTTTAGTACTTCTATAGCCGTTTGCGTGTTTGCAAACTTCACAAGAATATTACTGATGTTTTGCCAATTCTGAATGTGTCCCAAGTCTTTTAGCCTCTCAGATGTATTTCCAATCTGTTCACTAGTAGATCACTTAAACTCTGATATACTCCTACTCCACATGTTTCTTTAACTCCTGAAATCATGGCATTGTATTTTCTGCTTTTGTCTTCCATTCTTTCCAGTGTTCTTTTGAATTTCCAGTTTTAACATCCATTTCTTTGCTTCCCCTATCGTATTTTGTCTACTCTTGTCTGAAATTCTCTGCCAGTCCTTTGTCTCTTACTAAAACATTCGTTTATCTGCTCTTTAGTTGTCATGTCACTCAACTCCTTTTTCCCCTTGGCTGCGGGAGTTTTCTTCTCTGTGCATCCGGTCACCTCCACAACTAGATCCATACTCCCATTTTAAGTTACTATCTGTAACTAATCCTAAGTCATTTGTATTTGTCACCTGTCTGATCTGTTCCAGTCGCCTTTTATTTATACTTTCTCAACTATGTATAGTAAGTATGGGGAAGTATTGTATTCCATCCAAAAATTTGATGTTGAGATTTCACCAGAAATATGTTTTGAGGCCCCCTGAATCCAGAAATAGGCATTTTTAGGAAAAGCTCCACACGTGTGTGTGTGTGTGTGTGCGTGTGCGTGCGTGTGTGTGTGTGGGGCTGTGGGTGGGTGTGTGCGTGTTTACAGCATAACTCAAAAACGAAAACTCAGTTAAAAACCAACATTGGTGTTTAAATTTAATATCTTTCAAGGATGCAACACGAAGATTTTGAAGAAACTTCCTCCACCCTAAACATGGAAAATTTTTTGAAAACTTGGATTTCCTTGAAAATGGTTCTGACCATTTTGTTTAAAATGCCACATGTGTATGATTTTTTATGGAAAATGAAATGTACGAGGGGCATCTCAAAAGTAAGTTGCACTAGTTTTTTTAACTCCGCACAGCAGGGTTGCCAACATTTAAAAGTAAAATTATCGTACCAGCCACTCATAATTATAGATTTGGCTTCAAAATTATCGTACATCATAAACCAAATGCTGCAGGAATAAAAATATCAGTATAACACTTATGAAAATGTAAAAGCAATGATGTTTATTATATCCACTTACAAGACTGATGACCTCAATCAGTGTTACAACTTTAGCACTTATATTTCTTCACTATTCATCTGAGAGTTCATCTTCCTCAACTGTTGCAGCATTGTACAAATTTGCTGTTGAGATAAACCTTAACATCTTCTCGGTTACTTGCAACTTTCCTATCTACCACATTTTTTCATAAGCTGAGGCGACAGAATAAGTTTATTTACCGTATCTAGCGCCGATCTGTTTTTAACTTTAGTTTTTATTAAACCAAGTTTAGAAAAAGCTCTTTTACAAGAAGTGTTTCTGTGGGACAACGAAATCACTGATAATGCAAAGCCTGCTGGTTCTTTGAAATCAGTATTTCCACCAAGGTGACACATCTGTTTAACAACACACGTTCTTTATTTCACACGGAATACCACGTATTCCGACTTTTCTCCATTGATCATCAATTTTGTGAAGTGCCTTCTTTATTGAGATTACCAGATCTGGGCACACTGGCAATAAGAGGATAAAGGGTAAGAGGCTTAGTAGGACATGAAATGGTTGCCTTAGAGGGGTGGAGACAGGAAATGAGGGCAAAAGTGGTGTCGCTATTTATAATTAGTTTTATTTCGCTGGTGTGACAAACCAGTGAAAATGATATTTCGCTGGTATCGAACTATCATAGATTCAAATTATCGTACAACCCATAATTATTGTACGGGTTGGCAACCATATGTACAAACATTAAAAATATTGTACACCCCATAATTATCATACGGGTTGGCAACCATGCCGCACAGTGCGCGGGAGAAGTCTGAAGGTCTTAGGAAATACAGATATGCGTGTAGTAGCAGCACTGTAAAATTCCTAGGCATCTAAGTTTATTGCTTGGACATTAAAACGGCAGTAACAATGGAGACTCCACTCGTTCCTACCACTGATTGTGAAGTTTGCGCTGTAATACGTTTTTTGATGGGAAAAATAAATGTGCGACTGAAATTCGTGAGTTGTGCAGTGTTTATGGAACAGACGTTGCGTCAAGACAAGTGGTTTCTCATTGATGCCAATCGTTCATTGAAGGGAGAACAACATTACACGAGCAATGAAGCGGCCTACCCTCCACTTCCCATGCTCTGGATATTGTTGACGAGGTTCGAGGAGTCATGAACACCGATCGGCGCCTTAAACTTGGTGCAGTTTTGTTTGAACTTCCTCCTTATATTGAAATAAGCCGTGCATCACTTCACAGGATTATTTCTGTGGATCTGTGCTATCGAAAGTGCATGCAAGATGGGTTCCTCGTGTGCTTTCAGAACTAAACAAGGAGCAAAGAGTTGACGCTGCATTGCAATTTTTGCAATTTTTTGAGGATGAGGGAGTTGGTTTATTCGACAGAATAGTGACCGGGCATGAAACATGGATCCATCACTGGACACCCGAATCCAAAAGACAGAGTATGGTGTGGAAACGAAAGGATGGGGCAACACCAAAAAAAGGCAAAAGTTGTTGCATCGGCTGGCAAGGTCATGGCTTTGAGAATGAGCTGGAGACAGCTTGAAACCCAGGGTCAGCAAATAATACTAAGATAAGTGAAGTTTTTAGTTTCTAATTTGTTCTTACTTTAGAATATTCTGGGATTTGAAGGGGGTACTGCTCATCGATTACCTACCCTGTGGGACCACGATGACAATTGCTCGCTGTTGTGAGGGGCTGAGAAAACTCAGAAGGGTGATTCAATACAAAAGGAGGGGAAAGTTGAGCAAAACAGTCTTTCTGTTCCACGATAACGCTTGCCCACATGCTGCTTGTGAAACTCAAGCCCTGTTTGAGCAGTTTCGATGGCATGTTTTCGGTCATCCACCTTATTCACCTGACCTTGCACCGAGTGATTACCATCTTTTTCTGGAGCTGCAGCAACATCTTGGGGGAAGGCGCTTCGTATTGACAAGGAACTGAAACAAGAAGTGGAAAGATGACTATCCAGTTTGGTGGGAGAGTGGTTTGACATTGGGTTAAAAGACTGTTACCATGGTATCAAAAATGTATTGAGGTTTAAGGAAATGATGTAGAAAAATAGGTACTGAATGTAGCTTTCAAAATATACCCTTCTTAAAATACTTACACGTTTTGTTATTTTTAAGAAAAAAATAGTGCAACTTACTTTTGAGACTCCCTTCCTATATTTTGGATTTTCCTGAAATCTGAGAGAACAACTGCTTGATGAAAATTTGAGATTCTATACAAAACATTTTATAGGGCTATTTGAATTGCTCCAATGTTTGTCTTATCCTTAGGAGATGCTGAGCTTAAATATATATGGCATATTAAATGTGGCATATTATGGACCTTTTTGTTTTTAACATGCTGCATACATACACACATGGGAGACAGAGAGGTAGACATTTTCTGGAACTCGGGGAGCCTGATGGACTCTGTATAGGAAGTCTTGTGACCATTAGGTACAAGTCAGATCTTTTTCAGTTTGGGGCAGAAGCGCAAAGTATGTGAAGAAAAATTAAGTTCATGCAGATTTTTTATGTGGATCCATCAAGAAGTCATAAAGTTGCTTATAAAATACTGGGGGTCTGCTTCCAGCACATTTGATGCTAAATGTATTTCTTTTTCTTTCTTTCCCTCAGGATACAGAATAGGGAAAGGAGAGGGATTTGCAGATCTTGAATTTGGCATGATGATGAAAATGGGTGCTGTGAATCAAGAAACTGTTGTGGCAACGACAGTACATGACTGTCAGGTATGCCTCAATTCATTTTACTCATTCATTAAATATGTAGTTACAGGACACATAATTTACATGTGTATACATATTTACAGATTGTTTATAATTTTGCTACTTTTATCTATACTCTTCCAGACTATAAAAAGTGTTTTCAGTTAAGTATTTTTTACTGCCTTTAAAGTGCATTTGTGGTAATGTTGCTGAATATGGGTTTAGGGACCACATAACGCAGGGCGCCAACGTATGAGAACTAAAGTTAGCCACCGATAGTAACAAATACATTGTACGATGTTGGTATTGTGTTGTTGGCAATGTGCATAAGATGAGAATGGAGGTATCTTTCGGCAATGTGTGTATGTAGGTGACGTAATATCAAGAAGGCAGGAAAACTATTCTTGCTCAAAATGTCAAATTTGGGCAACTTGCACATTGTGCCATTTTATATTATGATGAAACAAATAAGCTTATGAATCACATAACCTGAAAAAATATGAAATCATAAACTCATATAGTTGTGCAGTACATAGATAACCTTAAATGGGAATATCTTTTCTAAATATTGTTCATAAAAGAAATTAAAAGTTGCGTTTCAGAGGCATAAACTGTATCACCTGGAATAACTATGAAATGATAAGCTCATTAAGTTGGCCAATTTATATGTAGATAATTAATTTATACGTAGACTCATAGATTTGATTTTGATTTGATTTATTGTTACATACGTTTACAGGAAAATGGGGCAAGTGCCCTATAAACAGTTGACTCGTCAGGTAATGGTTAAACGAAATTACATATATGTACAAGTATAATAAAATTTCAAGTACAACGTTTATTAAGCTTCAGAACATAGATATTAAGTTTCATATATACAATGCAACACATGCTCAAAATATAATTTGTTAGGGTCAAATTCACTATGTTACTATAGTGCTTTTCAAATGGGAATAGTTCTTATCTGCAGCGAAGGAGATACGTTTACATGCATAGCATTGCAAGCTCATTACCCCCACTGTTCATACTTCTTGACATACGTCAATCCCCACTTAAGGGAAAAGTAATATGACAACACAGCAGGACTCCGACTGGTTACCGGCCTGGAGACACTCAATGACAAACTCCTTCCCATTTGAAAAGCACAGTAGATCATCATTCATATATTCAGTCATTAAGTAATAGGCCTTGTTAATTAGTAAGTTTTTTATTGTTTTGTTAAAATACTTAAGGTTTTTTATTGATCTAATAGTGCTGGGTAGTTTATTATAGACTTTTATCCCAGCAAGTAATGGACATTTTTCATATAATGTTAATCTGTGCATGAGTGGCTTCATCATGTTTTTGGTTCTTGTTTCATGGCTGTGATATATCATGGTATATTAATCAGTTCATAGAGATATTGTGAAGTGAGAGTTAGTATTTTTAGTTTTTTAAACAGATATCTATATGAATCTTTAGGTTTGGCTCTTGTCATTATACAGATTCTTTTTTTGGCTTTTAAAAATAGTGTCCCAACCCGAAGCATTTCCCCATAGTATGATCCTGTATGCCATTATCTATAAAAATAGCTGAAGTAGACTATTTTTCTTGTTTCTTTGTTAATAAGTTCAGCTATGCAGTACATGTTAAAGCAAGTACTGTTTAGTTATTTAGATATATATTGAATGTGGTCGTTCCATTTTAATTATTTTAAATTGTACCTAAAATTTTATATGTATTAGCATGGTTAACTGAATGAACTAGGCTATTATCACAATTTTTGTTTTGAGTATTAAGTTGCATAATAAGTGTTTTATCAGTGTTGAGTTTCAGACTATTGCAATGAAACTATTTTTTCATGTGATCTATAGTTACGTTAGCATTATGTAGTAGTTCATTAAAATTTTGCCTGCTATGTAAGACAGAAGTTTCATCCGCATACATGATCGTTTTACCAGTTACGCAATTTAGAAGGTCATTAGAGTATAATATATAGAGTAGTGAACTCAGGACACTTCCTAGAGGTACTCCAGTTTTTATAATGTTCCAATTTGATTTAATGGAGCCAGTTTTGTTGTTTGAAATTACACTTTGTCTACACCCTAAGATAATTAGTGAACCATATGAGTTCCATATTTCTAATACCTTAAAGGTTTAATTTGCTTAATAATATTTCATGATCGACACAGTAAAACGCTTTAGTTATCACAGATTAAGATAGCAATTTGTTTAATTTAAAGGGTGAGTCAATAATAACACTAAACAACACTTAGAAAATAATTTTCCAGAATGCGTTTCAAAGGTGAACTTTCCTCCATTATCAACTGGACAATAAGTTAACCTTTGAAACGTGTTCCGGAAAATTATGTTGTAAGTGTTGTTTAGTGTTATTACTTGACTCACCCTTTAAATTAAATTAGTTATAACAACACTGTTTTCAAACTTCTATGAAAGGAAGATAGCTGTTTGTTGCTTGTCATCAATCATTTTTTATGCATAATTTACCAAATTTATTAACGCTGATATTGTTGAACACTTTTCATGAAACTCATGTTGGGCACTATTTAATTTGGTGAAATAAGCAAGATATAAACTAAGCTGAGAATGTACCATCTTTTCAAATATAATGGAGAAAGTAGGGTAACAGAATTGGTCTAAAACTTTTAAATTCCATTTTCCCACCTTTGTGAATTGGTTTTACTAATACATATTTCATTGTTTCTGGAAAGATACCCGTTGCAAGGAAATGATTTATTATTTGACTTAGTGGGCCACTTAGTTCATGATTTAAATCTTGTGATTACTTCAACAATTTTATCAGGAGTGACATTCTCAAACTGAAAAGTAGGAGTTAGCATAAGACAGTTGTTACTCTATAATTCATTTATAGAATACTGAACAGATGGGAGACATTCTCGAGTTTGATTTCTTATGTATGTTGATAAAATAATCATTTAATAATTCACCTTTTATTATTTTCCATACTGCTTTGCTTTAGTTATCTGCATTATTTATGATTTTGCCAATAACTGTTTGTTTAGCCCTCTTGATTATTTGCTTCAATATTTTGCAGTAATTTTTGTAATATTGGATAAACTGTTTGTCAGTTGTCTTTATATTTTATGCAGTAATCTTTTGTGTGTGCAAGATATCTTAATGCCCTTAGTAATCCAATCAAGAGAGTACTTTTTGTATGTTTTCCTACCAACAATTTTGGAAAGCATTCATTAAAGTGATTTAGCAATTCAGTCAGAAATCTGTTGTAATTTGCAACGACTGAGCTCTCTATGTTTAATGTCCAATTTAGATTACATATTTTTTCTTTAAATTTTGAGATGCTGTGTTGTAATTACACCATGTTGTTACCCTCTTAAATGGGAATATATTTTATAAATATACCTTTATAAAAGAAATATAAAGTTATGTTTTAGAGGCATAAACCATAACTATGAAATGATAAGCTCATACATTTGTGCAGTACGTAGATAACCATAAAATGTGAACATATTTCATAATTATTATTTATTTATGCCAACAAACTGTTGTTTTTAAACACACAAGCCATGTGTGGGCAATGAATTTTTCAGTGCCGATTCTACCTGTGAAGTATTTTATAATGTTGTTGTTGTTGTTTTCTAGTGCCTTGCATCTGGCAATGAAGCCATTAGCATTCGTGCTTTCCAATACTTTTGAACTGTAGTTTCTTCTGATCTTAATGCTTCACAGGTCTTCAAGTGTAGCTTTCATGTAACTGTTTTCTTAACGGGCACCAGTTTTACAATGTGGCAGTTACATCACCCGACTTAAACCCCCATTTTGCAAGGGGGACCACACCTATCGTTGGTCAACGGGTCCATCGGACCTAGCCGGGAGGACTAAATAGATGATATTTAGATCCACCGACCTTCCCCTCATGTGCCTCTGAGGGACGCTGTTGTGCTGTGATAGGCCAGCACATATGTAAATGACATTTCCTCCATTTTAGATGAAACAGTTATACCGCTGTGATTCGGTCCCCAGAGCCTCATCTGTTAAAAGCAGGGTGCACCACGGGCAGGATGAGGATGGGAATTGGGTAGGAGAGGCTATAGGAGGCGCATCACTACCCCTTACTACCCCGTATTTTATAATTTTATAATGTACATTTACAAAAAACATACAAAGTTTTATAAGAGTTACACATGGCAGGTGATTGATAAACGAAATGTCTTAAACATTGAATTTTACTGGAAATAATTGGTACAAGTTATTGGTGATGTCAATGTGATTTGAAGTGCAGACTTCCATTAATAATTAACAGCTAAAGGGAATGAGGAAAAAGTAAATCTTCACTTCATAACACTTTCTGCCAATGTTAAGCCTCCTTTATTAAATTCTTTCTGTATTCACGTTCAGTTTCTCTTCCATTCCTCTAAGCTAAAACTACTTCTCTATTTAGTTTGCACTTCTATTTCATTATTTCAGTTTTAGATTGTCCTTCTGTTCCATTACCTGTGTTCCTTTCTGATTTGTAATTGCCAACCTCTTAGTCTACTATGGGGGATTTAGTGTATTTCATGTCAAGTTGGCACGGTTTAGCAAGATTATGCATCCCTAAGCCCATAAATTGGCAACATTACTGCATTTGCTATTGTTAATGGCGTTTATTTTTAATCAACTTTGTCAACTTGAATAATTTTTTTGCATATGCTTCTTATATCATGCTTCTCAAATATTTAATTTAGCCCTAAGGGCTGATCTGAAATATTTGCCATTGTTTCTTAAGCAATATTATGAATACTATTCTTTTTTGCTCATCTTTATCTAGTACAATATTTTTTATACTTTCATACACATGTGTAGAAGGAATGATAAAAATAGTAGAATTTTAAAATTGGTCTGTATGAATGTTGTTTGTCTACCTTTTCTATAATTCTGAGTTATTTTTTGATAATTTAAATGCTTTTTTCATGTCTGGTGCTGCACTGTTCCACTATAAAGTAATTCTGTGCTTTATATGTGAATAAATGAAAGTATAGTTGACCTATATGACTTCCTTTATCCATTGTATTCCTTACTTGTTTCATTATGTATAAATGCCTTTATTTATGTTTTTACTTATATATACATTATGGATTATAACATGTACATGTACTGTTGCTAAGTTTCACTAATTCTGAATAAATGACTTATGATGGTATATTAGCCCTTTTACTGCTATAAGTGGATACTTTCATGAGAGCTGCTTCTCAATCATCTGCAGTTTTTGATTTTGATTGGATTGCATTCAGTGAGTAAGTAGTAGCCATAAAGGCCTGTGAATATTGAACATGTCAAGGAAAAATAGTTTAGTTGCATATATATCGGGAGAGCAAAAAACCTCTGAACAGGTTGTGCAGTATTTTGCCTGTTGGCATCCTTGGCACTTGTTGCTGTCTCTATCATAGAAAGACACAGATGAAACCTGTAATATTCTTAAAACTAATTTTAAAGGCTTTACTTAACAACTTTAGAAAGGAGATGCCGAAATTGGTCATCGCCCTCCATACATTTTTGGCACATCCTAAGGAAACTATTCATTACTTGCCGCAGTTCACGTTGAGAAATGCTGGCAATTTCATGGTGGATAGTTTGTTTAAATTCTTCCAGGATGTGTGGCTTTGTATATACACTTTGTTTTAAGTTACCCCAGAGATAGAAATAGCACGAGGTTAGGTTGGGGGACTGAGGGGGCTACAAATCTTTACTAATGATTCTGTCCTGAAACACATTTTCAGTTGTTCTCATTGAAAGATTGGCCACATAAACTGTTGCAGAGTCTTGTTGATAAAAAAGCAAAATTGTATTCATGTATGTATGGGTGTCAACTGTTGACTCAAAAGAAAATTAGCCCTATAACTGGGAACCTAATATTGTTCATGAAGTAACCCTTCCTGATGAAGAATTTGGGTATGGTGCACCATTAGCAGAGAAAGGTTTCTCAGAGCTCCAATAAGCGATGGACCGTGTGTAACCATCCTGCTACTTGTGAGAGTTGTGGCCTATCACCCCATGAAGGCACGTCTTGTACATGTGACCCTCATTGTGTTAACTGTAGAGGGACTCATCCATCCAGTCGGTCTGTGTAGCTCAGTTGGTTAGATGCTGGCCTACTGATCTCAAGGTCACAGGTTCAAATCTGGCCCAGACCAATTGTTTTTTAAGTGTGCTTAAAAACGACAGCTCCATGTCAGATTTACTGGCATGTAAAAGAACTCCTGCAGGACGAAATTCCGGCACACCGGCGACGCTGATGTGATCCTGGCAATTGACACCATTGTTAAACAGAATAATTTTTTTTTTTAACTCATCCATCCAGCTCGCGACAGTGTTCAAAGTATCTTGATGAAAAGTGCATACAGGTGCTATATATTAAGGAACACCTTACTTTTCCTGAAGCATATCAGCGATTTGAGCAGCTCAAACCTCCTACCATCACCAGTTATTCGTCAGCAGTTTGCCGTGCTCCTGTGATCACTGTTGGCATACAACACGTTTCTGTTGCCAGTTGTTCAAGATAGACCGACCTCTCCACGGCATAGTGCCACACTACATCTTCAGCTGTGCAGGCACCAGCTCACAAGACAACAAGCGTAGCCCACGTGTCAGCAGCCATGGTTCTATGCCTACTGTTCGCCAGCAGCCAGACATCCTCCATGAAGTCCTGCTTCTGCTCCGCAAGCCGCAGGGATCTTCAGACTCCCGAATATCAGAAGAGTTGCCAGAGGATGGGAACTTTCACATTATTGGTCCTAAGTCAGCAAAGGCAAAGAAGAAGAAAAAAGGATAAAGACCATGCACCGATCTCTTTCTTATGGGAACAATCCAGTGGGATGTTAATGGTTTCCAGGCACATGCTCTGGACATTCAACATCTTGTCTCCCTGTGATCGCCTTAAATCGTCTGCCTACAAGAAACCCATTTGTAGCCTAATTGCACTTTACATCTTCATCTTCATTTAGACATGACTTTGCAGCTGATGGCAACCAAGTGGTAGTTTTTCTACTCTGGTGGCACGTAGCATCTCTTCCACCAGCATCCCACTTAACATGCCACTGCAAGCTATAGCTGTAGTTGCAGGGCCTGTGCTTGAGTGTTTGCAATTTGTATCTGCCACCGGTCAGTGTCGTACACCAGAATGATTTTCGGGCTCTTTTGGCACAGATTCCACCACCATTCATCTTTCTTGGCAATCTGACTGCCAAAAAGCCTTTATGAGGCTCTGACCCTGACGATGCTTGAGCACATCGAGCGTCAACGTAGCTGACCATATCCTCCATCACTGAATGGGTCCCTTCCACTGGCTTTATTCTCCTCTATGAAAACACAGTGTATGCACTTTCATCAGTTTCATCAGCAAACATTCATTTGTGTAGCACACGTCTGCCGTTTGTTCTGCACCTTAAGTTGTTGGACTTTCACCTCAACAGTAGACTGAAATGGGAGCACCATATTCGTCATCTTTGTGCTTTCTGCGATAGTTTGCTTCGGGTTCTCAGGGTTTTATCTGTGGCACCTTGGGGTGGTGATCACACCGTAATGTTGAGATTATATGGCTCATTGGTTGGGTCCAAACTAGATTATGGCTGTTTTACCTATGGTGTGGTGTCCGCCTCTAAACTTCGTCTTTTAGATACGATTCATTATACTGGTGTCCGTTTTGCTACTGGAGCTTTCCACACTAGTCGAGTGGAGTGTCTGTATGCTGATTCTGGTGAACCTCCACTGTCTGTCCGATACTCGTTGATATGTTCATACATGACACGGTTGGCAGCCCACCCAGGTCATCCATCATTTCAATCTGTGTTGTGTCCGAACCTTACCCACCATTATATGCAAAATAGCTCTATATCCCACCCCATCAGTATTTGGTTCCATGAACTGCTTGATCCACATTTTCTCTGACTACCTGCTGTGGAATGGTATTGCCATGGTCGCTCCCCTCCTTGGCAACTCCGGTGTGCCCAATTCGACCTGGAGCTTTCAGGCTGTGCTAAGGTAGCTATCCCCCACTCGGTGTATTGTCAACTCTTCACCAAGGTCCTGGGATGTCACAGTATTTACTGATAGTTTCCAGGTAGGTGGTGCTACAGGGTGTAGTTTTGCGTACCTATAATGAATTATGTAACTCGCGCGTACCGCCTTCCAGACACCAGTTCTGTCTTTACCGCTGAGTTGTTGGCCATATTTTATTTCTTACTTTTATCTCCAGTTCAGGTCCTGGTCAGGTCAGGATAGATCACACAGTACCACACATGGATGTCTTTTGGGTGGTGACCTGGCACCTGCCTATCCGAAGTGCAGCACATAACTCTCTGTGTGAGAAAAGACCAAAATAGATAATTATCGACCAATATCTCTACTACCCACATTCTCAAAAATTTTTGAACGAATTATGTATAACCGGCTACAGCAGTATCTAGAATCAAATAATATTCTAGTCCCTGAACAATTCGGATTTAGAAAGGAAATATCAGTTGATAATGCTATCTACAAATTCACTAATGGGTTATTAGAATCATTAAATCAAAGAAAACATGTAAACGGGGTATTCTGCGATTTATCTAAGGCTTTCGATTGTGTAGACCACCAAATCCTGCTAGACAAATTAAAATATTATGGCATTCAGAGAACTCCATTAACATGGTTTCACTCATACTTAACAAACAGGGTACAAAAAGTGAAAATATCGAAACCTAATTCAAATATACCTGATTATTCAAGGAGTAAAGTTATAAAACAAGGAGTTCCCCAAGGTTCTATTTTAGGACCATTACTTTTCTTAGTTTTTATAAATGATCTTGCACCAAGCTTAAACAAGTTGGCACAAGTATTTCTATTTGCTGATGATACAACATTATTAATTTCGCATAAAAGTTTAGATGGACTTAAAGAAACCTCGCATCACATAACATTAATGCAGTCTTGGTTCAATGCAAATGGTTTGCAACTAAATGTTAATAAAACAAATATTGTAAAATTTACTACCATTAATGCCGCACAGCATAACTTTGCAACAGACATACATGGTAACTCTGTTCAAGATTCAAATGCTTCTAAATTTTTAGGTATACAGATTGACAAGCACCTAAATTGGAAAACCCACATAGATGAAATTGCCCCTAAACTGAGCTCCGCATGCTATGCATTACGACTTCTGTCCTCCTTCAGTGATGCTCATACATTAAAATTAGCTTACTTTGCGTACTTCCACTCTGTAATGAAATATGGTATACTCTTTTGGGGAGGTTCAACAAATTCAAAGAGAATTTTCATCTTACAAAAAAAGGCCATCAGAATTATATCACACTCTCATCCAAGAACATTGTGTAGAAGCATTTTCAAAAACCTAGAAATATTAACCCTTACCGGAGAATACATATATTCACCAATGAACTTCTACATAAAAAATAAAAACTACTTCACTACTAATTCTGACATCCACAATATCAATACAAGATCTAGATCTGAACTTCATATACCATCAACTAACCTCACATGTGTCCAAAAAGGAGTGCATTACCAATCTATAAAAATATTTAATATGCTACCTAATGAGTTAAGGACCTGTAATGATAAGGTATTCAAAATTAAGCTAAAGGAATATCTTCTTAAGCATTCATGCTATACCATAAATGAATTTAACAACATCTAATGTAACCATTAGATCATTTTATGCTTATAATATTAATCCTGTCTATTGTAAATATTGTATAACATATTGACACGTTCCAAATCCTGTTGCCAAGGCAAATTGTAGGATCTATGGAATGCAAATAAATGTGTGTGTGTGTGTGTGTGTGTGTGTGTGTGTGTGTGTGTGTGTGCGTGCGTGCGTGCGTGCGTGCGTGCGTGCGTGCGTGCGTGCGTGTCAGTCAGTCAGTCATATGTGCTGCTTGATTGTCTGCGATACGTTCGTGAGTGCCATTTCCTTGACCTGGGCATTCCACTGCACTCTCTTCTTGGCAATGACCTGTGCCTATAGATAAAGTGCTGCAGTTTGTCTCCAACATTGGTTTTGCAAAAGTAAATTTAACTTGTATTTTATCTTTGGGGGCATGTGAACTTTTAGTGTGTGATGTTTTTATTTATGTTTTACCTTTTTTAGCGTTTTAACTATGGTGTTTCTCTTTTACTATTTGCTCTTTTAATTGTTTTTACCTTACACATTTTGAGTTTTTAACCCACCACACTGGAAATATGTTTTAGCGTTTTCACTGTTTACCATTTTATGTGCTTTCACCTTCACTTTTAATGTTTTAACGGTCTTTAATTTTCATTTTGCTTTAGCTTTCACCTTTTACCTCATCCTTTTGTGAGTGTTTTAGTCTGTAACCCTTGATTTTGGACCCAAATAACTCGCTCACTCACTCTTGGGGAAGTTGATGCCCACGTGGTTGATTTAGTGTTACATCTTAATTTGTCTGTATCAACATTAAATACCATGGTGAAAAAATGCAGTGACATCTGCTTCCTGTTTTATTATGTTCCAAGTATTTTTTATTTTGTCAGTGTGTTGAATCAGTAGTTTTTATTTTGTCAGTGTGTTGAATCAGTTTATTGTAATTAGAGCTGGGATTTCTATGTAATTACATATTTTTCCTTTGCTAGTTAGATGCTGGCAAAAGTGATGTTTACATGGCACTATATTAGGGTTAATATAACTGAATTTCATTTTACATATTTGTGAGTTTATTACATATTTTTAGTGATATAACATAAAATTACATATTTTAGCATTTTCCTATTTGTCTAATGGCTTTTAACTAGCCACCTGCGTATTGAACAGTGGTGCTGGTAGGGTGGGGGTCAAGCAAGGACTGGTAGGTTACCTTGTCTCTCTCTTGCTTCTGAGTCAGCAGTTTCGTTTAAACAATTGAAGCACATACTCCATCCAACATCAATTTTCTTTGGAGTCAATATGGCATCAGTTGCATTGTCGCTGGCTTCAAATTTAAAATCATGGATAGCATTGACAAGTCTTTCACAAGTAGTGTAACGTAGTGATTTGTCAAGCGTGCAACAAACCTGAGAGCACCATGTTTGGAAACCATGTTTGATCTACAGTAAAGAGGTGGATTTTACAAATCACTCAACTATTGTGACATTTATCAATTATGGATTAAAAGTTCTGTGACCAACTGGTGTGTAAGACCAGAATGTATTAGTGATATATTCAGGTGCTGCAGCACACATGCTTAAAGCTGCAGCTGTCCTGAAAATTCTATCTCTCAAACATTGCCTACACATGGCTTGTGTGTTTAAAAACACCAACAGTATGCTTATTAACTATGTTAAGTAGATTTTCCGGGTTTGTGGGCCGTGGTCGAGTTGGATTACCTTCCTCCGACGTTTCACTGGAAACTGCGTCCAGCATCTTCAGGGTCAACCTCTGTTATTAGCGGCTGCACATAAATTAAAGTTCACTGCATGAATATGAAAGTTTGCAGTGAACTTTAATTTATGTGCAGCCGCTAATAACAGAGGTTGACCCTGAAGATGCTGGACGCAGTTTCCAGTGAAACGTCGGAGGAAGGTAATCCAACTCGACCACGGCCCACAAACCCGGAAAATCTACTTAACATAGTTGATAATGCCGGGCGTGAAAGCCTCAGCACTTATAGTATGCTTATTGGCATAAATAATAATTATGCTCTGAAAGTGTTTTATCCCAATATGCTCCAGTTTACCTGCTTGGCTCAAGGACTGCATCATGTTGCTGAAGATATTGGAGCTAAGATTCTGCAAGTGAATAAGATAATTTCAGCAACAAAAAAAGTTTTTCTAAAATATCCACGAGTGCTCTCTTACCGGAGATACCACTGCCTCCAGAACCAGTATTAACGAGGTGGGGAACATGGATAGAAGCAGTTAATTTCTAATTGGGCATCTAGATGATATAAAGACTTGTAGATTCTTTTGATCCTGAAAGTACTGCATGGATTTGTGAATCCCAGGCCGTCTTCAGTGGGTCCAAAGTGGCCTCAGTTGCCTACAAGTTCTGCAAGTTCAGTTGGCTTACAGAAAGCATCAAACGTTTAGAAACATCAGGACTGCCTATACAAGATTCGGTTGCCATCATAGAGCATTCTAAGTAAGTGCTGTCCATGGTGCAAGAGTATTAAGTAAATTGCAAAGTGTGTTAATGAGAAATCCTGGCTATTCAGTATTTCATAGTGTATGTCAAATTCTAAATTGGGATGATGTTGATCCATCCGAGGACATTTCTCCAGGAAAAATTCTGTCTTTAAGAACTTTGCCAGTAGTAAACATGACCCCAGAAAACATTGAAAAACACATAATTGTTCACTGTGCTAAAAAATGATGTATAAATGCAATTTTTAAATAAGAAAATGATAAGTTGGAATTAAATATTCGATATTACATATTTTCCCCATTCTACAGTTTTTACTGCTTTTCACTACATGTTTATGTACATATTTTGCTAGGTGATACTACATAAAAATCCCAGTTCTAATTATAATGCAATACTCATCACTTATAACATCTGTCCACTCTGAATGAGTTGTGTTTATTGCTTTGGACCATTTCTCTGGCTTTTATTTTGGATGTGGATGATTTTGAATATAAATCAGTGCATTATGCTAGTCTAAGCATTTTCATGAAAGACTTTACCATAAGATGGACAAGATGACCATAAGATGCATTAGATGTGCAAAATATTTAGCATCTTGTTTTGCATGCACATTGTGTGTGAAGAGTATAACTCTGGTGCTGACTTTTTAATAATTATCCTTTGAGTAGAGCTATGAGATTCTTTTATTTATCTCAGGTCGTGGTACAGGGTGAAATGAATGAACACAGGATGTGGCTTCACCATATCACTTTTATTTACTCTTTTTTCGTCAAATATTACACTCGTTACAATTTAATTATAGTAAGTATATAGGGTAGTAAGGGGTAGTGATGCGCCTCCTATAGCCTCTCCTACCCAATTCCCATCCTCATCCTGCCCGTGGTGCACCCTGCTTTTAACAGATGAGGCTCTGGGGACCGAATCACAGCGGTATAACTGTTTCATCTAAAATGGAGGAAATGTCATTTACATATGTGCTGGCCTATCACAGCACAACAGCGTCCCTCAGAGGCACATGAGGGGAAGGTCGGTGGATCTAAATATCTATTTAGTCCTCCCGGCAAGGTCCGATGGACCCGTTGACCAACGATAGGTGTGGTCCCCCTTGCAAAATGGGGGTTTAAGTCGGGTGATGTAACTGCCACATTGTAAAACTGGTGCCCGTTAAGAAAACAGTTACATGAAAGCCACATACATGAATATGAGTCCTAAAGATAAACATTCCAGAGTTAAAACTGTCCCCCAATCGGATCTCCGGGTGGGGACATCTTTAGGCAAATTTCATCACAACGATTCCAATACTTTAAGAATTCTACAATGGAATGCAGGAGGCATGTCCCAGCCTAAAAAACAAGAGCTAATGAAAATATTAAAAGACCAAGATATAGATGTCTTCACAGTACAAGAAGCCAATATATCACAAGAACAGGAAATATACTTTGAAATGGATCAGTACACTACACATATACTTCCAAAGGCTCGTCAAATAGCAAGTGGTATTCTTACAGGAATTAAAAGAAATATGAAAGCTACTATCCAAATCCAAAAAACAATGGAAGAACAAGATAAATCAGAAATAGTTAAAATTGAAGTATGGAAAAGTAACTACCACTATAGAATTTACAGTATCTACAATCCTCCAGACAATACACTAGATCTAAATTCTATTCCCATAGAACCCAAAAGTATTTTAATAGGTGATTTTAATGCACACTCCCCTAGGTGGGGCTACAGAGATATAAATTCAGCAGGAAGAGTCATAGAAGACCTATTAAACTCGTCAACAATGGAATTAATATTTAATCCAAATGATCCACCCACTTACCTTCATTATAATGGTTCGGGTACAAATCCTGACCTTCTGATGGTGTCATCTGACATAATTGACAATACAAAAAGAGAAATAATAGAAGACCCAGGTTCAGGCCACAGAATCATCATAAACTCCATAAGAGGTCTAATAAATAAAAGTAACAAACCAAAAGTTAAAACTTCTTGGAATTTTAAAAAAGCAGATTGGTCCAGTTTCCAAAATGAGATAGAAGGGAAGTGTAATATACTGTTAGAGTCAGAGTTCAAGTCAACAGATGAAATGAATAAAAAAATTTGTGAAATATTATTGACAGCAGCCAAAACACATATCCCCAAAGGAAAGTTAAAGAAATATAGCTACTTTTGGTCTCCATCTTTATCTAAGTTAAAACACGAAAGAAATATAGCAAGAGTCAAAGCCGAAAGAACCAAGTGTCCAGAAGATGTACAAAACTGGAAAAGAAAAGCAGCCATTTTTAAGAAAGAATTAATTACAGCAAAAAGGGCCAGTTTCACAAATTTTGTAGAACATATGGACTATAGGAAAGATGGAAATAAAATATACAAATTCCTTAATAAAACAAAATTATCAAAAAATACAACTGAACCATTAAAATATAATAACAAAAGCTTAACTACAGATAGGGAAATAGCAGAATCCCTTAACAAGTTTTATGCTCAGTCACAAAGAATATCCCAAGCGTATAAAAAACAAGATAAGGCTATCCAAAAAACTATCAGAGAAACTAGTAAGCCAAAAGGCATACGAAATGATATTTTTATTCAGGATTTTAATGAAACAGAACTGGATTTAGCAATAGAACAATTACAGAACAAAAAATCTCCTGGACCTGACAAGATATACCCAGAGTTTATTAAACACCTTGGCAGGAAAGGAAAAGAAATCCTACTTAAACTGTATAACACGTGTTGGAGAATGACTGTACCTTCCGACTGGAAAAAAGCCATTATCATCCCGATTTTAAAGAAAAACAAACCCTCAAACAATATTAATAGTTTCAGACCAATATCTTTGACCAGTGTTATCGCAAAAGTGATGGAAAGAATGGTGGCATCTAGACTTAACTGGTTCCTAGAATATGACAACTTAATTAATAGTTCACAGACCGGCTTCAGACAGAATCATAGTACAAGTGAAAATGTACTCCTACTAAGCCAAGACATCAAGGAAGCTTTCAATAGAAAGGAGGATACCTTGGCAGTATTCATTGATTTTAAATCAGCATGTGACTCAGTCTGGAGAAATAAATTAGTTGAGAAGTTGCAATCAATAGGTGTGAAAAGTAACATGCTTAAGTGGATAACTCAGTTTATTTCACAAAGATTTTGTGCCACAAAATATAATACATACATTTCCAAATATAAACAAACACACCGAGGACTTCCACAAGGTGCTGTTCTGAGCACAACACTCTTTAACATATATATAAATGACCTTCCATCAATAATAAAAACTTTAGAAACCAAAATTGCTTTATTTGCTGACGATGTAGTCATTTGGACTTCAGGCTCTTCAAAAAAACCTGAATTAATTAAAGACAGAATAGAAACAGCCCTAAACAAAGTACCTGAATGGAGCTCCAAAAACCTCATGACTATCAATGTGGAAAAAACAAATTATGAATTATTTACACTAAAATACAAACCAGTTAATATTAGGATAAATTATAATGGTAAACCACTCAAAGCAGTTGATGATGCCAAATACTTAGGCATCACTTTCGACAGAAAGCTAAGTTGGAAAAAACATATAACAAACATCTCAGAAAAGGTTGAAAAGAAATTGCAAATCCTGAAAAGGTTAGCTGGTGCTAAATGGGGCTGCTCAAGGAGAGTCCTTAACACAACATACAAAATGTATATTAAACCAAACCTCTTGTACTGTTCTGAAGCTTTAATAACAGCAGCAAATGCTAACATCAATAAACTTGAACAAATACAAAATCAGGCTCTTGGCCTAATCACTGGAGCAGTTAAATCCACACCTATTGATGCCATGCTTGCCTTAACACGGACCCCATCAATAACAACAAAAATAGAAGAACAAGCATTGCTCCAACACGAGAAAATGTTACGACTGCCAAACTCTAAATGGTCAGAAGAGAACCTCCCCCTTCAATCCTTAAAACTCATAATAGCTTCCTAGAAAAGGTAACACAGGTTAAATCCAAATTGAACATTCCTAACACCAGAGAAAATCTACTTATAAGAGAAAATCCATTGGAATTATTGCAACCTACCTTCAATTTGGAATTAATAGAGGAAATAAGTAAATCAGACACACCAAAAGAAATACAAAAACTTCTAGCTCTGGAAACAATCAATAATAGGTATCCCACAGAAGAATGGCTGCACATATATACTGATGGATCCTCCAAGGAAAACCTTACTGGAGCTGGAGTTACATGTTCACATTTTTCCTTTTATCATTCTGTTGGCAGAGACACAACAAATTATGATGGAGAAATAGAGGCTATATACATTGCTCTCCGACAATTATTAAATCTTCCCTTAAATAAATTTAACAAGGCAGTAATTCTTTCAGATTCTAAAGCTGCAATTCAGGGAATATGTTCAAATACTACAAAGAAGTCAACAAAAATTAGAGAATGCTACAAAATGTTAACACAACTCCAAAAAGTTAATAAGACTGTTCATCTCCAATGGATTCCAGCACACTGTGGAGTCATGGGGAACGAAGCTGCAGACTCACTTGCAAAGAAAGGCACAACAATAAAACAAAAGTCTAAATTCAATTTCTCATATTCCTCAATAAAACGCTTGATCATTAAAAATTTTTGTCATTCATACCTACAAGAATTAGAAACAAATGCCAAAGATAAAAAATGGATTACACTACTTTCCAATCCAGATATAATCCCCCAGAGACCAAGGAAAACAGCTGTTGCAGCCTTCCGACTATTGACAAATCATGACTGCTTGGCAAGTCATCTCTACAGAATAGGTATCTCAGCCTCACCAATATGTGTCCTGTGTAACGATCCAGCAGAAATGAATGAAGAACACTTGAAGACCTGTGAAGCATTAAGATCAGAAGAAACTACAGTTCAAAAGTATTGGAAAGCACGAATGCTAATGGCTTCATTGCCAGATGCAAGGCACTAGAAAACAACAACAACAATTGAATTATCTTTCATTGCACCTGTATATACTTTCTTGACAGTCTTTTCACATTATAAAATATTTTAGACCCACATCTACGCACATTACAAAAACGTGTCTTCACTTTCCAAGCTCAGAGACACTACTGACAAAAAATTGGCGCCTCTTTACACATAATGTGTTTGTATTCATGTGCATATGCGCTCATTTTACCGCGAAGAACACTTTGAAATCCTCTTACGCTAAATACTTCCTGTAATGTTAGGGAAGCGATATTTATCTATCTCCCCTGCACTTTTAACATTAAATGCATATGGTTCTTGTATTTATACATATTAAATTTAAACATGCAAATTAACATTTGACATTTTTAAACAACTCTTATTAGCAACAATTGAAAAAATAGCAATACGTTTTCATTACTCAACTAATCCTTACCAACATGAAAAATAAACAATATTTACAACAAATATTTACATAAATGCTTTTCTTTGGGTGTCTAACCATATATTCTGTCTCACATGACCCTTGTTTTGTTTTTCAAATTGTCACATATATTCACAATCTTGAAACACAATACAACACTTCTCCCTATTCCTTTGATACAGTCTTTTCTGCAAGAGGAAATGGATCGAGACCACCTTCAAATATGCCTGGCCACTTCTAAGGCCCCATCCATCAGTGAAAAATATTGGAGAGCAAGAGGATTAATGACTTCATTGTTAGAAATCCAGCATTAGCTAACAACAACTTTGTACAATAACCTTTTCTCTTTACAGTCTTCTTTGCTGTATGTTTTTGTCTTTCGTTTTGGCATGACACAGCAGGCCTGTATAATTTTAACATATTTAGTTATTACACAACACAATACCAAGAATATTCCTAAGTTTTTAAAATTTTCTCATTCATACCTACAAGAAATAGAAACAAATGCCAAAGATAAAAAATGGATTACACTACTTTTCAACCCAGATATAATCCCCCAGAGACCAAGGAAAACAGCGGTTGCAGCCTTCCGACTATTGACAAATCACGACTGCTTAGCAAGTCATCTCTACAGAATAGGTATCTCAGCCTCACCAATATGTGTCCTGTGTAACGATCCAGCAGAAATGAACGAAGACCACTTGAAGACCTGTGAAGCATTAAAATCAGAAGAAACTACAGTTCAAAAGTATTGGAAAGCACGAATGCTAATGGCTTCATTGCCAGATGCAAGGCACTAGAAAACAACAACATCATTTGACATTGACACAAATATTATTTAAGTGTGTCATGATTTATTATGTGCCCTTTGACGTATGTTCTTTGTTATGAGAAGAGAGAAACAGGATACAAATCTTGAGCTAATGGTTATGATCATACTTATGGCAATTTTATTCATTTCTTTGCCTTCTTTGTCTTGCAAGCTTATTATGTGTAGGCAGTTCATTGGTTCAGTTCTTTAACTCTGATGTTACTGATTCTATTATGACATTGGGTTCTTATTCACTATTGTTTAGTTCGTCTACATTTCTTTAATCTCAACATTGGCCATATTGGTGCTGTTTTTATAAAGATTCTTAATGCATATCAGCGTGAATAATGTTCTTACTGAAAGATGAAATACTGTGATAGCAGACGCGATTCCTATTTACAGGGTCGTGGTTACAGAATGGAATGCATAAATCAATGTTCCTTTATCACAACATATTTATTCATTAACACTTCGTTATTTTACACTCTCAGCACCATATTAATTAATTAACAACTTTCACAATTAGGTAGAATCTACACTGGATAAAAGTTTGGTGAGAGTTCCATGTTCACACACTACCAAAAAACACGTCTTATCATCTTGAGCATACAGACGCTAATGAAAATAGTCCTTGGCGTCGCTTTGGTACGACACACCGCCATTTTTTTGTATTCATCCGCGCAAATAGTTTTTATTGGTTGAACACAACAGACTATCTAGTGACAAGAAAACATTTGCTATCCTGAATATTAAAAATAAGTCCCTGATACACCCAAACAAGTACTAGAAATTTATACACTTTTAAAATAACATTTACATGAACGATTTTCTATTGGTCAATATTCTGTCTCATATGCCCCTTGTTTTGTTTTTCAAGTTGTCACCTATATTTACAATCTTGAAACACAATACAATACTTCTCCCTACTCCTCTGATTTAATCACTTTGTACAATATTTTTTTTTTTTTTTCTTTACAGTCTTCTTCGCTGTTTGTCTTTGTCTTTTGTTTTGGCATGATACAGCATGTCTTTATAAATTTCACATATTCAATTACTACACAATACATTCAGTTATTATACAATACATATTCAGTTATTGTACAACACATTTGGTTATTACATAACATGTCCAATTATTATACAATACATATTCAGTTATTGTACAATATATCCAGCTATCATACCACATATGTTCTGCTATTATACAATACATATTCAGTTATTACACAATACACATTCAGTTTTTTGCATAACACATTTAGTTATTACTCAACATATCCAGTTATTACACAATATATCCAGTTGTCATACAATACATATTCAGTTATTACACAATATATCTAGTTATCCTACAATACATATTCAGTTATGGTACAACTCATATTCAGTTCTTATACGACACATACTCAGTTATTGTACATTTGACATTGACACAAATATAATTTAAGTGTATCATGGTTTATTATGTGGTTTTTTTGACTTGTATTCATTGCTATGAGGAGAGAAAAACAGGATACAAATTTTGAGCTAATGATTATGATCATGTTTATGGCAATATTTTATTCAGTTCTTTGCCTTCTTTGTCTTATAAGCTTATGTATAGGCAGGTTGTTGAGTCGGTTCTTAAACTCTGATGTTATTAATGGTACTATTTTTCTTAATTGGGTTATTATTTATTGTTGTTTGGTTCAATATTTCTTCGAGCTTAGCATTGGCTATATCCATCTTAATTCATGGGCATTGTTTTTCTGATTATGGTTTTCCTCACTTCACTAATTGTCACTTCTTTGTCTCTTATTTCTATAAGAGAAAACTTCTATACTTATAATTATTCTGCAATTGTATTATTTTTCTTCTCCATTTACCCTCGACATCTTTGTGTCGAAATATTATATCTTTGTCATCATAATTGATTCATTTTTATTTTTGTCCCTGACATCCTTATGTCAAAAACATATTATCTTCCGTCGCTATAATTCATTTATTTAATGACAATCAGTGTCCTCATCTGTCTTTGTTGACAATGCTCTTTGTGGTCGATATAGCCAATGACTGTGTTGGTTTTCTTCCTTGTTGTAATTCCTAATCTGAACATAATTTTCTATAAGTAACCCATTAAAAATTGTTATCTTCCTTCATCTCTACTACTCCTGCCCTACACATTTGTTGGCAAAGACTATTTGGTCCTTTCTTTGTATGGCTTTAATTTATTTTTATGGTATCTTCCTACCAACTTGCCACTTGTATTCTGTAGCTCATACGTGTGGTCACCCAGCTGTTTTGTTATGACCAGTGGTCCAGTATACAATAGCTCCATCTTTCCAGATCTCTTCTCAGATGCCTTGGATGCTTTGTGGCTTTTTAAGAGCACCTTTTCTCCAATTTGTGGGGACCATTTCCTGACGAATCTTTTTACCTTGTTCCTCCCTTTTTCAGCCTTTTGCTGCAATCTTCTGAATGCCAATTGACATTTTTCCTTCTCTGATAATTCTCTTTGGGCAGCCATTGTAGTGTCAATGTCAATTGTCAATCTCTTGGGTTTCGTGTTGGTCATCAATTCGATTGGGGCAATCTTGGTCGTGGGGTTCACCGAATGGTTAATCACCTCCTCTATATATCCGCATTTTTCCGTCCAGGAAGTGTGGTCTCTGTGGCAGAGTAGGCGGAAATAAATACTTATATCCCTCATGATTCTCTCAGTCGGGTTTCCTTGGAGATAATACGCTGAGGAATAGTACAATTTTATTCCTAATGTTTCTAAGGTGTTCTGGAACAACTTACTCTTATGCATTGTTGCATTGTCCGATAGAATACATTTTATCCTCCCATATTTTGGGATGTAGTCCTTGACGATTTTATCCAGGCAAGTTCTGCTTTTAATGTTCTTAATGGGGTATATCTTGGTGAATTTTGTGAAAACATCAAACATGACAAAGATGTATCTGTTTCCATCTTTCCCCCTTGGTAGCTCTCCATGCTCGTCAATACACACCAATGCACTTTTCTCGTTCCTTACGATGGATTGTGGAACGACATCGTACCTTACATTAATTGGCTTGGCCTTCTGACATAGGTCGCATGAGGAAATTAACTTCCTGACTTTTTTGCCAAGATGTTTGATGTACAATACTTCCTCGATTGCAAGCATTGTTCTCTCAGTACCAGAGTGAAGCATCGAGTGGTGGAATGCCAAAATGACCCTGTCCTGTAAGGAATTTGGTACCATCATTTTCCACTTCCTTACGTCGCGGCCATGCAATTTAAATAGGATGTTCCTAAATTTGCCTATCTTGGCTTCCAATTTTGGTATTATGTCTGGAGCCTTGTCGAATAGCCTCTTCAATTCAGGGTCTTCTTGTTGTAGCTTCGCTATGTTTTTGAAGTCTTGTAAGATTTTGTTGTTTTCTTTGCTATTTATCTGCATGATTTTAATTTCATGGTGTGGATTGTATATCGTCTCGGGTATGTGACTCTCTGACCTTAACCTTGACAATAAGTCACTGAAGATGTTCTCCTTTCCCGGGATATGTTTGACCTCTATGTCGTGTGATGTTATCTCATGTATGTACCTTGAGATTTTGGAGTTGGTTAGCTTGCATTTTTGAATGAAGGACAGGCTTACGTGATCTGTATATATAATTATTTTATAATGATATATATATTGTCTGAACTTTTGTAACGCAAAATGGATTGCACCTATTTCTAATTCGGTTATGCAGGCATTGGCTTCTATCTTGTTTAAAAATCTAGAAGCTGTGGCAATCACATGTTTGTTGCCATCTGCATCTTCTTGTGCTCCATATGAGTGCGCACTAGCATCGGTGTATACTAGAAAAGGTGAATTTGGATCCGGTCGTTTCAGGAGAATACTGTGCTTGAAAAGTTCTTTGATATTCTCAAAGGCCACCTGGTGTTCAGCATTCCATTCCCACTTAGTATCTTTTTTCAACAGTGCTCTAAGGGGTACCAATTCCTTAGCGTAGTTGACCACGAATTTTGACTGGTACTGTAAGATGCCCAGAAACCTTCTCAACTGTTTTAAGTTACGTGGGGGTGGTATATGCTCTATGGCCTTGACCCTCTCCGGATTAGGTTGTATACCATCAGGTGTAATGATGTGGCCTAGAAATTCAGCCTCTTTGACGAAAAATTCACACTTCTCCAAATTTAGGGTCATGTTGCTTTCCTGGAACCTGGATAATACATAATCTATGTGATGCAAGTGCGACTCGGGATTCTTGCTGTATATCAAAAAATCGTCGACATATTGCGTTACAAAAGTCTCGATAGTATCCCCAAAAACTTTGTCTAGAGCCCTCAGTAGTGCACTGCTACTGGTCGATAGTCCAAAGGCACATTTTAAAAAATGGTATACCTTTCCTTTGTGCAAGAAACAGGTATATTTCCTGACATCTGGATGAAGAGGAATTTGCCAGAATGATGCTGTCAAGTCAAGACTTGTAAAATGTTGACCTCCCTTCAATTTCGATATTAGTTGGTCTACCCCCTCAGGCCTGTAATGATCTGGCAAGGTATGTGCATTTATCTTCCTTGCGTCGATGGTCATCCTCAATTTTCCCTCTTTCTTATGGACCCATACCACTGGATTCACGTAACATGAGTCCGACGGCTCTATTATTCCGTCCGCTAACATTTTCTGGATCACTCTGTCAGCTTCCTCCCTGATGGAGTTGGGGATGGGCCTGGATTTATGTGAATAGGGGGTGATATCTGTTAGTGTAAAAGTATGTACGTACTTATTACACGTACCTGGCTTTTTATTGAAAACTTTCCTGTTTTTAACCAATATTTTCCTAAGTTGGTTTCTTTCCTCTTGAGAGATGCCATGTGCCCCCCAGACCTTCTCATCGATTAGCTGTGACATCGATTCTTCTCCATCTGTTGGTAGTGGTTCAGGTTGGTAATTGTCCGAGGTAACATACTCGTTTTCTGTGCAGATCCAATGGCTGCAAACATTAGTTTCCTCCTCGCTCGTCCAACCTGTTTTCTTCTTATTTACCCTTAGGTCTACCAACCTATTCTCGTGGACATTGATGTTCTCCACAAAGAATTGTTCATCCGGATGGATCCCTGTCTGGTCTGGTTCCTCCTGGCATGTTTCTTCCTCCAGGAACTTCGCAGTGCATTCTGAGGCTCCTTCCTTAATAATAAATTCATGTAGGTCATAATTAATCACTGACCTCCAAAGGTTAAGCAAATCACTGCCAATGATTAGGGTAGCTGTTAGTCTAGGTATTACCAGGGCAATAAAATCGAACTTCCAACTTCCGATTTCTATTACCAGCCTTACCTGGTATTTAACATGTTCCTTTTTCTTGCCAATTGCTGTGCTGCAATACACTCCACACACAGGCAAGAATTCAGCATTTCTTTTAGTTATCAGTTCCTGGAATGGCTGTTCGTCACATACTGATGTGCTGGCTCCTGTATCAATCATCGCTGGCAATTCGATACCCCATACCTTCAGCCTAATCATTGGTGGATTGGTTATTTCCTTTCTTTCACTTGCCTGTCTTCTCAAGGTACCTACATTACATTGGTCAATATTGCCCCTACTGCCACACAGGTCAACTTCCGGGACACAAACTTGACTCGTACTTAGTTTTCCTGGGCGTTGGAGGTGATCGTCGTTTCTGTATTCTGCGCAGCATCGGTCCTATCCGGCACATTTTCATTCTGTTCCTGTTGTCTTACGTTGTCGGTGTTCCATCGGTTTCTGCCCCTTTGACGTGAACCCCTATTGTATAACGGCCTTTGGCTGTTCAAGTATTCCCTACAGAATCGTATATGATTCACTTGATGGGTACGGTCTCCTGGTCTTCCACGATCATATCTATGCGTTCTGTATCTCGATTCACCCCTCGGTATTGTGTCGTGATACCGCTGTCTTGTGTTCTCCATCCTCTCGCCATGATTATGTGGTTGTGGGAAATGGTGTGCCCCTCTCCCCCTTTCATGGGTGCTCCTAGTATTTCTATGTTCTCCCTCACTCTGGTTGTTCGTAGCCGTGCTCCGGTTTAAGATGGGTGAGTTTGGGTGACCATTCCTATGTCTATGCTCATTAGGCCGACCATTTTGTGTTTCGAAGGCTGTCAGCAATTCTATCATATCTGCAAAATCTACTGGCCTCGCTACAATTAACCCTGTTCTCACTGTGTCTGGGAAATGTCTTGTTATGCTGGTAATTAGTTCTGCTTCCGACAAGTTGGGGTCTAATAGCTTTCCTTTGTTGGCTATTTTCATAAAATAATCGACTAGCGATAATCCTTTGGTTGGATCATATCTACCTGTTGCTAGCTCTACCCTAGTTTGGTTTTGCTTAGCTGGGCCCCAATACCTTGATAGGAATAAATTTCTGAATGAGCTATACGACTCATGACCAGCTAGTGTTAACCTGTGCCATTCTAACGCCTTGTTTTTTAAGCTTTTCTTAACTATCATCATCCTAAGCTCGTTTGGTATCCTTTTCACTTTAAAATATTCTTCCATCTCTTTAACAAAGAGTTTTGGATCGTCTCCCTTCTCCTCGTCAAATGTAGGTGGTGTGATTTCATGTAATATGCTGTTGGTGTAACATGTGTTATGTGTTGTGTGTCGTGTCATTGTTTGGTTGTGAACCTCTTTCTCTGTATGGTGAGTCAACATTTTGTACATTATTCAAGTAACTCTCATCTTGTACATTACTTACATCTAAATCATCTTGCCTTTGTAATGCATTCACAACATCATTTACATTAGCCAAACTTTCTTTCCCTTTTTTCATTTCTTCACAAATTGATTTTAAATCATTCTTTATTTCTAAGTGACTTTGTTTCATATCATTTATAGCATCCTGTTGTGAATGCATCACGTCATTCATTGTCTTAATTTTAGGAATTACAATTTGTTCTACAGTTTCATTAATAATATCTTTCCTTACTACCTCAATCTCTTTCCTTAATTCCTCAATTATTTCTGCTTTTACATTTGTAATCTTACAGTCTACACTGGCATTACATTCTGTTATTTCCTCTCTACACCTAGCAATTTCTCCTTCTAACACAATCTTATTCTCTCTCATCTCTGATTCTATCTTTCCCACCCTATCTCCTACGATTTCTATCCTAGCTTCTAAGGCTTCCTTTGTTTCATTTAAGTTTTTATGTACTAATTTTAAATTAGTTTCCATTAATTTCATATTTTCTTTACACTCCTGTCTTCCTAATTCTATTTTCTGTTCTAAGTTCTGTCTCACTTCCTCCATTTTCTGACCTATTTCTTCCTTATTCTGGCCTAAACTTTGTTCTGTGTCCTGTTTTAATTCTGCATTATTTTGTTCCATTTTCTGACCTAACTCTACCTTGTTTTGTTCCATTTTCTGACCTAAACTTTGTTCTATGTCCTGTCTCAATTCTGCCTTGTTTTGTTCCATTTTTTGTTCTAGTCTTTCAAACATGATCATCATTAACCTTTGGTCTTTGCTTATTTCCACCTGTTCCTCACTTTCTAATTCTACCTGATAACTAGGCCTATCTGCCCCTTCCCCCACTTCTGTTTCTATCTCTTTTCGCGACATTTTAATTTCTTTATTCAATTCACTTAAGGTTAAAAGTCCCACTACTTTGCCGCTTCTCAGTAACATAAAAATGGAAATAAAATGTATGTAAAAACAAAAATTTTTGATCCTACTTTCTTTTCCGTTGGTTCTTCGTCCAGTTATTTACGTTTCCTGGGTAGTTGGCTTCGCTAGATGATCTCCGGTGTTTTTCCCACGTTGATTCTCCGTGTATCGATGTTCTGTTGGCGATATCAAACGATGGTCTAATGGCGTCTTTTTCCTGTGCGATGGGATGGCGTCAGTTGGTGTTTATTGTCATTTCAATTTTCGTAATTTTGCATTCCATTCTAAATTCGAGTTCCACGTTGGGTAAGCCATTTTGGTGCTGTTTTTATAAAGATTATTACATAGCAGCAGGAATAATGTTCTTACTGAAAGATGAAATACTGTGATAGCAGACGCGATTCCTATTTACAGGGTCGTGGTTACAGAATGGAATGCATTAATCAATGTTCCTTTATCACAACATATTTATTCATTAACACTTCGTTATTTTACACTCTCAGCACCATATTAATTAATCAACAACTTTCACAATTAGGTAGAATCTACACTGGATAAAAGTTTGGTGAGAGTTCCATGTTCACACACTACCAAAAACCACGTCTTATCATCTTGAGCATACAGACGCTAAGGAAAATAGTCCTTGGCGTCGCTTTGGTACGACACACCGCCATTTTTTTGTATTCATCCGCGCAAATAGTTTTTATTGGTTGAACACAACAGACTATCTAGTGACAAGAAAACATTGGCTATCCTGAATATTAAAAATAAGTCCCTGATATACCCAAACAAGAACTAGAAATTTATACACTTTTAAAATAACATTTACATGAACGATTTTCTATTGGTCAATATTCTGTCTCAATATCCATCTTAATCTATGGGCATTGCTTTTCTAACAATGGTTTTTCTCTCTTTACTAATTGTCATCTCTTTGTCTCTTATCTCTATAAGAGAAAACTTCTATATTTATAATTATTCTGCAACTATATTATTTTTCTTCTTAATCCACCCTCAACACCCTTGTGTCAAAAATATTTTCTCTTGGTCACCATAATTTATTCCTTCTTATTTTTGTCTCTGACATCCTTATGTCAAAAACATATTTTCTTCGTCGCTATAATTCCTTTCTTTTATGACAATCAGTATTCCCATCTGTCTTCATTGGCAATGCTTTTGGTGATCATTATAACCAATGACTATGTTGATTTCCTTTCCCGTTGTATCTTTCAACCTGTGTATAATTTTCTATAAGAAACCATTAAATCTTGTTTTTCCTTATCTCTACTATTCCTGTCTCACATATTTGTTGGCAAAGACTATCTGGTTCTTTCTTTATATGATTTTAATTTGTTTTTATGGTATCTTCCTACCAACTTGCCATTTGAATTCTGTAGCTTATATGTATGGTCGCCCAACTGTTTCGTTATGACCAGCGGTCCAGTATACAGTAGTTCCATTTTCCCAGATCTTTTTTCAGATGCCTTGGATGTTTTGTGCCTTCTTAGGAGCACCTTTTCTCCGATTTGTGGGGACCATTTCCTGATGTACCTTTTCACTTTATTTCTCCCCTTTTCTGCTTTTTGCTGCAATCTCCTGAATGCCAATTGAGATTTTTCCTTTTCTGTTAATTCCCTTTGGGCAGCCATCGTGGTGTCGATGTCAATTGTCAATCGCTTAGGTTTTGTGTTGGTCATCAACTCGATTGGGGCAAACTTAGTCGTGGTAGTTTTCCTGGGTATTAGTGGTGACTGCTGTTTCTGTGTTCTGTGCAGCATCTGCCTTATTTGGCACATTTTCATCTACTTCCTGCTGTCTTACGTTGCCAGTGTTTCATTGGTTTATGCCCCTTTGGTGTGAACCGCTGTTGTATGACGGTCTTTGGCTGTTCAAGTATTCTCGACAGAATCGTATGTGATTCACTTGATGGGTGCAGTCTCCTGGTCTCCCATGATCATACTTATGTTTTCGGTATCTCTGATTCACCCCTTGGTATCGTGTTGTGGTACCGCTGCCTCGTGTTCTCCACCCTTTCGCCATGGTTGTGCAGCTGTGGGAAATGGTGTGCCCCTCTTCCCCTGTCATGGGTGCTCCTAGTATTTCTATCTTCCCTCTCTCTCTGGTTGTTTGTAGTCATGCCTCTGTTTAAGATCGGTGAGTTTGGGTGACTGTTTCTATGTCTTTGCTCATTAGGCTGACCATTTTGGGCTTCGAAGGCTGTTAGCAGTTCTATCATGTCAGCAAAATCTACTGGCCTTGCAACAATTAACCCTGTTCTCACTTTGTGTGGGAAGTGTCTTGTTATGTTGGTGATTAACTCTGCTTCCGACAGGTTAGGGTCTAATAGCTTCCCTTTGTTGGCTACTTTCATAAAATAATTGACTAGTGATAACTCTTTGGCTGGATCGTATCTTCCTGTCGCTAACTCTACCCTTGTCTGGTTCTGCTTAGCTGGGCTCCAATACCTTATAGGAATAGATTCCTAAATGAGCTATACGATTCATGACCAGCTAATGTTAACTTTAGCCATTCTAATGCTTTGTTTTTCAAGCTTTTCTTGACTATCATCATCCTAAGCTCTTTTGGTATCCTTTTTACTTTAAAATATTCTTCCATCTCTTTAATGAATAATTTTGGATCATCTCCCTTCTCCTCGTAAAATGTAGGTGGTGTGATTTCATGTAGTATGCTGTTGGTACAGCATGTGTTGTGTGTTGTGTTGTTTAATTGTGAACCTCTATCTCTATATGGTGAGTCAACATTTTATACATTATTCATATAACTTTCATCTTGAACATCACTTACATCTAAATCATCATTTTGCTTTTGTAGTGCATTCACATCATTATTTACATTAGCCAAACTTTCTTTTCCTTTCCTCATTTCTTCACAAATTGATTTTAAATCATTCTTCATTTCTAAGTGACTTTGTTTTATATCATTCACAGCATCTTGTTGTGATTGTACTACATCAGTCACAGTCTTAATTTTAGGAATGTCAATTTGTTCTATAGTTTCACTAATAACACTGCACAACAAATTTGAACTTTTTTTCTGTCCTTTAGATGAAACTGCATGATTGTGTATAAACAAAAGGTGCTTGACTCATATCTGAAAACCAAATTGGTCAATCATGTACCATTTTGTAGGAGACCCACTTTTGATATTTATACAAATTGATTACAGAGAAATGAAACATGAGGCTTGAGTACAGAAAACACATACACTATAATGATTTTTTGACCGTTATACAAATTGATTACAGAGAAATGAAACATGAGGCTTGAGTACAGAAAACACATACACTATAATGATTTTTTGACCGTTTCCTCTTGTAGGCATCTGTTGATGTATCCCTGACAATAGACCAACAATACTCAGCTAGCATACTTCCATTCCATCGTCTAGTGAAACGTTTTTCAAACATAGAAATGTCCTGGTGGAACCTTTCCCCATGCTCGTCACTTATTGCACCAAGGTTTTGAGGAAAGAAGTCCAGATGTAAGTCCAAAAAGTGTAGTTTTAATGACATATTGTAACCTGTAGCATGAAAGCATTCTACCATGTCACTGACAAGATCTTCATAATTTTTGGCTTTCTCATTTCCAAGGAAACGTGAGCACACTGATTTAAATACCAACCAGGCTGCTTTTTCTCCCTCTGACAGTTTATTTTCGAACTCTTCGTCATAAATGACTGCTTTAATTTGGGGACCAATGAAAACCCCTTCTTTTACCTTTGCCTCATTTAATTTGTTGAATTTGTTCCTGTGATGCAAGAAAGTCACTCCTTCTCTGTCCAGAGCTTTTACAAAAATTTTCATTAAACCAAGTTTAATGTGCAGTGGTGGTAGAAAGACACATTGTGGATTCATAAGTGGTTCATGTGCTATATTTTTGATGCCAAGAATGAAGCTTTGTCTTGAAGGCCACTGTTTACGGGTGTAGTGATTTTTACCAATGGCGATAAGCTGCATTACTGTGTCTTCAATGTATGAGTTCGCCACACACATAACAAAATACGTCCAGCTTATTTTTACAGTGACGAGACATTGTAGTGCACTGAATGTAATATAATTTTGTCCTTAAAACACTTAAAACTGATTGTCACTAAAATATTCCTGCCAGCAACACTTTAGAGAGGAAACTTCCAAAAATAAACAAAATTTTACAGTTAAAATGCTGACATAGTCGAAAGATCAAGCTGACAGTGAATGTTTGACATAGATGTCCATTGTTTAATATGTGTACATATATACCTGCAGTGTAAATGTTGAATAGAATAAGCAGGTTATAAAAAAATTTATTTAAATTAACAAAGACGCAGATTTATGCGAAAATACGTAAAAAACTAAATTTGGGTTTTTGGGAAAATGGTACGTGGCAGACAAAAACTAATTACAGATTTGTTATTTTCAGCCATACTTGTACAAAAAAACACATATTTTCATCTAAAGGACATTTTTCATGTTGTACAGTGTAATTCCTTTCTTTACTACCTCAATTTCTTTCCTTAATTCCTGAGTTATTTCTACTTTTACATTTGTAATCTTACAGCCTACACTTGCATTATACTCTGTTATTTCATCCCTACATCTACCAATTTCTCTGTCTAATACAATCTTGTTTTCTTTCGTTTCCATTTCTATTTTTCCCATCCTATCTCCTATGATTTCTATCCTAGCTTCTAAAGCTTCTTTTGTTTCATTTATGTTTTTATGTACTAATTTCAAATTACTTTTCATTACTTTCATGTTTTCTTTACATTCCTGCCTTCCTAATTCCTTTCCCAAATCTAGCTCTAATTCTTTCCTATTATGTTCTATTTAGTGCTCTAAGTTCTGCCTTACTTCCTCCATTTTCTGACCTATATCTTTTTTATTCTGTTCTAAGTCCTGTCTTATCTCTTTTTTATTCTGTTCTAGTTTCTGACCTAAACTCTGTTCCAATTTCTCAAACATGATCATTAGTAATTTTTGGTCTTTTCCTATTACTGCTACTTCTTCCTCACTTTCTGTTTCTATCTGATAACTAGGCTTATCTGCCCCTTCCCCTATTCCTGTTCCTACTTTTTTTCCTTTTTGTGACATTTTCGTTGATTCAGTTCAGTTGGGCTTAAAAGTCCTACTTTTTTGCCGCTTCTTAAAAACATATACAAATAAACTAAATTTTAAATAAAAATTTTTGCCCCTGCTTTTTTCTGTTGGTTTATTTCGTTACGTCCGTTCCCTCGATGATTGGTTTCGTGAGGCACCTCTTGATGTTCCCCGTGTCGATGAATAAGCGTCCCTTTGCACTTCCCACGTAGATTCCAGCTTAATAACGTCTCCTGTCGTCTTCAACTTCGATGGATTGTTTAATGGCATCTTCTTCCGTTTTCACGCATAGACTGGCGTCACTTGGTATTTCGCATAAGTTCATGTTCTGTCGACTTATATTCACCCTTCTATTCGTGCTACGTGTTTGGGCAAGCCATTTGGTGCTGAGTTTTTAAAGATTATACTTTGAGTTAAGCTATAAGATTCTTTTCTTTATCTCAGGTCGTGGTACAGGGTGAAATGAATGAACACAGGATGTAACTTCACTATGTCACTTTTATTTACACTTTTTTTGTTGAGTATTATACTCGTTACAGTTGAATTATCTTTCATTGCTTTCTTGACAGTCTTTTCACTTTATTAAATATTTTAGACCCACATCTACGCACGTTACAAAAACATGTCTTCCTTTCCAAGCTCAGAGACACTAATAATGAAAAAGTTGGCACCTCTTTACATAATGCTTTTGTATTCATGCGTGTATGCACCCATTTTGCAGCAAAGTACACTTTGAAACCCTCCTACATGCTAAATAGTTCCTGTAATGTTAGGGAAACGATCTTTATCTATCCTCCCTACACTTTGAACATTAAATATATATGGTTCTTATATTTATACATATTAAATTTGAACATGTAACTTAACATTTGACATTTTTAAACAACTCTTTTTAGTAACAATTGAGAAAATAGCAACATTTTCAGTACTCAACAAATCCTTAACAACATGAAAAATAAATTACATTTGCAACAAATATTTACATAATGCTCTCCTTTCGGGGTCTAACCATATATTCTGCCTCAACTCAAAAATAGTTTTATAAATACTGAAGTTTATAATTAATTCCCAGCATTCTTTAAGCACATTCTAAGTTTGATATTAATGAAATTCTCCCAAAAACAAATACTACTTTAGGAATATGAGAAAACAGAGGGGGTTCGACATGGATGCCCAGCTTAGTGTACCTATACCCCCAAAGGAGCATTCCCAGGAGAAAGGATGAGGTGAGAGGAGGCCTGGGTGGCTAGATCCAGGCTAATGGCACAAACATTGACAGAGGTCCCTAAGATTTCTTGAGTTTGATGACACCTCAAGGTCTTTAGGTCTTCCGAGGCAACTCAGGGGACCTCGGCATGGGTTCCAGTGCCCCTAGATGGCACCTCCTTTTCCACCTGGATCCCATGAACAAGGAACAGAAAGGGTTCCTGTGCACATATAATCCCTGCCAAGCTGCACCTAATGCCTTCACTTGCGATCCTGAAAGGACCAATAGATGAAGGATGAATGAAATGATTGATTAAACAAAAGGGAAGGACAGGAAATTCAGGAAATGTAATTATCTTTCCCAGCATTCGCCTGGTGACCCAGGGAAGCCCCTGAAAAACCCCATTAGTCAGGAAGGTCGACCATGGGAATCGAATCCACAACCTCTCAAACATGAGCCTCACACATTACTGCAGAGCCATCTCACTTGGTAAACAATACTTTAAATGGAGAACCTTCTGTCCTTTTCTATTTCTGTAAAAATGCTCTATGATCTGTATTGATATTGGCATGATGAATAAAATGTGCATTTTAATTTTCTCAGTGTAGTCTGTGTTGTATTTTATTTTTATGGAATCTTATTTAACTGGGGAACCATAAAAAGTAGACAGAAACTTAGTACAGAAAAAAAGTAGAACCTTGAGTTCTATTTATCTTAACCTTTCTATAGTTATGAGATATTTTTCATTTTCCAATATTTTAAGCAATTGAAATGTTAGGTATGTTCTTTTATTTCTAAATAGACCATACAAAGAGCATACATCAAGACTTGCACACTCGACTTGCTTTCTATGAGCATCATTAGAATGTCACCCTAGCCTCTTATGTGCCTGTTTGTCTATAACATTTAGAGCGAGTCTTGCCAAGTGGTGTTAAGTTTTAACACATTAAGTGGTTTATTATTGAAGCTAATGCAAATCTTGTTCATTGAACAATGTTAGCTTTCGCATAATGTTAAATTTGGTGTTTACATTCCTACACACCTGTGTTAAGGAATTAAACAAATGTTAAGATTTGTTGTATTCAGTATTTTTCAATGCTATTCCTTACTGCAGAGGAGTTACAAAGATCCTTGTGTAATGGGACTGTATTTTTATAAGTTGCCAAATTCTATAAAGCAAAGCAAACTAACATAACTAATACTTTTAAGTGTCAGCTCAAGAGCTATTTAATAAATAAGTCATTGTATACTCTGAACAAATTATAAATTTGTAATTGTAGATATGATTTTAAATATGTTATTGTAACTTGTCCAAAGTGTATTACAATCTAATGACAATAAAGAAATAAGTGTGCATATAATAAATCTGAAAACCTGCAAAAGGATGAATTTTTAAAGCAATACAGACTGTCCAAAGGTTTGTGAGCATGGTTTTATAGTACTACCAACAGAAGCATGCCTCTTTCTCCTTTATTACAAATGCTAATTACTCCTGAGATTTAATGATACAGGATTTTCATTTAATAGATGATAATGTTGCCATTTACAAAGCTGTCATTCATGAATTTACCCAGATTTCCTAGCAAACACCATTTTTGTTGGTGTGTGCTTGATCCCTAATCATTGATGAGACACCTTTGCCTGATTTGGTTTCTAAATCTTTCTAAACACTCTTTGCACCTAATGTTTTGGTGCTGTTGTACATTAGCACAAGATTGCTGCAATTGCTTACTGTATTTGGGAGAAACACGTGCATTGCAATTACATTTCTTGAGGATTTTCTCCCAGGCTTCATCATTTTCCTTTAATTTAGGTCCGTTAGCACTTTAGCATTTGATAATTTCTCAACCAGTTCTACCAGGAGAGCAAAAAAAACCTCAGAATGGGCTGCATTGTGTTTTGTCTGTCAGCATCGTCGGCACTTGTTGCTGCCTGCTTCTATCACAGAAAGGCACGGATGAAACCATACAACATTTTTAAAACTACCTTTAAGGGCTTTACTTACCAACTTTATGAAAGGAGATGCTGAAACTAGTCACTTTCGTCCATACATACAATTTTGGCACCTCTTTAGGAAACTCCATCCCTCGCTGTAGTTCACGTTCAGAAATGCTGGCAATTTCCTGTCTAATATTTTGTTGTAATTCTTCCAGGGTGTGTTTTTTGTCTAGTCCACTTTGTTTTAAGCTACCCCAAAGATAGAAATCACTTATTGGAGCTCTGAGAAACATTTCTCCCCTAATACCACTACATACATCAAATTTTTTGTCATGAAGGGTTATATCATGAACAGTATTAGGTTCTGAGAGAGGACCAATTTATTTTGAGTTAACAGTTGACACCCGTACATATGTGAATACAATTTTGCATGATTTTTTGCCTTTTTACTTTCTCTACTGGTAAGTAGGGGAAATATTGTATTCCACCCAAAAATTTGATGTCGAGATTTCACCGGAAATACATGTTTTGAGGACCCCTGGATCCAAAAAAAGCATTTTTAGAAAAAGGTCTGTGTGCGTGTCTCTGTGTCTGTGGACAGCATAACTCAAAAAAGAAAAGTCAGTTAAAAACCAAAGTAGGTATTTAAGTTTAATGTCTTTCAAGGATGCAACATAAAGATTTTGAAGGAAATAGCCCGACCCTAAACTACTCTTTACATGGAAGATTTTTCAAAAATTTTGATTTTCTTGAAAATGGCTCTTAACGATTTTGATTAAAATGCCATATGTTTGAGATATTTTGATAACAAATGAAATGTATATCTTGAATTTTCTGACTATAGCCCCTGTAGTCATATTTACTCTGGACGACTTTTGGATAACTGGTAAATCGTTAGAGATAGACCAAATCATACTATACAAAAAATGTAGATCTTGCTAAAATACACAATTTATGTCTCAATAAATTTTCTTGTAGGGTGAACCATTTCGAAGATATTCCTTGTTATGTGTGTGAGTTTCTGAAAACTTAAAGCTTTTGTGAAATGGAACATCGTTGTTCATTTTTTTATATGTTGTTGTTTTCTAGTGCCTTGCATCTGGCAATGAAGCCATTAGCATTCGTGCTTTCCAATACTTTTGAACTGTAGTTTTTTCTGATCTTAATGCTTCACAGGTCTTCAAGTGGTCTTCGTTCATTTCTGCTGGATCGTTACACAGGACACATATTGGTGAGGCTAAGATATCTATTCTGTAGAGATGACTTGCTAACCAGTCGTGATTTGTCAATAGTCGGAAGGCTGCAACCGCTGTTTTCCTTGGTCTCTGGGGGATTATATCTGGATTGGAAAGTAGTGTAATCCATTTTTTATCTTTGGCATTTGTTTCTATTTCTTGTAGGTATGAATGAGAAAATTTTTTAATGATCAAGCGTTTTATTGAGGAGTATGAGAAATTGAATTTAGACTTTTGTTTTATTGTTGTGCCTTTCTTTGCAAGTGAGTCTGCAGCTTCGTTCCCCATGACTCCACAGTGTGCTGGAATCCATTGGAGATGAACAGTCTTATTAACTTTTTGGAGTTGTGTTAACATTTTGTAACATTCTCTAATTTTTGTTGACTTCTTTGTAGTATTTGAACATAATCCCTGAATTGCAGCTTTAGAATCTGAAAGAATTACTGCCTTGTTAAATTTATTTAAGGGAAGATTTAATAATTGTCGGAGAGCAATGTATATAGCCTCTATTTCTCCATCATAATTTGTTGTGCCTCTGCCAACAGAATGATAAAAGGAAAAATGTGAACACGTAACTCCAGCTCCAGTAAGGTTTTCCTTGGAGGATCCATCAGTATATATGTGCAGCCATTCTTCTGTGGGATACCTAGTATTGATTGTCTCCAGAGCTAGAAGTTTTTGTATTTCTTTTGGTGTGTCTGATTTACTTATTTCCTCTATTAATTCCAAATTGAAGGTAGGTTGCAATAATTCCAATGGATTTTCTCTTATAAGTAGATTTTCTCTGGTGTTAGGAATGTTCAATTTGGATTTAATCTGTGTTACCTTTTCTAGGAAACTACTATGAGTTTTAAGGATTGAAGGGGGGAGGTTCTCTTCTGTCCATTTAGAGTTTGGCAGTCGTAACATTTTCTCGTGTTGGAGCAATGCTTGTTCTTCTATTTTTGTTGTTATTGATGGGGTCCGTATTTAGGCAAGCATGGCATCAATAGGTGTGGATTTAACTGCTCCAGTGATTAGGCGAAGAGCCTGATTTTGTATTTGTTCAAGTTTATTGATGTTAGCATTTGCTGTTGTTATTAAAGCTTCAGAACAGTACAAGAGGTTTGGTTTAACATACATTTTGTATGTTGTGTTAAGGACTCTCCTTGAGCAGCCCCATTTAGCACCAGCTAACCATTTCAGGATTTGCAGTTTCTTTTCAACCTTTTCTGAGATGTTTGCTATATGTTTTTTCCAACTTAGCTTTCTGTCGAAAGTGATGCCTAAGTATTTGGAATCATCAACTGCTTTGAGTGGTTTACCATTATAATTTATGTTAATATTAACTGGTTTGTATTTTAGTGTAAATAATTCATAATTTGTTTTTTCCACATTGATAGTCATGAGGTTTTTGGAGCTCCATTCATGTACTTTGTTTAGGGCTGTTTCTATTCTGTCTTTGATTAATTCAGGTTTTTTTGGAGAGCCTGAAGTCCAAATGACTACATCATCAGCAAATAAAGCAATTTTGGTTTCTAAAGTTTTTATTATTGATGGAAGGTCATTTATATATATGTTAAAGAGTGTTGTGATTCTAACAGTATATTACACTTCCCTTCTGTCTCATTTTGGAAACTGGACCAATCTGCTTTTTTAAAATTCCAAGAAGTTTTAACTTTTGGTTTGTTACTTTTATTTATTAGACCTCTTATGGAGTTTATGGTGATTCTGTGGCCTGAACCTGGGTCTTCTATTATTTCTCTTTTTGTATTGTCAATTATGTCAGATGACACCATCAGAAGATCAGGATTTGTACCTGGACCATTATAATGAAGGTAAGTGGGTGGATCATTTGGATTAAATATTAATTCCATTGTTGACGAGTTTAATAGGTCTTCTATGACGCTTCCTGCTGAATTTATATCTCTGTAGCTCCACCTAGGGGAGTGTGCATTAAAATCACCTATTAAAATACTTTTGGGTTCTATGGGAATAGAATTTAGATCTAGTGTATTGTCTGGAGGATTGTAGATACTGTAAATTCTATATGGTAGTTACTTTTCCATACTTCAATTTTAACTATTTCTGATTTATCTTGTTCTTCCATTGTTTTTTGGATTTGGATAGTAGCTTTCATATTTCTTTTAATTCCTGTAAGAATACCACTTGCTATTTGACGAGCCTTTGGAAGTATATGTGTAGTGTACTGATCCATTTCAAAGTATATTTCCTGTTCTTGTGATATATTGGCTTCTTGTACTGTGAAGACATCTATATCTTGGTCTTTTAATATTTTCATTAGCTCTTGTTTTTTAGGCTGGGACATGCCTCCTGCATTCCATTGTAGAATTCTTAAAGTATTGGAATTGTTGTGATGAAATTTGCCTAAAGATGTCCCCACCCGGAGATCCGATTGGGGGACAGTTTTAACTCCAGATTTTTAGGACTCATATTCATGTATGTTAAGTGTGCAAAGAGAACAGAATCTCAAAGCTTTAAAAGATTTGACTATCGCACAAAGCCTACTGTATTCTAATACTCCCCTTGCACCTACAAGGAAATAAGCAATAAGATAATTTGTACAAATGTTTATTTTAACTAACTCGAAGAAGATATAGGAATAAGAGTTTGTAAGAATGGTTAGTACAAAAGTAGAGAAAGTCATGTGAGTGCAACACATCAGATCTTTTGAATAAGAGACTGCAAAAGCTCATGTCTTTTGTTGAGAACAATTGAAAGTGTGTTTCAGGACAGAATTATTAATAGAGATTTGTGGTCCCCTCAGTCCCCCGATCTATCCCTCTACTGTCTCTATCTGTGGGATAACTTAAAACATAAAGTGTACAAGACAAACTCACACACCCTGGAAAAATTAAAACCAAATATCCACCAGGAAATTGCCAGCATTTCTCAACGTTAACTACAGCAGGTGATGGATAGTTTCCTAAAGAGGTGCCAAAAATGTATGGACAATGACGGCCAGTTTCAGCATGTACTTTTATAAAGTTAGTAAATAAAGCCTTCAAAAGTAGTTTTAAAAATGTATGGTTTCATCCACGCCTTTCTATGATAGCAGCAAATGTCAACAAGTGCTGACAGGCAAAACACTGCACAGCCCACTAAGAGATTTTGTGCTCTCTCGGTATAATTAACTCTTTTTGAATGGTGAAACATTTATTCGTTCCTGTGCATGTCGATTTTTGAGTTGCTGTGATGATTCTAACCTCAATCAGGAAATTCATAATGGCAATTAATGATAGTTTCTAGGGATAACAGGCAGGTCAAATTTGGGTAGCAGTCCAAGCGTTCAGTGACTAACTCTGTTGCCATCCTCAGGGGAACTGAAGCTTGTTTTCAGTTTGTTTGGTTTATTAAGAGTATTTGCCTGGTGCCGGCACATGGGGCCCGGCTTACAGGCTATATTTTACATTTCTATACTTTAACTTTTTTGATAATTACAGTTTACGGTTTGTACAAAAAACCCATACGGTGACCATCTTTAGGTCACCGAGAATAGTTTTCTTATGTCCTTTAAGTTCTGTTCAGTTTTTGGTTTATATATATATACAAATGTACATATTTACAATTATATACATGCATACATTCACGTGCGCATTCACCCACACACAGACTTACACGCACACCTTCACTGGGCACACCAAAAATATGCACGTCCCAGCATGGGCGTCGCGAAATGGGGGCAGGGGGGGCTGCAGCCCCCCTTGGATGTTGTGAACTTAATGGGCAGCCAGTTACTGACTATTAAACTATTATTTTAACTTTGATATCAAGAACAATTTTTATTCAGCACAAATTAATACCGTTATCTGCAACAAATATTATAAATTTTAACAGTAAAATAATGATTTAATATTATATGATTGCAAATTTCCAACATGTGGCCCCCCCCCCTGGAAGAAAGTCTGCCGACACTCATGCGTCCCAGTGCACTGTACTATTTACACTTCATATATACACTTTCCTGCTGTGTTCCTGCTTGGTCAGGGGGCAGCTCCTGAATATTTCCGAGGCAAGGGCCTCTGCCGGAACATGTGTGTGGCTTAGGACCGAGACTGAAGCTTGACTACTGATGTCACAATATTTATACCTAGCCAGCGGCATATAAGATCCACCTATTTTATTTCTATTGGTCCAACTCTGGCTGATGGAGACATAAGTGTGGAACCAATCAGGTGACTGCTGATGCTTCTTTGCACTGTTGTTGAGAGACATGCTGAATGATTGGCATCCATACTTTGCTGATTTGAAGACCTTCATCCCTGTTAATTTTTTTATTAGCTTTAATGTATAGAGCTGCTTTAATCAACCTGTCATAGTAGTTAGAGGACTTTTCTAGCATTTTTGTAGAGGCAAAGTTGATTTTGTGATCTGTATTATACATGTGCCCAGCCACTGGTGGTTTTTCAGATAGTCTAATACAATGTTGATGTTGTTCTACGCGATCTTCTACAGTTCTACTTGTGTTACCAAAAACACAAACCAAACACTCCTTTCAGGCCCATTGTTGACGCTACAGGCTCTTGGACATACTCTCTGGCTAAGTACCTAACAGAGCTAATGCAACCATTGATTGGAAAGGTTATACTGAGAATCCAGGTAACCACTGCTTAGATTCAATGTGGAATCACTAAAGTGCTCCTCCAGGGTACATGTTGTTATTGTTTTCTAGTGCCTTACATCTGGCAATGAAGCCATTAGCATTCGTGCTTTCCAAAACTTTTGAACTGTAGTTTCTTCTGATCTTAATGCTTCACAGGTCTTTAAGTGGTCTTCATTCATTTCTGCTGGATCGTTACACAGGACACATATTGGTGAGGCTGAGATACCTATTCTGTAGAGATGACTTTGACTTGCTAAGCAGTCGTGATTTGGCAATAGTCGGAAGGCTGCAACCGCTGTTTTCCGTGGTCTCTGGGGGATTATATCTGGGTTGGAAAGTAGTGTAATCCATTTTTTATCTTTGGCATTTGTTTCTATTTCTTGTAGGTATGAATGAGAAAATTTTTTAACGATCAAGCGTTTTATTGAGGAATGTGAGAAATTGAATTTAGACTTTTGTTTTATTGTTGTGCCTTTCTTTGCAAGTGAGTCTGCAGCTTCATTCCCCATGACTCCACAGTGTGCTGGAATCCATTGGAGCTGAACAGTCTTATTAACGTTTTGGAGTTGTGTTAACATTTTGTAGCATTCTCTAATTTTTGTTGACTTCTTTGTAGTATTTGAACATATTCCCTGAATTGCAGCTTTAGAATCTGAAAGAATGACTGCCTTGTTAAATTTATTTAAGGGAAGATTTAATAATTGTCGGAGAGCAATGTATATAGCCTCTATTTCTCCATCATAATTTGTTGTGTCTCTGCCAACAGAATGATAAAAGGAAAAATGTGAACACGTAACTCCAGCTCCAGTAAGGTTTTCCTTGGAGGATCCATCAGTATATATGTGCAGCCATTCTTCTGTGGGATACCTAGTATTGATTGTTTCCAGAGCTAGAAGTTTTTGTATTTCTTTTGGTGTGTCTGATTTACTTATTTCCTCTATTAATTCCAAATTGAAGGTAGGTTGCAATAATTCCAATGGATTTTCTCTTATAAGTAGATTTTCTCTGGTGTTAGGAATGTTCAATTTGGATTTAATCTGTGTTACCTTTTCATTAGAACTATTGAAACTCCACTTTGATGATAAGATGATTAACTTGTTCTGTCATGCTTTAAGTTCCATGTATTTCCTGTTCAATGGCACCTATTATGAACAAGTGGATGGTGTTGCTATGGGTTCTCCGTTATTTCTGGCTATAACCTATTTCTGCATGCAGGAATTTGAACATGTAGCACTCGAAACTACATCCCTAGCTCCTACTCAGTTCTTCTGCTTTGTGGATGATACATTTGTGGTAAGGCCACATGGAAAAAATGCCGTGACAGCATTCCATGAATTTCTCAACAGCACCCATCCCAACATCAGGTTTACCATGGAGGCGAACACCGAGATGGCTTACCTTTTTTGAACTTATTTATATAAAAAACAATGACCACTTGGGCCACAAGGTGTATAGGAAGGCAACACACACTGATCTACACCTTAATGGCACCAGTTATCATCACCTGTTGCAGAAGCACAGTCCTTTCAACACTCGTGGTTTCAAGATGGCGACAGGTTGCATCATGATGCGTGGTAAAGCTCAGTTATTAGGTAGAAATAACCTCAGTACGGTGCAAAAAACAAAAAAAGGAGAAGACATCATAAATATCATAGATAAAGAACTTAGTGGACATGAAGATAAGTTTGTGGGAAGCACTGCCGTGCAAAAAATTGCCAAACAACATGCAAAGTAGAAGTAATAGCATCACTACAGCTGATTATTGAAATGTTAAATAAGGATCTTAAAAGGGCACAAGAGGAAATAATCTCACTAAAAATGGAGAAAGAGCAACTGAAACATGAATTGCAGTTCCTGACAAGAAGAGAAATGTATAGAAATACCACACAGAATGCGGAAATGAGAACAAGAAAAGTTATAGAAACAAGCAATAGGCATAGCGTCATGGACGCTGAGGCATATAACCACAGAACACCTAGCGTAAAGCTTCAAATTATCGCATGGAATTGTCTATGAATGTAACTAGGCTGCATCTGAAGTAGTACTGCAATGCATAGACAAAAGTGCACTTCGGAAGCTGTTTAGTTCATTCACTGCCTTTTCTATCTTTCTTAGTTGTCTTTGATGTTGACAAGATATTAGCTATCAAATCTATGTTAAAATCTTGATGAAATTCAAGAGTTTTAACATAATGTTAGCAAACAAGATGATAAGAATACTTTTAACATTAGTTGGTGAAAATGGCCCTCAACAGCAGATGCTTGGATTCTCTATGCACTACATGTGTACAAATGATAGAATAACAGCAAGGTTTGGTCATGCAATGAATTGGTTACTAAATGTTTGAAATCATTTTTTGAGTCACTTCTGTACACTCACTTTCACTTTAAAATGTTGAAAAAACTAACATGTTTTCAAGATCATTCAATCTCATTCTCAGCTGTTGGATGACTGAAGCTACCTTTTTCCTGCTGCACCTGTCTGCTACTATGGTCCTGTTGCCACCTGGTGTTAGGGGTGCAAAGTTTTAGCACTTCGTTCAATGCCAGGATTTCAAAATTTATTACTTTATTACTGTTTTTGATGTATATTTTTTTCCAAATGTAACAAATTTTGGAATCCCGGTACTGAACAAAGTGTTGAAAGTTTGCACCCTTAACACCAAATGGCAACAGGACCATAGTAGCAGAAGGTGGAGCAGGAGGAAGGAAGCTTCAGTCATCCAACGGCTGAGGATGAGATCCAATGATCTAGTGTAAAAAAAGTGACTCAGGTAACTCATAAAATCTAACTAAAACATGAACACTTCACTGCTAATAGTGCTTCTATTTTTAATATTTATGCTTACCAAATGTTTGTATGTAATTATTTCTGAGAGATACTTTTTGGTTGTACACTTGCTAAGTAAACACTGTTAATTTACAGGTTTACAAGACTTTACCAGCTGAGCTTTTCAAGGAACATGATGTGCCTGTTGATATCATAATTACCCCCAGCAGGGTCATACATGTGAACCCTCGCTTACCTAAACCACAAGGCATCATCTGGGGCTTATTAACTGCAAGACGTATCTCAGAGATGCCGATTTTGAAGATATTACGAGATGCTGAATTGGGGTGAGCAGGCGCGAAGGTTACGCCGCCTATAAACTTACCATAAAATAATCATGTATGTGCAGCTTCCTCTGCATTGTTATGGTTTTGTTTTCATCTCTTCTTTCTTTCTTGCTTTCTCTTTCTCTCTCTCCCTCTTACCCCCTTTCTCCCTCTCTTCCCCCTGTTTCCCCCTCCCCTTTCTCTTGCCCACTCTTTCTCCCTCTCTTCCCCATCTGTTTCCCCTCTCCTTTCTCTTTCCCCCTCTCCCTTCTCTTTCCCACTCTTTCTCCCTCTCTTTCCCCCACACTACCCCTCTCTTTCCCTCCCTCCTTTCCCCTCTCTTCTCCCTCTATCCCCCTCTTTCCAACTCTCTTTCTCCCTCTTTCCCCTTCTCTTTCATCCTCTTTCTCCTTCTCTTTCTCCCTCTCATTCTCCCTCTCTTTCACCCTCTCTTTCTATTCCTAAAGACTATAAACTCTTAAGTAACTTTAATTTCAATTACCCATTTATAAAAATGAAAATAGTTGTGTTAAAATATACTTAATGAAGTGAATGAGTTCCATGAAGAAAATATCACAAATGATACATTATCATGTCATATCCTCCTTAGTATTAGTAAAAAGCAAACATTTTTAATGTGGAAACATTTCAACTTTAAGGGTCCCAGGATAAATGACAAAACATTCACAAGTAGAGAATGCCTTCATCGCTGGAAGTTAACAGTTTTGTGGAAATCATTTAGAAGTTAAGACTGAGTAACACAACAAATATCTCTAACACACACACACGCACACAACTGAGTGGGATGGCTCATACCTGTGGCTTGCATTCCTGAGATCGCTATCATCTTTCAAGTGTACTTTCAGCTGTGCAATGTTGGCAGTGCTGGGCAGATGGCGCAGATGATTGTCCATGGTAACTGCTGCTTTCAGTGCTAGGTGGCATTTGGCCGACCTTGTCCACTGTCAGGGATGGATGTTCAATGCGACACTGGAACCGTGGTGCGATGGCTGCTTGGCAGGGCCTGGCGCTGGGATGAAGAGATCTCAGCACTAGTTAGGGACATATGCGCATCTCTGTGGCCTGCCTAGCTGAGACCCTGTGTTGCACCTTCGGTTCCCTCATTTCATCCTTGCCTCCTTGGGGGTGGTAGCCACAGTAGATCTGTGTAGGTCGAAGTGAGCGAGGTGTCCCCTCTGTGTCTATACTCTTTACTTACACACGCACCCACCCCTCAACATACACCACCTGCTACACATATTCAACACATGCCACCCCCACACACACACACACTCTGCCACCTACATATACCACTCTGTGCACCTACCACCCCCACATGCCACCCCCACACATACCACCCCATGCACACATACCAATCCCATGCACTCACCACCCCCACACATACCAAGCTGCACACTAACCACCCCCACACATACCAGGCTGCACACTCACCACCCCTACACATGCCAACCCACACATTCAGCATCCCCACACATACCATCCCCACACATACCATGCCCACACACACCAACCCACGCACTCAACATCCCCCACACATACCATCCCCACACACCCAACATCCCCCACACACCCACCAACTCATGCACTGACCACCCCCACACATACCAAGCTACACACTCACTACCCCCACACATACCAGCCCGCGCACTGAGCATGTCCCACACATACCATCCCCACACACTCACCACCCCCACACATACCAACCTGCGCACTCAGCATGCCCCACACATACCATCCCCACACACACTGCCCCTGTGCACTCGCCATCCCCACACACACCATCCCTGTGCACTGGCCATCCCCACACACACCATCCCTGTGCACTGGCCATCCCCACACACACCACCCCTGTGCACTCGCCATCCCCACACACACCACCCCTATGCACTTGCCATCCCCACACACACTGCCCCTGTGCACTTGCCATCCCCACACACACCACCCCTGTGCACTTGCCATCCCCACACACACACCACCCCTGTGCACTTGCCATCCCCACACACACCGTCCCTGTGCACTCGCCATCCCCACACACACCATCCCTGCACTTTCCATCCCCACACACACCACCCCTGTGCACTCGCCATCCCCACACACACCACCCCTGTGCACTCGCCATCCCCACACACACCATCCCTGTGCGCTCACCACTCCCACACACACTGCTCCTGCACACACCACTCCCACACACATACCACTCCTGTGCACTTGCCACACCCACACACACCAGCCATACATACAAACCAGCCTCACACACATACATACCATCCCCCATGCCACTCCTGCATCCCAATGCCACTCCTGCACCCTATGCCTCCCCCACACCCTCAAACCCACCGCCAACCCCACAAACCCCCATCAAAGTCACTCCCTTGCACTCAATCCCCTAAACTCCCCAATTCCCCTCACCTCCATACTCCCTACCCCACATACACTGTCCAAAGATGCAACGCAAAGATTATCAATAAAATCCCCCATCCCATACCATCTTGTTTTGATTCTATAATGGTCCTATTGACTTTGATTAAAGTTACACGCTTATCTTAAATTTTCTGCGAACAGCTTGTGAAGTCCTCTTTATTATGAACTAATTGTGTAATTATTATTTTATTTATGCCAACAAACTTACTGTTAATACTAGATGCACTATTAACCGGGCTTGTGGGCCGTGGTCTATTGGGTTCCTTCTTCTTCCCAAACGTTTTGTCTGCGACTACGGCAGGAAACTTCGACCTCGCTGCCACTGAAGATGTCTGCCGTAGTCGCAGACGAAACGTTTGGGAAGAAGGAACCCAATAGACCACGGCCCACAAGCCCGGTTAATAGTGCATCTAGTATTGACACCGGCCGTGAAAACCTTAGAACTTTGATGAAACTTACTGTTGTTTTTAAACACACAAGCCGTGTGTGGGCACGTTGGCCGTGATAGCTTAGTGGTTAAAGCAGCCAGACAGTAACTGGTAGATCTGTGGTTCAAATCCCGGTCATGGCATTCAATTAAATCTTAAGTCCAAAAACAATGTTCCTGGGTTTATTGGCCGTGGTCCAGTCGATGCGTAAACACCTGACGTTTTGCCCGCCATTCCAACGAGCATCATCAGAGGAAGGTGACTTGTGAACCACTGGACCATGGCCAATAAACCAGGGAACATCATTTTATTGGATAAACACTGGCCTTGAATGCCTTAGCTCACATATTAAACGTTACATTGCATTTGTCATTGTGTCTATTTACAAATTTTTAACTTTTCTATTAACAGCACCTTTATTTTTTATAATTATCATCATTATACTATACTGGGAAGCAAGAAAGAAAATAGAATATATCCAAGTAACAGGGATTTAGACTACTGCGACGACGATTACTACTACCACCACCGCCACTGCCACCACCGCGACGACGACCACCACCACCACCGCGATGACGATCACGACGACTACCGCCACCAACACCACGACCACTATTCATTAATATCACTTTAATATTGTACTCGTCCATTATGTTTCCTTACTTCATTCTTTTTAGGCAAATTTATGTTTTAATGTTACTGCAGTTAATTGCAGTATTTTTGTAATGCTTTTCTTAGCATAATAGAAAAGATAGGTTTATCTCTGCCACCATAGGTAAATAAACAAACAATGAATCTTTACAAGAGGATATAGTATATTGGTAATCCATTTTGTTCATGTAAATATATATTGTGTCCTTGGTAATAAAAATATTTTTTAATCCTGTCAGTCCCTGTCATTTCAATTATCTTTGTACTTTCTGTGTCATTTACTTTTAATAAATAGAGGAAATTTTGTATTTTACCCAAAAATTTGATATCAATAGATCGTGTTTTGAGGAGGTCCACTTAATCCAAAGAGTGTATGCATCTGAACAGCAGAACTCCAAATTAAAAGGTCTAATAAATAACCCACTAGGTATTTAAGTTCAGTATATACCAGGGATACAACATGATTGTCAAGCAAATTCCCCCATATTCCTTTACTTGAAACACTTTTGTAATGTTTGATTTTCTCAAAAAGTCTAATGATTTTGACAAACTACCATATGTCTTAAGATATTGTGACAAATGGCTAATTTGATGAATCTTACTCCTGACACCATGTGACAAAATGACAAAATCAGTCCTTTAGAGCCCTTTTTCTCAGAATCTTCTGGCTAGTGCACTTTACTACTTTACTGGGTGGAGACCCTTTGGGTATACTACTATGGCAGGAATTGTACAAGGTGCGTGTGAGAAGTTCAATTAATGGTCTCAGGAAACATAGGAAACAAGAGTTACAAACAAAATACCTTTACTGCCCTTCAAAGTAATTGCCATTGGCTACAACACACTTCTGACATTGGTTGTAAAGCTGTTGGAAACTGTCAGCAAGTGCTTCTTGTGGAATCGCTCGAAGCACTGTGGTCACATCATCTTATTCTTGGATTTTGTCAACCGACTTTTTTTGGGAGGAGGGGAAGATGATGAACACCATGCCATTGACTGGCACTTAGTCTTCAGATCGTATTGGCAGCACCAACTCTCATCTCCTGTAATGATGGTTTCCAAAAATTGCGGATTCCGGTCAGACATGTTGATGAAATCTCCAGACGTTTCCATCCGAGTTTGCTTCTGCTCATCTGTCAGCATGTGTGGTACAAACCGGGCACAAATCTTCCACTTTCCCAAATGTTCGAACAATATGCTTCATTTTGTGCTTCATGTTGCAATGATACAAATTCTCACACTGACCCTGTTAGCTTCACTGCAGTGATTTGCATAATAGGAGGTGTTTGTTGACATGTCCCTCAATGTATATGAGCAGGTACCTTGTCCTCACCAGTGCAGTTTTTAATATAAGGGACCATTTACCAAACTTTTCAGATGCAGGTTGTATGTCAGAATGAATTAAGGAAAGGATTTATATCAGTATTTGATATGTCAAGTCGTTTCCACATAATATTGTGACTTTTGATGGGTTGAAAAGTAAAGAAGATGTAGTCGAGATAAAGAAACACTTTTATTTCCGTAAACAGTAACTTTACACTCGTTGCAACAGCAAGAAAGTCTTTACCGATTCACCAACAGCACGGCTCCGAATTCGTAACACAACAACTGTCCCTTCTCCGTCGGCACGACTCCTCAACGTTTCACATACGTCTGTTCTTTCCGTCGGCACGACTACTCAACGCTTCACATACGTCTGACTCTGTCTTCTGTCGCACTTTACTGCTATTTATATCTCCCAGGCACTATTCTGGAAAGTTCAGTTATTGCGGTGAAATACAAAGCAGAAGATTCTCGAAGTCTCTATCTTTTTCTCTCTTTCGGCAAGCGCCCCAACAATGCGGCCATTCTCTGTCTCTTTCCTTCGGCTCCTTTGCGGTAGTGCCGACAATAATGCGATGGGTGACACTGCTGTTGTCGGCAATTAGATGCGGCGGGCGCGGTGACACTACTCCCTCCTCAGAGTTGGTCGTCCCGACCAGCACTATCACTGCGGCATCTCCCTTGCGCCCCGGTGGACTAACCCATCGAACCTCTTCTCCAGGAGGCACGATCGTAGGTATCGCTGTTGGATAGTGTCCCTTGGTCCGAGTAGGACGATGTATGCCATCCTGCTTCGAAATTCTGCAACAGTACCGCCGGTCTTGACGGTCCCTCGTCCAGTTGCCCTTCTTCCTGGTGTGTTGACGGGCCATCCTGTGCACTTGGAAACGACTCACTGGGTACCATGTCCGCCGACCTCTCTGGCGCACCTTCGCAACCACCTTGCTTCCGATGGGTCCGGCAACAAACCCCGCCACATCCGCGCGAGTCGCGTCCACCGCTGCACTCGTGTTCACTCGTGCTCGGCACGGCCTCTCCTGTATCCTGCCGTCCACGATGATGTCCGCCATTCTTCCGTTCACGGCACTATGCGTAAGGTGATTGGATGGCTCCGACGGTCCCCCCATGTCACACGCCAAGTCGCTTCTCGCGTGTTGCTCGTTTGCTTGTGCGCTTCCCTGCTGATCGTCCTCCACGTCATATCCTGGTTGGTTACGTACCCGACACACTCCTCCAGGGGATCCTCGACGACGTCCCTGAACTGCCCCTTTGTCTTCCCCGAGACGTACACTTTCGTTATCTGAAACGGGCGCAACTGTCGCCTCGGCCACTAGGTGCTCCCTCCCCGGGTCCGCGCTATTCCGTCTGCCCCTGGCATCCAGTACTTTGACACTCTCGTCAACTCTTACCACCAGGGCGCCAAGACGTTCCCCGTCGTCCTCCACGACGTCCACATGCTGGCAGAGGTCTTCCACCTTTTCGCCGAGTTCTTCCACGTCTTCCGTCACGCCAATCAGTTCGCCGAGTTGTTCCACGTCTTCCGTCACGCCAATCAGTTCGCCGAGCTGTTCCACGTCTTCCCTCACATCATCTGAAACGGGCGCAACTGTCGCCTCGGCCACTAGGTGCTCCCTCCCCAGGTCCGCGCTATTCCGTCTGCCCCTGGCATCCAGTACGTTGACGCTCTCGTCAACTCTTACTACCAGGGCGCCAAGACGTTCCCCGTCGTCCTCCACGACGTCCACGTGCTGGCAGAGGTCTTCCACCTTTTCGCCGAGTTCTTCCACGTCTTCCGTCACGCCAATCAGTTCGCCGTCAATTTTCGCCGATAGCTCCGTCTTCATCTCTTTCAGCTCGGCAGCGAGGTTGTCGTTTGACGTTTCCATTTTGGCAAATAATTCTTTCATTGCCATCATCCTGGTTTCCGAATCTCCCTCCATCTTGGTTCTAACGTTGCAACTTCTAACGACGATGTAACGAAACTAGAAGCAATTCGACGGATCCCACTTCTGACACCAGTGTGACTTTTGATGGGTTGAAAAGTAAAGAAGAAGATGTAGTCGAGATAAAGAAACACTTTTATTTCCGTAAACAGTAACTTTGTACACTCGTTGCAACAGCAAGAAAGTCTTTACCGATTCACCAACAACACGGCTCCGAATTCATAACACAACAACTGTCCCTTCTCCGTCGGCACGACTCCTCAACGTTTCACATACGTCTGTTCTTTCCGTCGGCACGACTACTCAATGCTTCACATACGTCTGACTCTGTCTTCTGTCGCACTTTACTGCTATTTATATCTCCCAGGCACTATTCTGGAAAGTTCAGTTATTGCGGTGAAATACAGAGCAGAAGATTCTCGAAGTCTCTATCCTTTTCTCTCTTTCGGCAAGCGCCCCAACAATGCGGCCATTCTCTGTCTCTTTCCTTCAGCTCCTTTGCGGTAGTGCCGACAATAATGCGATGGGTGACACTGCTGTTGTCGGCAATTAGATGCGGCGGGCGCAGTGACAATATCTGTAAATCTTACATATGTACAGAGGTATTTTTTAGAGGTGGCGTGTGACGTAATGTTGCGCAGTAGTTCATGGTCTAGTCCACTTGTCTATTGCAAGATAAAAGGGGTGTCTGGTTAGTATCTCTTCGAGTTCTAACACACTAGCCAGCAGGCTGCTGGTGGAAACTTACCCCCACCATTGCTTTGCGTGATGTCACTCGCGCACATCCGACCAAGGTCACGCGCCACCTCTAAAAAATACCTCTGTAATGTAAATATCAAAGTTATATTTCTCAACTTATGTCCCGAGTCTACTCAAATCTTAGGAAATATGCCACAATCGATACATTGCAATCGATAACAATAGGTAATCCATAAACAGCAGTTGCTATGTTTGTGACTAAAAGGAAAAAACACACGATAGGGACAAATGGTATATGCATCGAGTAAGATGAATGCATATTTGTGCCTTTAAATATAAAGAGATATTATTGGCAATCCAACAGCATTGGATTGTATTGCCAAAGGACGTTTAAAAGAATACTGTGCGTAGATATTCATCACGTATGATAATATTGTGAATATTCCACAGTATTTATGAGAGAAGTGTGAATTTAACTTGCACAAAAATCACGAATGTCTTGGATAGAATAGAGTGAAGATAATTTGTTATGTTATTACAAGTTCATTGCAATAAATTTGAATTGGTGGAAAATTTAATATTTATTGGAAATATAATAATTATTGCCATCTGTTATCTGCTTGACCCATGAACGCCCTGAAGATAAGACTCATCGCTACAGCAACCATCATTTAAAGACTGCCACATTACTAACCTGTGAAGTCTCATCCCGAATTTAGTTTTCGATACTGTTAGGTCCCCTTGTAAGATGAAGTTGGTAGTCAACCACAGCTTTGTTAATTGCATTATAACAAGAAGGAAAATTTTCTGTTTCAGATGGATATTCTAATAAGTTTTTCAGGTTCTGGACTGTCTGTATAAATCCAATCCATGTTTTCATATCATGTATAGAAGTTCTCATAAGCTATGAGGGTTGAAGTTCTGTTGTTGGATGTAACAGTTAACAAAGCTTCAAATAGGGTTGTTTTAATGACACCAGTTATTAATCGTAGTGCTTGATTTTGGGTTTGCTCAAGGAATTTTCTGTTTGAAGATGAAGTTATAAGCACTTCACAATATTTTAATATGGGTTTAATGAACATGTTATGGGTTTTATTTAAATTTTTCTTAGAACAACCCCACTTTTTACCAGCAAGTCTTTTTAATATTTTAAACCTATAAGATGCTTTCTTACTAATGCTTTCAATATGCTTTCTCCAAGTTTGTTAAAATCTGCTGTATAATTTCTGAATTTTCCCACACCCATGTTTCACAAAGTAAGCACTTATTAGAATAACTGTAGGAACAAACAGCTGTACACAACTGAAGAATAGATGATTATTGACTTAGCACATGCTAACCACATATAAAACAGTTACCTCTTACTGCTCCATTCATTTACTGCACTGGTAATTCTCAGTTTTAGGTGCTTGAAACAATCAAATTCTTTGTTGATCTAATCACCATCTTGACAACCTAGTGACATTTACATGTATAGTATTGATGTGTTTTCAAAGACACACCAGTGCCTTTAGGAATAGGAATGGTTCCTCAGTGCTGAACATCAGGATGTACTGCAAACCTACCCTCTACCTTCTCCTGTGAATCTAACATTACTAATGGTGCTCAAGGTTGCAGTGGCGGCACATTATTTTTCAATATTTCTCGATAGTGAACAGCTAGAATGTCAGTGTGATGATCAAGCGGTGAAATGCTTAAGCTCCTAATTGTTTGTATATAATTTAAGGTGTGCCTATCATGCAATGGCAAATATTATGTAGTGAAATGTAGTATTAAAAGGCAGTGCCATGGCCGAGTGGTTAGACCGTTCGCTTATCACCAAGGCAGCCCGAGTTTGATCCCAGGGACCTGCATGTGGTATTTATGGTGAATGAAGCGACATCTGGATGGGTTTTTTCCAGGTTCTTCAGTTTCCCTGCCACTCATTCCACTAACTGCTCCATCATCTTTCCCTTCATCCATTTCGCTTGCATGCCATATCATACTCTTCCTCATTTTCATACTTGGTGCTGGACTGACCTCCTGCTTCCAAGTCTTCACTCTGGTCCATAGATTCTTCTGCTCCCTGACAGGCATCTGACTCCAGACACTGGCTTATATGAGGCCCTTAGAATAGCAAGGGCATATGCGCCAAAAGCTAGTTTTGAGAAAAATGTTATTAAAGTTTTACTATGCAGTACATATTAAAATCATGTGTAGAGAGATGAAAAATTGCTCAGATGTGACTCTAATGCATTAATACTGTTAATTAGGAATGTAAAATGTTATTTGGCAGATATTTAAGATTTCAGAAGGTTAATTTCATCAACAGTATAATTTAGATAACGTATGCTTTCATGCATGTTATAACCAAAACGTTTACGTCTAAAGTTAGCATTTTGCAAGCAATACTTTAACTAATATTGGTAAATATTTGTTCTAATGCTAACAAACAGTACTTCTAAAGTTAATATAAAGAAGTAAGTTAACAAAAAGTATGGTTAGATCACCGAAGATGTTTAACCGCAGTGCTGTGCCATGAGGAATCAGAGTATGTTAGTAATGTGAAATATCATCTGCCACTGCCTCTTCTTCTACCTCTGGTGCGTGCCTTTACTACATATTTGGTTTTTAAACTTACATGTTCTTCACATGTGTTTCTCTTCTTCTTAGCCATATGCATTTTCCGTTGGTTTTTCTGCATGCAGCATTTTCTGGGACGACATACTTGACGAATCTGTGTCACTCATAGTGCATAATAAAAGTAAATCACTACCCTAAATGCACTAAAGGCTTGTTCAATGGTATTGTTAGTAAACAACACAACTACTATCTTCCTTTCATAGAAGTTTGAAAACACTGTTGTTGTAATTAATTTAATTTAAAAGGTGAGTTAATAACACTGAACAACACTTACAACTGTTGTAAGTGTTGTTCAGTGTTATTAATTAACTCACCTTTTAAATTAAACACAACTACTCTTCAAGCATAATGCTAAACAGAAGTTAAACCGAGAGCTGCAAGCCACTAAACACAGGTTTCTTTAAAAGCAACAGACTGAACTGTTATTGTTGTAGTGTTTAACGCCCGCTTTTACTACTACGGCACCGCAGGCGGTGACACTGATGATACATGAAGATGGAGCCCCGGTGGAATGAAATGGCGGGGGAAACTGGAGCACCCGGAGAAAACCCGCCCTGACGCCGCTTCGTCCACCACGAATACCACATGCGGGTCCCTGGGATCGAACCCGGGCCGCCTAGGTGGTAGGCGAGCGTGCTAACCGCTCGGCCACGGCGCCGCCAACAGACTGAACTAAAGAAATACCCCGTACATCTAGGCAAAAACTATTTACAAAACCGCAAACATGTTTGAAAGGTTAAGGAATAACCATTTATGAGGGATAAAAGCCTGAAAATAAACAGTACCCTCTCTTAAGTGATGTATTGCTACATTCTCTTCAAGAGCAACTGTCACAGCGTGGCGGCCGGCAGGTTGGCTTGCGCCTTTGCTATTCTCGAGATCCAACTGAAGCGCGTTAGGTCTAACACAATGCTGTATTCAAATGGAGAATTCGTTCATATCCAGGGCGTATCAACCATTCACACTTAACAGGTATTAAAGAGTAGGCTTCATACTATATGTTGCAAGAAAAATAAAAAATTTACATTTTGGCGCATACGCCCTTGCTATTCTAAGCACCTCATATTTCCTAGTGGGTGTAAGTCCTCCCTATGGGGAGGGTAATCAGATAAAGAAGAAGAAATATTGTATTGAAGATGACTTCAAAATGAAAGGGTATAAAGTCAGCTCTTGAACCTCAGACAATATGAGGGGGGACCCAAAAGTAACTGGAACCGAATTGTTGCACATGCATACTTTGTTGTTACGAGTTCTGGTGCTAGATGGTGTTAGTTCGGGCTCTCTCACATCCATTAGTAAGCTGGCGTTAATCTAAGTTAAGTGGTTTGTTTATGGTGCTTTGTTGTTCGCGTTCCTGTTTGAAACCTTTGGCGAATGATGAGATGGCCAGCCACAAGGAACAAAGTCTGTGTGAAATTTGATCTATTAGAAAAAACTTCAACACTCATCCCTAGTCTCAATTCTTTTAAGAAAGTTTGGATTGTTCTGCACTTCGCTCTTTAAGTTGTGGCAAACATTCACATGGTTTTCTCTTTGGTCATCTGTGAGCAAGTGAGGAACAAATTTTGCAGACATCCGTCTCGTGTACAAATCTTCAGTTAAAATTTGCTGGACTGTACTCCATGACACGCTCGTTTCCTCAGAACTTGGTCAAAGACCTTTTGACGATCATCAATTGTATGTTTGATTTTCACAATGTTTTCATAATTTCTTCCTGTCAAAGGACACCCTGAGTGTTGCATGTTTTTGGTTGACATCATTATTATTAAAGGCTTGCTGAAGCATCTCAATGATCTTGGCTGCAGTTTCTCCTAACAGAAAACATTTCACACAGACTCTTTGTTCCTTGTGATTGGCCATCTCATTAATTGTCAAAGGTTTCAAACAGGAATGCAAACAACAAAGCACCACAAACAAACCACTTCACTCAGACCAATGCCAACTTACTAAAGGATGCGGGAAACCCCAAACTAACATACCTAGAAGCACAATTCGTAACTACAAAGTATGCATGCGCAACAGTAAGGTTCCGATTATTTTTGGGTCCCCCCTCGTACATACCTTAAGACCTCAATTTTTACTTTCTCTACTGGTAAGTAGGGGAAGTATTGTATTCCACCCAAAAATTTGATGTCGAGATTTCACTGGAAATTATGTTTTGAGACCCCCTGAATAAAAAAAAAGGCATTTTTAGAATAAGGTCTGTGTGTGTCTGTGGACAGCATAACTCAAAAAACAAAAGTCCATTAAAAACCAAAGTTGGTATTTAAGTTTAATGTCTTTCAAGGATGCGACACAAAGATTTTGAAGAAAATAGCCCCACCCCAAACTACCCTTTACATGGAACATTTTTCGAAAATTATCACATTCTTGAAAATGGCTCTAACGATTTTGATTAAAATGTCATATGTTTGAGATATTTTTATGACAGATGAAATGTATGTCTTGAATTTTCTGGCTATAGCCCCTGTAGTCGTATTTACTCTGGATGACTTTTGCATAACTGGTGAACCATTAGAGATAGACCAAATCATACTGTACAAAAAATGTAGATCTTGCTAAAATACACAATTTATGTTCAAATAAATTTTCTTGTAAGGTGAACCATTTCAGAGATATTCCTTGTTATGTGTATGAGTTTCAGAAAATTTAAAACTTTCATAATATGGATCATCGTTCATTTTTTTATGTTAAGTGTGCAAAGACAGCAGAATCTCAAAGCTTTAAAACATTTTACTATCGCACAAGGCTTACTGTATTCTAACATTCCCCTTGCACCTACAAGGAAATAAGCAATAAGATAATTTGTACAAATGTTTATCTTAACACGAAGAAGATACAGTAATAAGAGTTTGTAGGAATGGTTAGTACAAGAACAGAGAAAATCATGTGAGTGCAACACATCAGATTTTTTGTTAATATACAACATATCACTTAACTTCAGAAAGCTTATCTTGGAAACTAGATAACGGAATTTAAAACTTAGAACATGTATGCTTTTTTGACTATAATTAGATTTTCTTGCTGACTGGCAATATGGATATGCCGTTTCCCATTGTTCTGGGATGGTATTAACTACTACACTTTAAATTCTAGTAACTAATAAAGGCAAATTTGTAGTTGAAATATTTTTGTTAAATGAGAATACAGTAATTAATTTCACTATATGTACAGTCATGGAAAAAATGATTGAGTGTACTTGGAGAGCAGAATATTTTAAGTTCCACGTAGTTGGGCATTGCAGTTTACAGTCAATATTCCAAACTGCAGCTGAGATGATGTATAGCCTCTGATCCATATGTCATCGTCTATTGGACATATGGATCAGAGACTATAAATAACTCAGCTCATGTTGGAATATTGACTTGTGTAAACTGTGCTGCCACAAGATGTGGGACTTAAAAACATTCTGCTCTCCTAACGTACTCAATTTTTTCCATGGCATGTACATTAAGATGCTTTTAGATAGCAATAAAAAACAATCCTGTGCATTCATTTAGTTAATAAAATTGATTTCCTTTGTATTGTATTTCAGTGAAGGAAAAGACTGCAAACTGAAATCTTCTGATGTGGATGAGGAGGGCGTAAAGGACGATGGTCAACGCAACAGACAGAATCGTTACAGACCAGGTCACCTACAAAGTTCCAAGTCAGAGAATGATGGCTATGTGCCTTACACTGAGACACAAGCTTCTCCACAGCGTTCTCGCACATTTCGTAGAAATCGTTGCAAATCATCAGGAGACACTTTAGAAGAAGCTGCAGCTGAGGTTAAGGAAGTATGTATATTAAGGTTATCATTTCTTGCATATTATGACAATTTAGAAATTGCTTTAGTTTTATATTTTTACTTCCTCTACTACTTACATACCTTAAATAAGCAGATTAAGTATTGTATTTCAGCCAAAAATTTTATATGAAGATTTCACTGGAAATGTGAAAAGGGCTATTTGTGTGTCCATGTGTCTTGTGAACAGTATAACTCAAAAACTAAAAGTAGAGTAAATACAAAAATTGATATCCAAGTTCCTCTTCCAAGGATGCAATACAAAGATTTTCAAGAAAATTAACCTATCCCAAACTACTGTTTACATGGCAAAATTTTTGTTCTTTTCTGATTTTTACTATAATGGCTCTTAACAATGTTGATGAAAATATATGTACAATAAATTTATATACTGAATTTTCTGGGAGTAGCCTGTGAATGAAGTCTGTTTCATCCTGAATGACTTTTATATAATTAGTAAGCCTTAAGAGACAAACAAAATCTTACTGCACAGAAAATGTTGCTGGCTAATGCTGGATTTCTGACAATGAAACCATTAGTCCTCTTGCTCTCCAGTATTTTTCACTCAATGATGCCACTTGATAGCTGAACAGCATTCAAGATAATCTTGTTCCATTGCCTCTTGAAGATCACATAAGAAGCGATGGTGAAAAATAAATCCCAGTCCTATGGAGATGCTTTGCTAGACAATCATGACCTATGAATATTCTAGATTGCAACTGCTCTTCGGTATCCAGGGATGTTTGAAGTTGTGATAGATTCCCATCTTTTATGTTTTGAAATGTTAGAGTGATATTGTATAACCATTACTTGGAATTGTGAGTTTATAATTCTTTTTGTGTGGAATGATAGTTGTATAAGTCTTTTGTATGCTACTGAATTCCTTTTTGGCTAGATAATCAGTGTTGTCATTGCCGGGCAGTCCATAATGTGCTAGTACTCGCTGAAAAACTTTTTTTCTTTAATTTAGCAGGCTTAACGTCCTAGCTGTCGACAGGGCCTTAAACCCCACTCACTCACTCACTCACTCACACACTCACTCACTCACTCACTCACTCACTCACTCACTCCTTCACTCCTTTACTAACTCACTCTTTAATTTGATGAGATGAAACAGACTTGCCCAAAACTCAAGAATTCGTCAATTTTTTGGTGTTAAAGTGGATGTTATAGTTAAAATAGCTGCTCTTCAGCCAGTAAGTCATTGCATTCTGGAATTGTTATTCTGCACGGAAAATGTAGATCTTGTTAAAGCACGTAATTTATGCCAAATTTTGTTTTGGTGTCAACAATTTCCGAGATTTTTTTGTTATTGGTATGAATTTTCAAATACTTACAACCTTCTCAACTGGGAAGCCACCATTTTTTTGTCTCATGATCATGCAAAGAGCATGGAATTTCAAAGCCACTTCTGCTTTTTATAAATCTGATTTGATTTAATGTTGTTAGCTAATGCTGGATTTCTGACAACAAAGTCATTAATCCTCCAGCTCTCCAATATTTTTCACTGATGGATGGGGTCCTAGAAGTGACCAAGGATATTTGAAGGTGGTCTTGGGCCATTTCCTCTTGCAGATCACATAGAGGACAGAATGGTGAAGAATATATCCCTGAACACGTTATGTACAGCACGTTTACTACAAAACTTTGCCAGGAAGTGCACAGTCTGTATCCTGACATGTACTGCATGACTGGTTGGCAATCTGCTGGACACATATACAACTGGCTGGGAGATGCATGGCCCATCTCCCGGACACGTAATACACAACTGGCTTTGTCACCTGGCCCGTTTCCCAGACACGTACTCCACGACTGGCTGACAGTCACATAGCCCATCTCTCAGACACGTACTGCACAACTGGCTGACAGTCACATAGCCCATCTCTCAGACACATACTGCATAATTGGCTGACACTCACATAGCCCATCTCTCAGACACATACTGCATAACTGGCTGACACTCACATAGCCCATCTCTCAGACACATACTACACAACTGGCTGACAGTCACATAGCCCATCTCTCAGACACATACTGCACAACTGGCTGACAGTCACATGGCCGATCTCTCAGACACATACTGCACAACTGGCTGAAAGTCACATAGCCCATCTCTCAGACACATACTGCACAACTGGCTGACAGTCACATAGCCCATCTCTCAGACACATACTGCACAACTGGCTGACAGTCACATAGCTCATCTCTCAGACACATACTGCACAACTGGCTGACAGTCACATAGCCCATCTCTCACACACATACTGCACAACTGGCTGACAGTCACATAGCCCATCTCTCAGACACATACTGCATGACTGGCTGGTAGTCACATAGCTCATCTCTCAGACACATACTGCACAACTGGCTGACAGTCACATAGCTCATCTCTCAGACACATACTGCACAACTGGCTGGTAGTCACATAGCCCATCTCTCAGACACATACTGCACAACTGGCTGGTAGTCACATATCCCATCTCTCAGACACATACTGCATGACTGGCTGACAGTCACATAGCCCATCTCTCAGACACATACTGCACAACTGGCTGGTAGTCACATAGCTCATCTCTCAGACACATACTGCACAACTGGCTGACAGTCACATAGCTCATCTCTCAGACACATACTGCACAACTGGCTGGTAGTCACATAGCCCATCTCTCAGACACATACTGCCCAACTGGCTGGTAGTCACATATCCCATCTCTCAGACACATACTGAACAACTGGCTGGTAGTCACATAGCCCATCTCTCAGACACGTACTGCACAACTGGCTGGTAGTCACATAGCCCATCTCTCAGACACATACTGCACAACTGGCTGGTAGTCACATAGCTCATCTCTCAGACACATACTGCACAACTGGCTGGTAGTCACATATCCCATCTCTCAGACACATACTGCACAACTGGCTGGTAGTCACATAGCCCATCTCTCAGACACATACTGCACAACTGGCTGGTAGTCACATAGCCCATCTCTCAGACACATACTGCACAACTGGCTGGTAGTCACATATCCCATCTCTCAGACACATACTGCACAACTGGCTGGTAGTCACATAGCCCATCTCTCAGACACATACTGCACAACTGGCTGACAGTCACATAGCCCATCTCTCAGACACATACTGCACAACTGGCTGGTAGTCACATAGCCCATCTCTCAGACACATACTGCACAACTGGCTGGTAGTCACATATCCCATCTCTCAGACACATACTGCACAACTGGCTGACAGTCACATAGCCCATCTCTCAGACACATACTGCACAACTGGCTGGCACTCACATAGCCCATCTCTCAGACACGTACTGCACAACTGGCTGGTAGTCACATAGCCCATCTCTCAGACACATACTGCACAACTGGCTGACAGTCACATAGCCCATCTCTCAGACACATACTGCACAACTGGCTGGTAGTCACATAGCCCATCTCTCAGACACGTACTGCACAACTGGCTGACAGTAACATAGCCCATCTCCCGGACACATACTGCATGACTGGCTGGTAGTCACATAGCCCATCTCTCAGACACATACTGCACAACTGGCTGACAGTCACATAGCCCACCTCTCAGACACATACTCCACAACTGGCTGACAGTCACATATCCCATCTCTCAGACACATACTGCACAACTGGCTGGTAGTCACATAGCCCATCTCTCAGACACATACTGCACAACTGGCTGACAGTAACATAGCCCATCTCCCGGACACATACTGCATGACTGGCTGGTAGTCACATAGCCCATCTCTCAGACACGTACTGCACAACTGGCTGACAGTAACATAGCCCATCTCCCGGACACATACTGCATGACTGGCTGGTAGTCACATAGCCCATCTCTCAGACACATACTGCACAACTGGCTGGTAGTCACATAGCCCATCTCTCAGAAACGTACTGCACAACTGGCTCACAGTAACATAGCCCATCTCCCGGACACATACTGCACAACTGGCTGACAGTAACATAGCCCATCTCTCAGACACGTACTGCACAACTGGCTGACAGTAACATAGCCCATCTCCCAGACACATACTGCATGACTAGCTCACAGTCACATAGCTTATCTCTCAGACACATACTGCACAACTGGCTGGTAGTCACATAGTCCATCTCTCAGACACATACTGCAATACTGGCTGGTAGTCACATAGTCCATCTCTCAGACACATACTGCACAACTGGCTGACAGTCACATAGTCCATCTCTCAGACACATACTGCACGACTGGCTGACAGTCACATAGCCCATCTCTCAGACACATACTGCACAACTGGCTGACAGTCACATAGCCCATCTCTCAGACACATACTGCACGACTGGCTGACAGTCACATAGCCCATCTCTCAGACACATACTGCACAACTGGCTGGTAGTCACATAGTCCATCTCTCAGACACATACTGCACAACTGGCTGGTAGTCACATAGTCCATCTCTCAGACACATACTGCACAACTGGCTGACAGTCACATAGCCCATCTCTCAGACACATACTGCACAACTGGCTGACAGTCACATAGCCCATCTCTCAGACACATACTGCACAACTGGCTGGTAGTCACATAGCCCATCTCTCAGACACATACTGCACAACTGGCTGACAGTCACATAGCCCATCTCTCAGACACATACTGCACAACTGGCTGACACTCACATAGCCCATCTCTCAGACACATACTGCACAACTGGCTGGTAGTCACATAGCCCATCTCTCAGACACGTACTGCACAACTGGCTGGTAGTCACATAGCCCATCTCTCAGACACATACTGCACAACTGGCTGGTAGTCACATAGCCCATCTCCCAGACACATACTGCACAACTGGCTGGTAGTCACATAGCCCATCTCTCAGACACGTACTGCACAACTGGCTGGTAGTCACATAGCCCATCTCTCAGACACATACTGCACAACTGGCTGACAGTCACATAGCCCATCTCTCAGACACATACTGCACAACTGGCTGACACTCACATAGCCCATCTCTCAGACACATACTGCACAACTGGCTGGTAGTCACATAGCCCATCTCTCAGACACATACTGCACAACTGGCTGACAGTCACATAGCCCATCTCTCAGACACATACTGCACAACTGGCTGGTAGTCACATAGCCCATCTCTCAGACACATACTGCACAACTGGCTGACAGTCACATAGCCCATCTCTCAGACACATACTGCACAACTGGCTGACAGTCACATAGCCCATCTCTCAGACACATACTGCACAACTGGCTGACAGTCACATAGCCCATCTCTCAGACACATACTGCACAACTGGCTGACAGTCACATAGCCCATTTCTCAGACACATACTGCACAACTGGCTGACAGTCACATAGCCCATCTCTCAGACACATACTGCACGACTGGCTGACAGTCACATAGCCCATCTCTCAGACACATACTGCACAACTGGTTGACAGTCACATAGCCCACCTCTCAGACACATACTGCACGACTGGCTGACAGTCACATAGCCCATCTCTCAGACACATACTGCACAACTGGCTGACAGTCACATAGCCCACCTCTCAGACACATACTGCACAACTGGCTGACAGTCACATAGCCCATCTCTCAGACACATACTGCACGACTGGCTGACAGTCACATAGCCCATCTCTCAGACACATACTGCACGACTGGCTGACAGTCACATAGCCCATCTCTCAGACACATACTGCACGACTGGCTGACAGTCACATAGCCCATCTCTCAGACACATACTGCACAACTGGCTGACAGTCACATAGCCCACCTCTCAGACACATACTGCACAACTGGCTGACAGTCACATAGCCCATCTCTCAGACACATACTGCACAACTGGCTGGTAGTCACATAGCTCATCTCTCAGACACATACTGCACAACTGGCTGGTAGTCACATAGCCCATCTCTCAGACACATACTGCACAACTGGCTGACAGTCACATAGCCCATCTCTCAGACACATACTCCACAACTGGCTGACATTCACATAGCCCATCTCTCAGACACATACTGCACAACTGGCTGACAGTCACATAGCCCATCTCTCAGACACATACTGCACAACTGGCTGACATTCACATAGCCCATCTCTCAGACACATACTGCAGGACTGGCTGGTAGTCACATAGCCCATCTCTCAGACACATACTGCACAACTGGCTGACAGTCACATAGCCCATCTCTCAGACACATACTGCACAACTGGCTGACATTCACATAGCCCATCTCTCAGACACATACTGCACAACTGGCTGACAGTCACATAGCCCATCTCTCAGACACATACTGCACAACTGGCTGGTAGTCACATAGCCCATCTCTCAGACACGTACTGCACAACTGGCTGGTAGTCACATAGCCCATCTCTCAGACACATACTGCACGACTGGCTGACAGTCACATAGCCCATCTCTCAGACACGTACTGCACAACTGGCTTGTAGTCACATAGCCCATCTCTCAGACACATACTGCACAACTGGCTGACAGTCACATAGCCCATCTCTCAGACACATACTGCACAACTGGCTGAGTCACATAGCCCATCTCTCAGACACATACTGCACAACTGGCTGACAGTCACATAGCCGATCTCTCAGACACATACTGCACAACTGGCTGACAGTCACATAGCCGATCTCTCAGACACATACTGCACAACTGGCTGACAGTCACATAGCCCATCTCTCAGACACGTACTGCACAACTGGCTGGTAGTCACATAGCCCATCTCTCAGACACATACTGCACGACTGGCTGACAGTCACATAGCCCATCTCTCAGACACGTACTGCACAACTGGCTGGTAGTCACATAGCCCATCTCTCAGACACATACTGCACAACTGGCTGACAGTCACATAGCCCATCTCTCAGACACATACTGCACAACTGGCTGACACTCACATAGCCCATCTCTCAGACACGTACTGCACAACTGGCTGACAGTCACATAGCTCATCTCTCAGACACATACTGCACAACTGGCTGACACTCACATAGCCCATTTCTCAGACACGTACTGCACAACTGGCTGACAGTCACATAGCCCATCTCTCAGACACATACTGCACAACTGGCTGACAGTCACATAGCTCATCTCTCAGACACATACTGCACAACTGGCTGACAGTCACATAGCCCATCTCTCAGACACGTACTGCACAACTGGCTGAAAGTCACATAGCCCATCTCTCAGACACATACTGCACAACTGGCTGACAGTCACATAGCCCATCTCTCAGACACATACTGCACAACTGGCTGGTAGTCACATAGCCCATCTCTCAGACACATACTGCACAACTGGCTGACAGTCACATAGCCCATCTCTCAGACACATACTGCACAACTGGCTGACACTCACATAGCCCATCTCTCAGACACATACTGCACAACTGGCTGGTAGTCACATAGCCCATCTCTCAGACACGTACTGCACAACTGGCTGGTAGTCACATAGCCCATCTCTCAGACACATACTGCACAACTGGCTGGTAGTCACATAGCCCATCTCCCAGACACATACTGCACAACTGGCTGGTAGTCACATAGCCCATCTCTCAGACACGTACTGCACAACTGGCTGGTAGTCACATAGCCCATCTCTCAGACACATACTGCACAACTGGCTGACAGTCACATAGCCCATCTCTCAGACACATACTGCACAACTGGCTGACACTCACATAGCCCATCTCTCAGACACATACTGCACAACTGGCTGGTAGTCACATAGCCCATCTCTCAGACACATACTGCACAACTGGCTGACAGTCACATAGCCCATCTCTCAGACACATACTGCACAACTGGCTGGTAGTCACATAGCCCATCTCTCAGAGACATACTGCACAACTGGCTGACAGTCACATAGCCCATCTCTCAGACACATACTGCACAACTAGCTGACAGTCACATAGCCCATCTCTCAGACACATACTGCACAACTGGCTGACAGTCACATAGCCCATCTCTCAGACACATACTGTACAACTGGCTGACAGTCACATAGCCCATCTCTCAGACACATACTGCACAACTGGCTGGTAGTCACATAGCCCATCTCTCAGACACATACTGCACAACTGGCTGACAGTCACATAGTCCATCTCTCAGACACATACTGCACGACTGGCTGACAGTCACATAGTCCATCTCTCAGACACATACTGCACAACTGGCTGACAGTCACATAGCCCATCTCTCAGACACATACTGCACAACTGGCTGGTAGTCACATAGCCCATCTCTCAGACACATACTGCACAACTGGCTGACAGTCACATAGCCCATCTCCCAGACACATACTGCACAACTGGCTGACAGTCACATAGCCCATCTCTCAGACACATACTGCACAACTGGCTGACAGTCACATAACCCATCTCTCAGACACATACTGCACAACTGGCTGACAGTCACATAGCTCATCTCTCAGACACATACTGCACAACTGGCTGACAGTCACATAGCCCATCTCTCAGACACATACTGCACAACTGGCTGACAGTCACATAGCCCATCTCTCAGACACATACTGCACGACTGGCTGACAGTCACATAGCCCATCTCTCAGACACATACTGCACAACTGGTTGACAGTCACATAGCCCACCTCTCAGACACATACTGCACGACTGGCTGACAGTCACATAGCCCATCTCTCAGACACATACTACACAACTGGCTGACAGTCACATAGCCCACCTCTCAGACACATACTGCACAACTGGCTGACAGTCACATAGCCCATCTCTCAGACACATACTGCACGACTGGCTGACAGTCACATAGCCCATCTCTCAGACACATACTGCACGACTGGCTGACAGTCACATAGCCCATCTCTCAGACACATACTGCACGACTGGCTGACAGTCACATAGCCCATCTCTCAGACACATACTGCACAACTGGCTGACAGTCACATAGCCCACCTCTCAGACACATACTGCACAACTGGCTGACAGTCACATAGCCCATCTCTCAGACACATACTGCACAACTGGCTGGTAGTCACATAGCTCATCTCTCAGACACATACTGCACAACTGGCTGGTAGTCACATAGCCCATCTCTCAGACACATACTGCACAACTGGCTGACAGTCAGATAGCCCATCTCTCAGACACATACTCCACAACTGGCTGACATTCACATAGCCCATCTCTCAGACACATACTGCACAACTGGCTGACAGTCACATAGCCCATCTCTCAGACACATACTGCACAACTGGCTGACATTCACATAGCCCATCTCTCAGACACATACTGCACAACTGGCTGACATTCACATAGCCCATCTCTCAGACACATACTGCAGGACTGGCTGGTAGTCACATAGCCCATCTCTCAGACACATACTGCACAACTGGCTGAAAGTCACATAGCCCATCTCTCAGACACATACTGCACAACTGGCTGACATTCACATAGCCCATCTCTCAGACACATACTGCACAACTGGCTGACATTCACATAGCCCATCTCTCAGACACATACTGCACAACTGGCTGACAGTCACATAGCCCATCTCTCAGACACATACTGCACAACTGGCTGGTAGTCACATAGCCCATCTCTCAGACACGTACTGCACAACTGGCTGGTAGTCACATAGCCCATCTCTCAGACACGTACTGCACAACTGGCTGGTAGTCACATAGCCCATCTCTCAGACACGTACTGCACAACTGGCTGGTAGTCACATAGCCCATCTCTCAGACACATACTGCACAACTGGCTCACCGCCTGTGGTGCCGTAGTAGTAAAAGCGGGCGTTAAACACTACTACAACTACAACAACACAACTGGCTGACAGTCACATAGCCCATCTCTCAGACACATACTGCACAACTGGCTGAGTCACATAGCCCATCTCTCAGACACATACTGCACAACTGGCTGACAGTCACATAGCCGATCTCTCAGACACATACTGCACAACTGGCTGACAGTCACATAGCCGATCTCTGAGACACATACTGCACAACTGGCTGACAGTCACATAGCCCATCTCTCAGACACGTACTGCACAACTGGCTGGTAGTCACATAGCCCATCTCTCAGACACATACTGCACGACTGGCTGACAGTCACATAGCCCATCTCTCAGACACGTACTGCACAACTGGCTGGTAGTCACATAGCCCATCTCTCAGACACATACTGCACAACTGGCTGACAGTCACATAGCCCATCTCTCAGACACATACTGCACAACTGGCTGACAGTCACATAGCCCATCTCTCAGACACATACTGCACAACTGGCTGACAGTCACATAGCCGATCTCTCAGACACATACTGCACAACTGGCTGACAGTCAGATAGCCGATCTCTCAGACACATACTGCACAACTGGCTGACAGTCACATAGCCCATCTCTCAGACACATACTGCACAACTGGCTGGTAGTGACATAGCCCATCTCTCAGACACATACTGCACAACTGGCTGACAGTCACATAGCCCATCTCTCAGACACATACTGCATGACTGGCTGGTAGTGACATAGCCCATCTCTCAGACACATACTGCACAACTGGCTGGTAGTCACATAGCCCATCTCTCAGACACATACTGCACAACTGGCTGGTAGTGACATAGCCCATCTCTCAGACACATACTGCACAACTGGCTGACAGTCACATAGCCCATCTCTCAGACACATACTGCACAACTGGCTGGTAGTCACATAGCCCATCTCTCAGACACATACTGCACAACTGGCTGACAGTCACATAGCCCATCTCTCAGACACATACTGCACAACTGGCTGACAGTCACATAGCCGATCTCTCAGACACATACTGCACAACTGGCTGACAGTCACATAGCCCATCTCTCAGACACATACTGCACTACTGGCTGGTAGTGACATAGGCCATCTCTCAGACACATACTGCACAACTGGCTGACAGTCACATAGCCCATCTCTCAGACACATACTGCATGACTGGCTGGTAGTGACATAGCCCATCTCTCAGACACATACTGCACAACTGGCTGGTAGTCACATAGCCCATCTCTCAGACACATACTGCACAACTGGCTGGTAGTGACATAGCCCATCTCTCAGACACATACTGCACAACTGGCTGACAGTCACATAGCCCATCTCTCAGACACGTACTGCACAACTGGCTGACAGTCACATAGCCCATCTCTCAGACACATACTGCACAACTGGCTGACAGTCACATAGCCCATCTCTCAGACACATACTGCACAACTGGCTGACAGTCACATAGCCCATCTCTCAGACACATACTGCACAACTGGCTGGTAGTGACATAGCCCATCTCTCAGACACATACTGCACAACTGGCTGACAGTCACATAGCCCATCTCTCAGACACGTACTGCACAACTGGCTGACAGTCACATAGCCCATCTCTCAGACACATACTGCATAACTGGCTGACACTCACATAGCGCATCTCTCAGACACATACTGCACAACTGGCTGACAGTCACATAGCCCATCTCTCAGACACATACTGCACAACTGGCTGACAGTCACATAGCTCATCTCTCAGACACATACTGCACAACTGGCTGGTAGTCACATAGCCCATCTCTCAGACACATACTGCACAACTGGCTGGTAGTCACATAGCCCATCTCTCAGACACATACTGCACAACTGGCTGACAGTCACATAGCCCATCTCTCAGACACATACTGCACAACTGGCTGACAGTCACATAGCCCATCTCTCAGACACATACTGCACGACTGGCTGGTAGTCACATAGCCCATCTCTCAGAGACATACTGCACAACTGGCTGGCAGGTGCATGAACTGCCTCCCAGTCACACATACATGCACCTCAAATCAAATCTCAAATCGATTAACAATTACGAGAATAAACACAAAATATACCTTATCATGGCAGATGTTGTGAACACTGTCCATCTGAAACAATACATCTATGGTATCTTCTAAGGAAATTTTCATTCACCACATTAGTTCAGCTTTCATTATAATGTTAATTTCTGTCGTGATATTTTGTTTTAATTTTGTCTAATATCTGTTCCATAAGCATACACCAGTTTACTTCTTATTTTCTATGAAAAATTTAGGCTGTCTGGCTGAATTTATTTACAAGGAAACAAACGGTCTCTTCGTGGAGCACGCATGTCAGGTATTTAGTTTCAAATTGTCTTACAACTTCCCTAAGGTTCTAACTTCCCTACCTTCTCTGTTAGGTAGGTGTTAAGTGCTGTTCTAGTCCAATTCACACGGGGATAACATTGGGAGTGTGTAGAAGTGTTTAGTTTTGCTTGAAGTGTTTTCAAAATGAGTTAATTGCAGTATACAGTACAACAAAGAATGTTTATGTACGATACGCATGTGCTTGCATCATCTTGTTCGGAAGCTGTAAGGCAATTTGCAACTAAATTTTCTGGAGTGCGTGTTCCGAGTAGAGACACTATCCATTTGCTTGTAAATAAATTCAGCAAGACAGTATCAATTCATGGTAGGAAAAGAAAGGTAAAGTGACGTGTGCTTACAGAACAGAAGTTACACAAAATTGGAGAAAGGTTAGAATGATCATCTCAAAAATGTTTTAGGACCTTGCACAAGACAAAATTAAAACAAAATATCAGGAGAGAAATTAACATTATAATTGAAGCTAAACTATTATGGTGAATGAAAATTTTCTTAGAAGATGCTATAGATGTATTGTTGCAGATGGACAGTATTTCCAACATCTGCTGTGATAAGGTATGTTTTGTTTATTCTCGTAATTGTTAATGAATTTGAGATTTGATTTGAGGTGCATGCATGTGTGTCCAGGAGATGGGCTGGGCATCTGGTGGCCAAGTTTTGTAGTACTGTACTATATCCTTATACCTACAATGAATGCAAAGCTTACCTTGATTAACAAGAAGAAACAGGAGAATCACCTTTCATTAAAATAGTTTGTGAACAGTGAGTAGAGAAAGTTAATGTGTCCACTTTGAGACTAGCAGATTCACCGAAAGAAGTAGGGATCAGAGTAAACAAAGGGCTGCACAATAGATCAAGCCTGGTACGAGGGTGATTCAAATATAAACGGTAATTTTGTTAAAAATATTTATTGATTAAATATATACACAAGTGACTACATCAACATTTCTCTATATAGCTTCCTTCACACTGTACACATTTGTTTGTGTGAGACCACCCGCATTCCATTGTACAAGTCTGATGTTAGATCTTCTATTAATATAATGTTTTGGTTCTCGAGAAGTAGTCCCCGCCCGGAGATCCGAATGGGGGACTATTTTAACTCTGGAACATTTTACCCCTCGAGACATATACCATAAATATTGAAGAGACTTAGCAGTAAATGTAACCGCTTTTTAGAGAGCCCATATTTTTATGTTTTGGCGGTTACATCGCTCTCTCACAACCCCCAGAATGTCTGGAGGACCACATATGTCATTGGTTTATGGGTCTCACCGATCTGACCGGGAGAATTGTCAAAATAAATTCACCGACCATATCCTCACTAAAAAAACAAATTAATACTGCTAAAAAGAATCACTTTAATAATTTCTTAGAAAAATGGATTATAGGACAGATGATAACAAAGCCCATAAGTTCATAAAAAATGTCAAGGACAGGAAAGAAAACAACAGTACACCTATCATACACAACAATAAAATATTAGTAAATGATGCAGTCATAGCCGAAACATTCAATAAATATTATGCTAATTCACATAAAGTAACAAGAAATAATAAAAAGGAATGTAAAGAATTTAAGAAAGACTTGAAACACGAAAGAGAATATGATTCTAACACTCAGTGCAATATCTTTTTTCAAAATGTTAATATGCAAGAACTGAACATTGCAATAAATAATCTGAAAAACAAAAAGTCTCCTGGACCAGATCACATACATCCAGAGTTCATAAAAAAACCTTGGAAAAATAGCAAAACAACAACTACTGAAACTCTACAATCTATCCTGGAAAACCACTGTACCTGCTGAATGGCGAAAAGCAATAATTGTCCCACTCTTGAAGAAAGACAAAACAGCATCAGAAATAAAAAATTATAGACCAATAGGTCTTACTAGCATAATAGCAAAAGTGATGGAAAGTGGTGTCAAACCGGTTAAATTGGTTTCTAGAATCACAAAATTTAATATCCCAATGTCAAGCTGGATTCAGAGAGTTCCACTCTACAAATGAACAAGTCTTACTTCTCAGTCAATAAATCAAAGACTCCTTCAATAGAGAAGAAGATAATTTGTCAGTTTTTATTGATTTCCAAAGTGCATATGATTCTATATGCAGGACAAAACTACTGAAGAAAGTAAAAAAAATAGGGATGCAAGGTCCAATGTTTAAAACGTCTAACAGGGGTGAAGTGGAGATGTTCCAGAGCAACTCTTAACACAACAAACAATGTATATATAAAGCCATTATTTACTTACTGCAGCGAAGTTCTTGTAACAGCAAACACAAAAAAAATTCAAATCTTTCAAAACCAAAGTCTGAGACTAATTACAGGTGCTATCAAAACCACACCAATAGCAGCTATGGAAATACTAACCAACCAATACCCCATTGAATATGAAATAGAAAAAGTGACTCTTATTCAACACGAAAAGTTGATCAGACTCCCATTCAATACATGGCACAAGAGAAATTTTACATATACACTAAAGACTCAGGAGAGCTTTCTTTGCAAAATTCAAGACATGAAGAATGTACACCTTCCTAATTCAAAGGAAAACTTCATATCTAAAGTCAATCCGACACAAACATTAGACATCACATATTATTTACACCTGACAGAAGTTAAGAAAAGTGATACTCCAACTAATGTTCTAAAATTATTGGCAATAGAGACAATCCATACTAGATTTCCAGAACACGAATGGCTCCATATTTATACTGATGGATCACTGATATCAAACCAAGATGGAGCAGGAGCTGGAGTCACATGTCACCTCTTTTCCTATTACAAATCTTTAAGTTATGGAACTACTAACTTTGATGGAGAAATTGAAGCAATTCGATTGGCCCTACAAAATCTTTTGTACAGAATTTCACATTTTCAACAAGCAGTTATTCTCTCAGATTCCAGGGCAGCAATTATAGCAATTACTTTCAAGTTGTCACCTAAAAACCAAACAATTATAGAATGTTGGAAAATCCTTACCCATCTAACAGCACTTCAAAAACACCTAGTCTTCCAATGGATACCAGCTCACTGTGGACTTAGTGGTAATGAGAAAGCTGATTTTCTTGCAAAAAAGGGTACCAGCAGTGTACAAAAATCTATAGTTAATCTACCATTTTATGCAGCTAAAAGATTAGTCAACTCTGAGTTCAAAAAAATAATTGCAAAGTATTACTATGAAAAATCAAAGAATAAAAGATGGGAACTACCAAACATTCAAACAGTAATTCCTGAGTATCCTCAAAAAACACCAGTTGCAACCTTCAGTTTGATTACAGGACATGATTGTTTGGCAAAACATTTAAACAGAATTGGAATATATTCTTCACCACTCTGTCCTCTATATGATCTACAAGAGGAAATGGATTGAGACCACCTTCAAATATGCCCGACCACTTCTAGCACCCCATCCATCAGTGAAAAATATTGGAGAGCAAGAGGATTAAGGACTTCATTGTCATAAATCCAGCATCAACTAACAACAGCACTGTACACATTTTTGCCAACGTTTCAGAAGCTTGAACATTTCTTCTTCAAAAAAAGTTTGAGGGCGCATTGCCACCCGATTGCGCCCATGCTCCTCGACGTCAGCATTGCTTTCGAAATGTTTCCCTCCAAGCATTTTCTTTCATTGGTGCAAGCAAAAAATAGTCTGGGAGGGACAAGTCTGGACAATAGAGAGGGTGTTCAAGCAAAGCCATCTCTAAGTAACAGGCCCGGATATGTGATTCGTGACGTCACAACGCGAGGCTGACGTTCCAAGCAATTCATACGGAATAATCACATGTTTTACAGCATTTCTGCGCTGGAAGAAGCTTGCATTCATTTATATTTTCACATTTCGTACTAAAAGTTATTGTGTCTTAGTATATTAGTGGAAAACATGCTTTGCATAGTTAATGGCAGAGCATGCTTCTTACCTTCTCAATGCGAATATATCTCCAGTTTCCTTTTTTTGCATGTAGATAATACCAAACTGTCTTGTTTAATAATGCAGTAGTTTTTCAAGAGGATGTTGGTTATTACTTTTATTATTTTCCTCGTCAAAATAGCACCCGGTAACTCGCAATCACTAGCATTACAGTCAACACTGATATTATTAATGTCACATGTCTCAGCACCTAAATGTAGAATTAAGTTTCTCTGGTTTTCTACTTTAAGAAATTCTTGTTCATATGTCTCAGAAATTAAGCACTGAAATATACTGAAGATGCATGCCGTTAGATCATCGGTGAACTGTGATGGCCACTTCAGCCCTCCCCTATCGATTACCCTTAAATAAGCACTAACTTCAGAATTTTGAACATCAAAATCCATTCTGATTTCAGAGCATAAATTGTTGCTACAGTTTTCACACTTCAAATTACGCACAACACTGTTAGCTGCATATCCTGCAATATATATTAGGGTCATTTTATTCTGCTCACTTATGTAGACGTTCCTATATTCATGAATTATGTTTTCAAATGTATCAAAAACATTTTCCTCTGTTTCCTCTTCCATATGACTTTCTATTGAAGTGTCATGCGTTATATCTTTAATTTTAAATTTGCCACCTTTTGAGGAATGCAGCTTCACAGGACTCATAAGCTTCAACTTTCTTTCTGACTCCAAAATTTGCATTACTGAAACATTGTAATTTCCTCCGCTCATTTGCCTGTATTGACCAAAACGAGCTTCAAGGTGATCTGTCTGAAATTTTCCTAGAAGCACATATTCGAATTTCATTTCTTCCAATAAGAATTTTGTGAGTTTGACCAGAGTGTTAGTGGTATGAAGAAGTGCTGTATGAGTTTCAGATGATAGCTTGCCATGTCGTTTATCCCCACTCTGATAAATGCTGATCCTGTCCCACTCCTCTAACCATCTTGTGAAATTTTTTAGAAAATTTACTGATGGGCATTCTGGGCTTCTGACTGGATCAGAAAGTTTATCTCTTAAGTGCTTTCCTTTGAGTGGATGTTTCACATTTACACATTTCCACCAGAACAAAATTGTTTCCAAAAATTTAACTGTCCCTCTTGCATCCAGAGTTTTTATTACTTTAAGTGCTGCAATGTTCTTTTCATCAAAAAGTTTCAGTGCATATGTCACGTTTTGTCTTTCAATTGATGATGGATATAAAACCTTAGCAGAAAGTGAAGGTGCTAGTTTCACAACACTTCCTTTTTCATTTGCATGCATTTTTTTCAAAACTCCAATAGTTGCTTTTAAATATTGTGCTGGAGGAGCAGGAGGGGGAACATCTAGCAGTGCTGGAACTAACTCTGATGACATTTCTGTTGAAGAAGGAAAATATAAGGCTGGAATTGGTATGTGGAATGTTTGTTCACTGTCCTTTTGATTTAACCAATTATTTCTAATGGACTTAATTAGGTGCACTGTATCAAATAGTATGAAGATATCTTCATCTGGCTTCACTGAGTTTTTAAAGCAGCATTTTAAAGAACCATTGCACAGCTTCTCAAAAGCGTTTCTATTAACTCTGTTGTTATCTGATATCAAGGTCAATACCCTAAATCCAAATCCAGTCAAAGCTTTAATTACAGCGAGAATCTGCTCATGCAGCTTTTGTGCTGTTAAATTTTTCACTGGATAGAGAGCTACAACATCTTTATTCCTGGATGTTAAAGATGTTATCATAAAAGTTTGCACTGTTTTTGCAGGTTCTTGTGTATTTGAAAGACCCTGTATGTTACCCCCTTTATAAGAAATTGCTGGTTTTACATAAATTTCATCTAATAATAAATTTACTACTTTTTCGTGATCACTAAGCATTTTCACCTTCTCTGATAAATATTTTAAATGCAATGATTTCCAGTTTCTATCAGGACTGAGGGTTTGAGAAAGTTGTCTGAGGTAATCAGGATGGGGTAAAGAAAGAACATTGGAATCACGTAACTGTCTATAAGCTGCTGGGTGAGAAAAATAAATTGAGCACGCCCATAACAGGGTATCGGGCGTATATTTAATTGGCTTCTGACTGACCAATTTTACCTGCTCTTCTAGGAATTTAGTTTTTAGATATTCTGTGGAATCTTCATTCATGTCCTCCCAACATTCCTTTAAAATGTTGGCGGCCTGAAGTAGTTTATGTTCTGTTTGTTCACTTGCTATCGTGAAACCATTCACATGACTTAAAAGAGAATCAAATTTAGACCATTTATCCAATATCATTTGTTTACCGAGAATCCATTTAAACTTACTGTTGGGTATTACAGTTTTACCCTGTAGAACCTGTAACGGATTAATTGGGGGGGAGCACGAACGGCAGTTTCAAGAGCCAAAAAGAGAGGGTGGCCGGCAAAAGATGGAACAGCTTGAGATGACGTCAGAGACAAAAGCCAGTTGCCTATGGGTTTCTACTGCGTGGTTAGTGTGTGGTTGAGAGTCTACCGTGAGATGTGACCAGGTGTGGGTCAGCCATCAGCATGGGGAAGTAGAACCCGGGCACCAGTGCAAGTGGGCACGGCGATCAGTCGTGGGGAATGCAAGATAGACGCATAGGCCTCATTCTCCCAGTTACATGTAATTCGACTTGGTGCATGTGGTTCCCTTTGGCAAAGGAGCGGTATGGACTTCTGAGGTGGTTGAGCCAGTTAAGGCTGGTAAGAGACGTCGCCTATGTGCAAAGGAGGCTTCGATGAATGGCTGTGAAACCAGAGGACACCGTTGTACACTGTCGACCAGGGCGTGGCTACTCCAGGCTGAAAGTTCTCCGTACATCCTATATCTTCTAGTGCCGACATTGGGATGAGTATCAGTTTAGTTAATAATACTTTGTGGGAGTGGGAAAACTCCCGAGGGACAGTTAACAAAGGGGGATTGCTCTGTATGAGGCCCTTTATTAGTAAACCGGAGAGCAACTCGGTATAGGTGGATATTGTCACAGACTGTACGCAAGATTTCTAGTTAGTATTTTCTCTGTAATTTTCTGATTTCAAATATAGGAAAGGTTCTTGTTTTCATTTTAGAATTTTCATGTTAATTTCTAACAGCGTTCATTATCAAATTTATTGTTGTCTTTAATAATTGCTTGTTAATGTTTAACACCTTTCATTATAATAAATGTTATGTTATGCTGTAGTTTGTTGTGTTACTTGGTAGTATCCTGTCACGATCCTGCGGAATACGTTATAAAGGAAAGGGAAAGGGAAAGGTAGTAGGTGTAAGTAAAACGCTAAAAGGAGCGTAACAAACCTGAATAATAAAATTGGAATTAATTTTCAATGCTGCTACAATTTTAGGAATTTCTTCAGTATCAATTTTCACAAAAATTGCATCGTTTTCTTTTATGACGACGGTGAATCCCTCTAATTTCATGTCACTAATTCTATTTTTGAAGCTCTGAAAATTAACAATTTTGTCATCTTCGAGCCATTTACGAAATGCTGCTGCATCCCTTTCCAACATTTCCCCTCTTCTTTCTTCTGGATCCCCACATTTGGGTGCTACTTCGGATGTCAGGTAGGATGGTAAATTAGGAAAAAGTGCGGGGCATGCATCTTCAGTAAGTTTAGGAACTGTTCTGGGTACTACAAGAGCGCTTCCATCATTTCGCGTAGCAGTAAATTCCTTCACTATGTGCTGTTCAGAAAAATGTTTAATACATACCACTGCAGCGACACCTGGTTCATAATTATCCCTATGAATAGCACGTACCCACTGCTGTCTTCTGTGTGGATCCTTTGGAAACGAAAACACTGTAACATACTTTTCTACACTTGTTTCATAGTTAGACGTACAACCCGGCACACAACACTTCCTAGGCATTTTGTATTGAAAACTACACCACTTTGTAATTCGATTTTTCGCTCACTTAATTATTGTTCACTTATACGTTGTAAGACACAAGCAACTTCTTAGCATTCCAACCACGCACTGATGTGTTTGTTCCATTCCCGTAATAAACAAGTGATAAACATAAGCCTCCCGTGATGACATCATTAGCGTAATCTCTTTCCGTATACAGGCCTGTTTAGATATCAAGATGGCCTTGGTTCAAGGGTTTCCCAGTGCATGTCCGCCGTTGTGTCCATTGTCAAATTGGCGGTGTGAGGCGTAGCATTGTCTTGGAGAAGGATGACATCTCTGATGGACATACGACATCTTTTGCTTCAGTAGGCAGCTTTTACAGACCTTAACAATCGGCAATAGTAAGCTGCAGTCACTGTACATTGATCATGAAGAAAATCAACCAACTTCTGATGCGATTTCTTCAACAGTGGAGCGGTAATCACCTTCAATAAGCTCTCGAACGGCGCATATGTTGTCATCTGTGAGATTTGACCTTGGGCATCGAGCATGACCTTAGTTTTCCACAAATTCTCGACCACCCTTGAATTTTCTGGCCCAAGAAACTCTCGATTCTGTGACAATTTAGTGTCCCCAAAGTGTGCCCTTAAACGAGTTAAAATCTCCGAAGGTTTAACCCCTTCATTGGTTAAAAACTTCATAATAATGTGTTGCGCAGTAGAAGAGGGAACCTCTTGGTCACTCATGGCTGTACTGACGCCAGAACCTAGCTAAGCAGTTAACAAAGCTAGTTCCCACTCCCTAACACACCAACCTTCAACCCCCCCACACCACTGCCCCGCTCTGAACTTCTTCCTCCGTGATATGCAACAATTACCGTTTATACTTGAATTACCCTCGTAGCTCTGCTTAGGGCATTTATTGCCCTCCCTTTCTTTAAGAAAAGTAATGTGAATTAAACATACATGTTTTTTTTTCTTTTCCTTTTTTTCTTAATTTTTATAATTACTATTTGAAGCTATTGCCAATGATGAATCAATGAAGTGTCTTGAAACATTTTCATATTTAAAAAGCAAGTGACCTTTCTATATTTAATAGATAAGTTTGCCAATATGAGTGTTCTTAACTAACACTAAGTTTAAGTGCAAATCTGATGTTTACATCATGCAGGTAGATTGCTTGTAAATAGGTAGATACAGACAGAGGTCCTGCACATTGTTCATAATTTTAGTAGTGATTGTGTCATTAGTAAGAGGGACCTATAAAATTTCCTCATGGTATGGTATTACGTTCAAGCTCGCTGGATAAGTCCAAAAATGAATGAACTTCTTGTATGTATTTAAATTAATGGAATAATATAACATCTGTACATGCATAAGGAAACTGGAAGAGGAGGGTTGAATAAAAATTGTTTTCTCGTTTATTGTGCTGTATGTAAAAATATTAACATGTCTAAATCTTTTTTTTTTTTTTTTTTCTCCTTTCTTTCAGGTGCCAGACACTGTAAAGAGAGATCGACAGAGAAATTTTCGTGCAAGACCTGTATTTGAATTTAGCCTGCGTGTACAGAATATAGGATCAGAAGTGAGGGTACGTGACTTGAAGGCTGCATTGGCTGAGCGTGGAGTAAAACCTACCGATATTACCTGGCGAGGGCACAAAGGCTTTGCATTTCTGCATTTTACAAGAAGTGGATCAGAATTTTCTGGGGTTCCAGAATCCGTAGATAAAATTGTTGCCTCACTGCAGGATCTTAAGATAGGTTCTGGAGAGTGCTTAAAAGTTGAGCCTGCCAAACCAGTTACAAGAATTGAAGTTACTGATATATCTTCAGTGTAACTTGCATTGTTATTCTATTTTGTGCCAATGTAATATAGTTACAAGGCTATTCTACATAAAAATTATTGTATAAATAATGCAGCTAGCTGTTATTTATCAACTTTGTATTATATACATTTAATAAAGTATTTAAAAATGCATGAAATTCCTTCTGTACTTACAAAGGTTCTTTATGTAAATTTCATGGCTTGTATTAACCAAAGCAATAGATAAATAAATATATTTTTTGAAATGTACATAATCAATAAAGTTTTTCTGCTTTGTTGAAGGGGGGATGTAACTGGTAAGCTCAAAATTTTAGATTTTTTGAATTTGTTAGTTTTTGAACATTCATGTTGTTTTCCTCACTCTCCTTAAATTTTAACATGATATTCCAATCTTAATGCACTAAAACAAATAAAATAGATATTAGTGCGCTGATACTGCCGCACCCACTTTTTAGTAAAAATAAAAATAGCAGCTGTTGACATATTTCGCACATCCCAAAGTCATTATGAATAAGGTACACAAGATATCTTGGAGATGGTGACTCTTCATCCTACAAGCATGTCTTGGATACAAATCCTTATGACTGAAGTGTATTGGGCACATTCAGAAAAGGGTTGGTGGAAGACTTTGTCGACTGCCAAAGGAGAGAAAGGGTGTTCTCTTGGAGGATGGAAAAAGTAGGAGGTAATAGAAAACTGACGACAAAGGAAATAAATTCTCTGCAGATTTACTAGGCAAAAGCCATAAGGGAAAATCCCAGTGTAGAGAACATGAGGAAAGCAATTTGGGTCATTTCCTTTCACAAATTGTCAACCAACCTATGCCCCAAAGAAGGATGGTGCAAATACAATATTGACAGCAGCAGCTATATACACAAGCATTACTTCCAGAGGCTTGCTAAATGAAACAAAGCCAACATTTAGAGTTGTGTCACATATTGAACTTTAGCAAAAATGTATGCATGGGAAAATACAGAATAATAAGTTTTTACAATTTAGTGTGGACTAGGGACCTTAAAACCATGTTTGGCGGTATAGAAGTGCTAAACATTGCTGTGTATGCTGCTGTACTATATTATGAGGGAAATAATGGCAAAATTAAGGTTCTAAACAAAGTTGGACTGGAACCTGGACTGTACACAATAAAAATATTTAACTACATGGATCAGAAGCTGATAGTAAAAGCAGAGTGAAATCTCCTGAAACTGCACCAAGAAACAAGACTGCAGAAGAGGGCCAAAAGAAAGAATCAAGATGTTGATGAGGAAAATGTATATATCTATATGGTGGTCAGTGAGCATTAGCTAGTTCCTAAAAGTAAGGATCTTTTATGCTTGAAAAAATCTTGAATTGCTAATTTCCGCAACTTATATCTTTTATTATATATGTTCCTTTTCCTCAACAACCAGGAGCATTAGAGCTATGATACTTTAATGAAGTCTTTATAACTTAGTATTGAAGCTTATCCTCTAAATGGGGTACTAAAACCTGGTTTATGCTAGCTCTATACCCTGAGGTTATACCAAAAGTGCAAAAAAAAAAAAAAAAAAAAAAAAAAAAAAAAAAAAAAAAAAAAAAGCTTAAAATTGTAATTAATTTGTATTTTAGTACGTTTTCTCACACATAAAAACCTTTAAAGGCCAAAGGTCACCAACAGATAACAGTAATTCAGGAACAAATTCAAATGAATTGCCTCACAAATTTCAGAGAGAAAGGAACATAATTTATAATTATACTTTCATTTTTTAGTTTTAGTGTATTGTCCAACCTGTATAAGAAAAATTCACCATTAATTTTTTTTTACACACTAAATTTTGTTACCTTTCATAATGAGCTAATGTAATTTTTTAAATAGATCAGTGACTTTTGAATTGCATCCCCCCTTACGTAAAACTTGCTGAGCAATGTTCAGCAGATTGTTACTCTAAAAGAAAATGGAATTATATAGTTTTATTGTCTGTACTGTATTACATAGTCATCATTTGCTGTCAATATGAATTTTACTACTGTCATTTTAAGACCCCAGGAATACTTCTGATTTGAAGACCAAGATTCCTGTTTCCATTCTTTAAATTGTTTGTTCTGTAAAGTAATTGCCTTCTCCCTAGCACTGAGAAGGTCATAATTTAAGTGTTGACATATTTACCTTCCTGAATGAGATTATAAGGTGTATTTAGTTTCTTGCAATAAACTTGGTATTTTATGTGCTACACATAACCCATTCACTGCTGGCCTGTCATACATGGCACATAGAAGGAATGTAACAGGAGAGAAGCTGGTGATATCAGAGATACTGAAAAGCTGGTGTTCTACTGAGCGGCTCAAAGTGACAAGTGTGTAGTTGATTGCTCAGAATTTCAGTGCTTGAAAACAGCTCTAAAGTAATCTTGGGCTAAAAATGTTTCAATTTCTTTAGCTAACCTAGCATCCCTAAGGAAACCCAATCTTTGGACAAATACTTATTAGCTGCATTATAGGTTCATTCATAAGTTTATAGAAATTGGATTGTAGCTATGTTCATATCTGGTCTGAGAAACTGCTACAGTAGAATCCCAATAACTCGACATTCCGGGTAACTCAACCTTTTTATTTTAATCCTTTTTTATTTTTTATTGTTAAAGTTGACTGCTAATTTCTATTATCTACTATATGGTATGAATAGTATAGGTCAATTTTAAGTAGTGTACATATAAAACCTACCACATTCTCCCTCACAGTGCCAAAAGGGCTGACTGCGTATTGACCTTCAATATCCAGTCAGAACAGACGCAGCTGGCAGATCATTGTCATGAAATCAAAAACTTGTCGTCAGTAATGTGGTTACACAGCATAAACCCTTGTTTGGAAGGCTTATTGCTTAACCCAGTACAAAGATATTTTTTTAGAAGTGACGAATTGTGCGGTGGTTTATGATAGAGCTCACTTTTGTATTTATAAGACCATAGGAATGTCAAGTTCTGACATTCTGTGCAGTACATAAGCATCATGAACTGTGCGTGATTAAGTACAGTGTCATCTCACTATCAGCAGTGTCATGTTTATTTCAAAGAATAAAACAGACACATCATCCCCATTGTCAATGTGCTTGATGTCACTCATGCAGATTGTAGCAAGGTCATTTGTCATGTCTAAAAATATCCCTGTACATGGTAAGCTAAACTTTCGGTTACATATTTCTGGTTACATGCAGCTTCCAAGATTTCAGGGTTACTGTTAGTGTTGTGTTGTTTGTGCCAGTAAAAAAGTTGAATGAGAAGAAAGGACTAGTTAACATGACAATGGAAATTAAATTAGATGTGTTAAAGAGACTGGACAATGGGGAACATATTAATATGTAATAAGTTTTGGAATATGTTATCTTTTGTTTCCTGCATTGTGCTAGAACATGTATTTATGTAATTTGCAGTATTATGTTATGAGTTGTGAATAACAGACCCCTTACTCTGTGAAACTCAACATTTTGATAACTCAGCAGCCTCTCAGTACTTAGACTAAGTTATCAGGATTCCACTGTATTACTCACAGTGCATGACATTTGTGGGCTTTATGGGAAAAAAGTAGAATTGATTTCCTTGACCTAAGTTTTAAACTTGTAGCTATTACACAGACAGAACTTCTGTTTTGTAAGCTAAACACTAGAAAGAATAAAGGCTGGATTTTAACATATCACTTGCAAAATTAGCTATGTGGAAAATTTTCAGAAATTTTTACTTTTTGGCTTCAGACTCAGAATTTTGTTGCAATTGATGTAATTGTGAAATAATGGGATCTAGTATTTAAATATTAAAGCTTTCTAATTCTACTTTACTAGGGTGCCAGCTATGGGAGCTATTTGTTTATCTGCATGCAAAATTGTCTCTTACAGGTTATGGATTTTGAAAGAGCAACAATATACAGGTTGTGCCAATAAAATGTATCCATTTCTAAATGTTTGATAGTTTGCTAAGGTGTTGACATATTCTGTATTCATGCGGCTGTTGTACAAGCTTGAAAAAATATTTCACATGGTTTTCATTATGCTGCTTATGGGTACTAAAGGCATTGTTGGTTGTTTGTGGTTGGTTAGAATTGGAGTACAATGAAAGTTCACAAGTGTTACCAGGATGTAGTTGCTGAATTGAGTTCTTAGGGAGCATCGATTTGCAACAAAATTGTGCCAAATTTCATTACAGTGCTGTTGCATGAACTTTTTGATGAACCAGTCACTTCCAGAAGAACTAATTTCCTGTGAATTCTTTATTCACGATATCTGAATATCTTCATTAGGCTATCTGGAAGACAATGTGTATGCAAAAAAATGTAATTCAGTTTTCCAGTTGAAGGAAACAACTGAGCAGTTTGGGATATTTAAAGGCAGAGGGAGAAAGAGGTATTACAACCTTTTGGTATCTGACTTTCAAAGGTGGCCATTTTTTTACTTTATTGATTACTTACCTGTAATAAGTAAAGCAAATATTGCATTTCACCTGAAAATTTGATCTAAGATTTTGCTGGAAAAGTACATTTTTAGACTCCCTGAATCCAAAAACATTTTTAGAAAGAGCTCCATGTGCATGTACATCAACGGATAACTCAAAAATAAAAGTCAGTTAAAATATATTTAAGTTGAGATTTCCTATGGATGTAACACATATTTTCAGAAAATCATCCCTCCCCAAAATACCTTTATATGGAAAAGTTTTCCTCATTTTTTATTTTCTAAAAATAACATTTTTGATTAAAATATCATATGTTTAAGATAATTTGTTTCAAATAAAATGTGCATCTTAAATTTTCTGCAAATAGCCTGTGAAGTTCTTTTCATTTAGAATGAATTTTGTATAACTGGTAACCCACAAGAAGTAAACAAAAGCTTACTATACAAACAAATTTAGATCTTGTTAAAATGTACAATATATTTAAAATTTGTTGTGACATTAACCATTTCTGAGGTACTTTTCATTTATGACTTGAATTGTTAAATACTTTATACTATTTTCAACAGCTATGTCACTATTTGCTTTTTCCTCGTGGCCAAACACAGAGAAGAGAGTTTCAAAGGTTGCATAGGGATGCATAGGGAGTATATTTAAAGTATTTGACTCACTTAAGCCTATTGTATTCACCTTCCTTATAACAAAATAAGTAATAAAATCCTTTCTTCAGATGTTTATCAAAATTAACATGAAGCATGTAGAAGAATTTATAAAGGAAGTTGGTAACATGCTAGCTTCTGCTGCTGGAGGTTGTGGGCACAAACCTGACAGAGTGTAATGATTGTTTTGAGCATAAAAACCTGTAGTATGGTTTCCTTCCGAAGGGAAGTAAAGCAACTGGCCCCATGTAGATTTATGATACATACACAAACCTCAAGCCTGATAAACCAGGTTCAGTAAAAATTAAGTGATCTTTTACTTCCAATTAAAATATCCTAAGAACCATAGCAGTTAAAGAGCCTCCATTAATAAAAATTGACTTATAGAGAATGTCATGTGATGATAATACTAGATGTTTTTTAGATTGTTTATGGTAGATTTGTAACTGATGTGGAATTGAAAGAATAAAACAAGGCAGTTGACAAATTTAGGAGGGAGAGATTTGCTTACATAACAAGTTTTCCTCAATTAAAAATAAATTGTGTTACAAAAAAAAGGAGAAAGAGAAGAAGAAGAAAGCTGAAAGTAACCTCTTATTTTTCTTTGTGTATATTAGTATCATTTAAATCATTGAAATTTTATTGGCACACACTTTGATAAATACATACAGTGCAACAGTTTTAATCCCTGACAACACCAACACACACTTCAGTTAACATACCAATGAACATTACCAGTCAGCATGTGATGTATAATTAACATTGCAAAGTGCATGATGGTAATACTCTGATAGAAAAAGAGGCAAGTAATAAAAAGAACCACTACACATGTAAGAGAAAAAGAAAACTTTCAAACTCGCCTGCCACCATATATGTGGCATAAGTTTAGAACAAATTTCATTTAGATTTGAATTTATGTGAATCATTGTAAAGTTTCTGTATTTTAAAGTGTTGTTTTTATAAAATGTAGTTTTCTCTAAATATTGCACCTGTAATTAAGGTTTGTATGAAATAAATACCATTCCAAAGGCATATCATTTCACAAAGAAATTTATCAGCATTCCAGTACTATAAAATATGTCTTAAGATATAAACACCATGAAATCAATTTTCTAATTTTTGTGTGATTCCATATATGTGCACCAAAGGTACAGGCCACTATATTAATTTTTTATAAAATTTGAATGTTGATGTACTTTTGTATCTTGCTGCCCTTTTCTTCAATGCAAGTAACTCCTAGTTTATAAAGCTTTTGAATTGAAAAGGTTTAAATAAACAACAACAGAAACAATGTTCTTCTAAGTATATTCAAAATTCCATATTTGTGACACAGTGCCCTGTACCTCTGATGCCTTATTGCCTTTGTTAATTACATTGCTTATATTTCAAGGTAACATAAAATATTCATATTAATCCGTATTGCTCTTGTCATTAACATTAAAGCTAACAGTTTATATCAACCTTTTCTTGCATATATGAAAATTGTTGAAATTAAACAGAACATTTCCAAAGACAGCAAAAATCTGTCATCACAGTTCATGCAATAGAATTGGTAATGAAAAGAATTTAGTATGCACCATCTGCTGAGAGATATACCCTGAAAGAAAATACATATGCCTGGGAAAGAAAAGCTAACACAAAATACAGAGTCATATTTTGGATGTGTGGCGAGACTAATGGGAATTTTCTTAGTACCAGGAAGCATGCTGTTCGTTATTGGGAGTAGAATATGCATAGCCTCTTAAATTCAAGAGCATAAATTTCTCCTGCACATTGTATCTACTATAACCAAATCTCTTCATCATAGAAAATATTGGAAATTATGCCCTATTGTCTCTAACACATCTCTTACACCTTTTAAGAAAATTTGTATTAGCGCTCATTTCTTTACGGCCATATAAATAAAATCATACTTTGTAAAAAAAGTACATATAAGTCAATAGAGTGAAAATTAACATTAGGGGTCGCAAAACTGTATTGGCTGATATGATGTAATACCACCGTCAGGGGCAAAGGAATATGTAGGCCTCCGACAGCCCTCCCTCCTTCAATATACATGGTATTCAAATGTAAACAAGCAGTGGTGTACACCTCATTGATATGGCATTTTGAAACAACGAAAAGGCAAGACATTCTTACTTTGTCACAAAGATCACAAGCAAGTCATAGTTAGGGAACTGTTAAGACATTTTAAAAGAATAATATAAAACAAACATTTGTCTGTAAATGTTATGTAATCATATTTAAAAATTCCAGAAGCTTCGTAGTTAGGTCAAGATGTGGATTAAAAAGTAGGTACACTAATTTAAAAAAAACCTAAAGCCTTAAAGGTCATTGTGTAACATCACAATTAGAAAATAAAACTGGTTTACATTTAATTTAAAAGGTGAGTTAATTAATAACACTGAACAACACTTACAACATATTTTTCCGGGATGCGTTTCGAAGGTTAACTCACCTTTTAAATTAAATTAATTACAACAACACTGTTTTCAAACTTCTATGAAAGGAAGATGATTTACATTTATTTGGAGAATTTGATATAGCAAGATTTTTGTCTCTCCATTCATTTGCTGCATATATTATTACTATGTTTGGTCAACATATGTGTGAGCAATTGCTTTCTAAACTGAAGATTGTAAAATCTAAAAGCAGCTCACAACTGATAGATGTCTTATATGCTCTGTTGTACGTCAGTACCCGTAATTTAATGTTGTTGTTTTCTAGTGCCTTGCATCTGGCAATGAAGCCATTAGCATTCGTGCTCTCCAATACTTTTGAACTGTAGTTTCTTCTGATCTTAATGCTTCACAGGTCTTCAAGTGGTCTTCATTCATTTCTGCTGGATCGTTACACAGGACACATATTGGTGAGGCTGAGATACCTATTCTGTAGAGATGACTTGCTCAGCAGTCGTAATTTGTCAATAGTCGGAAGGCTGCAACCGCTGTTTTCCGTGGTCTCTGGGGGATTATATCTGGGTTGGAAAGTAGTGTAACCCATTTTTTATCTTTGGCATTTGTTTCTATTTCTTGTAGGTATGAATGAGAAAATTGTTTAACGATCAAGCGTTTTATTGAGGAATATGAGAAATTGAATTTAGACTTCTGTTTTATCGTTGTGCCTTTCTTTGAAAGTGAGTCTGCAGCTTCGTTCCCCATGACTCCACAGTGTGCTGGAATCCATTGGAGCTGAACAGTCTTATTAACTTTTTGGAGTTGTGTGAACATTTTGTAGCATTCTCTAGTTTTTGTTGACTTCTTTGTAGTATTTGAACATATTCCCTGAATTGCAGCTTTAGAATCCGAAAGAATTACTGCCTTGTTAAATTTATTTAAGGGAAGATTTAATAATTGTCGGAGAGCAATGTATATAGCCTCTATTTCTCCATCATAATTTGTTGTGTCTCTGCCAACAGAATGATAAAAAGAAAAATGTGAACACGTAACTCCAGCTCCAGTAAGGTTTTCCTTCGAGGATCCATCAGTATATATGTGCAGCCATTCTTCTGTGGGATACCTAGTATTGATTGTTTCCAGAGCTAGAAGTTTTTGTATTTCTTTTGGTGTGTCTGATTTACTTATTTTCTCTATTAATTCCAAATTGAAGGTAGGTTGCAATAGTTCCAATGGATTTTCTCTGATAAGTAGATTTTCTCTGGTGTTAGGAATGTTCAATTTGGATTTAATCTGTGTTACCTTTTCTAGGAAACTATTAAGAGTTTTAAGGATTGAAGGGGGGAGGTTCTCTTCTGTCCATTTAGAGTTTGGCAGTCGTAACATTTTCTCGTGTTGGAGCAATGCTTGTTCTTCTATTTTTGTTGTTATTGATGGGGTCCATGTTAAGGCAAGCATGGCATCAATAGGTGTGGATTTAACTGCTCCAGTGATTAGGCGAAGAGCCTGATTTTGTATTTGTTCAAGTTTATTAATGTTAGCATTTGCTGCCGTTATTAAAGCTTCAGAACAGTACAAGAGGTTTGGTTTAACATACATTTTGTATGTTGTGTTAAGGACTCTCCTTGAGTAGCCCCATTTAGCACCAGCTAACCTTTTCAGGATTTGCAGTTTCTTTTCAACCTTTTCTGAGATGTTTGTTATATGTTTTTTCCAACTTAGCTTTCTGTCGAAAGTAATGCCTAAGTATTTGGCATCATCAACTGCTTTGAGTGGTTTACCATTATAATTTATGTTAATATTAACTGGTTTGTATTTTAGTGTAAATAATTCATAATTTGTTTTTTCCTCATTGATAGTCATGAGGTTTTTGGAGCTCCATTCATGTACTTTGTTTAGGGCTGTTTCTATTCTGTCTTTAATTCGGGTTTTTTTGGAGAGCCTGAAGTCCAAATGACTACATCGTCAGCAAATAAAGCAATTTTGGTTTCTAAAGTTTTTATTATTGATGGAAGGTCATTTATATCTATGTTAAAGAGTGTTGTGCTTAGAACAGCACCTTGTGAAAGTCCTCGGTGTGTTTGTTTATATTTGGAAATGTATGTATTATATTTTGTGGCACAAAATCTTTGTGAAATAAACTGAGTTATCCATTTAAGCATGTTACTTTTCACACCTATTGATTGCAACTTCTCAATTAATTTGTTTCTCCAGACTGAGTCATATGCTGATTTAAAATCAATGAATACGGCCAAAGTATCCTCCTTTCTATTGAAAGCTTCCTTGATGTCTTGACTTAGTAGGAGTACATTTTCACTTGTACTATGATTCTGTCTGAAGCCGGTCTGTGAACTATTAATTAAGTTGTAATATTCTAGGAACCAGTTAAGTCTAGATGCCACCATTCTTTCCATCACTTGGGCAATAACACTGGTCAAAGATATTGGCCTGAAACTATTAATATTGTTTGAGGGTTTGTTTTTCTTTAAAATCGGGATGATAATGGCTTTTTTCCAGTCGGAAGGTACAGTCATTCTCCAACACGTGTTATACAGTTTAAGTAGGATTTCTTTTCCTTTCCTGCCAAGGTGTTCAGGTCCTGGAGATTTTTTGTTCTGTAATTGTTCTATTGCTAAATCCAGTTCTGTTTCGTTAAAATCCTGAATAAAAGTATCATTTCGTATACCTTTTGGCTTATTAGTTTCTCTGATAGTTTTTTGGATAGCCTTATCTTGTTTTTTATATGCTTGGGGTATTCTTTGTGACTGAGCATAAAACTTGTTAAGGGATTCTGCTATTTCCCTATCTGTAGTTAAGCTTTTGTTATTATGTTTTAATGGTTCAGTTGTATTTTTTGATAATTTTGTTTTATTAATGAATTTGTATATTTTATTTCCATCTTTCCTATAGTCCATATGTTCTACAAAATTTGTGAAACTGGCCCTCTTTGCTGTAATTAATTCTTTCTTAAAAATGGCTGCTTTTCTTCTCCAGTTTTGTACATCTTCTGGACACTTGGTTCTTTCGGCTTTGACTCTTGCTATATTTATTTCGTGTTTTAACTTAGATAAAGATGGAGACCAAAAGTAGCTATATTTCTTTAACTTTCCTTTGGGGATATGTGTTTTGGCTGCTGTCAATAATATTTCACAAATTTTTTTATTCATTTCATCTGTTGACTTGAACTCTGATTCTAACAGTATATTACACTTCCCTTCTATCTCATTTTGGAAACTGGACCAATCTGCTTTTTTAAAATTCCAAGAAGTTTTAATTTTTGGTTTGTTACTTTTATTTATTAGACCTCTTATGGAGTTTATGGTGATTCTGTGGCCTGAACCTGGGTCTTCTATTATTTCTCTTTTTGTATTGTCAATTATGTCAGATGACACCATCAGAAGATCAGGATTTGTACCTGAACCATTATAATGTAGGTAAGTGGGTGGATCATTTGGATTAAATATTAATTCCATTGTTGATGAGTTTAATAGGTCTTCTATGACTCTTCCTGCTGAATTTATATCTCTGTAGCCCCACCTAGGGGAGTGTGCATTAAAATCACCTATTAAAATACTTTTGGGTTCTATGGGAATAGAATTTAGATCTAGTGTATTGTCTGGAGGATTGTAGATACTGTAAATTCTATAGTGGTAGTTACTTTTCCATACTTCAATTTTAACTATTTCTGATTTATCTTGTTCTTCCATTGTTTTTTGGATTTGAATAGTAGCTTTCATATTTCTTTTAATTCCTGTAAGAATACCACTTGCTATTTGACGAGCTTTTGGAAGTATATGTGTAGTGTACTGATCCATTTCAAAGTATATTTCCTGTTCTTTTGATATATTGGCTTCTTGTACTGTGAAGACATCTATATCTTGGTCTTTTAATATTTTCATTAGCTCTTGTTTTTTAGGCTGGGACATGCCTCCTGGTAATTTAATGTTAGATATATACAAAACTATAATGCTCCAGATGAAGTAAAGAATACAATAGTGAAACTAAATGTTAAAGCCCTCTCAATCTGTATATATGTGTTAAGCATATATAAAATCAAACGTATGTTAAAAGTTCCTTTACGCCACCTGTGCAACTTTCAAACTGTTCCTTCAAACTATGCATGCCAGGTTGCATTGCATGACATCATCATTCATGCAATTCAATGACCAATTTGCTGACTCATGATTCACATAATCCAAGATGCAATTGCAAAAATTAGCTCTATTCACATTATCATATGATTGCAATTCCTGAACTACAGTTAACCCATAAGGTTTCAATTTTAAAAGTTTAATTTCAAAATTTCAAAAGCCAAGATTTGTGAAATTCTTGATACCCATTCAAGCTTTCTCAGAGATTTCTTTGGAATTTGTTCCAACTTTTCTCTGATTATACACAGTGATTTATAACTGGTTTCTTATTAAGAATAGATCCTACATAGGAATCATGCCATTTTTGTGTGCTAAATTGTACAGAATTTTTGACATTTTAACAGCATGAACACACTATAATATTGAATAGTTGGAAGTTTTTATGGCCAGAATCAGAATTATAGCTAGAAATTACTTCCGGGCTTAGAAGTGGTGGTCTGCTTGAGTTTTGAAGTCCATACATTTCGTTCACACTTGCGGTGGACATCATCAGTGGTGTGGTCTTAATCTTCTTGGCAAAGACAGATAAATGCCTTACCTACGATTGGCCAAAGACTCCAGGGACCTGCTCACTTTGGCCGGCATTTACCAGATTCCTTGTTCCTGTAGTGCAGTGTACATAGGTACCACTCAACAAAGCATCAACATCTGACTTTCAGAATACAAAGATTCTGCTTTCTGGGCCAGCCGGATAAGTCTGCAGTCACAGAACTTCCAATATGGGCTGATGGAGAACACATAATTCAATATGAGACTACTGTTCTTTCTTCTATACCGCACTACCATGCCAGACTTCAACATGAAGCCATAGAAATTTACAATCACCCTAATAATTTTAACAGAAAGGAAGAAGCTCTCAAACTGAACAAACCTGTCATCTGATACTTGAACATATAAAAGAAACACAAATGCACAGAAATCATGCAAATCAATTAACAATCATAGCAGAGAAGCTCTGCCCACCGAGCACACACCGCCTGCTCAAGCCGAGCCAATCCCCTGTGAGTGGCCTAGATATAAATATGAGTATGGCACCTCCAGCCAGTGATTCTGTCGTGACTGAACCTTCACCAAGAAGATTAGGACCACCTCCTGATGATGTCCACCGCAGGTGTGGAGGGAACATCTGGATTTCAAAACTCCAACATTCCATGGCTTCTAAGCCTGGAAGTAATTTCTAGCTATAACACTATAATATCGAAAACTGATCTCATAATGTACCAACTTCTGTACAAAGACATTGTTAATTGATTTGCTGCTAAACGGAGGGAGAATGGAATCAATCAGAAACACCACAGTGCAGGGCATGCAACTTATACTATGAACATGACTCCAAATGAAACCTCTGTAATAAAAGGACTGTAAGGCGATGTAAAGCAAACTGGTATGTGTCTTATTTGCAATGTGAATACTATATGTTCAAGTTTTATTCCCCATGTACACATTTTATTTTCTCCATATGTAGAGCTAATAACATCAAAATAGGTGCACATTCTGGTGAGCAATCATATATGTTAGGCATTTATCTTACCTTGCATTACCATCTGATGGCAATTTGTTTCAACGTATTATACCTTCTCTAAGAGACTCAAGCAGCATATCTGTTAAATTCTGAAAGCTTTATAACAGCATCAATGGTGGTAAAAGTGCTTCACTGTTGTAAGTGTAGGAGAAAATATTAATTCATATACTAGTTTCCTCATAATTAGTTAATTTGCACATTAAAATATACTGATTCATTAGCATTTTCTGGATGATTAAACAATAAGGTAGAAAATTACAGTACACCATTATGATTCCTTTCAACAAAAGCTATTGTCATATAAAATTTACCAGCCATAAAGTGCATGTAATAGAGATGCTGTGGGAGTGCACTTATTTAGTCATGTAAGTACATAGTATTCGTATGGCAAAGATGAAAATGAAAATGTTTTATTTGGAACATTTATAGTTTTAAAAATGCAAGCATTTGTCATACATATGAAAACTTCATACATCCTTCTGGCATTTTTATATATTGGTATTGCATTTACAGTATTGTACAAAAAAAAAAAGTTTCTTCTCAAGAGTTTACATTTTATGTGGGACATAAGTATTCATACAGCTATGGTAAACACAGAACAAATGGTTATTTGATACCCACAATGTATGTCACCTGTAGCTGCAGTACTGCATGCTAGTCATGTTGTATGAAATGACTGATTAGTCACAGAAGATTAAAATGGGTCACAAAAGAAAGGTAAATTCTTTAGAATTAAAAGAGGTCATTATTTCATTGTCAACAAAAAATAAAAAATATATATAATATTCTGAGAACATTTTATTTATTTACTTAGAACAATGTAAATTTAATTCGTTTACCTCTGTGCATTAGTGGAGTGTGTAAAGTTCATGTAGTGAATCTTGTTCCAAGTTTTGTGACCAGCAAATATTCAAAATAAAATATTTTTGTTGTATGTGCAACTGTATGAATATACATGTCCATGGCTTTATACTGCCTGTATTTTTCTTGTTAGATATTTCATCTGTTTATAACAGGTGAATTAATTGCCGCTAAGGGTTTTTTAATTTATGCAGTCTGCTTTGTAATGGATGTGCCACAGGCCCATACTTAGTTACCTACTGGTTTATGCCTTCTAGATGAAGGCTCCACTCTCAGTAAAACTGTGGTTTGGGGGACACAAGTTACACTGGGTCGAGTTCCATCTCAAAAACATAGACCTTTGTACTTAGAGTATACTTTCTCACTTAGTTTATGCACTTTTATTAAGCAGTATACATTGTTTCCACCTCTTAAACCTTCCAACAAGCATTATACCTGCCACATGGATCCAGAGTTTAAATCACCGAAAGAAAATTATGGTGCTATGCAATGAAAGAAGCAATACATTACAAACTATAACACACTCTTAGCAGGCGCGGCTCCTCAGGGTAGGCAGGGTAGGCATTGCCTACCCTATCGTAATACATCAACAAATAATGTTTAACTATGATTCTGCATTTTATCATTTGAACCGTCATTTTCCCCTAAATTGCAGTTCAAGAAAAGTTTTCTTCGTTATAATGACCAGCGCATGGTCAAATCCTTTAATCTCAATTCCGATTCATCAAAACTGCGCTGCGTGTTTGAAACGCGCGGCAGAAATGATACGTATGGAACCTGGGTAGTGGAGAGCAGGCTAGCTTAACCTCTGCCGGCCTGGCCCCATTTCCTCAGTACGAGGCCCTTGAACAGGGATAAGGAAACATTCCGTCTGTATATGCACTCCGAGCATCCATAGACGCGTCTGCCAGGCAATCCGAACACTTGCCTGCCCAAATCCGAATTTATGCGACATTTTCCGAACAGCCACACTCCACGAACGAAGATCTCAGAGACCCGAATCGTGTCATTATCACTCTGTGTAATACCAGTATGACCGACTTAATTAGTGAACTATTACAAATTCCGCTTTTGCGGCGCACTGACAATGAAAAGAGGAGTGTTTTAGCTATTTAACACAAAGCTGCAGTCAGAATTTTTCAATTTCTTAATCCATTTTAGCCATGGGCGTCGTGAAACGGGGCCAAGGGGGGCCACGGCCCCCCTTGGAAGTTGGTGAACATAATGTGCAGTCAGTTACTGACTATTAAACTATTATTTTAATTTTGATGTAAAGAACAATGTTTGTTTTGCACAAATTAATACGGTTATCTGCAACAAGTACTATAAATTTTGACAGTAAAATAATGATTCAATATTATATGATTGCAAATTGTCAACATGTGCCCCCCCCCCCCCCTGGAAAAAAGTCTGCCGACACTCGTGATTTTAGTTTTGGCGATAATTCGTCCGTAACTCACACTCATTCACTCTGCTCTTATTTAACAACCAAACAACATATTGTTTGCGTTATCCGCAATGACTTCGCCCCCTATACTTCTGATAAACGGTGTTTGTTTATTATTATTATTATTATTATTATTATTATTATTATTATTATTATTATTATTATTATTATTATTATCATTATTATTATTGTTGTTATTGTTACTGTTGTTGTTGCTGTTACACTTTGCCTACCCTAAAATTTTGACTGCGAGCCGCCACTGACTCTTAGACCCAACTTGAGTGTTATACATTTATCATCACACAAGAAATGTTGAATTAGTATTTTAGTTTTGGCATGAATTATGGCACATATATATGATATACACAATAGCTTGTGCTATTAATCAATGGCGTTCAAATGTTCAATAGAGACCTAAATCTATGTTAAAAGGCTAGAACATATAAGCCAAGTTTTGAGGGAAAAATAGTTTGTCAGGTATAAATTTAGCTAAGTATTTAAATCCATTGAGCTTCAAAGCTCATGTTACAAAGCGAGAGCATAGGTTTAAATTTTATTTAACAGCTTTAACTTTGTTTTCCAGCTGTTTACTGCTTTAAACATTAAGGAATGAGTCTATTTGTATAAAACATTATTGTATCAAAGTACAAAATGTCAGATATTCCAGCTAAGGTGTTTAAGGTCGATCAGAAAAGATTAAAACCTATACTTGTGCTGTTTTCCTTGATACATTTGAGAAAATATTAAAATGACCCTATAGCATGAGAAGAAGTATGTACATTAGCAGTTATGTAATCATATTTAGTATTTGAATTCATCTTATCATCTCAGATGACAAAATATTATACTGAATAAACATAAAAGCTTCTAATGGCACCATTTTTGAACCTTGAACCACTAGTCTTTTTCGGAGGCACTAGCCCACTTGACCAAATGGAACCTTTGGCAAGAGTCTTAACCAAGTAAAGCCTTTGGTGAGATTCTTGACAACTATCACCAGGATTTCAGATCCATGACAACCTACCGCTTCAGAGATGAAAGCTTTCCTGATGTTGATTATTAATGGTTTGTCCTCAGGAAATCAGCCAGGTCAGAGGTGGACTATTCTTCAAGCTTTCGGCAACACACTCTGTTGCCATTTTGAGGGAAACTGGTTTTCTCCAAGTTTCACTGATGATGGGAACAGAGTGGGCTGCCCCAACATGGCCTAGTGATTTCCTAAGAACAAATTAATCATTTTAAGCTCTCTGCAGCTTTGTTATTCTTGTACTTGGAAGTTGAGAAATTAGGCAATATTTTTGTTAAAAGTTTAGGTTGAGAATTTTAACACTTACATTTCTAAAATCAAAAAGGTTTTGAGAGTATATGCCCCCAACATCAGCTGCTGGCAGGTACATGGTGTACTGAGTGTCTTAGATACTGAGCAGTGATTTCGGTGGCCTAAGCCCCATTTGATGCAGAGTCTTATGTTATGATGTGCTGGAAACTAAAGATGTTCAAAATAAGATCCATCCTAATCATGTGCAAAGGCTCTGAGCTATACAGAAGTTCAGGCTATGAGCGATACAAACCGGATGTATCTTGCATCATGTGTTTTGGCATGCAGTGTTGCAACACTGTAACAGGTTTTACGAACTATTTTCACATTAAAACACTCTGGAGACATCACTTCCATTTTTGCTGATAATACAGCACACTAATGTGAAGGAATAATCATCAATTAACACACTTTAACTTCCAACTATTCGGTTGTGAAAAAGACAAACACAAGACAGAACATAATAGAGAGGTGGCAACCATTTGCTCTGTATGCAGTTGCTGTGTTGTGCTTTAGTAGATGAAAACCAATAAAAGTTTAGTGTACTCGTAAGTGATAAAAATAAGCAAAGCATTTGAAGAGTGGAAAAATATAATGGGCCAAGTGACAAGAATTCCATTTTTTAGTTTTCTCATGTAAAGTGGGCTATAGAATAATCCCAATAACAATAATATATAATGGGCCATATAATATAAGCACTGGTAGTTGTTCAAATAAATCTCCACAAATGATGCATGTGCCAAGCTATGTTTATTTTCTCTAAACTTTAATTTTGCCACTTGGCCCATTATATTTTTCCATTCTTCATTTGTTTCCCGTGTTACATATAGAACTGCTTATACAACTAATCATTTCATTTGATAATAGATTCGTTGACAATTAAAAAAAGAACCGAAAGATTAGCTTTCATTGCTAAACCTGGCAATGATGTGACCTGTTACACTCTTACCTGTCCATCCCTTGACCCTACCTGCTACCTCTGTTTTGTACTGCTCGTAACCTGAACTTCTTTATAGTAAGAGTATTTGTGGCAACAGCTTCCCTTATAGCATTTAAACCATAACTGTCATACATGTAATGGCCAATTTGAAACTGCACCCGACTATATTCTGTAGTTGCTGATAGAAACCTTTGGATATAAAGTGCTCGTGCTCATCTATCATTATATTGACACTTTCCAAATACTTACAACATATCACCTAATTTATTATTTCTGTATTAAAGCCACTCCTTGATAACATTAGTCAAAAACTAATCACAACAATGGAGCATGAATCATAATTACCAAGCTTTAACATCTGTCTGCTAGGAAATTTCATGTTGCATTTGCAGAGCAATACCCACTTCTGGGGATATTAAGTCCCTGCACAAGTTGGCCACTCAACCTACTACTTGGGTACTCACAATCAGTATTTATCTGAGCTATCCAGTGTGTGGTACTGGTGTTACCAGTATACGAACATACAAATATTATAAAATATATTATTCCTAATTTAACAAACTTGGAGCACTGGTTTCTTTTTATACATTTTGTTACCATACAATAGAGACCAGTCAGGAAGCAACTCACAAATTTAAAGGAAATGAGGTTGCTCATGTTATTATTGGCTAGACCCATTACAAAATCCCATATGCACTCACATTATTTGACCTGCTAAATTCTGATTGTAGGCAAAAAGTAACTGTATACAAAGATTACCAAAAACAGTATGCTTTGCTTGCTTTGTGCACAATGTTCAGTCTTGTTTATGTGTTTGATGAATATAGATAGTCTTATGTTTAAAAACGTGGCATCCACTGCCAGTAAATTAATAACACCATGTAAACAAATTTAATTGTATTGTTGAAAATATTTTTAAATAATCTTTTGGTTTATGCAGAAAATAAAATTTCTGCAATGATTGGCTCCAAAAGTGCAATGCATGACAAGAAAATATTAGAGAAAGAACTTTTCAGATACATGAAGTACAGCAAATGGAAAAGTTTGGAGTGAGAGCAATGAAATCGAAAAGAAAGCAAAACGTCTAAAATCAATCAGCAACTCATTACCACTTAGTGCTTGAAAAATGGTTATCTCCACCCCCCTCTCCCCCCTCCCCCCCCCCCCAAAAAAAAAGAACCATTTAATCTCAAGAACCTTCCAGGGAAGACAACAAAAGTCTCCGCACCCATGGAACCTCAATGATTGCCAATTAGTATTGAAATGACTGGGAGAAAATGTTCTAGGAACTTGCTTTGATTTAGATGAAGAAGAAAAAGAAATAGTAGAAGAAGAAAGTGAAATGTGTTACAACACCCAATTCAAACTTTTACTATATTTATGCATTTTTTTTACATTTTTACAACTTTCATTTTTTTAAGTTGATTTGGCAAAGATTGCTCCATCATCATCTTCCAAATCATCCATTTTGCCTGCATTTCATATCATCCTCTTCCTCACTCTCATACCTGGTGCTTGGCTGACCACTCACTTCCAGGTCACCACTCAAGTCTGGTCCATAGGTTCCTCTGCTCCCTGATAGATGTCTGACCCTAGGCACTGGCTTGTAAGTCCTAGGGGGTGTAAGTCCTACATAAGGGGAGGGTAATCAGATAAAGAAGAAGGTTTGGCAAAAAAAGGAAAAAGTTGTGACATTTCTTTTTTTGGGGGGGGGGTTTTATTTTTTGAAAGAGGAAGATAGCAGAAGAGTCGGAGAGTAAAGAGTGGCTTATCTCGCCAGGGTAGGAAACGAGGAAAGGGGATAGCTTTTTCTTCTAACATTTATTTCATAATAAATATTTGAGTTTCCTGGTGCAGTCCCACATAAGCACCTGCATAAGTTGCATATCATCTTATGCTGCCTTCCTTTGGAAGGGAGTAGCTAGAAGTCATGTTCTTGGCTGTAGCCATGGCCAAGATCCTGAATGCAGCACCAGAGGGATTTAGTGATTTTGCCTTCCAGTAGCTTGGCAATTAAATGTTGTGAAAGGTAACAAAATTAATATTTATACCAAAGACAGAAATATTTTCTCATGAGCGTAATTTGTAGATTGCACAGGTATAAGTGCACAGAGCAACTGTTTCACCTGGTATTTAAAGTAAATATGCTTATATGAAATAAATATTGCACAGGCTGAGCTTCTTTTACTACACTTTTTCATTTGTTTCACTCACTTTGGTAGCTGAACTATTCTTGAACCCTGATATGGTGCTATGAACAGTCTTGAGTCAAGAAGGCCTGTACTGTACCAAAATAACAATTGAGCATTGTTATCCATACTGCAGTGTTACCACTTGTGTATTTACTGTATCACATTACTTTTTTTTGCTGTTCTCTTTCATTATCATACCAGTTTACTTTTGTGTTTAAGTAACTCAAACAGTAATTTTAAATACTAAACATTTGAAACACATCCAGTATCAACAGTACAAACTCCTGTTAATAGTTAAGGAAAGAGCCATGTGTTTAGCCTTTTATTTTAGATTGGCTAGCCTGAAAAAAAAGTTGTGGAAACTACAACTCACTGCCCTTTTTAATGGCATAATTTAAAGTAAAACTGCATAAAAGACATGACCATTCCTATTGCTTATCTTTGACATTCACCCCTTTGAGAGCTGAAGGTAAAGTGTGCGTGCAGTACTGTCTAATGAGCATTCTTCCTTGCCTGCATTTCCCAGCATAGCCAGTGCATAATAAACCTTGTGTATACAGTAGAACCCTGCTAATCTGAACCCCATAAATCCAAAATTCCAGATAATCTGAACATGAAAACCACAAGTAATTGTAAGCTTTCATGGCCAGAGTCAGAATAATGGATAGTGGATTCTTCGCTGACATTTTGATGTCTAGATGTTTCATCCATATCTGCAGTGAACATAATCAGTGAATTGTAATGAATGAGTCAGCTGTGACTAAACCTTTGCCAAGAAGATTGAGAGCATGCCACTGATGATGTCCACTGCAGATGTGGACGAAACATCTGGACATCAAAATGTTAGCAGACTACGGCATATCAGCTTGGAAGAATCCACTATTCATTAAAAAAAATCATAATTTAAAAATCTGATGTGTTGCATTCACATGACTTTCTCTACTCTTTTACTAACCATTTTTGCAAACTCTTATTCCTATGTCTTATTCGTGTTAGTTAAGATAAACATTTGCAAAAATTATCTTATGTTTATCGTCTTGTAGATACAAGGAGAATATGGGAATACAGTAGACTTTGAGTGATAGTCAAATCTTTTAAAGTTTTCCAATTCCATTCTCCTAGCATGGTTAACACATAAAAAAATGAATAATGATGTTTCATTTGACACAAGTTAAGTTCTGCAAAACTCACACAAATAACAAGGAATATCTCCAAAATAGTTCACTCTACAAAAAAGTTTATTTAGACATAAAATGTGTGTATTTGGTCTATCACTTACGGTTAACCAGATACAAAAAAGCCATCCAGAGTAAATAGGGCTATAGCCAGAAAATTCAAGATATACATTTTATTTGCCATAAAAATATCTCAAACACATGGCATTTTAATCAAAATCATTAGAGCCATTTTCAAGAAAATCAAAATTTTTGAAAATTTTTCCATGTAAAGGGTAGTTTAGGATGGAGAAATTTTCTTCAAAATCTTCATATTGCATCCTTGAAAGACACCAAATTTAAATACCAACTTTGGTTTTCAACCAACTTTTCATTTTTGAATGCAATAGTACGTAGTAGAAAAAGTAAAAAACGTAAAAAAACGTAAAAAAAAAAAAAACCAAAAAAAAAACAAAAAAAATTGTAGCATAGAAAAATTATTTTTATTGTAGAACTGATTAACTCCTTATTGAAACTACACATACCTGTTCTGTATTGATTTATAAGCCAAGAGCATAGATTACTGTAGAATCACTGCTAACAATAGCGAAACAAACTGAAATACCTACATACCACAGCTATTATATACGATCAGCTATGTCCACAGGTAAGAAGAATACATTGTCATTGTGTTGAATACATAGTCATTGTATTTGCATTGTAATCAGAACACTGTGATTTCCTCACATTGCTATGCTATGTTACCTTGTAGCTACCAATCCTATAGCTAAATTTATATTCTTTGCTTTCATCTTTTTTTTTTGGATAATCTAAATATTTCCAAATCCAAACCGACCACACTCCCAATTAATTTGGATTAGTGGGGTTCTACTGTACTAGGTGGATCAGTTCTATTTTGTGAATATAGAAATAAAATATTTAATGGGAAAGACAAAGAAAAATATTTGGTTCATAAAAAACTGTTTATGATGGCCAGAAAATTTTAGAAATTAGAACATTACAGAAAAATAATATGTTACAGAAAAGCTAGAGATTATTAAGACAAGCAAATCTTAATTTATGGTTCAAAGGAAACTGTGTGCTTTAGGAGTAAGTTCTCAGAATGAGTTGAAATGTATATGGTGAAACAAGAGAGGTTTATCAATTTGATTGTTACTGGATGGGTATTGTCACAATGTATGGTTTTGGATGGAAAGTATTAAAATCAGAGAATTGAGAAATAAATACAAATTAAGTTATATTTCTACAAGATCTTTGTTAATGTCCTTTGCAATAAATAACAATGGAAGGCAACTGATTGCTTTAAATCTTGTTAATATTCACCTTGAACCATGGACCTCAGATTTACTGGGAATCAAAATCCCATAATATAAATAGTCAAGACACTAATGCATTTTTAATGGGTGGATAAACCCCCTTGATATAAAGTCTGGAGAGGCGTAAAGGCCACCTTGTGCTGTCCATCTGTCAAGCATCTAGCCTGACACAACTAGATTACTTTGTTCATTACTGTTCTTTTCCAAAACTGTTGTTGTTAAAATATCCTCTTGTTCTTTGCTGTCATTTGCTTTACTTTCTAGTTCACATACTTTTTCTTCATCATTATTACAACTAAGAGTTTTAGAAACTATCACTTGGCACTTAGGTTGTTTAGCTATTTGGGTGTGATCACCAGTTTTCTTAGTTTGAACACATGTACTTTCTCCACTTTGTGTGTTTGAGTTTTTTCTTGCTGTATAGCTTGCAGCTGCTATGTCAGAGGATTCCATTGCTTCTAACAACTCTTGTTCCCAATCACTTTCTTTTCTTTCTCGTTCTCTGCGAGCAAGTTCATGCTCTCGATTATATACACGAAACTCTGGAAGATGCTGCATATATTTCTCTGCTAAATGTTCTGCACCATCCTGCAAGAATAGAAATATATTTTAAAAATCTAAAATCTCTACCTATTATCCTTTATTTTGATGTAACATCTATGAACTGTTCTCATGAAAGCTCATTTTTCTATCTGCTTCATGTTACTCAAGATAAATCTTTACAGAAAAGTTTAATAAATAATTTTGTTGAATCTACAAAGTGGATAGGGGCAACAAAATTAACAGATGTTTCAAAGTCAGCTCTCTGTATGCTGGTCTAGAATTCCATACTCTTTCCATGACATTACAAAAAACAACTGAACAACGGTACATTAAATAAATGACAGTGTTGAAAATTCAAATGAATAACAACGGTTATTTCAGAAATGGCCAATGCTACAGAAAGAGTTATTTGAAGTAAATTAATGTATTTTAAAGAAATTGCATTTTTTTGTGTTGTAATTTTTGTCTATCTCTTCCATTTTATCATATAAACAAAATTACACCAAATTCATTCTGAATTTCTTTTTTTTTTTAATTGATAACTTTATTGTACACTTAGTACTTTACAGTTATGCTCATACACATGATAATAACATGATTTTAAACATCGTAAGGACCTTATCCATTGTTACATTGTCAGGTTTGAAAGATGCTATCTTGGCAGGTGTTGAGGAATCATGTTGAGTAATGGATTTGAGTGGTTGGTGAACTTATAGAGCCTGGTATAGCAGTCTTGAAGGACAGTAGCTACTGGTGGTATTTGAAGATCCTGGTGGATGGTTGTATTGCAGACGTATCATGGTGCATTTGTTACGAGTCTAAGGCAGCAATGGACAAACCCCAACACAACCTGCTTGACACAGAACACATGCCTGGGTTAGTAGACGTGAAATCAGTACTATTCCATGTCAAGGCCACGATTACAGCTATAATCACAACACATGTTCTGCCCATGACTGGCCTAAGGAAACGGTTTTGAAGATTCTATACTCTTTTTATCTGTGAATCAGATGCAGAACCCCAAACGCCACACCCATATGTCCATATACATATGTATGTAGAACCAAGCAGAGGTGTATCATTCTTCTGTAGGTACTGTAGTTTGAGAGATGATTTTTATTGCATTAAATACCGTAACTAGCAAATTCGTATCTAATTCTACTTATTACATCAGTTATGTGTCGTTTCCATATTAATTGCTTATCTAACGTTAGCCCGAGGTACCTAACTGTGTCAGCTTGTCGGAGGTCCTCGCCACACAGACTTATGGAATGGTTTGGCACATTGATTTTCTATGTAAATTTCACAGATTTTTATTTTTGCATTCATTATTATCCTTCATTGTGTACGCCATTGTTCAATTTGTCTGACATACATCTGTAGTTTAAATGAGGATTTATTACCATCTCCTTTGCTGAGAATTGCCACATCATCAGCAAATTGAGTAACTGTGACTTCATTTGATGCCGGAAAGTTGGAGACATAGATGAGGTACAATATGGGACCCCATACACTTCCTTGAGGAATGCCAGACTTGATTTCGCAAGACTGAGACTGAAAATTTCCACATTTAACTGAAAAAGTTCTGTTTTGCAAGAAGGATTATATGATCACGTAGAAAATGTCAGGAATTCTGGATTTAAGTTTATAAAGCAGACCTTCATGCTAAACCTTATTGAAGGCTTTTTCTGTATTCAAGAATAAGCCATCACATATCACATTTTCTTCATAGGTGCACAAAATGACATTGATGACTCAGTGCAATTGTTGGCAATTAGACTGCATCTAAAATCAAACTGAGTGTCAGGAATAGCAGACTTCAGATGAACCATTAATTTAGGAAGTAAAAGATGCTCGAATAACTTGGAGAATAATGGAAAAAGACTGATAGGTTGGTAGCTTCGTGGATATTTCTTGATTTTATCTGGCTTATATATCAGAATTATTACTGCATGTTTCCATTTCTGAGGTAAGTAGTCTGTTTGTAGTATTGCATTTCATATCTGGTTTAAGAATACCAATGTCTTCCTTAGGAGTGCTTTCAATAATGGTAAAACTATTTGGTCATATCCAGGAGCCTTTCCTTTTGAATGTCTATTAATTGCATTAAGCACCTGACCCGGAGTAAAGTAAGTTTTAAAAGGTGTCAACTGTAATGGCATCTGCAGCACATTTTCAATGTTTTTGTTAAATGTAAAATCTTGTACAGGATTTGGCTGGAACTGTTGTACTTCTGAGAATACATCAGCTTTTTCCTGAAATGTTGCATACCAATTACCATCAATATTTAAAGGTGGAATACCGTTGCTCTATCTCATTAAAGTCTTTAGTTTCCTCCAAAGAGAACCATTCTTGCAAATGAGATTAGACAGTGCAGCATGATTAGCTACATCTCTTTCTTCTTGCAGTGCTTTGTGAAGATGACAGGTCGCTCTATTATATGCTACTTTATGTGGTTGGTACCACTTTCGTAGCCATAGCCTAGACATTCTTTCTTTTCTTCTAGTAGTTGTGCTATTGTAGGAGAAATGGGAAAATGTGACTGAATGAATGTACATTCCATTGTTGTGAAGCAAGACTGGCATAATGCTAGATCTTGCAGATAAGAGTAGCTACTGCTATATCAAGGTCCTTAGAAGATTTTAATGATATCTTCAGGTCTGTTACACTGTTTAATGTTTCTGTGTAGTGTTTCCAATCAAAAGGATGTCTAATTAAGGAAGGAGAAATGTGCGCAGTGGCCACAATCAAACTAAGGGTTACTGGGAGATAATCAGGGCTTAAGTCATGATGTATCATGGTTATGGAACAGTGATGAATAATGTTTTTTCCAAGGAAAAAGTCTAGTACATCAGGTGAATGACTAGCATCTGAGTAGTAAGTAGGTTATACTGGATACCCGTCTCTGTAACGTGATGGTTAGCATGTCCGCCTCACATTCAAGAGGTCGCAAGTTCGAATCTCGCTTAGGATGAGTTATCCGGATAAGGTTTTTTTCCGAGGTTTTACCTTATCCTGAGAAGATGAGTGTCATGTAACTTAAAGCTCCATGGACCTCGGGCTCATTTGAGCATCATTTCATCCATTTCATTCATTCACCGTCCGATATGATATTACATTGGAGGACGTTAATTAAAAAAAAAAGGTTATATTGGATGTATAAACTCCAAAGGGAACTTTAATGCCACATCAAGAAGCAATCTCCTCCTAGGATTGTCTAAGTTGGAGCCCCATTGTGGATATTTGCAGCTGAAGGTCTCCACCAATTATAAAATTTGTGCCATAATGTGTATTAGATCCCACCAGTTTACAAGAGTTAATCTCAGAAGCTGAAAAGAATGATGCTATTTGATACATTTTATTATTCTGCCCGGCCACTTTCAGTGCCCCATCCATCAGTGAAAAATATTGGAGAGCAAGAGGATTAATGACTTCATTGTCAGAAATCCAGCATTAGCTAACAACAACATTTTATTATTCAAGCTTATGCTAATTCTGGAGAGCTGGAATTCCTTTTCCCTAAACGGTAACAGTTCATTGTGCTGAATATTACTTTTAATGAAAATTGCAAATGTACCCTTTCTGGTATTAGCAGGTTGATCTGCTCAATAAATTTTGTAACCTGGCATGACAAAAATTATATGAAGTGAAGTTTTGTTTCTGTTAATAAGGAGTATATCTATTTTATAATGTTGAGAAATATGAAGGTTGTTCAATATATAATGCCCCACATTTTTGTTTCTCTGAACATATTTATTGTTAAGAGTCAGAATTTGGTGACAATATACCTCAACATGTCTTGTCCATGTCCTATTTCTCTACGTAGTCTCCATCATGTTCTATGGCCTTACTTCAACATTGTGTAAGTAAGTTTACCCTGTTGGTAAAAGTTCTTGTCCTGTAGGCATAGCCATGTTGTCACTGTGTGAATGACACTCTTGCCACCTTCGGAGTGTGTCCCCCATAGAGAATCTTTAAGTGGCCCAAAGAGATAGAAGCCCGAGGGTGCCAGGTCTGGACTGTAGGGTGGATGAGGCAATGATGTCCAACCCAATTTGGCAATGTGTTCCCGGGTTTTCGAACTTGTGTGTGGGCATGCATTATCGTGTTGGAGTAAGATTTCTGCTGGATTCTTGTCAGATCGAACATGTCGGAAACGTTTCTTGATTTTGTTCAGTCTTCACGTATGCCTCTGAATTAATGGTTGACCCTCTTGGTATCACACCCATGAGAATTATACCATCACAATCCCAGAAGACTGTCACCATGACCTTTCCGGCAGAGGGGCTTGTCTTGAATTTCTTCTTTTGTGGTAAATGAGGATGGTGCCACTCCATGGACTGCCTTTTTGTTTCTGGCACAAAGTGGTGCACCCAGCTTTCGTCCCCATAATGATCCGAGACAGAAAGGCCTTTCCATCAGTCTCAAAACACTCCAATAATTCAGATGAAATGGTCTTTCTTTGAATCTTGTGGTCTGCTCTGAGCATTTGTGGAACCCATCATGAGCATGTCTTCGAATATCCAAGAGCCTTGATCATTGCAGATACACTTATTATGCTGACAGACAACTGCAGAGCCAATTGTTGAGTTGTGATGCACTGGTCGGCATGAATAATGTCATCCGCACGATTCAGCATGTCTGGAGCAGTGGCTGAGGCAGGACATCCCGAGCGTGGCTGATCATGGGACTCTGTTTCTGCATTTCCTGAGGCTTTAACATTCTTTACCCATCGCCCAACAGTACCCCTATCAACTGCAGTATTGCCACACACAAATGTTTATGGATGTTCACCACGGTTTCTTTTTCTGCACACAAGAATTCAATAACAGCACACTGCTTGTAACATGAGTTGTGTGTAGACGCCATTTTGACGCTGTACTCAACCGGTGCACAGAAGAAACATCAAATGTGAAGCACCTACAAGGACGTTTGTATATATTAATGGATTTTTAAACAAATGTGGGGCATTGTATATTGAACAACCCTTGTATCTTTAATTCCGAGTATTTGTTATTCATTCCTCTGGAATTCCAAGTGCATAGTTTAAAGCAGGGGAAGACAACTTCAGGCCGTGCGATGTATTTAAACAAAGAGCCAGCTTGTATGGTCGTGTGACGTCAGGCGAGAGCAGTGTATTGCTATGCAGCCTAGATCACCGGCGCTACTTTCACGAAACTGAATGAATATGAAAAATGTTATTTGGGCATGTTTACAACATTCCCGGGCTGTTTAGGGAGAACCCTCTTCAGCCTAGTCTGAGGGTTTTTATTTGTTGTGTGAGGGATCTTAACAGCGTTAGTGCAAATTTTGTTTTGTATTTTGTGTTTTTGTTGATGTTGTGTAGTGTTGTGTGTAGTAGTTTTGTGTTTGTGTTCAGTTCCCCGTGATTCACACCAGTTTGAGACCAGGCTTCAAGGTGTAGAAACATTGTCAACCACATTTCAGATCTTTGCGACCCCATGTTCACTGGATGTTAATAATGTTTCTAGCAGGTAGCAAATTGAATTGATAAATTTACAGTGCGACAATTTGCTGAAGGACAACTATAAACACAAGGAAGACTTGGCTGATTTTTATAAGAATGTTCCTCAAACCAAATTTCTGAGGTTATATGCCCTTGTTGCACTGATATTATGTATGTTTGGTTCCACGTATGTGTGCGAACAATTCTTTTCTGTTATGAAACTTTCTAAGTCAAAATCCCGAAGCATATTGTCAGATCACAATCTCACATGCAGTTTTTGGTTACAAATGTACCGTACGTTACGCCCTAACATTGACCAACTAGTTAAAGAAAAGCGAAACGGCAAATGTTGGAAAATGTCCACCTAATTGTTCTGTATAGCTCTCCTCTAGCTCAGGCAAAATAGTTATAATTTCTGTTCTATTTGCATTATAACATGACTGTTCACATAAATTAAAATTTATATATGACATAAAGCCAAAATGTAATTATTTATAATCTGTGACTATTCCGTAATTGAAACAGTCAGCATTAAAATTGCGATGTCCCACACGCCTTATCTCTTGCTCGCTGTGACGTCACACATTCAACTGGCCGTCGTTATGAGCATGTGAGCTGAGTGGGCTGAAGTCACATCAGCGATACCTGTCTTCCCCTGGTTTAAAGGATCTTCCTTTAATTGTGTGATTCATTTTTTGTTGAGAATTAGTGGAAGCACTTGCTGTAAGGTTTGTATTAATGGTTGCAGAATAGACAAAAGAGAGCCTATCTTATCAATGAGTCTATTTAACAATCTATTGTCAGTATTAAATGAGATTTTAGGGCCCACTGCTGTGTTGTTATAGTCTATTTGTTGCATATCTGCAACTGCTTGAGAAAAAGATTTGTTTGGTGTGTAGTAAGAATATATTCATTTAAATGGTTCTGTAGAACTTGCACAGTTTTCTGTATGGTTTACATCTTCTTTCTTCGATCTGATGGAATTTTGTATAGTTTTGTGTACTCTGTAATTAGCAGTGTGGTTACCTTTGCAGTTAACGCACACAGTTGGCAAGTATAAGGGCTTTGCATAATTTGCTATTGCATGGATGCCATCACATTTAACATAGTGAGGTGATCTGTGGCAATAATTTTTGCTGTAACCATATTGCTGGCATTTCATACACAAATCTTTTGGACTTAGAAGGCTCCATTTTTATAACGGCACCATAGAGGCAGTCAAGATCAGAGATATTTTCTTTAGTTAGGTTTGGTTTTAAGTCTAGAGAAAACGGGGGAAGAGGTGCTTTAGAAATAGGGTGATATACAGGCAACATTTGTACTGGCAGATAACCTAGTTCTCGTAATTCATCCATCATGTACTTTGTATCACAGGATTGATGCAGTCCTCCCATCACAACTCAAAAGTTCTTCTCAGTTTTTAGTTGGAAAGTATGATATTCTGCCTTAACTGATTCTAAGTAGCTAATAGCTAATCTGTAGCCCTCAATCATTTCAAACTGAAACTTGACCTCATCAGAACTGGTAGTGGAGTGCTTATAAGGTTGTGGCTTTAGGTTATTAATCTTAGTTAAGAAGAGATTCATATTTATTATTCTGAATGAAGAGGGCTTCATCTGTATTCCCCAAAAATCAGTATATATATATTTTAGTGTTATGTAAATATCTTATAGCAGGCATGATATTTTAATCAGATTGCTGCAAACATTTTTGAGAAAATCCCAAATTTTGAAAACTGTTCTACATAAAGGGTGGTTTGGGATAGAGGGATTTTCTTGAAAACCTTCAAGTATTTTTGGAAGATACTGAACCTAAGTATAGGAATAGGGGAGATATGGAGGGGGTTTGGCACTGAAGCCAGGCTTATTGTACCTATACCCCTAAGGGGACATCCCTGGGAGAAAGAAGGAGGTGAGAGGAAACACTGGATGGCCAGTTACAGACTAATGGCACAGACATTAACAGAGGTCCCTAAGATTTCCCAAGTTTGATGACACCTCAAAGCCTTTAGGTCCTCCAGGACAAACTCAGGGAGATTTTGACACTGGGTCCAATACCGCCAGATACTGCCCCCTTTTCTACCTAGATCCCATGGATGAGGGATGGAAAGAGTTCCTGTGCACATATCATACCTACCACAAGCTGCACCTAATGCCTTTGCTGAAACTTACAACTCTGAAAGAACCAATGGGATGAAGGATGAATAAAATGATTAATGAAATGAAATAGAAGGACAGGAAATTTGGAAGGGTCTCATTACCCTTCCTAGCATTTGCCTGGTGACCCAGAGAAACCCCTGATAAAAACCCATGGGTCAGGAAGGTCAACCATGGGAATGGAACCCAAAACTTCCTGAATGTGAACCTCACACGTTACTGTGGAGCCATCTTGCTCGGTTACTGAACCTAAATATCAAACTTGGTATTTATCAGACATTCTTTATTGAGTTTTGCTGTATGTGCATGAAAACATGCACACACACAAGCATACATACATATGCCTGTGAAGCTTTCTCCAAAAATGCATTTTTTTGGATTCAGAGAGCCAAAAAACAAAAAAACAAAAAAAAACAAAAAATTTATTACTGGTGAAATCTCAGCATCAATTTTTTGAGTGGAATACAATATCTTCTGCACCTACTATGTACCCTGGGTTCCATACATGTCATCCCTACTGCTTCACGGGGAAATTTTACCAACCTTCTCAGCCACCACATCCATACCAGAGAGGGGTGTGTGTGTGGAACATTCTGTCTTTGTTGTTTGGCTAAGCAGTGGCGTGGTTACGAACCTTAGATTTAAACTTTTAGGTGAAAATGATATTTTAGGGTTTTGAATTATATCACAAATATTCTATAGACACCTATGAATCATTTTGGCTAAACATTTTTCCTAACCCGCCATTTTTAAAAGTTCAGCAACATGTTTAAGTCCACCATGTGCTTCATTTTATCCATAACAGTATCTTTTTCATTCTTCTCAGTTTTGCATTTTGATGAAATTAATTCCTTACATTCCAGTTTTGCTCTGATTTGTATGTAAATTTGCAAACATAATCTCAATCTAAAGATTCAAATATGCATTTGATGATTGCTTTATTCTTTGGCTCACAAAAAATAATTTATGCTGAAGAGAAGAGGAATTTTAACACTAACAACTTCTTAGAAACAAAAATGTATTTCTCTGCAACTAATAACATCAACTCCAATCAGATACATTTTATTTTCAGTTTACTAAGTATCAGAAAATGCTAGTAGTATGCTTCTCTGAAAATTACGAGGGCAGCTTTTAAGAGAATGAATCTTTTTTATTAGTTAAAAGTATTTAATTCTGTTATCTGATTAACTTTTTGAGCTGGAACATTGAACCTTTGTACAGTCATTTATTTATTTATTCATTCATTCATATCAAGTGTACCAATTTTCAAGGAAACATAAAATTAAAAATGTTAGAAAATTCATTCCCAGTGTCCCTTAACTGCTGATGCAATATATTGCGAATGTGCATTAAGGAAGAATTGTGGGTATATGGGAAACCAATGTGCCATTTGAAGACATTGCTCAATGTTATATGTTTGTGTGCAGATAATCTAGAACTGTGCATGTAAAACACAATACCACTGCATGCTCATAAAGGTAAACATATACACACAGCTTCTACTTGCTATAAATGTGCTAGGTGTTAAGGCCTGTAGAATGCCTCCCAAAGCTGCGGGAATGGTATAAATGGAAGTGAGTGTGCAAGGCAGAGAAAGTAAAAAGAGATACAGTTTTCCTACTAATGAATCTTTGGCAACAATTTACTATGCATGTTTCGTTTCATCATCTAAGATGAACTGACAGCCTCTTAAGACTTCTTTAAAATTACCAAAAGAAATACAGTTCAAGGGAGCAAGATCACAACAGTAAGCAAAGCATGGAATGAAGTTCTCCAAGATCTTTAGTGAAGAAGAAATTTACGAATCAAATCTGCCAGAAAAGTGATGCTCACACCTTTCTGGGATTCCATGTTTGTACTGAATATTACCTACATATGGGCTCATTCATAACATGTTTACATTATAGAAAGTTGCTGCACAATAAGCTAAATATAAAGGTATATTGTCAATACAAATGTACAGTTGTATGACAATGAATGTACAAATTTTGCCATTCACATTATTTCAACCTCCTGTGAAACAGGGTTTTGAGATGATTGACCATTCTGTACATAGTCTTGTTATTTTTTTTATTGCCTGGCATCTTTTGACCAAATTACAGGTGCGTTAAACAGCCATCAATACACCTCAAATGAAGTGAATAAAGATATGCATATTTAGCTTGTTGCTTCTGAGAGTTTGCAGAACGCTGGATCAAATGTATTGAAAAACATGAAAAAATAATGTAATTACTGTCTGTTCTCTGCTGTTGTAATAAATTATTAAAGTTTGTGTGCTAATACTATTTCAATTATTCTCGTTTAGTTTCATCATCACATAGAATTCCATAAAGTCAAGGCAAGCTTTCAAAATTATTTATTGATATAATCTTAAATAATTAAGAGCTTCAAATATGTTCTGAATAGAAAATCCATTCCTTCTATTTGCTGACCTACAGAACTAATCAATTCTCCAGTTCTTATGCACTTGGCTCAGAATAGTTAAGATTTAAAGCATCTTGCTTCTCTCTCTTAAATGTTGAGTACCACTGACATGATGTCATTCATGTGATGGTTTTTCATTATTACCAATGAGGAGCACACATCACCTATTCAGATTTGCAACTAAAGGATACACTCAACATTTCCCTGAGCTGCTGAAATGTTATCTAGCATAAATCATGTAACTGTCACATTATTACTTGAATACACATGAATACACATCTTAAATCTGTTTGGTTTTTATTTGTTTGCATAGGTTCTTCTGAAACAAAACCATGACTTTAAGGATACATTGCACAGTTCCAAATAAATAAATAAAATGCTAATAATACACTTTTCAGCATTCTCTATGCCCATCACTTCTTTATATGTATTTTGTTTTTACCAGCATCTTCAGTTTTTCAACATTGAGATTTTCAATGTTTATTCATAACAGTCTGATTTTGAATATCTATGCTAAACTAAGATAAAAATTGTGGCTGAAATGTTATAACAATCCACATCAGCTATTCATTGCAGTATTCTTGATTGTAGCAAAAACCTTTTCTACTGTTTAACTTTTGTATTTAAAAAAAGCTTGTATTGTTTATGTTTGCAGTAAAATTTAAGTTTAGGATAACATTGGTTCTTTATACCTAGACAGGTAAGACTCATAAAAATTATGATGCTATGTTCTATTTTTGTTCACTGATATAGTTTGTTTGGGAATAAACATCTGAAACTCTGAATACCTGATTTAGTCTGATTTTGAATATCTATGCTAAACTAAGATAAACATTGTTATTATTTATTTATGAATTTTTAAGTTCCAGTTCTACCTCATAAACATTGTTGCTGAAATGTTATAACAATCCACATCAGCTATTCATTACAGAATTCTTGATTGTAGCAAAAACCTTTTCTACTGTTTAACTTTTGTATTTAAAAACAGCTTGTATTATTTATGTTTGCAGTAAAAATGAAGTACAGGATAACATTGGTTCTTTAACCCTAGACAGATAAGGCTCATAAAAATTATGATGCTACATTCTTTTTTCATTCACTGATACAGTTTGTTTGGGAATAAACATCTGATACTCTGAATACCTTCCTAGTGAGGTCATTACTATGACGCAGTGTACTCATGGCATAGAATTTAAATTTACCTCTGGACGTCACATCATAAATATGACAAAGGTTTACCTATAGTGTAGCTTACTCCACTAACAGTGGTGCCTGAAACACTAATGTACTGGCAGTGCCAACAATACTTTCTCAAAACAGTTTGTTTTATAATGCACAACAATGACTATGATGACTATTACTACTACCACTACCAATTTTCTGTGCACAACTGATGCTACCACTCATAACTGATGCACCATTGTAAACTGCTATTAATTTTTTCATATTTTGACCTAGCCTGGTTTCTAATTCCTTAAAAATGCTAGATGTGCATTATGTCCTTCTAGCACAATAAATGTTTAAAATCTTTCTACAAGCCTACCATCAACAATGTACTGCAATATCACTACCAGCTGTGATTGGTATGATGCATGTTGTTTTTTTGGGCTATAATTGCAGCAAAATCAGCTTTATTTCTTGAATGACCTCATCATGATATACCTATAGCATGCATTCCAAATGTCATTCTGTATAGTTTTAGATGTTCCCTGAAATGCAGTGGGAGATGACAAGTGTAATTTTAACTCCCTTTCCAGCTCAGCACTGACCTGGATTAATTATCTTTATTGTTCGAGTCCTCTGACTCACTGTGTACATGTAATGCTAATTCTAACTTTCCACAGAATCATATGCAATTGGTTATTAAATTTATCATGTACTATCTTTCACAAAAGTAAATACCCACCTTCAGCTAAACCTGCGCGAAGGGTCACCTAATTCTCAGGCGTGCTTGCATAGATGGTATGAGAATTAAATTAGTCATGTGCTTCCCTGGTTGTTCAAAGGACATGGCAGCCATGTCATCTCTCAGCTCACTCACCTCACAGCTTTAAAAAGCAATATTTCAGCAATCCTTCTACATTAATGGGCAAACACTGCAAATTTAACTTCTGTGCACCTGCAGATAATATGTTCTTATGGTGTTTTATTAAATTGTGGGCTAGAACTAAAATGATTCCAGTGTTGGGTGCTACACTTAGAGACATGATTTTAATCAGCGAGACACAGTTTGTGTGTTGCCTATAGTGCAACTGACTAAGGCGTGTCTGTTCAAATCGACAGTGACGGGCGAACATTAGTTTGAATCCCACTCAACATTCCTTTTTTTTTTTATTTCCCTTTTCCTTGTTTCTTTCTTAACAGGAACATCATTATAGATATAACCCGTGTGTCATAACATTATAAAAACTAATGAAATCTATTTCTTTACATATTTTTATTCTGCATAGCATTGCAACTTTCCCGCCGTGCTATGAATGCTGCAGTACGATTGCAATTTTAAACTGAATGCTTTATAAGATTGCAATTGCTGAAAATAAATCAGGAAACACGCCTACCTCAACTATCAATCATGCCTCCTGAAATTAATATTTCCCTTTAAATATTAACATTCAAAGGCATTTCTATAAATTTCATAGACTATCACCATATTAAAATATATAAATGCGTAATAGTGTAAAATACGGTTTTGGTGGTCATAAAATGCATTGTTACAAGATCTGGATGGCAGGGAACAATGTAATTGGTGATACATTAAACAGAACAGAATGCAGTTGTAGATTACTTCAATGGAAGTAACCTTTGCACCTAGCAAGGTTGCCATGTCATTTATTTCCAAGTACTACACAATGTTGCCATATCCCCATTAATTCAATTTCTAGCAGTGTGCCTTCATCAGATTCTCTATTCCTGATAAAAAGCTGTAGAGAATTAAGCATGTTTGTTAGTTTTGTATTTCAGAAAACAAACATGCAAAAGGCGGGGATCGAGCCCCCAGCAGCTAGAAGTTCTGAATTTTATGGTCAGCACCTAGACCTCTCGGCCATTCTTCACTTTGTCATTCGTCCTGTATAATATGGTTTTAAGGTTGTTGCCACTAACTTGGTAGCTAATTTCAATGCAAGACGGAAAGTTCGTTAGCAACTTTAGAAATGATTTAAAAATTTGTTGTTTTTTTCCTAGGTATTCCCTTACATTAATTTAGAGGAATAAGGAAAGAGAAAGTTCTATAACAAGCATGAGCATCACAGTGTTCAGTGTGGAGTTTAAGTCCGTTTGGTTTATTTGTATTAATGACAGACAAAAGATAATGGAATAGCTAATAACAATAATTAATTTATATTTATTACCTACACAGAATATACACCCATCTACAAGAACAGGAACGTCTTTAAGACGTTACCTGCCTTCAAGAAGGCTTTTAAAAAGGATCACTTATTAAACATTTATTTTATTTAATATTTCTAGCACAAAAAGATGCTTTTAATGTAAGAGTCTCATTTGGTTTTGGTCTTCTGTGTAAATAAAGTGATTATCACTATGCAAAGTTTTATTTTTTGACCTCCTGTAAAATGGAGCACCAATAATCGAATAGATTTCACTTACACACAGAAAATGTTTACGTGCTTTATATTTTCAATTAAGGTTAAATCATCATGTTCTGAAAGATTATTTTCATTAATTTCCTAAAAATGTTAGAAGCCCCTGCCTTAATAGAAGTGCTCTGCTATTTTTCACACGAGCCTTAAAGTTTGGGTCAGTGTAAATATTAACAGCTACAGAGATAACCTTCATCATCCCATTGGTGTATAATGATCATGATTCATCACTCTCATTTACAAAACACGTGTTCGAAACTAATATATGCTCTTAACGTTTGCCTTAACTCTTCCATTAGATATAATAATAGAAATGATTTTCGGTTTTAATAATTACTTATACCAAATAAAAACTCATATCTAAAGATGAATGACTTATTATGGGTGTTAGAATTAAATGAATTCCAACATGATTGAAACCCTGAAAAGAAGATAAAATTACTGATTCCTTGCAAACAACATTTGATTTTAATCTCCAGTTTACAAAGCAGATATCTACTCCTATGCAACATGGAGGGTGTGACTACTAAGTTAATTTTAGTGAACTATAATACCTATCAGATAATATCACCTTTTATGTTTAGAATATCACTGCCCCTGTAAATCATCACAAGCGCTACGAACTTTCCGCCTTGCACTGGAATTAGCTGCCAAGTTAGTGGCAATAACCTTAATATCATATGATACAACAAGAATGCTCAACTGAAGAATGGCCGAGAGGTCTAGGCGCTGGCCATGCATTCAGAACTTCTAGCTGCTGGGGATTCGATCCCCACCTTTCGCATGTTTATTTTCTGTAATATAAAATTAACAAACCTGCTTAATTTTCTACAGCTTTTTATTAGGAATGGAGAATCTGATGAAGGTACACTGCTGGAAATTGAGTTAATGGGGATATGGCAACATTGTGTAGTGCTTGGAAATAAACGACATGGCAACCTTGCTAGGTGCAAAGGTTACTTCTGCTGAAGTAATCTACAACTGCATTCTGTTCTGTTTAATGTATCACATTACATTATTCCCTGGCATCCAGATCTTGAAACAATACATTTTATGACCATTAAAACCATATTTTACGCTATTACGCAGTAACATATTGTAATATGGTGATAGTCTACAAAATTTATAGACGTCTTTGAATGTTAATATTTAAAGGGAAATATTAATTTCGGGAGGCATGATTCATAGTTGAGGTAGGCATGTTCCCTGATTTATTTTTAGCAATTGCAATCTTATAAAGCATTCAGTACTGCTTCAATCTTATAAAGCATCTGTACTGCAGCATTCATAGCACGGCGGGAAAGTTGCAACGCTATACGGAATAAAAATATGTAAAGAAATAGATTTCATTAGTTTGTATAATGTTATATGTATTTCTCAAGGGTTATATAAATAATGATGTTCCCACTAAGAAAGAAAGGAATGTTGAGTGGGATTTGACGTTATGTTAGCTCACCACTGTCGATTTGAACAGACATGCCTTAGCCAGTTGCACTATAGGCAACACACAAACTGCATCTCACATTTCTAACTCTAGCACCCAATACTGGAATCATTTTAGTTCTAGTCCACAATATAATAAAACACCATAATAACACATTTTCTGCAGGTGCACTGAAGTTAAATTTACAATGTTTGCCCGTTAATGTAGGATTGCTGAAATATTGCTTTTTAAAGCTGTGAGGTGAGTGGCTAAGAGGTGACATGGCTGCCACGTCCTTTGAACAGTAAGGGAAGCACATGACTAATTTAATTCTCATACCACCTATGCAAGCACGCCTGAGAATTAGATGATCCTTTACGCAGGTTTAGCTGAAGGTGGGTATTTACTTTTGTGAAAGATAGTAGCTGTATCTGTCTACTTGCTGGTTATGTCTGATACTGGGAGTTCAGTTTAGCTTGGATATCTGTGCTACCTTGCATAGTTAAGTTCATTATATTGTTTATATAATGCTGCTTGGATTCCTTGTCGATCTTAATTTTTTCCAAACATGAACTAAATCCATCACACCTTTCTTTGGCCAGTTGTCATCACCATTGAATGGAAAGGTGTTTTGTCCTCACATCCACAGATCCACTTATTTTTTATATAAATGTCCCTACTGAATTTTCTAATGTGGTTAACCTTGACACTTTTTTGTTCTGTGTTTATGTACAGATTAGGAGTAAGTCTTCCCATGCATTTTACTTTTGGCTGGTCTTCAATGATAATGCAGAAAACGAACTACTTAGTAAAGGATTCACTTTATTCGCCTTACTTAAAGCAAACCACATGAACTCCACTCATGCTCTCAAGAGTGTTTGTGTTTACTGCTCCTACATCCTAACAAATCTCTCTTTCAAACATGTAGGATTCCTGGCAGCATTATATAAAACATGGATTCATATGATTTTAAGTATATACAATGGAAAGTGAATTACTGTAATGATATAATAAACTACGATTTTCTGCTTTAGCACTATAGTAGTGATTGATGGCTTTATTTCTCATTTCTCAATACGGCACAATTTACTAAGTTTGTGACAAAGTTGGTACAGATAATTTGTATATGCTGCCAAATGGTAGCCATGACGGGTACTAATTGGTATGCATATGAGCTATTCCCTTTTACCTCTGGTACCGTTTTTATTAAAAGATAGTCAACACATATCAGCATGAATATAGCAGCAGGAATAATGTTTTTACTGAAAGATGGAAAGTTTGATTGATATCTGACGCTACTCTTATCTACAAGGTCGATGGATACAGAATGGAATGCACAAATCAACGTTCCTTTATCACAACATATTTATTCGTTGATTTAAATAATAATAATAATAATAATACCTTTATTGTCAATAGACTGCAATACAGTTTCTGACATTGTCACAAAAATCATATTTACAATTTGTATTTACAATGTTACATTTGTCTAGAGTAGTCTACACTTAAAATATGTATTAGTTAATAAACATTACAAAGATGAATGACTTACATGGTTACACATATTACTATAACTACATATCAGTTGTAATTTACACTCTGTAATTTCAATATGGACATTATTATAGTTCATTGATACTATACAATGTCTTTGTGATCAAATACTTCTTCAGAGCACTCTCAAATTGTTTACCTTTAGAACTTTTTAAATATGCAGGTAGTTTTGCATGAAGCAATAAACCCATGACATTTGGATCCTTTTTTGAAATATTTTTGTTAAACCCCTGCCGAAAATAATCATCATTGTGTCGGGTGTAATGACTATGGATATTGCTATTTTTTAGGTTTTGTTTCTGAACTGCATAGGTTACAACTTTATAGACATACAGAGAATACAATGTTAATATCTGATTTTCTTTAAATATTCCCCTACATGATTCACGAGAGCTCATATTGAAAATCAATCTGACTGCCCGTTTTTGTAATCTAAATAACCTTTCCATATGGGTTGCAGCAGCACATCCCCAAATTTCTATCGCATACAGTAAATATGGGTATATAACTCCATAATAAATCATTTTGAGTCCCTTCTCATCTAAGATATTTTGAAAATGACGTAGCAGATACACAGATTTACTAATTTTGTCACAAATATGATTTATATGCCCAGCCCATGTTAATTTTCTATCAAGAATTATTCCTAAAAATTTATGTTCGCTTACATCATGAATATTGCTATTATTTACCGGTAAGGAGAAATTTGTGGTGTTTATGTTACTCTGTGAGAAATGAATTAAGGTTGTTTTTGTCATGTTGCATGTGAGGTGATTTTGTTTAAAGTAGTTAATAACTGAGTCAATGGATTGCAGTAAGTTCTCCTTTAATATATCGACATTTGCCCCTTGACATACAGCAGTTGTATCATCTGCATAAGCTATTATATTTGTATTTTTTGAAATTGGTATGTCATTTACATATAAAATAAATAATAGTGGTCCCAACACTGATCCTTGTGGTACGCCATGCATAACACGTTTAAATTTTGATTGCACTTTTCTCACTGATTTGCCCCGTTTATCGTACAATAGTGTTGATTGTCTTCTGTCTACCAAATATGAGCTGATCAAATCTCTCGCCAAGCCTCTTACTCCATATGCTTCCAGTTTTTGTAATAGTATCCCATGATCAACGCAATCGAAAGCTTTAGAAAGATCAAAGAATAAAGACCCTACTTTATCATTTTTTTCAAGGTTTTCAATTACTAAATGTATAAGTTCACTAATTGCAGTAGCTGTTGATCGGCCTTTCCTAAATCCATGCTGAAAATTTACAATAATATTGTTTTTGTCTAGAAAATCTAATAACCGTCCTAATATAAGCCTTTCAAAGAGCTTTGCTATTTCTGATGTTAGGCTGATTGGTCTGTAGTTATTTATGTCATTCTCATTTCCTTTTTTATGTAGTGGGCGTACTAAGCTCTGTTTCAGACACTCTGGAAATTTACCACATAAAATAGAGAAGTTTATTAAATGTTCGAGGGGACTGGCCAGAACATATTTACAATATTTTAAGAGGATCACACTGATTTCATCCCATCCACTTGTGGCTTTTTTTGGTAGTTTAGTTATTGTATTTAGAATCTCTGTTGTAGATACTGGATAAATAAAAAATGATGACTTTACAGTGTTTTTAAATGACTGTTGTGTATTCCTGCCAGCAGAATTCTCTCCTACGCTAAGAAAATAATGTTTATTAAATTACATACAAGGTTTGGTTCTTTTACAGTTTCATCACCAATAAGGAGTTCTAAATTTTTGTGTGCTTTTGTTTCCGATCTAGCTACATTTACAAAGCCCCATGCAGTTTTACTAATATTCCCTGATTTACTTAACTTTTCTTTATAGTCATTAACTTTTAAATCTTCCAAGCTTTTGAGATATTTCTTTTTTATGATATTGTACTTTGATTTATAAGTAGCACTACCACTAGATTTATGCAATTCATACAAATGCTTCATTTCATTTTTTAGTTTTATTATTTCTGTGGTGAGTTTGACATGGCCATAACTATTCTTATATACCTTTTTGGTTTTCATAGGACAGCATGCATTAAGGTGAGTGCTAAATACATTATAAAACTGGTTCCATTTTTCATCTACAGTTTTGGCATTATATACTGTGTCCCAATTTTCGTCTGTTAAGGATTCTACCAAATGACCAATACATTTCGCATTCAGATCACGAAAAGTTTTGTTTTCATAATTGCTTTCTTTACTGTAATTTAACCCCTTAAATTTCACATACTGAGCATAATGGTCAGAAATGTGTGTGTTTATATTGCATGCTTTTACCACCTCAAAATTCAGGTTTGTAGCAATATGATCAATAACAGATGATGATGAATGTGTTACCCTTGTGGGCTCGTGTATCAAATCCCTTATTCCATAAGTGTTAAATAACTCGTAAAGTTTCTTATAGTCCCCTTTTGTATGGTCTAAATTTATGTTAAAATCACCCATCAGAATTACCTGATTATATTTAGTGCAAACTTGAGCTAAAAGTTCTTCAAGATAATCAACAAAGCGCTCCGAAGGAGTACTTGGTGATCTGTATATCCCCAGTAATAAAATAGATTTCTGTTTTATATTTATTTTTGCAGCTGCCACTTCGAAGTGCATTTCCAACTGATATGTATTTACAACAACCTCTGATATATCTATTTCATTTGTGGCCAAGATTAAAACCCCTCCACCCTTATATGTAGTCCTAGTGAAGCTACTAACAATTTTGTAACCATTTATTTTACATAAATTGATCTGCTCTTTGTTTAACCCATGCTCTGTTACAACAGCTAGCTCTGGCTTTACTTCATTTAGCAGCTGTTCAAAAGCAGCTGTTTTATTACTTAAGTATTGTATGTTCAAGTGAAATACTTGAAGAGTGTTTGCATCATACTGGTTTACAGCCTTATGCATTGTGTGTTCACCATCATTACTGCTATTAAAAAGATTTACATAGTTATTATTCACTACACTTGTACCATGTTTAAAATTTCTTTCCCCAACTAATTTATGAGTACCTAATGACCCTATTTCCACATAATTTATTTGTTTCTCATGATCATTGGAGTAATTACAATGTTTATTACCTGTAACAAGTGAAACAGCATCCACCTCCTTACTTACTAGTTTTCCTTTATCACTGAATATATTGCATTATTCAATAAGTTACCAAAGTTAAATGATCCCTTCCTGTTTAAATGCACTCCGTCCTTAGCAAAATCACTATTATATATCCAGTAATTTCCGTCAACCATTAGGCAGTTTTTCACAGCACACATCCAGTCCAGTTCTTGGTTAATTTTCATAATCCTCTTTATGTTCACGTCACGTCTTCTAAGTACACCACTGATTATAATTTTCGCGTCAGGCACTTGAGTTCTGATGCTACTTACAAGATCTAAAGTTTCCCCCATTATATATTCTGCTCTTATCCCCGGTCTTATATCATTTGTTCCTGCATGTATCAGGACTATTTCGGGATTTTCGTCCTTCAAATTCATTTTTTCCACTTTTCCTCGTAGCTCATCCAGCTTTATGCCTGGGTAGCATCGCACTTGATAGCCTTTTCCCCTACATGCCTCACCTGAAAATTTGAGAATCGAATCCCCTATGACTAGCACTTTCTTTTTACTTATAGTGTCATCCAAATTGCGCAGATTCACATTAAACTCCTCGTCAACAGTTTTTTCTTCTATTTTATTCAGCACTTCAAATCTTTTCTGATCCGCGAGGTTTTCTTTGTTGTGTTCCATTGATAAACGATCCACCACCATTTTTGAATGATTCCTTGTAGCCATGGCAAAAGTTGGTTTATTACGGTCACAGTCAATCTTCTTTTTCAGTTCTTCATTCTCCACTTTCAGTGAATCTATTTCCTTTTGAGCTTTCAGTAGATCTCTGTGTAGAATATTTATCACCATATGAAGCGACGCTATTGTTTCCGCATCGCGTGCCGGGTGCGAAGTGGACGGTTGCATTTGCATATTTTCAGGACTAGAAATTTTATCACTTGCATTGCCTTCATTTGCACTTGTTGATATCACGTTTCCTGACTTATTAAACACTTCTAATTGGGTTTCACTGTTCTTACCGTTTATATTTGAGCGTAAATTATGACTGCTGGAACGCGTTACAACACCCCCGATCGCTATATTAATTAGTTAACAACTTTCAAAATTCGATAGAATCTACACTGGTTAAAAGTTTGGGTGTAAATTACATGTTCACACGCTATCAGAAAATATACATCCTTTCACCTTGAGCTCACAGACGCTAATGATAAAAGAGTCCCTAGGGTCTCTATGACGCAACACCGCCATTCTTATGTATTCATCCGCGTAACAGTTCTCATTGGTTGAACTCAAAGTGACGAGAAAACATTTGCTATCTTGAATATTAAAAAAAATAAGTCCCTGATACACCCAAATTAAAAGAATTAGAAATTTACACACTCTTACAAAAATATTTACATGAACAATTTTCTATTGATCAATATTCTGTCTCATATGCCCCTTGTTTTGTTTTTCAAGTTGTCACCTTATTTACAATCTTGAAACACAATACAATACTTCTCCCTACTCCTATGATTCAATCACTTTGTACAATATTTTTTTTTTTTTTCTTTACAGTCTTCTTCACTGTTTGTCTTTGTCTTTTGTTTGGACATGATACAGCATGTCTTTATAAGTTTTACATATTCGGTTACTACACAATGCATTCAGTTATTATACAATACATATCCAGTTATTGTACAACACATTTAGTTATTACACAATATGTCCAATTATTACACAATATATATTCAGTCATTGTACAATATACCCAGTTATCATATCATATATGTTCTGTTATTATGCAATACATATTCAGTTATTACACAATACATATTCAGTTATTGTACAACACATTTGATTACTACACAACATGTCCAATTATTACACAATATATATTCAGTTATTGCACAATATATCCTGCTATCACATCACATATGTTCTGTTATTATGCAATACATATTCAGTTATTACACAATACACATTCAGTTTTTGCATAACGCATTTAGTTATTACTCAACAAATTCAGTTATTACACAATATATCCAGTTATCATACAATATGTATTCAGTTATTGTGCAATACATATTCAGTTCTTATACAACACATACTCAGTTATTGTACATTTGACATTGACACAAATATAATTTAAGTGTTTCATGTGGTTTTTTTTTTTTTTTTTTTTTTTTTTTTTTGACTTGTATTCATTCCTATGAGGAGAGAAAAACAGGATACAAATTTTGAGCTAATGATTATGATCATGTTTATGGCAATATTTTATTCAGTTCTTTGCCTTCTTTGTCTTATGAGCTTATGTATAGGCAGGTTATTGAGTCGGTTCTTAAACTCTGATGTTACTAATGATACTAATTTTCTTGATTGGGTTATTATTCATTGTTGTTTGGTTTAACATTTCTTCGAGCTTAGCATTGGCTATATTCATCTTAATTCATGGGCATTGTTTTTCTGGTTATGGTTTTCCTCATTTCACTAATTGTCATTTCTTTATCTCTTATTTCTATAAGAGAAAACTTCTATACTTACAATTATTCTGTAATTGTATTATTTTTCTTCTCCATTTACCCTCGACATCTTTGTGTCGAAATATTATATCTTTTTCATCATAATTGATTCATTTTTATTTTTGTTCCTGACATCCTTATGTCAAAAACATATTATCTTCCGTCGCTATGATTCATTTATTTAATGACAATCAGTGTCCTCGTCTGTTTTTGTTGACAATGCTCTTTGTGGTCGATATAGCCAATGACTATGTTGATTTTCTTCCTTGTTGTAATTCCTAATCTGAACATAATTTTCTATAAGTAACCCATTAAAAATTGTTATCTTCCTTCATCTCTACTACTCCTGCCTTACACATTCGTTGGCAAAGACTATTTGGTCCTTTCTTTGTATGGCTTCAATTTATTTTTTATGGTATCTTCCTACCAACTTGCCATTTGTATTCTGTAGCTCATATGTGTGGTCACCCAGCTGTTTTGTTATGACCAGTGGTTCCATCTCTCTCTTCGTGTAGCCATCATGGTGTCGATGTCAATTGCAAGTTGCTGAGATTTTGTTGTTTGTCATTCACTCGGTTGGGACAAACTTAGTTGTTATAATTTCCCTGAGTGTTGGCGGTGGTAGTTTTTTCTGTATTCTGTGCAGCATCTGCCCTATTTGGCACATTTTCATCTACTTCCTGCTGTCTTATGTTGTCAGTGTAGCATTGGTCTCTGCCCCTTTGGCGTGAACCTCTGTCATATGACGGTCTGTGATTGTTCAAGTGTTCCCTACTGAATCGTATGTGATTCACTTGATGGGCATGGTCTCCTGGTCTTCCACGATCATATGTATACGTTCTGTATCTCGATTCACCCCTCGGTATTGTGTCGTGGTACCGCTGTCTTGTGTTCTCCATCCTCTCGCCATGATTATGTGGTTGTGGGAAATGGTGTGCCCCTCTCCCCCTTTCATGGGTACTCCTAGTATTTCTATGTTCTCCCTCACTCTGGTTGTTCGTAGTTGTGTTCCGGTTTAGGATGGGTGAGTTTGGGTGACCGTTCCTATGTCTATGCTCATTAGGCCGACCATTTTGTGTTTCGAAGGCTGTCAGCAATTCTATCATATCTGCAAAATCTACTGTCCTCGCAACAATTAATCCTGTTCTCACTGTGTCTGGGAAATGTCTTGTTATGCTGGCAATTAGTTCTGCCTCCGACAAGTTGGGGTCTAATAGCTTTCCTTTGTTGGCTACTTTCATAAAATAATCGACTAGCGACAACCCTTTGGTTGGATCGTATCTACCTGTCGCTAGCTCTACCCTAGTTTGGTTTTGTTTAGCTGGGCCCCAATACCTTGATAGGAATAAATTTCTGAATGAGCTATATGACTCATGACCAGCTAGTGTTAACCTGAGCCATTCTAATGCCTTGTTTTTTAAGCTTTTCTTAACTATCATCATTCTAAGCTCGTTTGGTATCCTTTTCACTTTAAAATATTCTTCCATCTCTTTAACAAAGAGTTTTGGATCGTCTCCCTTCTCCTCGTCAAATGTAGGTGGTGTGATTTCATGTAATATGCTGTTGGTGTAACATGTGTTATGTGTTGTGTCATTGTTTGGTTGTGAACCTCTTTCTCTGTATGGTGAGTCAACATTTTGTACATTACTCAAATAACTCTCATCTTGTACATTACTTACATCTAAATCATCTTGTCTTTGTAATGCCTTCACAACATCATTTACATTAGCCAAACTTTCTTTCCCTTTTTTCATTTCTTCACAAATTGATTTTAAATCATTCTTTATTTCTAAGTGGCTTTGTTTCATATCATTTATAGCATCCTGTTGTGAAAGCATCACATCATTCATTGTCTTAATTTTAGGAATTACAATTTGTTCTACAGTTTCATTAATAATGTCTTTCTTTACTACCTCAATCTCTTTCCTTAATTCCTCAGTTATTTCTGCTTTTACATTTGTAATCTTACAGTCTACACTTGTATTACATTCTGTTATTTCATCTCTACATCTAGCAATTTCTCCTTCTAATACAATCTTATTTTCTCTCATTTCTGATTCTATTTTTCCCATCCTATCTCCTATGATTTCTATCCTAGCTTCTAAGGCTTCCTTTGTCTAATTTAAGTTTTTATGTACTAATTTTAAATTAGTTTCCATTACTTTCATATTTTCTTTACACTCCTGTCTTCCTAATTCTATTTTCTGTTCTAAGTTCTGTCTCACTTCCTCCATTTTCTGACCTATTTCTTCCTTATTCTGTTCCAGTTTCTGACCTAAACTTTGTTCTATGTCCTGTCTCAATTCTACGTTATTTTGTTCCATTTTCTGACCTAATTCTACCTTGTTTTGTTCCATTTTTTGCTCTAGTCTTTCAAACATGATCATCATTAACCTTTGGTCTTTGCTTATTGCTAGCTGTTCCTCACTTTCTGGTTCTATTTGATAACTAGGCCTATCTGCCCCTTCCCCCACTCCTGTTTCTATCTCTTTTCGCGACATTTTAATTCCTTTATCCAATTCACTTAATGTTGAAAGTCCCAATATTTTTCCACTTCTCAAAAACATGTACAATGGAAATAAAATGTATGTAAAAACAAAAAATTTTGATCCTACTTTCTTTTCTGTTGGTTCTTCGTCCAGTTATTTACGTCTCCTGGGTAGTTGGCTTCGCCAGATGATCTCCGGTGTTTTTCCCACGTTGATTCTCCGTGTATCGATGTTTTGTTGATATCAGTCGATGGTCTAATGGCGTCTTTCTCCTGCGCGATGGGATGGCGTCATTCGATGTTAACACTTCGTAATTTTGCATTCCATTCTAAATTCGCGCTCCACGTTGGGCAAGCCATTTTGGTACGGTTTTTATTAAAAGATAGTCAACACATATCAGCATGAATATAGCAGCAGGAATAATGTTTTTACTGAAAGATGGAAAGTTTGATTGATATCTGACGCTACTCTTATCTACAAGGTCGATGGATACAGAATGGAATGCACAAATCAACGTTCCTTTATCACAACATATTTATTCGTTGATTTACATTTCTATCGCTATATTAATTAGTTAACAACTTTCAAAATTCGATAGAATCTACACTGGTTAAAAGTTTGGGTGTAAATTACATGTTCACACGCTATCAGAAAATATACATCCTTTCACCTTGAGCTCACAGACGCTAATGATAAAAGAGTCCCTAGCGTCTCTATGACGCAACACCGCCATTCTTATGTATTCATCCGCGTAACAGTTCTCATTGGTTGAACTCAAAGTGACGAGAAAACATTTGCTATCTTGAATATTAAAAAAAATAAGTCCCTGATACACCCAAATTAAAAGAATTAGAAATTTACACACTCTTACAAAAATATTTACATGAACAATTTTCTATTGATCAATATTCTGTCTCACCTCCAAACCCGCTAGCATCCAGACTTGAGTCCAGAACACTGTAAACCCGAGTCAGATTTGAAGTGGCATGGATCCATAGAGTAGTCAAATCAAATCAAATTTTTATTGTCCTTTATATAATAGTAGTAATATAATAAGGTTGAAAATGAGTAACTTGCTGTCGCTTCCTTCACTTCTATGGTTTTCCACTGTCAGACAAGCCATTTCATTGGGCTTCTAAGACTAATACGAATAATCTTTCATTCTCGATGCAACCATGGAGCTTACAAACAATATATGCGTTTCTTCATTTTATTAAGGTAGTGCCATGGCACAGAGGCTCTACTCTCAGAGATGTCCCTGTCCACTAGTAGTCAAGGTAAGTTTATTCCACTGTTTCTTGTTGTTCATTGAATTCTCAAACTAATGTCATTCTGGCAGGTTGTCACAGTAGCTTAATGGTTAGAGCACCCACCAAGTAAGTGGAGGTTCTGTGGTTCAAATCCCAGCTGTGGCATTGAATTTTGAAGTTCCAGTTCTACCTCTCAAACATTGCCTACACATGGCTTGTGCGTTAAAAAACAAAGAAAAAACCACCAATAGTAAATTTGTTGATATAAATAAATAATAATTATTTATCACGTGTGTTTCAACCAGATTGTTTTTGTGTCTTACCAAAGTGTTTGGGAGTGTAATTCAGTGTACAAGTTTAAAATTATATCAAAGCAAAAGGTCCTGGTTTTGATGGATTTGTATGCTAATTGAAATTATAAAGGAGAAACATTGAAGAAAATAGCTGCTGAATTGGGAGTTGCTGTGCACCAGCTGACAAACATTATGGCATATTTGGAACAGCAGCCTGACACCATTCCAGCTGAACTATTAATGATAAAGCGCTTGCATGACCATACTTCATTCAAACGCCACATATGTTTAAAAAGAAGACTATGGGTCAATTCTTTGTTAAGAAATGATGTGATTTTATGTGATTAAGATTTTTATATCTTTTAATGTCGTGTAAACAATTACATACTATGTACTGTTGATAGTCTTTTATTGTCATAAATGGCAAGTCTGCTTATTTAAGGGGACCTGGTAAGGCATATAATGACAATGTTAAAATTCAAGGTTTCAAGGAAAATTTTCTCAGAAACTATTTATTTTATGTACTTCAAATTTTTACAGCACATTATATGGACTTTTGTACACACTTTAACTTGGGGTTTTTCTGGTAGAATGATTATTTGAAGAGTAAATAATTTTTTTACAGTAGTCAATTTTTTCATTAAAAACATCATACTAATCACTTCAAAATTTCAAAACTGATACCGAAATTTAGATTTCAAATCGAATGGGCTTGATAAAGATACGCTTTAGTTTAATTGCCGGATGTGAGATTTGCGATAAGTGTTGAGTAATAACATATGTAGATAATAGAGTAGGAAGTGTTATAAGGTGAGCAAGATATGAGTAAATAATAGTCGTTAAATTTGTAGGATAAATGCATTATTGGTTTGAAATTAACGAGTCATGACGTCATACCACATAGTTTGAAATCACGGTCAAAATTCCGGTCTGCCAACCTTAAAAGTCGCACGATATGTTTAATAAAATATAAAGAAAACATCGTTTAATCATAAAAAGGTAACTAGATATTCGAAATTCAAAAAAGAACATGTTTTAATAGAAAGGGACATTTATAAATTGTGAAAAGGAATGAAATAGCATTTTGGATACGAGGCTTTCTTTTGATGACGTCATGACATTTAAAATTGGAGAGAACGTTTTCTTAGCGTGGGGACGCCAGGAAGTGTGATCACTCGCCCCAGACCGGTAGTGGACGTTGTGGTGTACACACGTGAGTGTGATTGCTCTGCGAGTATCTCTATGTATCGAAAGTCGGCATAACTCCCGAAAGTGTCAGAGAGTAAAAAAATAAATAATATACAAAAGTTCTTCTGGGGTAATCTATAAAACATACCTACGCATACCCGGGATTAAAGAGATTTCATGCTGAACTAAGCCGGAGCGAACAACATCTATTCCACATCAAAGGGCGACACAGCGTGACCATCATAATATTCGCTACAAATGGCGATCCAACGTGAACCAACAGCATAATTTTCGCATCAAAACTATAGATAATTTTAAAAAATGGCCCTGTTAAAATGTATGTCATTTATATAAACATAATGCCTGAAAGTATAAGCTTTCTATGTCTAACAGTTTCTGAGAAAATGTTCCTTATACATATATGTATATAAAAAATGTAGTCTTGAGATATTGCACTTTACAGTTAGAACTAACCTTTTTAATACATTCCAGCACTATAAGAGGGATAGGTTAGGTTGCCATGATAAATCAGTAGTATTACCAAAATCAGTATGGCCATTTCAAATATTTCCCACAATATTTCCCTCCTAAAAACATTGGGAACAATAAGTATACTAATTTCATTGATAGTGAAAACGAATGTCAATAAATTGATGATCACACCCACTAAAAGCAGCCCCTTGGTACATACTTTATAAAAATCCTTCTAATGGTAATATCAAGAAAAAAATTAAAGTATTTCACTCAGAAAACTCTCTAGTATTTTTACATACAAAATTGCATTTTTACTCATATTTGCCTTACCAGGCTCCCTTAAGGATTTAAGAATTTTATTTTGCTTATGACCCATATAACTTGGATTATCTGGATTTTAGATTTTCTGGATTGCCTTTGGTCACAGTTAGTCTGGATAAAGGAAGTTTTACTGTATTTTGTGTAATCTTACTGCACCCTAATAACAATGTAATTTCCATCACCTTCCACTTATGCTCTTTGTACATAATTGCTTTAGCATGGTTGCTAATATCTCATAACATCATCACAGCTCTCTTTATATTATTAATTTGTCTGTAATAGATTCATTAGTAGCCTGAACCTTTATGGTTTCCCTTATTTTTGCACTCTGAAGAATCCAAATAAATAAACTTGAAATTGCGTGAAGTCAGTGCCTTCTCACTGGAGACTTGCCACTCAAAAAGTGACACCAATGTCTGAGAAAATCAGAAATAATAAAGTTAATGTTGGCAACTATATAAATTATTTTTATAAATTTACCATATTTTCCACAAATAGAGATTCCAACTATGATATATGTTAAAATCATATGAAAACTATCCCTGATAGGAAAATTCTGATTTCAGATTTGAATTTAGCAATGTAATTCCTTTAGAATTACATATTTTCATTCCAGAAATAGAATCTTTGGAGAACAGTGTAATCGTCTACTCCTGCATAAATGGTTGTTTCTTTTAGCAACCTTTTAATTTATTTGATGTAATTAGTGGTTCACATTCAGAATAAAATTATTGCATTTTTATGAATAATCAGTCTTCTTTTTCCCTATATAACAAATCATTATTATACTAAATTATTCTACAAAGCATAATATGGCTAAGTGTTTAAAATAGCCATAGGCATAGTTCAATCACCACCACCACTACTGCCACTACCACTACTGCCACCATCAACACCACCACCCACAATGACACGACCACTATCACTACTATCACCAGAAAACAGACTGTTTGCTACATATGCCCTGCAAAACAGAGGAGAATGATAACCATCTATTGCAACAGTTGCAGAAAGGCATTCTGCAAGGAACACTGGGCTAGAAGATGTGTAAATTGCAATTAGTGATCAGACTTAAGTGAAATGCACAGTAAGATTCTTAAATAATACTTGCACATTAAAAAAGTTACTGTTTTGCTTTATATCTTCTTGTATTTTTAATGTTTGATAAAGCAGTAAAAATTATGAGTGTTTACCTTTCATGTGCACTCAATGTACCATTACCTGTCTACATTATACTGCTGTCACACAAATATAGCTATAACTTACTAAATCAGTAGATGGTGAACCCTGCATTTCTCGCAGTGAGCGCTGCTTGGCTAAGCGTTTCTTTTTTTTATGAAGTGGACGAGTTTCAACAATCATTTCTTCAAGTTCAAATGTAGGATCACAATTAAGATGGTCTCTCTAAAACAACAAGAATATAAAAAGCACCATGTTACAGCCTGATAATCAACTTTACCTTACTATTTATTTATGCCAACAAACTTACTGTTGGTGTTTTAAAACACACAAGCCATGTGTGGGCAATGTTTGAGAGGTAGAACTGGAATTTAAAAATTCAATGCCACAGCTGTGGCATTGAATTTTTAAGTTCCAGTTCTACCTCTCATCTTTACCTTACATTTACATAAATTACATACCCATATTTGAAATCATGTCTTAAAGGGTGGGCATTATGTTTGTGTTGAAAGTTGTTTTAGGGGAGGTCAAGATTAATAACTAAGTACCATCAAAAAGAAATTTCAGAGGCAGGTTATAATGCTAGGGGAAACAAAAATGAAAAAAAAAAAAATTAATTGTACATTAATGAAATGTGTAATAAAACAGTTATCTACTTATAATTATAAATGCAAATTTAATGTATTAACTTTGCATAAGGTTGATTTATATATTTAAACTTTTTCTATACATAGTCCTTTCAGATAACACATTTTCTCATATAATCAATAGTAACGACTTTAGGCAGTAAAAGGAAGATAATAATTTTATTCTAAATGCAAGTAATAATGTGCAATAAAACATTGCTGCTGAACACGGTATTAAAATATGTATTACAGTATTAAAAAGACTATTTCATAAAATGAGTAGTTTTTTTCCGAACTTTCTTCTTGCAATGTTTGGAAGCAGCTATATTGAGCCACTTTTTGATAAGCATTACATCTACTGTTAATTTACCTCTTTGTTTTACTAAATGAAAGGAAACCTAAAAACAAAAACTTTTGTGTAATTGTAAATGGTATAATTCAATATTTTGATACCGAAATTTAGATTTCCGATTGAATGGGCTTTTGAAAAAGATACGTTTTAATTTAATTGCCGGATGTGAGATTTGCGATAAGTGTTAAGTAATAATATACATAGATAATAGAGTAGCAAGTGTTGTAAGGTGAGCAAGATATGAGTAAATAATAGTCGTTAAATTTGTAGAATAAACGCATTATTGGTTTGAAATTAACGAGTCATGACGTCATACCACATAGTTTAAAATATACGTTCGAAAGTCAGTTCTACAAACCTTAAAAGTCGCGCGATATATTTAATAAAATATAAAGTAAACATCGTTTAATCCTAAAAAGGTAATTATATATTCAAAATTCATAAAAGAACATGTTATAATAGAAAGGGACATTTCTAAATTGCGGGAAAAGGAAATAACATTTTGGATACGAGGCTTTCTTGGATGACGTCATGACATTCAAATTGGAAGCGAACGGTCTTCTTGGCGTGGGTAAGAGAGAAGCGTCTAGTCAGTACTCAACCAGAGAGCAGTACGGGAGTTCGTGCAGTTCGTGCTGCGCAGATGTGATTGCGATGCTTCTACAGATACACATATAGAATCGGCATATCTCCCGAAAATATTTAATATAAAATAAATTGATGTGCAAAGTTGTTCTTGGGTTGTCCTTTACACTCATGCAAACCCGAGATAAAGAGATCATGCTCAGCTAGCCGGAGACAACACACCAAACCACATCAACGTGACCAACAACATCACGTCACCAACGACTTCAGCTTCAAATGGCGAGGTAATAACTAGGAAGCAATATTACAGCTTCAAATTGGCTTCCCAACGTGTGGCTTCGAAAGAATGGACCAAACCCCAAGACGACCGAGCCAGCATCGAACCAGCAGACAAGAAGGTGCCCAGCGCGTCAACATCTGTGAAACGTGTAGTGAACAAGTTTAAGTGCAGTTAAAGTGAAATAGTGAAAATATTGAAAATTTTGGTGAGTAGAAAAACACATATAAATAGCTTAGAAATGGAAGACAGTGATAGTGAGTTTAGAGGTTTTGATAGTCAGGAAATTCAGGAAAGTATAAGTAGGATGGAAGAATTTAATCGGAATGTAATTGGTAGCAGAATATGCCAAGAATTAGAAGATCAGAACGTTAGAGAAACACCTAGAGGTAGTGCGGAAATGTTTAGTAGTAATTCAGAAAGGCCAGCATTTATGTCAGAAATAGAGAATATGTTTCAAACGATAATGAAAAAGATGAGTACAGATTTAAGTCAAAAGATAGATGAAAATAGTAAAGAATTAAGAACAGTAAAAAAGATGAGTACAGAGTTAAGTCAAAAGATGAGTACAGAGTTAAGTCAAAAGATGAGTAAGATAGACGAAACTAGTAGAGAGTTAGGACAGAAATTAGAAAAGGGACAACAGGAATTGGGAATGCAATTGGAGAATCAGAGGAGAGTTTTCGAAACCTTTAGGGAAGAAGTTAGGGAGGAAATTAATAAAGTCAGTAGTGAAGTAAAAGAAAATAGAGAACAGGTTAAGGGAGAATTAGAGACAATAAGGCAAGAAGTAAAGAATTCTGAAAAGAAATTAGGTCAACAAGTTAGTGAAAAATTAGAGAAAGAAAGGGAAAGAGTAACATATGAATTAGACAAACAAAGGGAAGAGGTAGTACAAAGGTTAGATAAAGACAGGGAAGAAATTAGAGAAGAGTTACAGGGGTGTAAAGTTAGAATGGAAAGATCTGATGTAGAAAGTGAAAGGCAGGCTAGAAATTTGGAGGATGTTACAGACCAAATAAAAGGAGTAGTGACAGAAATTACTCAGGTAAAAGAGGCCTTAGAAAATTTGAAATTAAATGAAAATGCATGTAATCACAACAATCTTAGTAATGAAGTTGCAAGAAACGAGGCAATACCAGGTGTATCAGCTGACATTTCGATGCAAAATAGGGGTAACAGTAATTCCCATTCTGATCTCGGAAATAGCTCAGGGATAGGTGACAATTCAAATTTACATTGGCCTAACCATGTCTTAAATGAAATGACACCTCCAGTTTTTGAAAATGAAGATTCAGATGATCCTAAAGCCTTTTTAGAAGGGTTACAAGAGTACTTCACGGTGAAACGTATACCAGAGGAGTACAAGATGGTGATAGTAAGAAAATGCCTAAAGGGTAATGCTGCTAATTGGCTAGGCCTTTCTATGGGTAACAATAATGACTACAGGACCTTTAGGAACATCTTTTTAACCAGATATTGGGGAGCTAGTAGGCAGGCTAATATAAGAGTTGAATTAAGCAATGGAAAATTTAATCCTAGATCGGAGGAATCCATGGTAAACTATTTTATGAGAATAGCGAGAAAATCGAAGATGTTGGATCCTCCCTTGGATGAAAAAGATCTAATAAATATAGTTACTCCACATTTTCCGGAAACACTTCAACATTACCTAATCATAGCCCGACCCGATAGCATTGCAGCTATGATAGAATTATTATCAGCCTTAGAAGTCAATAAGCCAAAACATGCATTTGGAAATACATATGAAGGAAAAGAAACTGTCAATTCTTTCGGGCAAGGGGCACAGTATTATCAGAATAGAAGTGAGGTTAGGGAAAGATATAAAGGACCAGTACCAAGGATGGAATCATTCCGGTGGGAAAATCAAGGTAGATATAACCAGGAAGGGCATCACCAAAATAGAAATGGTAATCTAAGGGGAAGAAATATAAGGGTGAATTATATGAATACAAATAGATTTGATCGAGGTAGACGGGGCCGTTATTTTGGACATAGTAGAAATTCAAATGATGGGTATTGGACAAACGGAGATAATGAGTTTAGACTGAGGTCACCAAGACAGGGAGAAAGGTATTCTAGTGGACGAAATTCCCCTGAAAATGCGGAAATGGTCGAGGCCATTAACACGGTCAAAAACATGGTAGGAAGTAACCCCGATTTAATGCAGGAAAACAGAAGTAACAATTCGGGAAATAGTACAGGAGCCATACCTAAAAATCAGGGAAACGCCAGACCCGGTCAAACGCGCCTTCAGTGAGAACTGGGTATCCTAGTAATGATTGTGATAAGTACTCGGAAATAAATAGTCCTGGAAGGCAAATGATGATACAAAAGAAAAGAGAATGGAAAAATAGAATTGACGAAAACGAAAAAGTAGGAGATCCACCTAAAATCAAAATTGGAGTAAATGGAAAACAATACAATGCAATTATAGATACGGGATCAAATAGCACAGTATGCTCACAAAATTTTTATGATAATTTACAAAGTAGTGGCTTTAAAGTAATGTCTTTACCAGTTAATGGGATATATTGCTCGCTAGCTGTGGGAAAACGAAAAGAAAGAGTAAAATTTCAAGCAATGATAAATATTGAAATAAATGGGAGAATACTTGGAATTTTATTTCTGATTGTAGGAAGACTTGTGACAGATATTATAATAGGTTGTGATTGTCTTTATGCCTGGGAAGCTGTGGTGAATTTTAAAAACATGATTCTAGAAATGAAAGTTGAAGATGAGATCATTATAGTGCCTTTTGTGGAAGATAGTAGTTCAGAAACTATTGTAAGAGAAAAAGAGGAAGAAGAAATCCAAGGGGATACATTCTTTGTAGAATATGTTAAAGTAGGAGCTATGGAATTAACTGAAGTAAATGTCAAAGAGTACAGTGTCGATAATAAAGAAAATGTAGAATGGGATAAAAATGATTTCATAGACAATTTGAGGGTTTCTGATGCAACTAGGTACTATGATAGGGAGAGTAGTGAAGACTTAGAAGAATTGTTGAAGGAAAAAGTAACTCAGGCTGATCAACTAAATGAACAACAGAGGGATAAACTGTTTGAAATATTAATCCGAAATAAAGAAGTATTCTCTGAGAAACCTGGTAAATGTAATATTTAAACTCATTCGTTTGAGATGATACCCATCAAACCTTTTACACATAAAGCGAGAGCTATCCCTAGTACAATAAGAGAAGAGGTAGATGCAGTTATAAAGTCAATGTTAGAAGATGAGGTTATTGAAATTTCGAATTCAGAATTTGTGAATCCCCTATGTATTGTAAATAAGGCCAATGAAAGATTAGGGTGACATTAGACGCGAGAAAACTAAATTATTGTTCATCATACTTTCCATCAGGGAATCCAACAGAACGTGTCCTCCGAGATATAGGAATTTATTTACGTGTACTTACACATCATAATCACAAGGATTGGGTGAAATATTGTCCATTGATAGAAAAGATTATCAATCACACCATTAATGTAACTACTGGGTTTGCACCAATAAAATTAATGTTAGGAATTGAACCAGAACCAATATTGATCGGGGTACCAAAAACACTGAAAATTAATGACATTCAGTTAAGTGAAGAAGAAAGAGCGAAAATTGCTTTTGAACGAATCAAGAAAAAGGCAGAGAAGCGAAAATTAAAGAAAAAGAGTAGAAAACATAAATGGGAACCTAAGATAGGCGATTGGGTACTAGTTAAAGACCATAAGTTATCAAGTGCCTTGAGAGGTAGGAACAAAAGGATGGAATTGTTATATAAAGGTCCTGCAGAAATTATATCCAAATTTGGTCATCATACCTATGAATTAAAAGATGTTAAAAATGAAAAATGTCTGGGAAGATGGCATAAACAACTCCTTCGACCATACAAGAAACCGTGTGGTGCCTTGGAACCTTGATTTAATGTAAAAAAAAAATTGGAAGTGTCATTTGTATATTGGCTCCTAATCAGCCTTGAGATAAAATGTAAATGTTAGCTTACTTGAAAACCATACATTGGTCAGGTACTTACATATTCATGAAAAATGCAGAATGTGAATTGCTATATACTACAAAGAGCTTAAAAATATGTTGTATAGAGCTCACAATCACAGATTCAGAAAGATTGTTAAAATGTTCATCTCCGCATAGAGAGAAAACAGAATATTTACTTTGTAAACATTTGTTAAAATATTTAGATGTATAGATAGTTATCACAGCAAGACAAAGAAAGAACTTGTCTAAAGAGTGCAATGGATTTATATAAATATATGTACATTTTAGTGCTTAGAGGATATAGTACAGATATGTGTTACAATGACAAAAGTGAAAAATCACAGTGCAAGTGATAGTGAGAGCGAAGTGAGCAAACATGAACTAAAAGAAGGAAGTATAAAGAAAGACTCTTGAAATTTAACCTTTATATAGAAGCTTCACAGAAGAAACCATAACATATTGTAATTAGTATTTAAGGATTAATGTTTAGTCAAGTGTACAATTGTTTGTCATGTTAAAAAGATTAATGAGAAAATGTGTTAATAACCAATTTCAAAAACAGTGTAATTGAAAATTGTATAATGGGAGTGTTGCCGATTATTCAAAATACAGGAGTAATTTTCAATTTTTTTTTTCGGGCAAGACATTTACATTATTTTATTATGAAATAATAAAATAACATAAATGGGGGCATTTGATACCGAAATTTAGATTTCCGATTGAATGGGCTTTTGAAAAAGATACGTTTTAATTTAATTGCCGGATGTGAGATTTGCGATAAGTGTTAAGTAATAATATACATAGATAATAGAGTAGCAAGTGTTGTAAGGTGAGCAAGATATGAGTAAATAATAGTCGTTAAATTTGTAGAATAAACGCATTATTGGTTTGAAATTAACGAGTCATGACGTCATACCACATAGTTTAAAATATACGTTCGAAAGTCAGTTCTACAAACCTTAAAAGTCGCGCGATATATTTAATAAAATATAAAGTAAACATCGTTTAATCCTAAAAAGGTAATTATATATTCAAAATTCATAAAAGAACATGTTATAATAGAAAGGGACATTTCTAAATTGCGGGAAAAGGAAATAACATTTTGGATACGAGGCTTTCTTGGATGACGTCATGACATTCAAATTGGAAGCGAACGGTCTTCTTGGCGTGGGTAAGAGAGAAGCGTCTAGTCAGTACTCAACCAGAGAGCAGTACGGGAGTTCGTGCAGTTCGTGCTGCGCAGATGTGATTGCGATGCTTCTACAGATACACATATAGAATCGGCATATCTCCCGAAAATATTTAATATAAAATAAATTGATGTGCAAAGTTGTTCTTGGGTTGTCCTTTACACTCATGCAAACCCGAGATAAAGAGATCATGCTCAGCTAGCCGGAGACAACACACCAAACCACATCAACGTGACCAACAACATCACGTCACCAACGACTTCAGCTTCAAATGGCGAGGTAATAACTAGGAAGCAATATTACAGCTTCAATTTCCTATTAACATTTGAATACAAATTTATAGTTTTTCTTACCCCTAATGCTTTGAATCCCTTGTTCATTGTTACTTTATTGCTAATAGCTTCAAGTTTCTGTTCAATGGTTATTACAACACACTTTCTTTTCACTGACATCTTAAATATAAATAAACCACACTGAGCGACACCAACAGTAAAATAACTGTGGGCCTCTGCATCAAGTGCATGTGTAAGCTGTAAAAATATGCTATAATGATTAATATTTCTTGGGTTAACAGCATACGACAACCAATTACCTGCATTGGAATTTAGGCTTGGGTTCAAAATTATATTGACAACTGCTGCAGCAAGCATGAATTTGAGCATCTCATATTTCTTCGTTCAGCCTTTCTTACTTTCTTTATTCTCTCCCCCCTCTCTGCTGTTTTGGTTAAGTGCAGTTCTGTTAATACAGGGCAGGCATCGGTAAACATGTACTCAATTAGACCTCGCAACTACGACGTGTCAGGGGTAGCACTTACTCTGCCTCCCCCTCCCTCCCTCGCAGCCTTAACTGGCACTACATACACACCGATCACGGGCGAACTGTCCTCTCATATTTACCTGCACTTCTAAACATGTCTGTCAAAGTGTAATTTAATACTAAGACTTAAAGATAAGTTTCTGCGCCTTAGAGCACATGTAATTATTCCTGGTCTATTAAATTTGATATCTAGAATAGCACTTTGATTATTTCTTCTCTCATCATGTAAGGAACGTAAGGTGTTTGTTGTGCTCTAAAGTTCAAAAAGGCACTCATCAATGCGGCATTATGATACATGTCATAAGGTCACCATACAATTATAGACAAGCATGTATTCATAAATTTACACCACGATTTAAAGTAGCATAACACTGACGTAATGTCGTTCATTCATTTTTTTTTTTTCAGATCTAGATCGGACGAACCAATAATACACCTAATATTAATTCAAATATTACAACTGATAAAGAACTTCACGCCAGCTATGCTGTTGCTTTGGAGATTGAACAGTCACTGAGGTGTTTTAGTGATGGAGATTTCATAAAAAATGAGAGTAAAGTTGCCAATATAATTTGCCCTGAACAATATGATTTGTTTAGTAATATTGCATTATCACCACGAACCATACAGAGAAGGATATACAAAATAGGAGAAATAGCCAAAAAAAAGACTACAAACCGAGGTCCATGAATTTATAGCCGTTTCTCTCGCGTTGGATGAAAGCACTGACAACATTGACACAGCACAATTGGTAATTTTCACTCATGGAGTCACTAACAACCTCTCGATACAACAATATATGCTTGAAGTCATTCCACTTAGGAACATACAACAGGGACAGAATTATCTCAAGCATTTAAGAAATATGTAGAAGTAAAGAAACTGAATCCAAAAAATCTTGTATCGCGATTAACAGATGTTAATTTGCATGCTATCCTGAGAGTGGCTACATGTGATATATCACTAGATTTTCATGGTACATTGCAAATAGAAGTGAGTTGAAATATATTGCTCAAATATCTAGGCCTACCTAAAGTATTGTAGACCACTCGTAGCTGGATTCAAGTATGTGTACTATTCCTTATTGTACTCTGTAGCGAGCGAGTCCAGCAATGACACTGAACGAAGGTCAATGCCATCCCCTGTTCAACATTACGGCATGTGTATTGTGGGTTGCATGTTGAGACGTCATACTCACCCCTCATTGAGTACATGTTTGCCGATGCCTGATATAGGGCTTAACTGTATGTTTGGTATTGTGGAACAAAACTAACTTTGTAACATCATCATTCTCAGATAACATGTAAGAAATTCAATAATAAGCTGTGGCTTTTTATATATATCATGAAATGTGCATATTTAGTGGGTAATGTGTTGTTCTTTGCCTGCTACAAATCATTTTTACTTCTCCAAATTTCTGCAGCATGAGCAGAAAGTTTCGCTCTCGACAAAGTCCTAAAGTTATAATCTAGTAAAATGAGGTGTGTATATGAGAAAACATGCTATCATTTGAGACAGAATATTAGAAGACCCCGAAAGAAAATCGTTTATGTGAATATTTGTTAAAAGTGTAATTTGTTTTTTGATGTTGGTATGAGTTGGTTAAATAACGAAAAGGTGTTACAAATGTTCATTGTTACGAACAACTAAGTTAGTTTAAAGACGTCACAAATATTTCCATATTTGATTTTAATATATATGTATAAATATTAGAACTATATGTGTTCCATAATAAAAGTAAGGGAGGATGGTTAGGGATCGCTTCCCTAACAAGAAAGAACTATTTGATGGACGCATACGCGGGTGTATATGAAAAAGGCGGTGTCACGTGAGGTGATGCCATAATCTTCCCACTAGCATGTGTGTATTCAAGGCGTAAGGACGTGTTGATGTAACGTGTGAACATTGTAGAACTTTTACCAGACTTTCATCAAGCATTAGTTCCACTAAATGAAAAAGTGGAAAGGTTTTAAATCATTTAAAACGGTGCTAGGAGGATTTATTTTAATGTAAAATATAGTAAAAGTGTTAATAAAATAATACATTGTGGTGAAGAAATATTGTGTGATTTTTCATTCCATCCGTTACCACGCCCTGAGATCACAAAGATTTCAATAGCTCAAAGACCCAACGAAGCATAATTATAAAAACTGCACCACATTTCAATTAACTTTTTTGAAGCTTTGTAATAGTGAATACAAGTTCTAATAAAGTAATGTTTATGGTTGAATTATGCAACACATTTGCTTCACTCACTCTGTAAATTAACAGGACATGTTTCGGAAGGTCTTACTTCCATCATCTATTGTAACTCGACTGGTGCTATCATTTGTTTTAACCATGCTCAGAGAAAGATATATCTTTGTTGAATAATGGTATTGACACTCCCACCTAAGAATGCTGACAATTAATAAGATGACTTATTGAACAGGAGGAACAACTCCAAGGGTTTCATGACTGATGTTATTGATATGACTATATGCTCTGTCATTTTGTTTGAGTTGTAAAACATTTTCCTTCTGTGAAGAGGACATTTTTGCATCCATTGTTATGAGATCCATTCTGAAAGTTTTGGGAATGAGGGTAATAAAATGTTCAAAAAAACTTATGTGTTGCATTCACATGACTTTCTCTGTCCATTATCATTTGCTTTGCATACTTTGTGTCCACAAATTATTCTTGTGAAAGCTTATTCCTCTATCTACTCCAGCTTACCTAATTGATATACCCACACATTTGCAAAAATATTTTCCTACACATTTGTTATAGGCATAAAGGAAATTGCAATAGTAAAATGTTTAAAAACTTGTCTATATACATATATTGGTTTTAAAGCTCCACACTCTTTCCATGACATTGCAACACACAACTGAATAGCAAAAACATGACAAAGCATTGAGAAATTCAAATCAATAAGAATAGATATCTAGGAAATGGCTAATGCCACAAAATGTTTGGGCTAAAGTGTATATTTCAAGGAAATCCAAGATTTACATTTTGTTTGTGTTGTAAATGTCTTAAGTATTTGGTATTTTAATATGTTATGACTGTTAGTAAGGCTACTAAACTCATTTGAAGGTGGTAATGTGCCTAGGAGTTGGAAAACAGCAGTAGTAGTGCCAATATTTAAGGAAAAACAGGATGTCAATAACCCAGTAAATTACAGGGGGTTAGCCTGTATTAGGCAAAATTTATACTGGGGTAGTAGCAGAAAAGCTCCAAATTTGAGCAGAGGAGGAGAGAAGGCTATTTATTTATTTGCTTAAATGAATACATACATATTCAAAGCATTGTCAAGGAAACATGTGCAAAAACATCATACAGTTTTATATATGCATAGATAAATTTTATAGTAACAAGTTTACAATAATGGATTACTTACTATAAACTATTACAACTTAATATTATATCAATGCTATTTATTTGATCCATATTATCTAAGATAATCATCATTGAGTAGTAGCAACCTTCTATGCAGAATTTCTGTAGCTCTTTCTTGAATATGTTAAAGGTATTATATTTTTCAAATAAGCAGGGAGTTTATTATACAGTTCATGAGCTGCAGTAGGAGGTTTGCTCTTATATATTTCTAACCTATGTGACTGAACGTGAAAGTTTCTGAGCTCCAAGCAGGCTTTAGTAAAAGTAGGAGAGTAATAGGCAATATTTTTGTAATAACATCACTGGTTAGTAAATATCTTGCAAATAAAAGGGGGAGATTGTGTATGTTATTAGTTGACTTTGAAAAAGCTTTTGGTACTATAACTAGGGAAGCCTTATGGTACAAACTGAGTGAGAAAGGAATGAGCAATAAGTTCATAGGAACATTACAAAGGAAATATGCAGTGCTCTTTTTGTAAAAAAAGTTTAGGGGTGGACATGTTTCCTTTCAAGTCTAAATAGTCTACATGTAACGCAAGAAATTAAGTAAGCCGAGCAGATAATATTATTGTCTATAATGATTCATAAATAGTGAGGTTTCAATATCGACTATTTGCTACTACACTCAACTAATAATTAGAACCCTGGCTCCTTTTTGTAATTTTGTGCACCTGCAGAACACATTTGCAGTCACTTATTTTTCGTTTTTGAGAGGTTTCATGCAAAAGTTTCCGAAAGTGTTTTCTTTGGAGTTACGTAAAATCTCAATGTTTGATGTTTGAATATTTTCTTTCACAGAGAAATCATCTTTTTTTCTTTTGCATCCCCATAAGATGACATAGAAATGATCATTCGCTTCTCACCAAAGTGACCTGGGTTCGATCCTAGGCAACTGCATGTGGGATTTGTGGTGGATGAAGTGGTGCTGCGGTGGGTTTCCTCTAAGTTCTTTGGTTTCCCCCGCCATCTCATTCCACCAATTGCTCCATCTTCATTCCATGTATCGTCAGTGTCACCGCCTGGGATGCTGTATGTAGTAAAAGCAGGTATTAAACACTATAAAAAATGACACACAGATTGTAGTCCACCCCTATGCAATATTCATCCCCTGATCGTTTCTGTCTGGTCCTAGTTACCAACTTCTTCACTTATTCTGCAACCAAGCTTCTTGTTTTCAACCAATGCTACTCACTTTTTTTGCACAAAATGCATTTTTTTAATCTAATGACCAACAATCAGATATATTATCTAATTTTTTATCAGTATATTCACTAATCACAAGCATCTTCGATTTCACTGTAACCCACCATCATGAACTTCCATAATTATAATTTGAAATGCAGTCATCGTCGCTGGGTTTTATTTTCTTGGACGCTGGAGACCATGTAAAATATTTATTTTTCTACTCACGGTGTTTCCTAACTCAAAAAATCATGTGCACACTGTAAATAACACTACAAGTATCAGTAAGCCGCTAAGCGTCTACCACTGCGACAACCTGAACGATACCTATGAACAAGGAACAGATCTGCTCACATCCAAAGAGCACTGATTTCAATTCTTTGTCAGATCACATGCACATGCTACGGTATTCATAAACACCAATAGTAAACAGGAAACTCACTGAGAATATAGATAGCAAAATTGTTGTTATGGGTTTATTTTTGATGCTTGCAAAGAAGTTGTAATCAGTCTAACGCTACTATAGCCTCTTTAAATGGAGGCCAGCCGAACAAATATGAATAAAATGAATCAGTAGGTATAAAATCACATTTCCTGTTTTTTAATGGGGAAATTTCATGGATTTTAAATTCTGTGGTCAGAAAATGTTTAGGGGAACGCATCCCCCAACGTTCCCCCAGAAAAATAGCACTGGATATATGTAAATAATCATTTTTGTATAAGAACAGCAAATAATCTAATGATGAACAATACTCCAAATTGTATAGGGTGAAGACAAGGTTGCAAGCTAAGTCCTGTACTATTTAATCTGTTCATTGATGATATTCTAGAGGTTAATTAAGTATGAAAATGGACACCTTCCAATCATTGGTAACAAAGAAATACCGGGTTTGTTATTTGCAGATGATCTTGTTGCAGGATCTATAACAAACATAGGAGTATATAAAATTATGGGAGCTATTCAGGAATTTTGTAATAAATGGAGTTTGAGAATGAACACTAACAAAACAAAAGTAATGGTATTTTAAAAAGGCAATAAGTTAAGGAAGGATGAAAAATGGAGTTGGCAAGGGATTGAAATGGAGGCGGTTAAAAAATTTGATTATCTAGGAGAATAGTAAAATAGTAATGGTAGATGGGTCAAGTAAAAGAAAACAGTATTAGCTAATGGGAAACTGGCAATGAAAGCTATTAGATCATGTGTAGGTAAAATACTGGGGATACAAATAAAATGGTTGGAGAGAATATATGGAGCAGTATTCAAAGCAAAAATGTTATACGGAGCTGAAATTTGGGGTTTAGAGGAAGGATGGGATAATGTAAATAAGGTACATAGGAGTTTTTGTAAACTAATTTTGGTGTGATTGGTGTAAGAACAACCAATAGGAGATGACAGGTGGTCCCTCTCACCTATATGTAAGTGAGGCTAGTGTGAGAGACAGGCTATGCTACGGGATTATCACGTGACCAGCTTGGTGCTAGGCTGTGGTCTCAGGTGAATATTGCAGTACGTGATGTGTGTTGTTTACAAGTGGCTGATTTTGGTCACAAATGACTTAATTGGTGTGTTCAGTGGCACTACTTTAGGCATCTTGCTTTGGTATCTCGTAACATATAATATGTTTGATGCTTAATTTACTGATACAGTTCTTGTGAGTGTATTTTCTGTGTGTGAATTTAGTGGTTCATAATGGTCATTTGCATTGTTTCCGGTGTGGATTATATGGTAATTATACAAACTATTAGTGAAATATTTAGAGTAATTGGTGCTATAAGATATTTTTTAGTGTTTTTATAAGTTATTCGTCTTTTAAAGTTTAAAATTAGTGTTACTTAGTAGAACCTCATAACTTCCAAATGCCTAGTTCAAGATTTTCTCACTTGTGGAAAGCAGTTGTCTATTGCCCAGAAAATTAGCAATATAAAATTATTGAGGTCGGACATAAATAATGTCAAATGCTCATATTTAAATAAAACAACATTCATGGATAAACTCGAAAGTGTTGCTCTCTGTGTAAACAACATTATAATAAACAATTTTTTTTAAAATGTGGAATGAAAAATCAAGTGACTCTACATCCAGTTCAAGAAAAATAAAGAAACTTAAGTGCTAAGTTGTTATGTGTAGTGTACAGGTATCTGTAATCAATAATTCATATGGAATTGAGTATCATTGGAGAGTACATGTTAACATTTTCACATTACCAATATGTTACTAATTGTGAGAGTAAAACATTTTGGCAGGAAACAATTTTTGTAATATTACCTAATTTAAAGAATAATAAATAGTTATTGTTCATGTGTCATAAATTGTGAATGCAGTTATATTATTAGTATTTTTTAGACAATTTCTTTGTATGCAATGTTTTGTCTTCAGTAGGTAATATAAAACAGCATTAAGGCAAGGCTACACAAAAAATTCCCACTTCTTTAATAATCAACCTATCACTATGAAAATTTAACCACTTATTGAGATTCTAAACTAACACACAGATTTTCATGCTAGTATATCAAATAATTACTTAGTTATTAAATATTTTGTGTGAAAATATTGTAATAATCGCTTGCCATATAAAATTTCCTATTCCAGTGAACTGTAATATAAGAAAACCCATATTCTAATTTTTTTAGCATTTATTCAATTTTTTTTCTCGCATATTACCTAAAAAATTCTGAAATAGTAACTTTTTATATTTTAACAACATATTCATGTATTTGGCTTTCATGTAACTGTTTTCTTAACGGGCACCAGTTTTACAATGTGGCGGTTACATCACCCGACTTAAACCCCCATTTTGCAAGAGGGACCACACCTATCGTTGGTCAACGGGTCCATCGGACCTAGCCGAGAGGACTAAATAAAACGCTTGATCACCAAAAAATTTTCTCATTCATACCTACAAGAAATAGAAACAAATGCCAAAGATAAAAAATGGATTACACTACTTTCCAACCCAGATATAATCCCCCAGAGACCATGGAAAACAGCGGTTGCAGTCTTTCGACTATTGACAAATCGTGACTGCTTAGCAAGTCATCTCTACAGAATAGGTATCTCAGCCTCACCAATATGTGTCCTGTGTAACGATCCAGCAGAAATGAATGAAGACCACTTGAAGACCTGTGAAGCATTAAGATCAGAAGAAACTACAGTTCAAAAGTATTGGAAAGCACAAATGCTAATGGCTTCATTGCCAGATGCAAGGCACTAGAAAACAACAACATATTTTAGCAACATACAATTTTCAAAATATGAGCATTTATAAGAAAAGGGGAATGTAAAGTTTCTTATTTACATATCATGGACCTAACCTGCAAGTTTCACTAAGCTAAATGGAAAACTTTGACACTGGGACATGTTGTATACTACTTGTGCCGTTGCCAAAGGAGAACAGCCATCCAAGCAAGAAAACACACACATGAAGACAGCCCTTTCAAAAGAAGTTATCAAGAAAGTGGTGCTATTATACATTCATTTAGCTTCTGATGAGCTGCTGGAAAGATGTACAGCAGGGAAAACACAGAATGCAAATGAATGCTTACAGTTGCTGATATGGAATGGGTGTGTGAATGAAACTTTTGTTTCAAGAAAGAAAACTGAGCTTGAAGTCACATGTGCTGTTGCAGATATCAACATGGGCTGTAAAGAAATGCAAAAACTGGAGGCAATCATTTCAGTATTTGGTGTAAATGAATTAGGGATAAAGACCAGTGAGCAGAGATAGTCATATACTTCAGTGGAGTGCCATTTCTGGTCAGTGTGATAAAAAGTCATCCTGCAGGATGCTGCAATATGGTAAACTTGCTGCACAGCAGAAGAAATAGCAGAAACAGTGTCACATGTATATAGGAGGAAAAATTTAGCTCCCTGCAAAGGTTAGAAGAATAAGATTTAAACAACCATTCTTTATAATTTATTTATGCCAACAAACTTACTGTTGGTGTTTTTAAACACACAAGCCGTATGTGGGCAAAGTTTGAGAGGTAGAAGAGGAACTTAAAAATTCAATGCCACAACTGGGATTTGAAGCACAGACCTTCCGCTTACCGGGCGGCTGCTCTACCACTGAGCTATTGTGACAAACTGGCATTAAATGGCATTAAATTCTCAAACCAGTTCGTATTTCTCCTGGTAAACCACAAAGGCAGTCTCACATCAGAGACAAATTACCTCAATGGTGACTTACTATTGTAAGTACTTTATATCCCAGGATTAAATAACCTTCAGATGGTAATTATTATTTATTTATGCCAACAAACTTACTGTTGGTGTTTTTAAACACACAAGCCATGTGTGGGCAAAGTTTGAGAGGTAGAACCAGAACTTAAAAATTCAATGCCACAACTGGTTTGGGAATTTAATGCCCTTCTGGCAGTTTGTCACAATAGCTCAGTGGTAAAGCAGCCGCCTGGTAAGCGGAAGGTCTGTGGTTCAAATCCCAGTTGTGACATTGAATTTTTAAGTTCCTCTTCTCCCTCTCAAACCATTCTTTATAACTCATTTTCTGCGAAACTTTTTTCCTAACATTTTTCAGTACACAAAATGTGTCATATGTCAAAGTTTTACATTTAGCTTAATGAAACTTACAGGTTAGGCCCATAATATGTAAATAAGGAGTTTCACATTCCCCTTTTCCTTTAAATGTTCATGTTTGGAAAATTATATGATGTTAAAATATGAAAAAGTTGCTATTTTCCTAATATTTTAGATAGCATAAGAAAAAAAATTAGAACAAATACTAAAAGAATACTCTCAAAAAATCAAAATATGCCCTTTCTTATAATACAGTGTACTGGTCAAAAACAGAAATTCACCTTTAAAAATTTAAACCTTTTGTCACATACAACATTTTATATAGCGAGTAATTTTTAGAATATTCTCGCTCAAAATAATTGATAAATAATGAAGTATTTGGTATAGCAGCATTAAAATTGGGCTGTTAGTTTACACTAATGTTCTCATTATGTGGTTAAATTTTCATAGCGATAGATTGATTATTAAAGAAGCGGAATCTTCAGTGTAGCCTTACAGGACTTTTAACCACTTGCAGGTGTCTTTTTAAATGGTCATATAGTGACCTAAGGTGGTACAAATAATAAAAATAGCATGTCTTCTATTTCTACACACCCTAAGCTACCAAAACAGTGCCAAAAAAGAAAATTCCAAGATTTTAAACATTTTACCAAATTTTCAGTGTAGCCTTGTCTTAAAAACATTGCTTAGGCTATCACAACAAAATGCTTATGTAAATAACAATGTGAACATTCAGATTTAAAATGAGAGAATAATAATAAAAGGTCAACAAATTTGTAAGTCGATATTTTTAAATGCTGACTGGCTCTGAAAATAGTATCTCCATATACTTCATACAGCTAATAAGTCATTGCATACTATATATTAGGACAGAGGGATTTGGGAATTTGCTAGCATTAATATTGTGTATCATACTGGATGCATATTTCACATTTAAAATCTGATAGTTGTGTATACATAACTAAAATTGTAATTTGGTATTGTATACTGCATGAAACAACTCTTAAGATTGTAAAAATTGTAAATGTATTCACTTGTCTTATGTACAAAATTCTTCAAGTTGTAAAATTTATATGTTCTTTTTATCTGACGAACCTTGTAAATTTTATTACATTGGTGAATAAACTGATACTGATACTTTGCTTTCCGTGTTCCAGGCTTACGTAAGTTGTCATTACTCTTAGTCCGAGAGGTAGGACTACCACCGTATTTTCCCCTATTGGAGAGCAGTGCTCGCCGGAGCCTGTATTTTACTCTAGCCTTGTATATAACCCAGGAGCTTCATCAATTGCCCTCTAGCTGTTAACCAGTCAGGAGTCACTCTGAAGATAGCCAATGCAGTTGGGCAAAACATCATACAAATTATCAACTGGACCATGGCCTACAAACCTGAAAACTACTATCCATTGGATGGAAAATTATATTGTGTTGTGGTAGATTATAGGGTTAGACATTTAAGCAGTATTGAATTGTAGGCAAATTGTACAAATATATTAAATATATCTAACTACTATAATACCATATTGTTAGAGCCATTTGTGAGAGGAAAAAAAAAAAGAAGAAGAAAGATATAAAATATATTTCCATGTAAAATAGGATTGGGGGATTTTGCTGAACATTTTGTCCCATCTTTTAAAGATATTGATATAAATATATTAATGGCTTAATTAAAGAAATTGAAGCTATTAGCAGTGAAGCAACAAGATTCTAAAGTAAGAACAAATTAGAAACTAAAAACTTCACTTATCTGAGTAATGTTGCAAGTTTTTTTGCAAATTTATGACTAAAGTTTTGAGTTGACTCATTCTCAAAGCTATACAAAACCAAGAATGAAAAAATGGGCTAACCATCAAAATTAAAAAAAATTAATTATATCCCGCCATCTATTGGAGAAGGCTCAAACTATCTTTTGTGAGTGGACTAACATTACTGTAACCTGTGTAACAAGATACAAAGTTTTCAATTTTATGTTGTTTTTCTTCTCATCAACTCCGTAACGCAAAATCAGGCCAACAGATATTTTCACAGATTAATTGAAAAAAAGAAAGGGGCTCTTTCTTTTGTTTTATGCCAGATTAATGGATGGACCTAGTCAATGGAGCTAGAGTAAAAAAGATATTTAATGTGGTTAAAATGACATGTGATGTTTGTAAATATTGAATCATTGGTGAAAGATATAACCAGAAGCACAATGTTTGAAAATAAGTAAAAAATACCTATTAGTAAAGTAATATACATAAGGGTTAAAAAGGATGAATCATTTAAATATTATTATGGTACTGTTGAGGAATATGATGTGATGTAAGAAAGAGGAAGAATCTTGGTCACCCATCACTTGCTGGTATCAATTGAAGAGCGTTTTTTCAAAACTCGATAGATGCACAAAATGCATTTTTGAGAAAAACGGTTTTTTCTATTTATTTGCAATACCAATTGGCTAGCATAGCAACTATATTAATCATTCAATTCTCCTTCCGATATTGTCTCATTGAATGTGAAAATAAACAAATAGCATAGTTTAACTAGTGCAAATTTGGGTTTTGAAAATGCAGAGTTTTTTAAAAAACCAATAGATGCTGATTAACTTTTTTGCATAAGTGAGAAATTAACACATGAAGTTTTGTTATTTTTGTCATTTATTGTTTTTGTTGCTTTTTATTTACGTATTTATTATTTTTTTATTTATTTTCACCTTTTTATAATACATAATGTACTATCAACCAACATATTAATGTTTATAAGGATTATTTTATTAGGTATAAACTTAGAAACTAAGTACTGCTGCATTCACAATAACAATATATTTTGTTTTACTTATATAACAAACATATTGAATACAGACAAAGAATTTTCAAACAATATGAATAAGTAAGCTTTCACCTTTGTTAGTGCTTGTGCAGTCTGTACATGGTTCTTAGTTTGTTTCTCTTTTCCATATCTGCCTCTGTCTTAATCTTCATCGGTCCCATTTTGCAGGTTGAGCATGTGTCAGTGTGTGGTGTACGGAATAAAAGATTGAAGAAGTTGTAAAATATGTTTTTATATTTTGACAATGAGCAGACTGGTAGATTTCTTAATCCATTGCAAAAGTTGGTCTACATTTTTCTGATATTAAGCTCTGGAGGTAAATTTCCTCTCCTTGATTTTGCTCTTCCATAGTGGCTTTCTCTACATCTGTACTTCTTAATGTCTTGCTTTATAACAGCAGTATTCCTGTTCTGTCACCTCCTCTGGTTTCCTTTGGCGCATTCCCAGATAAGTGAAATTTTCTAGCCAGGAGAAATAATCTAGTGTCACCACGCCCGCCGCATCTGATTGCCTACACTGGGGAGGGGGAACCCAGCCAGTCGCCTGCCTGGCCTAACGACCTGCCACCGACAACAATAGGAGCGTACGAGACAATAGCTATTACATGGCGGTGCGGTTTCTGGACCGTTCCGCCACAGGCCGCCGTCAACAATAGGAGCGTACGAGACAATAGCTATTACATGGCGGTGCGGTTTCTGGACCGTTCCGCCACAGGCACTCCCGAATATTCTACCTCCAGAACTTTCCCTCTGTCTAAGGACCTATATAAGTCGCTGCCAAGCACCAGGTAGAGGGAAAAAGACGTATACGAAGCGTTGAGGAGTCGTGCCGACTAGCAGTTCAATCTGACAGTTCTTATTTGTGATTCGGCAGTTGTTCTGTTGCTCCCAGCTTGGACAAAAGTAATCTGAGTGTAACGTTAGCACTACGCTAACTGACTAAAAGGCAATAAAGTGTGAATAGCAGTAACTGGTGATTTCTCCATTTGTTACACTGGTGTCAGGAGTGGGATTCGTCAAATTGCTTCTAGTTTCGTTACATCGTCGTTAGAAGTTCCAATGTTAGAGCCACGATGGAGGGAGATTCGGAAACCAGGATGATGAAAGAATTATTCGCCGAAAAGAAGACAGAAATGTCCAAGATGAAGACGGAGCTATCGGCGAAGATTGACGGGGGACTCGTCGTCGTGACGGAAGGCGCGAAAGTACTAGGCGAACTGGTTTATGTGAGGGAAGACGTGGAACAACTTGGCGAACTGATTGGCGTGACGGAAGACGTGGAACAACTCGGCGAACTGATTGGCGTGACGGAAGACGTGGAAGAACTCGGCGAAAAGGTGGAAGACCTCTGCCAGCATGTGGACGTCGTGGAGGACGACGGGGAACGTCTTGGCGCCCTGGTAGTAAGAGTTGACGAGAGCGTCAAAGTACTGGATGCCAGGGGCAGACGGAATAGCGCGGACCCGGGGAGGGAGCACCTAGTGGCCGAGGCGACAGTTGCGCCCGTTTCAGATAACGAAAGTGTACGTCTCGGGGAAGACAAAGGGGCAGTTCAGGGACGTCGGCGAGGATCCCCTGGAGGAGTGTGTCGGGTACGTAACCAACCAGGATATGACGTGGAGGACGATCAGCAGGGAAGCGCACAAGCAAACGAGCAACACGCGAGAACTGACTTGGCGTGGGACATGGGGGGACCGTCGGAGCCATCCAGTCACCTGACGCATAGTGCCGTGAACGGAAGAATGGCGGACATCATCGTGGACGGCAGGATACAGGAGAGGGCGTGCCGAGCACGAGTGAACACGAGTGCAGCGGTGGACGTGACTCGCGCGGATGTGGCGGGGGTTGTTGCCGGAACCTTCGGAAGCAAGGTGGCTGCGAAGGTGCGCCAGAGAGGTCGGCGGACATGGTACTCAGTGAACCGTTTCCAAGTGCGCAGGATGGCCAGTCAACACACCAGGAAGAAGGGCAACTGGACGAGGGACCGTCAAGACCGGCGGTACTGTTGCAGAATTTCGAAGCAGGATGGCATACATCGTCCTACCCGGACCAAGGGACACTATCCAACAGCGATGCCTAGGATCGTGCCTCCTGGAGAAGAGGTTCGATGGGTTAGTCCACTGGTGCACAAGGGAGATGCCGCAGTGATAGTGCTGGTCGGGACGACCAACTCTGAGGAGGGAGCAGTGTCACCGCGCCCGCCGCATCTGATTGCCTACACTGGGGAGAGGGGACCCAGCCAGTCGCCTGCCCGGCCTAACGACCTGCCACCGACAACAATAGGAGCGTACGAGGCAATAGCTATTACATGGCGGTGCGGTTTCTGGACAGTTCCGCCACAGGCACTCCCAAATATTCTACCTCCAGAACTTTCCCTCTGTCTAAGGACCTATATAAGTCGTTGCCAAGCACCAGGCAGAGGGAAAAATCATAAAATTGCATCTATCGACCTTTGCTTTAACTGAGCAATTGCATCTATCGAGTTTTGAAAAAACTGCTAATATACCCTACCTTCTACAGAGGACAAGAATTGAATTTTCCAAAATCTGATTTCACAGAACGATGTAGATGGTGAAAATTATGCTGATACTATATATAACTCAATTTCGTAAAATTTTGCATCTATCGAGTTTTTGAAAAAACGCTCCTCAATTGCCAAGGGAAGACAATAATGAAGGATTTGGAACTTCTGTTATTATGTTCATCCAAGGTATCATCAGTTTTACAGAGATATGACAGCTGATAATGGCCAGGAAGTTGCTGATGAACCTTATTTGATGTGCTAGATCAGTAATGATATCTGATAAAAAAAACTAAACCCGGGTCCTCCGCACCAGAGGCAAGCACGCTACCAACTGCTCTATGGAGGCAGTCAATGATATCTGATCAGGGAAAGTTAAGTCCTACTAAAATAGCTTTACAACTATTTAAATCAAAATTAAAACAATAGTCTAATAGTCAGTAATTGACTACACATTAAATTCTTTAATTTCCAAGGGGGGAGGGGGCACGGCTTGTTGCAGTTGTCATCTGTGTGTTCTTCATCTTTGAGGGATTCTCTCTTCTAAAATCTGAAAACCATTGGTAAATAGTGGATTTCAAAGGGAAAATGTCCCCAAAATGCAGATACAATATTTTAAGACATTTTCTCACTCAACTGCCTTTACAGTCATTTAAAATCATTGCATGAAAATGTTCTCGCTTGAAATCCATACTAGTGTCAGGTGTAGCAAACTGCATGTACATATACATGAAAGTGGTGACACAAATCAAGTCAAATCAAATTTATTCACCATATAATTTCCAATACAGAAATATTGGCTTCATCAAAACAATGCAATGCTACAAAATACAAATTTCAATAAGGTCATATGTACAGATTAACAATAAATACATTATGTTAAGTAGATTTTCCGGGTTTGTGGGCCGTGGTCGAGTTGGATTACCTTCCTCCGACGTTTTGCTGGAAACTGCGTCCAGCATCTTCAGGGTCAACCTCTGTTATTAGCGGCTGCACTAAATTAAAGTTCACTACAAACTTTAATGCCAGCCGTGAAAGCCTCAGCACTAATAAATACATTAACATATAAATGTATAAGGTGATATTATTTATAACTAATTTTAACACAAACATGGTTAAATGATATCAGAATGTAGTACATATTTATAACAGTAATAAATTCACTAAATAACTTGCTGGTATTCATTCACAGAATAAAAACATCTGTGTATTAGAAATTATTTAAATTCATTTTTAAATATAGCTATTGTTTTGTAATTTCTTAAAGGATCAGTGGAGTTTGTTATAAAATTTAATGCCATTATAGTGAGTGCTTTTTTCATATAGAGTGCTTTTGTGCCCTGTAATGTGAAGATTTGATTTACATTGCTGGGGAATAGTCAGGTTTGCACATGATGCTATCTAAACCTAAAAAATCTGCACTTCCATGTCAAAACTTATTGCAGCATTCCCGAAACTTTCAGCATGACTGTTCACCCTCATATATCCAAGGAAAAATTTTTGCTGTCTCTAGACCAACTGTCTTCAACAAGGATGTCAGCAGTGCCCTGTTGTTTCAGTAATAGACTCAGGATACTAGAATATTATGCCAGCTGTGGTTTGACATATCTGTTTATATTTTTACTTATTAATATCCAGTAGGTATAATTCATAAAGCACTAGATTCAAAAAGACAATCAGAGCATGTAAGTAAAACTTGATATAACTGTGAACATTATAATAAATGGAAAAGGAAAGGAGATAATTGGACTGATTATAGGTTATGAGAGGTGGTATGCGAGTGTATCGTATTGCAACAGGTGATTAGATGTATATAATAATATTAGGAAAGTTAAGATTCAGAGAAACATTCAGCATAAGTGAAGAGGAATTTTAGATAGGTAAATAAAAGAGAGCTGACCACTCACCTACAACCTAGGTAGCCTGGGTTTGATCCCAGGGACCCATATATGGATTCCTGTTGGATGAAGTGGCATCTGAGTGGGTTTTCTCCAGGTTCTCTGGCTTTCCCCGCCACTCATTCCACCAATTGTTCCATAAACACCTTTTCATTCATCAATTTCACCTGCATTTCATGTCATCCTCTTCCTCACTATCATACCTGGTGCTTGGCTGACCACCCACTTCCAGGTCTTCACTCTGTCCAGTCTGCTCCCCAACAGGCATCTGACCCTAGGCACTAGCTTGTAAGTGTTAGGAGGTGTAAGTCTTACATAAGGGGAGGGTAATCAGATAAAGAAAGAAAAAACAATAGAGGATATTAAAATGACAATAAAATAGTTATTCACAGTATGGGGAAGAGGAGGAGCAAAATGGAATAATGAAGGTATATATTGGAGAGTTATACTTACTGGAGGTGTGAAGGAAGGTTTTATCTGCTTACTGAGCACAGCCTCAAAGTTTATACTTGAGAGGTAAGGAACTTTCTGCAGCTCCTGTAAGCAACTGATTCTTCCTCCTGGTCGTATACACAGTAACTAGAACAAACAATATTATTTGCTATTACTTTACCTATGAAAAATATGGCTTATCACAGCAGTGTTTAGTCTCTACTTATACAAATACTTGCTAAATGAAGTAAAAAGTAAAATAACAGCATGAGCTTTAAAAAGAGGACTTAAAGTAACATTTTAAATAATCGTGAACTTTTATGCAAGTTTTTATTGAGTAATTACTACATTCCATTATATATTATTGTTAGTAGTCTTGTTTTTTGCTAAATACCATTTTGTGCATTCATTTTATAAGTTCTTTAAACTTGCACTTAGTCTTAGGGCAATAAAATGATGGTGGTGGCGGTGGTGGTGGTGGCAGTGGCGGTGGTGGTGGCAGTGGCGGTGGTGGTGGTGGTGGTGGTGGTGGTGGTTGTGGTGGTGGTGGCAGCGACAACGACGACGATGATGATGACGACGATGACAATGATGATGATGATTCATCCCCCTCTTGCCTACTAGGCCCTTGGAGGATTAATGATTGCTATGCAATGATCACTCTAAGGGGATCAGAACCTGCCTTGGGGCAGGATACCTTCAAAATGTGTTATTTTCTTAGAGAGGAAGATATCTCCTTCACATTGAAATCTGAACTAGTGATTCATAAGATAGTACTAAAAAGCCACAATAATGTTAAAAAAGTGGGCTAAGTTTTAGGGTGAGAGAACCAATAATGTTAGCAAATATTATATTATATTGCTTCAAAATTATTAAATTGCACTGGTGAGGTTAGAGACACTCAAGATGAAACATTCCCCATTATAAATACTTTTGCTTGATATTAGATGAATCTACAAATGTTTGCAGCCAAAATGAACTGTCTTTGCTACTTTGTTATATTGAACTGTCTCTGACTTAAAGTGAGGGAAAAGCTTTTTTTTGTTTTTTTGTTTGTCTGGTTGTACTGAAGAGAACTACAGTTGAATCTATAATCATGGCATTGATAGTGGGGAAAAAAGAAAACTTTCTTATAAACAAATATTGGCTTTTTTTATTACTTTGTCAATTGTTTGATTCTATCACTTACTTTAACTTGTTTATTAAAGAATAAATGTTTCAGGAGCTTATTGCTCCATCATAATTCCTGTTCAACTGCCTACAGTTTTGGATGTATTTAAACAGAATTGGGATATATTCTTCACCACTCTGTCCTCTATGTGCTCTGCAAGAGGAAATGGATCGAGACCACCTTCAAATATGCCCGACCACTTCTAGTGCCTCATCCATCAGTGAAAAATATTGGAGAATAAGAGAATTAATGACTTCATTGTCAGAAATCCAGCATTAGCTAATAACAACAACAACAGTTTGGACGTGGAGGTTGACCCTCTCCCTGGTGGTGATTGGATGAATCTCTGCATAAGTATGTCGGTAGGGGATTTCAAAATTGAAAACATGTTTCCTATGGTTCCATATGTAAATATTTCCCCAAACTGTGAGTTCACACATGCTCATTCAGCGGTACTGCTAATTTTAGTGGTTCTATCACTGGGCTCCATGCTTGCATACAAAAAAGCAGGAACACGAGTTGCTATACATTCACCATGAAGCACATGTTTTACTATTTATTTGCGTCTTACTTTGCGTAATAATACCTGCCTCCGCCATCTTGTCATCTATTCACATTGTGGAAAATGAGTTGGATAGTACCTACTTATGCTCTGGTAAAATAGTAAAAGTTACCAACATGAAGCAGCATAAAGAAAACAATCTAGCAAATCAAAGTGAAACTTCACAACAATCTCCTGAGGAAAATAAGGAACATCACAATAACTTGCTATAAAATATAACAAGAATGCTTGCTGAAATGTAAATTCAATTAGGAACAAAACTGGACAAAGTTGAAAGTCAGCTAGGTGATAAAGTAGATAAAACTGAATCTCATTAGAAGATGGACAAAGATAGACAAAGCCAACAAAATCAGAAATAAGAAGTCATGTAGCTTCAGAGTTAGATGGTATCAGAACTGTGATACAAAATTTAAGTGAAGTACAAAGTAAATGAACAGCAGATTGTAATAACAGATATGAAATTCTTAGAAAAGAATACCAGGTATCTATGCCTGAAGTAAACGTAAATTTGAAAAATCAGGGTACAGAAATAGAAAAATAAAAAAGAAAGAGAGGAAAGTGTAGTAACGGAAATGAGGTAATACAATGAAATTTTTATTATGCTGTAACACATAAATACCATGATTTTTGTAGGGAAGGGGCACAGCATCCAAATAGCTACAAGAATTTTGGCCAACACTTAAACCAGAACAGCAATTTTAGGAACAAATTTGGGGACTACAGGTTTGGGCCAGATAACAGAAATGGCCGTTCCCATAAATGCGCTGGGAGATACATACATATTTATCAACAATGCGAACATTGATAGATGGATGAATAAAGGATATCCACATAACCCTAACACTCTGAGAAACAAAGACCGACACAGCCAGGTAAGCAGTAGACATCACTGGAAATTTTCTCTAGAACAGGTAGGTACCGGAGGTTCCATGTTGACAAAATAGCATCACATTGAGAAAAAGAATACTTGGCGAGATGTTTAAAGAAATATGTTTTATGATGTGCATTTTCTTGCTAATTTTATAAACCTTTACAGTAACTAATGATTTGGTTTAACTTGCAAAGGAACAGTAGTAGAAAGTTTTTAAATAGGGTACTGTAAACATGATGATCAAGGCAAAATATTAGTAGCTATTCCTCATAGAATTATTTGACAATGTTTTATAATGTCTTTAAGCTTATATTCTGTGATAGACGAGTATCTTGCAGTAATGGAAGATCATGGCAGCCCCCAGAAGAATCACTCAATAGACGAAATTATTGAGCATATGATGGCAGACATACAGAGTAGCAATGGACAGTATATTCAGTTAGGCTTTACACCACCATCTCCTCCAAGTTGGTCTGGTAATGAACACATTTTCCTTTGGCATTCCACTTAGCTGCATTATGAAATGTAAAATTTACACACAATGGGGAATATTATTGTTATCCAAGTGTATAAAATTAATAATGGTAATAATTAATAATAATTAATAATACTAATTACTAACTATTAATAACAATACTTGGATAACAATGAGGGCATTTGAAGTAGCTTCTTTCCAAAGCCCTCGAAAGTTATCATAAGAGGCTAAACAGAGGCATTAAGGAGCTGATTTCACTTGTCATGTAAACGACAACGAAAAGAAAATTTTCATAAGAGTTATGTTATTGTCTGTTGCATTCGAATGCTAAATTACTTAAAAAAAAGGAATAAAACTCATTTCATATGATATAGCCAAAATAAACATTGATCTGCACTGCAGTCGAAGATGTAAGGAAGAGTCCTATGACTTTCTGACTTTAGCTATGCCGAGGCTAAAGTATATTTAAAGACAGTTACAAATTGCACGTCAATGCCATGCCATCATTTAGGCATGATAAATAAAAATACTGCTTCGGTACTCAAAATATCAAATCTAGGTGTGCAGCAATTTGCTTAAAATTAATACCTTTTCAAGATGCTCTGCAAGCACACTATTGTTTGATTTTAATCGATTTGAAATATGATGAGGGTTGTTATAAAAACCCTGTAGTTATAATTTAAACTCCCTAAATGCTATGGTTTGTTATTTCATATGCACAGAAGGAATGACAAGCATAATGCTAACAGATGCTAAGTAAATATAATGAAGCTGCTGTGAACCTTTTTAGAGCATTAAAGAAACCTTATATACAGAATGTATTAATTTGGATATGAATTTTCAATTGCCTAGGTTTCTTTTAAAAGTATAATGCTATGTGTATGGAAAAAAACTGCCTACTCTGTCCAGAAGATCAAGAAATCCTTGGCTGACTCTGTTAGACTGAGTGTATGCAGGGCCTGTTGCAAACATAGCTCTTACTTCACTGACAGATGTGGCAGAGTGGATGTCAAATGGCCGCACACCATAAAACATTTCATATGCTACAACTCCCAAGGACCACCAGTCCACAGGAAAACCATAACCGACACATTCATCTGCTGCACATTCAAATATCTCTGGAGCTGCAACAAACAATTATTGTATATTAGCTTTCTCTTTTTGTCTAAATTTACAGAGGACTGCTATAATATTTAACTATTTATGTTCAACCATGCCATAATATAGCACTTACACATCATTGTAATGGGACCTCATTATATCCACCTCTCCATAATGACATTGCTATGCACCAATCAAAGGTGCACCAGTTCATAATGACACTACTAATGGACCAATCAAATGTGCACCTGTTCATCACGACACTGCTAGCCACCAATCAAAAGATCCGCATCAGCGGTCAATACTTTGGCATCTGCCCATATTCTCACGCAGCTGAAACCTTATATGGAATAAAGTTACTCTGTTTATTTAATAATTAGGGTTAATATTGCAAATAACATTATAACAAATTCAATTTGTCTTCTCGTTTTTGAACGTCTACTCTTTTAAAGGTTATAGCACATGTACCACAGAACATTCTCTATATCATTGTGTCAAGATCAACATAACAAAAATTGAAGGTCTTACTATCGATTCTTGAATGTACAATCAAATCAAGTGACAAATAGTTAAAATGTCAGACACCAGTGACAATAACATGCAGCGCAGAATATTAAAAACATTTTATAAATGTTTTAAGCTTAGACCCAAGTTGAACATAAATAGTCGTATAATGATAATTAAGATGCCCATATTAATATTAGTACCTGGACGACCGAGCTTCGCTCAGCGTTTTCCGCCTCTTTTTTATTTATTTATTTTTTTTTTTTATTTGTGAAATCCTGTTTTCTTTTTGTGGGAGAAAATACTTAGATAAACCTGAAAGACAAAACGTTAACTAAATAAAAACTTTTGTCGCAATTGTTAGAGTCATTTCCGAGATACAAGAGATATAGAAATATACAAATATTTCATAAACACCATCATTTCAGTTGTAAAACGTCTACTGCTGAACGTAGGCCTCCCCCATAGCTTTCCATCTAGTTTGAGGTTTTCGTTGAGCATTTGTTCCATTATGGAGTTCAGTTCTTTGGTGCTGCGATTGACTCCAGGGCGTTAACACGTTGACCAATGTCATTCATCTTTCTGTCGAGCTCTTCCATGGCTTCCTTAACCCCGGCCAGTCGCTCGTTAGTATTCTCCGGTAGATCTATCTTCATATTGGACATTCCCGCCTTCGTCTTTTCCGATCTGGAGTCGGACATTTTTCAATTTGCCTTCCATTTTTGTTTCTATTTTGTACATTTCTGATTCCATATTTTCCATTCCGTAGTTTACACTTTTCAATTCGGTTTTCATATTTGTTTCCTCTGCCGCATTCCGGAATTCATTTCATTCCCCGCTGTGTGCATCTTGGCTAACACTTGTTTCATCAACTGTTCCATATCGTGCTTTTCGTAGCACTCCTGACGCCAATTGTGATTACTTTACTTTTTTAACTATTTCTTTATTTTGTAATAAAACACCGGAGCGACACTAAGCAAAAGCACTGTTGAACAATAACAAATGCTACTTGGAAGAAAAGCTGGTTGATAAGGCCATGTGAATGTACTGCGCATTTCTGCTTCAATCACATAGAAAATTGTATGAATTGTTCGTAATTGTTCGTCAAAGTGGGAGTAGTGAAAGAAATGTGATTGTGTTTAGTAAACAAAAATGAGTAGAAAAATCGTATGAATGTTATACGTTGCACTTATATTTCAAGTGTATGGAAAAATGTATGGATTGTTTGTAGAAAAGGGAATAGTACGTTAGGTAATAGAAAAGGGATTAGAGAAAACCATGTGAACGTAATTCGTTGCGTGGTAAAATGGATTCCATAAAAACCTTCGCCATGAAAACAGATGTCACTTTTCATGGCGATCGGTCAACCGGCTTTGGAGTTTACTCACTCTTCAACATATGATATGCATCGGCGTTGGTATGTAATGAAGTTGATAAACGATAAGGAATAACATGTGAATTGTCATGTAAAACAAAAGTGAGTAGAGAAAAGGGTATGAATGTAATACGTTATATTTCTGTTTCAAACATACAGCAAATTGTATGAGTTGTATGTTGAAGGGCGAGTAGCTGATTGTGTCTCGTAAAGGAAGAATTAGTAGAGGAAATCGTGTGAATGTAATACGTTGCATTTATATTTCACCATAGAATATTATATGAATTGTATGTTGAAGGGCAAATAGAGGATACATGAATGTACTACGTGAAAAAAGCGAGTAGAAAACCATTTGAAAGTAACATATTGTGTAGTAAAATTGTTACCATAAAAGCGTTCTCCATGAAAAAAATACACATACGTGCCGAATTCCGCGGTGATCGATTAAACACTTTTCGAGATTAAGAGTTACATATATACAAAAATCCAATTTGTATATATATGTGAATTGTTTGTAGAAGAGTGAGTAGAGAAAGAGATATGAATGTGATACCTAAAAGTAAGTCGAGAAACCAATGTGAATGTAATATGCAGCATTTCCATTTCAAACATAAAGAAAATTGCATGACATTTGTAGAAGAGTGAGCAGAGAAAGAGATGTGAGTGTGTTACCTAAAAGTGAGAGGAGAAAACAGTGTGAATGTAAAAACATTTCTGTTTCATACAGAACATGATATGACTTATTTTAAAAGTGGAGATAAAAATGATTTGTTGTGTAAAATCGCTTACAGAAGAGTGAGTAGAGAAAGAGATGTGAATCTGTTACCTAAAAGTGAGTAGAGAAAACACTGTGAATGTAATATGCACCATTTCTATTTCAAACATACAGAAAATTGTATGACTTATTTCTAGAAGAGTGAGTAGAGAAACAGTTATGAACGTGTTACCCAATAGCAAGCAGAGAAAACAACGAATGTAATACGTAGCATTTCTATTTCAAACATGCACAAAATTGTATGACATATTTGTAGAAGAGTGATTAGAGAGAGAGAGAGAGAGAGAGAGAGAGAGAGAGAGAGAGAGAGAGAGAGAGAGAGAGATGTGAATGTGTCACCTAAAAGTGAGTAGGGAAAACAGCATGAATATAATGTGTAGTATTTCTATTTCAAACATACAGAAAATTGTATGACTTCTTTGTAGAACAGTGAGTAGAGAAAGAGATGTGAATGTTACCTAAAACTGAGTAGAGAAAACACTGCGAATGTAATATGCAGCATTTCTATTTCAAACATACAGAAAATTGCATAACTTACTTCTAGAAGAGTGAATAGAGAAACAGTTATGAATGTGTTACCCAAAAGTAAGTAGAGAAAAAAGTGTGAATATAATACGTAGCATTTCTATTTCAAACATGCACGAAATTGTATGACTTCTTTATAGAAGAGTGAGTAGAGAAAGAGATATGAATGTGTTACCTAAAAGTTAGAGGAGAAAACAGTGTGAATGTAATAGCATTCCTACTTCAAACATACAGAACATGGTATGACTTATTTTAAAAGTGGGGATAAAATTATTTTTGGTATAAAATCACGTTTTTTATAGAAAATTGTTTATAGAAGAGTGAGTAGAGAAAGGTGAACGTGTTACCTAAAAGTACTTAAGTAGGGAAACCACTGTGAATGTAATATGCAGTATCTCTATTTCAAACATACAGAAAATAAATGACTGTTTTGTAGAAGAGAGAGTAGAGAAAGAAGTGTGAATGTGTTACCTAAATGTGAGTGGAGAAAACAGTGTGAATGTAATGGCATTTCTACTTCAAGCATACAGAACATGGTATGACTTACTTTAAAAGGGGATAAAAATATTTTTTTTATTGTGTGTGTAAAATCACGTTTTCTTTTAACGGAAAATTGTTTATAGAAGAGTGAGTAGAGAAAACGATGTGAATGTGTTATCTAAAAGTGAGTAGAGGAAACCCTGTGAATGTAATATGCATATATACACAAATTTAACCAAATCTTTAGAGCCGTTTCTGAAATACCGGGAATATGAATTGTTCTGTAGAAGCGGGAATAAAAAATGTTATTTTTTATGTAAAATCGCATTTTTTCGGGAATTACACCTATATAAATGAACTTAAAAAGCAAAACCCTATCTGAATACAAAATTTGATAGAAATCGATAGAGCCGTTTCCAAATTACACGGAATATATTATATATACACAAGAATTGCTCATTTAAATATATAGGATGAAATGAGCGCTAGCAAATATATTCACATATTAATTAGTGCCATGGTGCTTTCATTGCATAATATATTATTAACACACAATGCCAATAAAATTACTCACGGTTAATGACTGATTATGAACAAACTGATGATTCATTAGTGATAAAGAAAATCAGGCTATAATGATTAGAATCTGGAAATGCAAGAACAGTAGGCTAACTAGACATAAGTATTAAAACACTAGTTTATCAGAAACACTCTAAATAGGTAACTGTTTCTTAAAAATGCTAGGACATTTAATAACCTTACCCATATATGGTTTGGTTCCCGACATGGATGTCGCAAGCTGTCCATTTTCCAGCACTGTTGCAATATTGAAATCTGTGATATGTGCGTGCCCTATAACAAGAAGTGCATGGATGAGTATACTCGTATTTATATTCCCTTAACATACAGGGATTGAACTTAAACAACAGCACAGGTGTTACAAATTGCATGTGAGTTAATAATACTCGTTCGTAGGGACTTGCTGCTAAAAATAACAGAGAAAGAAGAAAAAGAAAGATAATATAAATGGTCTAGTAGCTTAAATGTCAAATATGTGCACTTGCAGATGAGGAAGCCATTATCAAAGAAGAAAATAACAAGTTTAGAAAAAACTGCAGAGAGGAACACAGAAAGTAAGTGCAAAGGAACATTTCTGATGTGTTGTATTCAAATGACTTTCTCCAGGCACTCTTTGTTTGTTACTTTCTCTTCTTATCTATAGTAGATTGATATTCAGATTTCAGCAGAAATACTTGTTTCCGGAGCCCAGTGAATCAAAAGGAAAAGCTTCTTTACAAAAAGATACCTGTGGGAGTGTGCGTGCGTGTGCGTGTGTAAGAGAGAAAGAAGAGCATAACTCGTGCTCGGGCACATTTAAATCATGCCTAAGGAGACGCGGGCGCTATCACAACAACGGGTCAAATATCCTTCTTTTGAGAGGAAAAAGGGAAAGCCTGGTTAGGCAAGTAATAAATACGGCTTTAGCTGCAGAAAAACATACTCTATGGGTGTGTACTGGGAAGATATCCGGAAGGAAATACTTATAGTTTTGTCTTGAAATTTGAATTAATATTAGAAATCGTCGGAGAGTTTGCTTATGAAGGGCGCCAGAAAAATACATCATGGGCGCCACGCGTTGGACAGCGTTGCTACACGAGACAGACAAATCTCATTACTCAAACCATCCATATCTCAGTGAAACACAGAAGTTATTTCAAATATATTTTTGCGGCATAAACAATTTCTGCGTTATTCTTTGTTATGGTTTGAATTTCAAACACACATACACATACACACACAAACACATACGCGCGCGCGCACACGAACAAACAGAGGTCACCAATCCTTTTACAGCCTGTTCACTTATGTCTCTGTTGCACCCCCCTCCCCTATGACCTTGAAAGTGGCCGAGAAACTATGTTCTTATGCTACTCATTTTAGTGCAAGAGAGGCGTATATGAGACTAGTGTTGACTGGAGATATATGGGGTGCAACAGAGACATAAGTGAACAGGCTGTAAAAGGATTGGTGACCTCTGTTTGTTCGTATGTTTGTCAGTCTGTGAACGGCATAACATCCGCATAACTCAAATAGAAAAGTCAGTTATAAACCAAATTGTTATTTAAGTTTAATGGGTTTAAGGGAGGCGTCACTAAGATTTTAAAGGAAATAATCCTCTGGCCTAAACTGTGCCCTTACATGTATGATTTTTCAAGAAATTTAATTTTCTTGAAAAGTCTAACGATTTTTAATCAAATTATATATGTTTGATATATTTTTATGTTAAATGAAATGCAGATTTTTAAATTTTCTGGCTATGGCCCTGTAGTCGTATTTGCTGTCGACGGGTTTTTGCATAACAGGTAAACGTGCTGAGATATACCATATCTTACTATACAATAATCAAAATCCCATTAAAATATGCAATTTATGACTAAATAAATGTTCTTGTAGTGAACCATTTCGGAGATATTCCTTGTTATGTGTGTGAGTTTCGGAAAACTTAGAACTTTCGTGAAATGGATCATCGTTGTTCATTTTTTTATATGTTGAGTGTGCATAGAGAACGGAATCTCAAAGCTTTAAAACATTTGACTATCGCACAAAGCCTACTGTATTCTAACATTCCCCTTGCACCTACAAGGAAATAAGCAATAAGATAAGTTGTACAAATGTTTATGATCATTTACACGCAAAGTTATATAGAAATAAGAGTTTGTAAGAACGTTTAGTAGAAGAGAAGGTCATGTGAGTGTAGGACCCCAGATATATTTTCTCCCCACGCACTATCCATCGGTAAGCTCCCTTCGCCATCTGTGAGCGTTTGAAACTTCCATCACCTGCATCCGGTATTGCTAGCAGAACAGCGAATATTCTTTAGGGTGAATCATTTCTGAGATATCCATTGTTATTTGTGTCACTTTCAGGAAACAAAACTTTCTTGAAGTGCAACATCATTGTTTATTGTTTTATATGTTACCTATATGTGTAAAGAGAACGGGATCTCAAAGCTTTAAAGGATTTCATTAACACTCAAGGTATACTGTATTCTAATAATTATTCTCCTTGTATCGACATGGAAATAAACAATAAAATACAAATAAAAAAAAACAATAACAAGAATACAACTTATGACCACTTCCACGAAGAAGAGAAAGGAATAAGAGTTTGTATGAACAGTTAGTGAGTAGAGAAAACTATGTGAGCGTAACACTGGATTTCCCCCCTAATGTAGTAACATATCTCCTCCCCAACTGTAAGAGTCTAGATTACGTTACCGCTTGCTGGCATGTAGCGAAAGAAAACGACATCTCTAATATGTCTGTCTGTTAACTCACTGATGGGAAAATATATATTTAAATGAAACGTAAAGCAGAATTACTGGACATTTAATTTTATTACGGAGAATATATACATGATTTTCTTTCCTTTCCCGAATTCTTTCTTATTTCTTATCCCCAGTTGGTTGTACCCTAAGGGGGGAAAAAAGGCACATTTAATACCTAACATTGTGTTTTATGTAATTATATCCCTAATAGACTTGGTTCGAATACTGGTACGGAGGACATTTCAATGTTAAATAATTCTTGAACAAATAGGAATAAAGCATCGAAATAAAGTAAATATATGCTTTTGTACATACTCTTTTCAAAAAAGAGAATGCTTGCCGTAGAGTCTTGGTTCGAGACTAGAAGCGTCGGTGTGAATTTCTTGCATGTGCGTGTCTGTGGGCGCTTATTTATGTATATGCGAGTCTGTGTGCAGGCGTGTGTCTGTGTGTGTGTGCATGTATGTGTGTGTGTGTGGGTTGGGATGTGTTTGTGTGTGTGCATGTACGTAGGTGTGGTGTGTATGTGGGTTGAGGTGTGTGTATGTGTGTTTGTGTGTGTGTGTGTGGGTTGGGATGTGTTTGAGTGTGTGCATGTACGTAGGTGTGCGTGTGTATGTGGGTTGAGGTGTGTGTATGTGTGTTTGTGTGTGTGTGCGAGGGAGTGTGTGTAGGTTGGGGTGTGTGTTTGTGTGTATGCGTGTTTGTGTGTGTGTGTTTGCATGTGTACGTGCTTGGGGGTATGTGTTTTTGCGTGTGTGTTTGCGGATGTGTGCGTGTGTGCATGTATGCGTGTGTATGTGTGTGTTTGCATGTGTACGTGCTTGGGGGTATGTGTTTTTGCGTGTGTGTTTGCGGATGTGTGCGTGTGTGCATGTATGCGTGTGTATGTGTGTGTGTAGGAGTGTGTGTGTGCATGTATGCGTGTTTATGTGTGTGTGGGTTGGGGTGTGTGTGTGTGTGTAGGGGAGTGTGTGCGTGTGTGTCTGTCCGCGTATGCGTGTGTTTACGGGTGTGTGCGTGCGTGTTTGTGGGTGTGTATGTGCATGTATGTCTGTGCGCGTGTGTTTGGATGTGTGTGTGCGTGCTTGTTTATGTCTATGCGAGTCTGTGTGCTGGTGTGCGCGTGTGTGTATGTGTGTGCATGTATGCGTGGATTGGGGTGTGCGTGTGTGTATGTGTGTGTGTGTGTTTACGTGTGAGTATGGGTGTGTGTTTGGTATTAAAGTATATAAGATTATAAACATTTATTTGTATAAATACAATGGTTGATATATAATTTACCTTGTTTAAACTTAAAAAAATCGGGGAAATGCATGTTAACGTTGAACTGGCAAATGAAAACGAAACAAGTTAATCTTGGCTCGCGTAGTTTCCTGATATATCTATTTTTAAATGCACACTTAATCTTGAACCGCGTAGTCGTTTATAAGGTACGTGTTAGCGGAATAAATATACCTCGATCTATCTTGAAGTTTCATTGTATGGTTTTGCTTCGAGTCGAGTAGACGAGTTTCTCTTAGTGAGATTGTCGTTCAATAGCTTTGATAAGTTATCAAGGTGAACTAGCGTAGTGCGCTATAAGCAATTATTGATTTATATAATTTACAAGTGTTGCACTACATATTATAAAGATGTGGAGTGGACGAGTGGTGGAATCGTCTCTGAGTGCTATACCAGATTATAGCTGCAGCAAATGTGATAAGCGTTTTCTACGCAACTATGATAAGAAGAGACATGAGTTGATATGCGGTCGAGTCTACAGGTGTAAACATTGTAGTATGTTTGCGATACTGAGCATAGAAGAGACGTACATGAGGAAAGATGTGAAAAAACTATATCTTGCAAGAAAATCAAGTCTGAGCCTAGCAAGCATCAACTTTTGACAATGACGGATGGGTGTGATATGACCGAATATGAAACATCATTTGAAGGGCGTCTTAAATCATATTATATTCGCTGTGATACCTTCAAGGATATGAAAACTTATCTGGAGGAGTCGAAACATCGCATAATTCAAGCTATAAACAAAGAACTGTCGATACATAAAAGTGTGAAAATTAACATCATGGTCGACTGTCAATTTGTGAATGTTCATGGAGAGACGTGTGACAGAACATTTAAAACACGTAACCAACCTGTGTTTTTAGAAACTGATATGGACGCCCTCTTGGAAACAGAATTTAAGAAGATTTGTGCTGAAATGGAAGAATGTCAGCTGAAAGGAAGCAACTGGGCCTTGCTAGCAGTTGATGGAGTTCGACTCCGAATTAACAAGTACAATGTCCTTCGAGGGAGCAGCTATATTCCTCTACCTGCATCTGTGGAAGCGAGAAAAGCCTGCATAAACCCTCAGAATTATAGTGACGAGAATTGCTTTATATATGCGGTTCTTGCAAAATTCGTTGATAAGAATGCTCATCGCGTCGGCAAGTACAAGGATCACCAAGAAAAATACAATTTCTCATGCGTTTCGTTTCCTACGAGCTTGGGTGAAGTCGCTAAATTTGAAAAGCTCAACAATATGTCCATAAATGTGTTTGGACTGGATGAAAAACATGAAGTGTTTCCTATAAAGGTAGTCAATGAAGAATTATCTGATCATCGCGATCTTCTTCTGTTGAGTGATTCAGCTGGCAAGCATCACTATATATATATAAAGGATTTTGAGAAGCTTATTCGCGGGCAGAAAACTAAACACCATGGGCAAATATATGTATGTAAACGATGTTTCAATCATTTTGACGACCAACATGGACCAAGTGGAATGAAAAAATTGGAAGAGCATAGAGAAATGTGCACGCAACATGCTATTGCTAGATGCGTTATGCCTACAAAAGAAAACTCTATCGTCAGATTCAAAAACGTGGAAAGAATGTTGAAACTGCCATATGTCATCTATGCTGATTTTGAGAGCATTCTCACTCCTTACCATACCTGCGCCTCTAATCCTGAAACCTCCTATACAACACCCTATCAAAGTCATTCTCCAATGAGCTTTGCTGTTTACGTCAAACCATCATCCAGCGTTGACAAAGTAGAAACCGATCTTCCTACACATCCATACGTGTATCGAGGTCATGATGCTGCTGAGAAGTTCATAGAGTATCTAACTTCCTTTGCGAAGAAAATTGGTGAATTGTATAAGTCTGCTAAGCCTCTGAAACTTACAGCTGAAGAACAAGAATCGTTCGATGCTTCTACAATATGCTACCTGTGTGGACATGAATTTACAGAAGATAATTGGAAGGTTCGCGATCACGATCATGTGTCCGGGGTGTACAGAGCATCTTTACACAATAAATGTAACCTGGCCTGTAAAACACCTAATTATATTCCTGTTTTCGTCCATAATCTGAGCGGATATGACTCTCATTTTATTGTTAAGGAGTTAGGTTGCACAAGCGAAAGAGTGGAGGTAATACCAAACTCTGAAGAAAGCTATATCTCATTCTCAAAATATGTTGGAGATATTAAACTCAGATTTGTGGATACCTTCCGTTTCCTGAGTACAAGCTTGGACAAGCTAGTGAAAAACCTAACTACGTATCCCGAAACAGAGAAGTACTTCGGTGAAGAGAAGATTGGCTTGATGACACGTAAGGGAGTGTTCCCCTATGATTACCTCACATCGTGGGACGTTTTGAATGATACTCATCTGCCTCCAAGGAAAGCATTCTACAATAAATTAAACGAAGAAGAAATAACCGACGATGACTACGAGCATGCTACAAATGTATGGAATCAGTTTAATGTAAGAAATTTAGGCGAGTACAGCGATATTTACTTAATCTCTGATGTTCTGCTCCTCGCAGATGTCTTTGAAGCATTCAGGGACCAGACTCTGAAAACTCATAAAGTAGATCCTGCACATTATTTCACTTCTCCAGGGCTTACATGGGATGCTATGCTACTGTACACAGGAATTGAGCTGCAATTGCTGCTGGACTACGATCAGCTGCTCATGGTTGAATCTGGTATAAGAGGAGGCTTATGCCAGGTTTCTCATCGCTATGCTGAGGCGAACAATATCTATATGACACAGTATGACTCTCGTAAACCTTCCCAATTTATTACATACGAAGACGCCAATAACCAATATGGATGGGGAATGTGTAAGGCCCTTCCTTATGGAAGGTTTAAATGGGTTTCTCCTGAAGACATAGACCTGGATTTATTGAAGGAAGATGACCCCCTTGGATACATCTTAGAAGTCGATGTCGAATATCCCGTCGAGCTCCACGATCTTCATAATGATTTGCCCTTCCTGCCTGAGAGTCTGAAACCGCGTGAGACGTCTTCAGAGAAGTTAATTGCTCATCTTGGATGCCGAAAGAAGTATGTGGTACACTACATGGCCTTGAAACAAGCTCTTAGTCACGGTGTACTATTAACAAAGATTCATCGAGCACTTCAGTTCCATCAATCGTGTTGGCTAAAACCTTACGTCGAGTTTAATAACCGACTGCGACAACAAGCTAGAAATGATTTTGAGAAGGACCTTTATAAACTATTCAATAATGCTATGTTTGGAAAAACTATGGAAAATATTCGTAATCGTATAGATATACGGCTTGTGACAAACAGCAAAACGTTAGAAAAACTCATAGCTAAACCTATATTCATTGATCGAACCATATATGGACCTAATCTTGCGGCTGTACATATGGCTTCTCGTAAAATAGTGTTCAACAAGCCCATATATATTGGTATGAGCGTACTAGACATCTCCAAGACTCTAATGTATTCCTATCAATATGATGTGTTACTTCCATATTATGGAGCTGAAAATCTTAAACTCTTGTATATGGATACGGATTCTTTCGTCCATCGAGTGTCTACTAAAGATATATATCAGGATAAATTACTTATGCTTGAACATCTGGATACATCTGATTACCCTGCAAACCATGTATGTCATTCTACACACAACAAAAAAGTGTTGGGAAAGTTTAAAGATGAAGCCTCTGGAAAAATCATTCATCGTTTTGTAGGTCTCAGGCCTAAAATGTATGCTATCGATATTGATGGTTCTGTGATAAAAAAAGTTAAAGGTATAAAACGTAGCGCCATTAAGCAATACATCAACTTCAATAGCTATGTAGAGTGCCTTAAAACTTTGAAAATTGTTAGAACTCCGATGAATTTAATCCTATCCCGACATCACAATATTTCTACGGTTGAAGCTAATAAAATAGCCTTATCACCTCACGATGACAAGAGAGTGATTGAAGAAGATGGAATATCGACGTATGCGTATGGACATTACAGTGTCGAGAATAGTGCCTAGACATGGGTACTTAAAGCTTGTCTGTAGAAAAAATTGAAGATTGTTGAACTATGAGCTTCGTGCACCAATGGCACATCTAACCAAGAGAGAAGAATGATAATGTGAATAATAAGAAGAACTGAGGAGGACGCTATCGTCTTTCAGCAGTGTATACTTGTTTTCTAAATGTTAATGTTAGTGTATGCATCTTTATAAGTTAAATAAAATTATCTCACTGCAATTATTCTTTTTTATTTCATTGCTTGCCTTAACATCTCTATTTCCTCATTAGGTCAGGTTAGGTTAGGTTAGCTTAGTTGGACTATAAGATAGAGTAGTTGACAATGATGATGATTATTATGATAATGATGATTGTTGCCGAGTTAGGTTATTAGTGAAATGTAATCAAAATAATAATGCGAGAAATGCAATGAATGACTGGATAGGTTAGACTGTTCTTCAACTACTATAAAACAAAGCGATTACTGAAGAAAACTTAGTAAAATATCCTTAAATCAATTAAAATACCTCTAGCAGCGTTAAAAATGCCTACTAGAGCGTCTTAAAACATCTTCAAACTGGCGAAAAAAAAAATGCTTCTCACGAGTCTAAGATGCCCTGAAAATCCTCAAAATACCTGTGAAGGAGCTGAAATGTCTTAATTAGTGTTCGAAAAATACCATTAAAAGCGTCTAACGCCTATAAAAGTGTTTCAAAGGATTCTGAAAATCATCCAAAATGTTGGTGACAAAGTCTAAAATACCCCTATAGTGCTTAAAATGTCTCTAAAATGGCTGAAACTATAATTAACTGGTAGAGATACGTATAACAACCTTGAAACAGCCGGTTCAGTATCCCTGATATCGTGAAAATTATCTTCCACTACCCTTCAAAGTGCTTAAAGCAAACAATAATAGACAGATGCGTCCAGAATAACTTTCAGATTGCCTTAAATAACGTCAAATTCGTCTAAAATACTCTGAAAAATGTTTAAACTGGACGTAAAAGTCTTCAGAATATTTGGAAACAGGCTGAAATATCTACTAGCGAGTCTGAACGGACCTCAAAACACCCTGCAAATATGTAATATGGCGTCTAAATCACTCAAAATTGCCTGACCGTTGTGTAAAATAATTTGTAAAAGCGTCCTGCATAGCCTAAAGCAACTAAAATATATGTTAACGGTCTATAAAACAACGTCAAAATACCATGAAACCTCAGAAAAATCGATCAAATAACCTGCATTATCTTTAAAATAGTCTGAAAAGTTCTTAAATATGTTGTAAAAGCAACCTGAATATACTAAAAGTGCTTAAAAAGATCTATCAGAGGACTCAAAACAGTATCAAAATGTTTATGAAATTCCTAGAGGGAGATCAGGACAGCGTATGACAGGATAGAATAGATAAGCATAGGAGGGAATAGGATAGATGATAAGAGGACAGAATGAATGTCTAGGAACGTATCATGTTAGTAGAATAGAATAAATAATAATAAGAGGATCTACCTTAGGTTAGGCTATGCCAGGTTAGATTAGGTTAGGTTATACGAGTAGAAGTATGAGGCTTAGGTTATGTTAAATTATGAAAGACAGTGTAAAAGAGTAGGAGCTGGGCTAAGTTAGGTTAGCGCAGCGATGAGGGGAGGGAGGGCGAGGTGTCATTATGTTGAGGGTAATATATTGGATCAAATTAGAAAGCTCTTGCGTTAGGATGCATACCTTAGATATAGCGAACAATACCTACTAGGGGGTCTCAAAACATATATTTCCGGTGAAATCTCGACATTGAATTTTTGGGTGGAATACAAAGCTTCCTCTACTTACTATAATATGTAGTAGAGAAAGCAAAAAGGGATACCATCATACTTAGTTAAAATCAAAGTGTACATATATAAAGACACGAAACTTGTAAATGAAGGAGAAAATAACAAAAGAATTTATATAAATAGAGGATTGAGAAAGGGATGTAGTCTATCTCGTCTATCTCCAATTCGTTACGCATAGTGATACATGAGAGGATTATGTTAGGACAAAGAAGGGAATTAAATGCCGTTCTGTTTTCTGATGATCTTATTCTAATTTTTGATAAGGAAGAGAGACTACAGAAGGCAATATATCAATTGAACCAAATTTGTAAGAAACACGATGTAACTATTTCGAAGACAAAAACAAAAGTAATGGCATTCCAGGAAAGTTATCCAATAAAAACTAAAATTGTACTAGAGGAGAACATATTAGAACAAGTATCATGCTTGCAATATCTTGGCTACGATGTAACCTAAGAATTGGACCAGGATGTAAGAAATTAAATACAAAAAATTCAAGTAGTCTGTGGAACTATTAAACGAACTTTCAAGAATAAGGTAAAGAAAGAAACTCAAATTAGATTTTATAAAGTTATGGCAGTGCCAATGGTCAACTTTGGAAGTGAGGCATGGACTATTAGAAAAAAAGATAAAAGTAAGATACAAGCGTTCGAAATAAGGTATTTACGATCAGTTAAGGGAGTGCGAGTGAAGGCCATATCAGAAATGAAGTAATTAGAAAAGAATTGAAGGCAGAGCCATTATTAGAAGAAATAGAAAGATATAGAAACAAATGAGTTGAACATCTTTATCACATACCAGAAAAAAGAATACCAAAACAAGCCATCAAGTATACACCTAGTGGGAGAAGATCAATAGAACGTCCCCCCAAAAGATGGCTTGAACAAAATAATGAGATCGCAACAGGCTAATGCCTATGATGTGAAAAAAGAAGACGAAGAAGAAGAAATTTACCCCAGAGTTAGAAATCGCAGGGTGTTGGACCGGAGACCGAGGGGGCTACGAATATCTACTAATATGAGTAATTCTGTCCTCAAACGTGAGGTGAGTCAGGCTAATGTAGGCAGTTGTGCAGTTGCTTCCGCTCTGTAAACCTTCCCTGGCTCCGCTTGAGACAGCTGCGTGCTGCTGCCCTGGCCACCAGGGTCGCTTTGTCCCCTCTCTTAGTGGTTGCTTCGGTCGTGCGCCAGATGACTATTTCTCTTACGGACGTCTCTGCGGCTCTGCTGTCCCCACTCTCTGCCAGCCTGTGGCCACTCTTTGCCTCATCTCCCTTGGCACATAATAGTGAGGTGTTCCCCTCAGTTACATTCACGTCACATCTGTCCTCAACCACACTTTCTATTGTTCTCATAGAAATATTGGCCATATGAGCTGTGGTGGTGTCTTGTTGAAAAAAGAAGAAAAAAGGTAAAATCACGCTTCCTGTTTATTAATTCTCTAAAATTGGGTGCAAAATTATGTTCAACTGTATACAGGCGTCGACTGTTGGCTCGAAAAAATTGTCTCCATAATTCTTTTTCTGCTTATGGCGCACCACACATCAATGTTTGCATCATGGTGGGGTATTTCATGAACACTATTAGGGGCTCTAATGACCTAGCTGTCGACGGGTCCTTAAACCATACTCACTCACTCACTGAACAATATTAGGTTTGTCAGAGCTCCAATAACGATTATTTTATGTACAAATATCCACGAAGGCAGAACTAAGACTCGTCCGAGAAAAATATTAATTACAGGATCACCTGGCATGTGCCACTTTATTTTATATGTTTTAACTTCGGCAATTACTCGTAAGAAATAAAACGATAAGAAATGCCTCCTTGTAGTGAATGACGCCAAAGCGATTTTTGCAGGAAAGTCTTCAAATGATGACCGATCTCGTCTAAGAAATCAGTAAGAAGTCTACGCTTTCTTTTAGGTTTCTTAAACTGAACACTTCCTGTGGCCTGAAATTTATTATAATGTGTAGGGATTATTGTACAGCCTGGAAGTTTTACATCCGGATAACTTCCTGCAAATCGGGTTTTCACTTGACGAGTAAACACATACGAATCATTAATACACACTGCACTGTAGAAAACTTTGGCACTAAATACAAGACAAAATAATATATAACCTCTAATATCTAAACTACAGCATGTCACTGTGAACTCGATACAGTAAAATCTCGTTTATCTGGATCTGCGGATTTCCCGGATCAAATTTGTAGATATTTCTTTTTAAATTTAATGTTCACATTAGATAACAAATCTAACCATGATAGTAAGAACGTAACTGTAAGTATTCCTTGATTCAATGTACGGTTCCTGCATAAATTGTACAATGAGCTGTGATAATACATACTTTGCTATACTGTAAAATAATAGTTGTTGAATTTAGGAAAGATTTAGTAGTGTGTCACACGTGCTGACGCGGTATGTCGCGCCACTTATAAATAGTGCCAGAAGAAAGCGTTGACCTTGATCCCTACCCATCACAATAGCTCCTTCAATCTCCTCAGTTTTCCTAACGTTTTCAAACGTTACGTGTCATTAAGTTTATAGTGTGTGGTTTAACCGGATTGTTTTTGTGTCTCATCAAAGTGTTTTGGGAGTCTAATTCAGTGTACCAGTTTAAAAAGGAATCAAAGCGAAAGAAGGCCGTGGTTTCAATGGATAAAAAAGTTGGATATTATTAATCGCACTGATAAAGGAGAAAATAGCTGCTGAGCTGGGAGTTGCTGCGCATCAACTCACAAACAATATGGCGTACTTGGAGCATCAGCCCGACGCCACTTCAGCTGAACTATTTATGATAAAGTGTTTGCGTGACCCTACTTCGTTCAAACGCCACACGTGTTTAAAACAGAAGACTGTGGTCCAATTCCTTGTTAAGAAATGATGTGATTTTATGTGATTAAGATTTTTATATTTTTAATACATTTTAACAACACATAGTGTACACACTTTTGTTACAAGATTATTTTTATCATCATAAACGGCAAGTCCGCTTATTTGAGGATATTGTTTTGCTTATTATCCATATAACCTGGATTATCCGGATTTTCGATTTTCCGGATTGCTTTTGGTCCCAGTTAGTCCGGATAAGCGAGGTTTTACTGTACCGTTAGTTGCGTGACCTTGACTGCGGCAAATAACACCGACATTAGCACAAATTCTATTAAATTCAACAATGCTAGATTTAACATTTTGTTAAAACTCGGTTTTATCTCATCTCCCTTACCCTTGTGATAAGGAGTGTAACAAATGTTAGAATTTGGAAAACGGCCGCCCCAAACCAAGCGCAGGCCAGTTTGATGCATTTGACGTTTTTAAATGTTGTTGCAAACCACAGAAGGGCCCTAAATCCAAAGTATTTCACTGAATGCTTTGTTATTTTTAACACATTTTGAATCTGTTTAAAGAAGTTGGTTGAAAAGGTTGGTGCATATATTTAAATTGTTCATATGTTTCAAATCACACATTTAAATTTTTTATTAAAAATGCTCCTTATGACGAAATATTCACAATTTTTTAAACAGCATTTAAGACGTATCTTATTAGCCTATAAAATACATTTTCTAAGAAATACACTTTTAATATAATTCGTTTAAAATAATGTTTGTTCAATTTTGAGTTATTTGCTTTTACACTCACACACATATATGTATATAATGCACAGTTTATGGAACTTGGATGAGTTTTCACATGCGATGTCATGAGATGTATTATGGACAAATCTTCAATTGTGAACACTGTGTTACATTCTTCAACAACAGCTATAATGGGCGACATGAAGATACATGTGGATTTAGCAGGTTCAAACAATTACATAGTTACATAAATAAATAATAAAATAAATAAATGAATAAAGATTGAACCTACGAGAAATCAACTTTTGTTGAATATAACCTCTAAGTGTGACATGGTGGAGTATCAAAGAGCGGTTTAAAGACGATTTAAGTCTTATTTTATTCACTGTTTCGCCCAAAAACATGGATGCTTATCTATAATTAGACAAAATAACGCATCATTCAAGATGCTCACAAATAACAGGTTTGATAAAAGTTAAAATCAATCTACTGGTCGAATGTGTATCTGTAGAAACTACCAATGAAACTTTGAAAACACCTAACTAGCTATGTTTTTAAAGATAGACTTGGACTTCATGTTAGACGCCAAATTAAAGAGTAGAACTCACGACCTGCCGATTGTAATTCACGTGCGCTATCGTCTGCACCATTTCGCTCGTTTGAAAGGTATTTACTAAAGCATTATTTTGGTCAATCGTTGGACAGCTGGTGGATGCGTTATCGTAATGTGATCATGGAAAGCAATGCATGATATGGCATGAAGTTAACAGGATACGACACCCCATTACAATGGGTCATGTTGATAGGCTAGCATCTCTTTAGCACACATACACTTTGCTTCAAGCGTACAATAATTTCGGCATGATTAGATCTTCAGCGTCCTTTCAAAGGTTTTGTTCCTGGCGTTATTCTAATCTACTGAACTATGGCAAGGTAATCACTTTCTCCAGTTAGGTTGATATTAGCAGCGGTATCATGCGACACAAAGGACCATATAAAACACATATTTTTCACAAGAGGGCAAGGAGGGCGGTGACTCTTGTTTGTGGAATTGAAAAGTCTTGAGGAAATCACTTTTTATGCCTCTGCCGCTAACCTATGGTAAATGGAGGAAGTATTGAATCCCATCCAGTATTCAGTTGTGTCTGAGACATAACTTATAGACCAAAAGACAGATATATACATTTAAAACGACATTTCACTCCAGCATTAGTAAAGGATATGACAAGAAGACTTTCAAGAAAATCCTCAATGCTAACTACCCTTCACTGGAAATTGTTACTTTTTAAATCCCCAAAAATGGCTCTAAGATTTTAATTAAAGTAATATAGGTTTAGGATATTTACATGCCTTATAAAACGCACATCAGCGATTAACCTGCGAGGTTGAATTTCTATAACTGGTGAACCAAAAGGGATGGACAAAAACTTACCACATTAACAATGCTCGTTAAAACACACAAGTTATGTCAAACATTTCTGTGCACGATACATTTTCGGATATTTGATCATATTGGTTTCAGTTTTCCAATACTTTTCCTATACTTTGTTCAAGCAACTTATCGTCTTTCGATCCAGCAATATACCCGTATGCAAAGCGTGGAATTTCAATCATTACATAACGACCCAGTTTTTAAAGACTTGACTATTGGTTTAGATTCCTATATCCCTCTTGTATGTACCTGCAAGGAATGTGCAATGTTACTATTTCTGCAAATGTTCATCTCGAGTAACATAAGCCCACAAAAATAAATAGATAAATAAAAATTTATAAGTGTAGTATGTAGAAGGAAGATAAAAAAATCTGATGTGTTGCACTCACATGACTTTCTCTGCTCTTGCACTAACCATTCTTACAAACTCTTATTCCTATATGTTCTTCGTGTTAAGATACACATTTTTACATAATTATCTTATTGCTTATTTCTTTGTAGGTACAAGGGGAATATTAGAATATTAGAATTTGTTTGGGTGCAGGCTTTGTGCGATAGTCAAATCTTTTAAAGCTTTGAGATTCCGTTCTCTTTGCACACTTAACATATAAAAAACTGAACAACGATGATCCATTTCACGAAAGTTTTAAGTTTTCCGAAACTCATACACATAACTAGGAATATCTCCGAAATGGTTCACCCCACAAGAAAATTTATTCGGACATAAATTGTGTATTTTAGCAAGACCTACATTTTTTGTCTAGATTGATTTGGTTTATCTCTAACGGTTTACCAGTTAGAGTAAGTACGACTACAGGGGCTATAGCCAGAAAATTCAAGATATACATTTCATTTGGCATAAAAATGTCTCAAGCATATGACATTTTAATCAAAATCCTTAGAGCCATTTTCAAGAAAATGAACATTTTCGAAAAATTTTCCATTTAAAGGATAGTTTAGGGTGAGGCTATTTTCTTCAAAATCTTCGTGTCGTATCCTTGAAAGACATTAAACTTAAATACCAACTGTGGTTTTTAAACTACTTATCGTTTTTGAGTTATGCTGTCCACAGACAGACAGACAGACAGACAGACAGACAGACAGACAGACAGGCAGACAGACACACAGACTGACACACACACGGACCTTTTCCTAAAAATGCTTTTTTTTTTTGGGATTCAGGGGATCTTAAAACATATTTCCGGTGAAATTTCGACATCGAATTTTTGGGAGGAATACAATACTTCCCCTACTTACCAGTAGAGAAAGTAATGAAGGATAGCGGGTAGTATAACATGGAAGTATGCTACCTCTCATTCAGTTTAGTACTTGCATACGTGTTCTGTGCTTGCATAGGCGAAGTGAAAGAAGGATGGTGGTACTTTCAAGGTCAGAGAGAGGATTCGTTTCTCTTTAACTGATTACCCTCCCCTTATGTAGGACTTACACCCCTAGGACCTAGGTGTTCTGTGTCTAGGACTTACAAGCCAGCCTAGGGTCAGACGCCTGTCGGGGAGCACAGGAACCTATGGACCGGACAGAGTGAAGACCTGGAAGCGGGTGGTCAGCCAAACTGGAAAGTAATTGAGGACCTAAAGGAAGCTTTAGCAACAACTGATGTCTTAATGAGGTTATAGTTATGGGATTTACTGTACTGTATGGGGACTATCACGTCGTTTACACTTGTGTGACTCTCGCAGGGGTTATCAAACCCTTCTCCTCACTAAAACACCAGTGAACGTGAGCTACACTTATAATACTAAAGAGCAACAGCAATATCTTTATATAAATATTCACTCATTAGAAAGTGGTAATACTAATAATAGTAATAAGAGGGCGATGGTGGCAATGATTTTTTTTTTTTTTTTTTTATTAACGTCCTCCAACATTGTGTCATATCGGACGAATGAATGAAATAAAATGGGTGAAATGATGCTCAAATGAGCCCAGGATCCTTGGAGCTTTAAGTTACCCGACATTCGTCTTCTCAGGGCAGGAAAAACCTCGGAAAAAACCTTACCCGGATAACTTACCCTAAGCGAGATTCGAACTCGCGACCTCTTGAACGTAAGGCAGACACGCTAACCATCACGCTACCGAGATGTTGGGTAGTCTCAAAAACCACTCAAAAATTGTTATACTACTGGAAAGTCTGCTCCGATGAATGTGGTACAAGATAGTGTCTAATTTCAATTCCCAAGCGACTAAAATTTATAAAAGTATTTACAAAGCCTGAATACTACAAGTGAACTAATTGGAGTTATAGAAATGATATTAGTGAAATGGCTTTGAGTGTCGATCATAGTTTTTATTTCGGAGAATAGAATAAAAAATGTGTTGCACTCATATGACTTTCTCTACACTTGTACCAACTATTCTTACAAACTTTTATTCCTCTATCTTCTTCTGTAAGTTTAGATAAACATTTGCAGAAATTATCTTATTGTAGGTGCAAGGGGAATAGGGGAATACAGTAGGCTTTGAGCGATAGTCAAATCTTTTGGTGCTAGTCACTGTATAAAGGCTTAGAGATTCCGCTCTCTTTGCACTGTTAGAGATAAAAAAGTGAATAACGGCTTTCCATTTGAGAAAAGTGTAAGTATTGGAAAACTCATACAAATAACATGGAATATATCCAAAATGGTTGATTAAAAATGCATTAGGACGTAAATTGTGTGTTTTAACGAGATATACATTTTTGGTCTAGTAAGATTTGGTGTATATCTTACCGTTTATCAGTTATGGAAAATTGAGAAAACAGGACTACAAAGGCTATAGGCAGAACATTTAAAACATAACTTTATTTGCCATAAAAATATCTTGTTATTTTAATCAAAGTCGTAAGAGCCATTTTTGAGAGCACGCGCGCAATCACACACACACACACACACACACACACACACACACACACACACACACACACACACACACACACACACACACACACACACTCTCTCTCTCTCTCTCTCTCTCTCTCTCGCTCACACACATGAAAGTGCAATGCAGCTTATTAATTTCTCATTACTTTTTTAAACACCTCATTTTGTAAGTAGCATCCACGGCAACGATCACATTCCTGAAATTTGCTGTGAACGTTTCTGCATGTCGCACCCCAACAGTGGCCCTAATCTCCTTCCTTACGTTTTCTATCAGATTGATGATGGTGCGAGTAGGACCCTCTAGATAACGGACCTGACACTAGCATCTAAGCTGTACAAAAATGGCGCCGGTAGTTGGTAGTAATTTCTGAGGTGTTTCCACACGCTATCCGTATTGTTCCTTTGAGTTATTGTTTGTTATAATTCCTATGTAAGTTTGTCTTCATATTAACGAAGCGAGTGTTTAAAAACTTTTATTTGGGCAGTATAGGGAACGAGAATAAATCCAATAACGTGTTGACTGTGCCATGTGCTTTCCGCGTGTTTATGTTTATTGTATTCCATCTATGACTATGACTACATTAGAGGTATAGTGTGGTTAATTTATTTGTTTGCAAGTACAATTTGTGTCATCATTATAGTGGTGAGAGGTTGTTGAAGAAAAACTGTTCCAGTAGTGTATGTTATTGTAGTCATGCCTCAGCATAACCTCAAACATCACAATACCCCGTAACTGTTGCGTTCCTGGGTGCAAATCCAACTAAAATAAAGATGGACCATTAGTTCTGATATTCATTTTTCTAAAAGATGAAGAGCTTAGAGAAAAATGGTTAAGATGCATACGCGGTGAACAGTTTACGCCTTCAAAGAAGTCAGCTGTATGCATTCAACAATTTGCTGCCGATTTATTATAAGAGAGGATTAATTTTGAACTGCACTCTGTGGACTTTGAGCAAATATGTCAATGTGGACTACCTCTACAAAAACGTGTAAAGAAGTGTTGCAAAGTGCTAAGCAATATATTTTTGAATAATTATTGTAAACTTAAAAATGAGAAACTTTCAGTTAAAAAAAGGTAAATTACAATGTAAAGCTTGTAAATTCAGTATCTAATTACTATAAATTACAGCGTTATGTGTGTTAGTTGCCGGTGTATATACTTTGTACATATAACATTGTGAATAGTGTAAATAGTGAACGACAATTTCGAGTGAACTTAATTAGTGGCAGCGGCAACACCAACCGTTTGTTTCATGTAAGTAGTATGCTGCTTGTATTTATACATTATTTATTGTCTTTGTAATTTAAGCGATTAGCTGTAGTTTAAAAGTAGTGTTATGTTGCTGCATGTAAAACTGTAGACTGTAGCAAAATTGTTTTACAATGCTGATTTAAGGTTGCGTATTTCATTTACAGTGATGTCTTAGGGTTATTATTTTTAATATTTCATCTGCTTTTGTGGATTCCCCCTGTAAAATGAAGTGTCATGAAGTGCTGAGTAATATGCTGTTGCAAACTGAGTAATCATACGTTTTCAGTAAAAGCAAAAGCAAAATTCCACCCTAAAGCTTTTGAATTCAGTAGGTAGTTAATTATTCTAAATGGCAGCATTTGTATATCAGCCACCCAGTGTATGTTTTGTGTAAGTATATAACATTATGTACGTGGTGCAAGTGTGAAAAACAGTGTAAACAATGATTAATAGTTCTGAGTCAACTCAATGTCAACAGTTCTATTTTATTTAAGTAACATGCTGCTTGCAGTTTTGTCCATGTTATTTGTAATTTGAGCGTGTAATGTAGTTACATAATGGCATGTAAAACTGTAGATTGTATGAATGTTATTTAAGGTTATATATTTCATTACCCATGGGTTATCGTTTAATCTTAAATGTCATTCTTTTTTGTTTACTTGAGTTTATGTTTAAGACAGTGTTTTTGTGTTTAACACAGCCCATATGCACAAAATAGGCGTGTTATTAAACCATATTTTTATTTTACTGCGTTGAAATCGTAGCCCGTAGACGAGTTGTTTATAAGTAGTTTAAACCACATACGGCCACCATCTTGAATGCCTGTGTCAGGTCGGTATCTAGAGGGTTCTGGTGCGAGGCTTGTGGCAATGCATCCAACAATAATTCCATAAGAGGTAATCAGTTGCAGTCATATCAGATCTTGGTGTCCAGGCTGTCTCCTAATTGTTTAAGTTCGCGTCCTTATTTACATGTTTTGCAGACGACTCACTGAACCACGAGCAGTGTGTACTGTGGCGTTATCCTGCTGAAACTATAACTCATTACCAACATTAATTTCGTTAGTATCATTCTATGTGAACGGTCACACTAGGAACATCCACTTCGATGAAGCATGGACAGATAATTTCAAACGCAAAGTTCACACACTCAAATGCGTCAATTCTATTTATTTACATAACGAGAAAGATGGAAATGTGCCTCATCCGACATAAACTATTCAGCTGTTTAGCATTCAAAAGTCAGTGAATTGACTGCAAAACTGCATTCGAGGATGTTTATTAACAAACTGAAAATTCCACGGATGAAATTTGAGCTCGTAGTGTAGGAAGCGACAATAACTGCAGTCCGGTAAATTTAAAGCCACTGAGTTTCGCTTTTTTTATTTTGTTGTTTACCAACGCTATCAATTGCCAGGATCATATTCAGCGTCGCCGGTGTACTGGAATTTCGTACAACAGGAGTTCTTTTACGAACATGACAGTAAATCTACTGACATGGAGCTGTCGTTTTTAAGCACACTTAAAAACCATCGGTCTGGGCCGGATTTGAACTCGCGACCTTGGGACCAGAGTCTAACCAACTAAGCCACCCAATTGGCGCCTTTCAAGGCGAGCTGGATTTGCTACACGGCTTCTCTGACTCTCGCAATGTTCTCAGGCGTGCGCATTACCAACAAATTTATCCCACATATAGCCAAAATTGTTACATTTACTCTCCCTATTCAGTAGTGTTTTGTGACGGGATTTCTTCACTGTGTGATATTACGATAAATTCATTTATAAATCTTCCCTGCCTATTAATGATCGATGTCAACTAAAAAAATCTGTGTTGCACTCACATGCTTTCTCTACTCTTGTACTAACCATTCTTACAAACTCTTATTACTATACCTTCTTCGTGTTAGTTAAAATAAACATTTGTACACATTATCTTATTCCCTATTTCCTTGTAGGTGCAAGGGGAATATTAGAATACAGTAGGCTTTGTGAGATTGTCAAATCTTTTAAAGCTTTCAGATTCCGTTCTCTTTTCATGCTTAACACACCCAAAAAAAAAAAAAAAAAAAAAAAAAAAAAAAAAAAAAAAAAAAAAAAAAAATGAACAACGATGTTCTATTTCACGAAAGCATTAAGTTTTCCGTAACTCGCACACATAACAAGTAATATCTCCGAAATGGTTCAACCTACAAGAAAATTTATCGGGACATAAATTGTGTATTTTAGCAAGATCTACTTTTTTGTATAGTATGATTTGGTCTATCTCTAACAGTTTACCAGTTATGCAAAAGTTGTTGTTGTTAGCTAATGCTGGATTTCTGACAATGAAGTCATTAATCCTCTCGCTCTCCAATATTTTTCACTGATGAATGGGGCACTAGAAGTGGCCGGGCATATTTGAAGGTGGTCTCGATCCATTTCCTCTTGTAGATCCCATAGACGACAGAGTGGTGAAGAATGTATCCCAATTCTGTTTAAATGTTTTGCCAGACAATCATGTCCTGTAATCAACCTGAAGGTTGCAACTGCTATTTTTCGAGGATACTCAGGAATTACTGTTTGAATGTTTGGTAGTTCCCATCTTTTATTTTTTGATTTTTCATAGTAATATTTTGCAATATTTTTTTTAATTCAGAGTTGACTAATCTTTTAGCTGCATAAAATGGTAGATTAACTATAGATTTTTGTACACCGCTGGTACCCTTTTTGCAAGAAAATCAGCTTTCTCATTACCACTCAGTCCACAGTGAGCTGGTACCCATTGGAAGACTAGGTGTTTTTGAAGTGCTGTTAGATGGGTAAGGATTTTCCAACATTCTATAATTGTTTGTTTTTTTGGTGACAACTTGGAAGAAATTGCTATAATTGCTGTCCTGGAATCTGAGAGAATAACTGCTTGCTGAAAGTGTGAAATTCTGTACAAAAGATTTTGTAGGGCCATTCTAATTGCTTCAATTTCTCCCTCAAAGCTAGTAGTTCCATAACTTAAATAGTTGTAATAGGAAAAGAGGTGACATATGACTCCAGCACCTGCTCCATCTTGGTTTGATATCAATGATCCATCAGTATAAATATGGAGCCATTCATGTTCTGAAAAGAGCAATAGCAGTAATAGTAACCGCTTTGGCGGTCACATCGCTCTGTCACAACCCCCAGAATGTCTGGACGACCACACCTGTAGTTGGTTTACGGGTCTCACCGACCTGACCGGGAGGATTATCAAAATAAATTCACCGACCATATCCTCTGATTACCAATCAGAGGACGTATTACATGCTATGACAGGTCAGCATGTTAGGGGTTAAGGTTTTATAGAGAAATTAGAGAAATGGAGAGGTTGAAAAAATAAAGACTCCCTAGCCCTCAGGAACCCTAATAGCATCGGGGTCAGAAGAGAACAAGAGATGACCAAGGTAAGGTCAGATAGAACAGTTACAGTGAGGAGCAAAACACCAGTAAGTGGAAGTAAGATTCTGCTCAGCTTGGGTACCTTGTGGTCGCTATTCACATATCCCCTAGACGGAGACCCCTGAGTAAAGTTATGCAAAAGTCGTCCAGAGTAAATGTGACTACAGGGGCTATAGCCAGAAAATTCAAGGTATACATTTCATTTGTCATAAAAATATCTCAAACATATGGATGGCATTTTATCAAAATGTTAGAGCCATTTTCAAGAAAATCAACATTTTCGAAAAATGTTCCACGTAAAGGGTAGTTTAGGGTGGGGCTCTTTTCTTCAAAATCTTTGTGTCGCATCCTTGAAAGACATTAAACTTAAATACCAAATTTGGTTTTTAACCGACTTTTCGTCTGTCCACAGACACACACAGACATACACACACATACACAGACACACAGACACACACGGACCTTTTTCTAAAAAGGTACTTGCCAGTAGAGAAAGTAAAAAGTTCTTACTGCGAACACATGTTCTGCTAGAGATCAGTTACCCACATTATCTTTCACAGCACTGGGAAACACAAGCGTATGGTTTAGGAATCTTAGTGGTAACACTGCTGGTTACGTCACTCAAAACTGCTAGGGACGAGCGCGTTCTAAAAAACCGTCAAATCGCATTATACCAGATGGAACTGTAATAATCCGTCAGATTTTAACAGCAAATTTCTTTTATTGTGAATAACAAGAAAGTCTAATGCCAAAATGCTGAAAAGTTTACAGTTTTCTGAAAAATATTTTATACCAAAAATTGATCACCTGGCTGAATTATTATTGATTAAAAATTCTTAATATATGGCTATATTTATAGAAAAGTGAATAAACGACAAATTCTTCTTTGGGGCATTTCAATAGAGCGGCGCCGTCGCCGAGCGGTTAGACCGTTCGCCTACCATATAGGTGGTCCGGGTTCGATCCCAGGAGCCCGCATGTGGTATTCGTGACGGACGAAGCGGCGTGTGGGCGGGTTTTCCCTGGACTCTACTGTTTCCCCCGCCACTCATTCCACCAATTGCTCCATCATCACCTTTCAAATCATCCATTTCGCCTGCATTTCATATATTTTTCCTCACTCTCACACCTGGTGCTTAGCTCACCACATGCTTCCAGGTGTTCACTCTGTCCGGTCCATAGGTTCCAGTGCTCCCCGACAGGAGTCTGACCCTAGGCACTGGCTTGCAAATCCTTGGAGGTGCAAGCTCTACATAAGGGGAGGGGGAGGGTAATCAGATAAAGAAAAATAAGTATTTCAGCAGAATTAATGGTTTTTGAGTAAATTAAATTTTAAAAATTCACAATTTGTTTCCTTCTTACTTCTACGCATCAGTTGTGTTTAATTTGTTAGAGCACGCGGAATGTTTACTTAATCGCATGCAATTATTTTTCAAAGCCGCAAGTATGTGAAGCCCGTGTACAAGTACTGAATACTTCCTCTAAGCTCTTATTTCAAAATAATCCCAATGTTATTGCTTACTTGTTAATGCTAATAAATGTTGATGATTAAAAGTATGGCCGTTTTTTGTTTGTTTCTAAAGCGATCAGTAAATAATGTTAGTCCGTGACTGAAATTCATTAGGCGCGAACACCAATGTCTAATTTGTTAACCGCGCTTCTTCAAATACTTTGACATCTTTCATACACTCAGGGACACAAATCTTATCAGAAACGTCAGTGTTGTAAATTTCACGAACTCGAGTTTTTGAGCGCTGATAAGCAGCTTGTTAAATCATTGTTGGCGAAAGGCTTTCAAAACTTCTGCATCAAGTTATATCAAGTAGCTGTTTTTTTTTCTTTTTCTTTTTTTTTAAGAGTGGTAATTAGATGTACCTACGTGCCGGCAAGAAGAACATTAGTCCCATTTTAAAACGGGTATACTAAAAATTGAAGAGAATCGTACACTTGCCAGTTGCCAAATCCATAAAAAATGGCACAAGATTTTGTTTCAGCATATTGCAGTGGACTGTGAATTGATATTATAAATTATGCTTCCCTAAAGGTTTAGCAATGATTAATCACATTGTCAAATTCAACATGAATGATGGCATTAATAACACAAGAGGTGTTTCGCACAAGAGTGACGTAACCTTTGGAATACTCAATGCACATTTGTCACATCAATATCACAATGCAGGTAAGCTGCATACTTGTTGGGCCATTAGCTGCCAACCTCTGAACCAGTGCTTCATACATCTTGCAGACGATATTGAAACTACATGTGTTCACATGTGTCATTATTAGAAACAAACTACTTTTACTACTGTGAAAATGAATATTGTTTTCCGTTCTCGCCATTCAGTAAATATGTTAACAAGGCCACTAGCTTCTGTCCAGCGTGCATGAGCAGCATGAGTAGTGAGTTGATTGGACTTAGCTTGTACTCGTTTAATTTCAAGTAAATTTATTTATTCCTGAGCGTACGTAAAGTTACTTTTGTTTTTGTTTCTATGATATTTGTGGCCTGGTATACGATGTAATACCGCAACTGATGTCGGAAGTTATAAAACATTTTGCGGGACGTAAAGTAAAGAAGAATCCCATTCCACGCGAGTTTGTTACCTTAACATGGCATAAGCCTCTTAAATAGAACAGGCCAGATATTTAGCATGGTATAAGCCTCTCAAATAGAACAGGCCAGATATTTAGCATGATATAAGCTCTCAAATAGAACAGGCCAGATATTTAGCATGATATAAGCTCTCAAATAGAACAGGCCAGATATTTAGCATGATATAAGCTCTCAAATAGAACAGGCCAGATATTTAGCATGATATAAGCTCTCAAATAGAACAGGCCAGATATTTAGCATGATATAAGCTCTCAAATAGAACAGGCCAGATATTTAGCATGATATAAGCTCTCAAATAGAACAGGCCAGATATTTAGCATGATATAAGCTCTCAAATAGAACAGGCCAGATATTTAGCATGATATAAGCTCTCAAATAGAACAGGCCAGATATTTAGCATGATATAAGCTCTCAAATAGAACAGGCCAGATATTTAGCATGATATAAGCTCTCAAATAGAACAGGCCAGATATTTAGCATGATATAAGTCTCAAATAGAACAGGCCAGATATTTAGCATGGTATAAGCTCTCAAATAGAACAGGCCAGATATTTAGCATGGCATAAGCCTCTCAAATAGAACAGGCCAGATATTTAGCATGGTATAAGCCTCTCAAATAGAACAGGCCAGATATTTAGCATGATATAAGCCTCTCAAATAGAACAGGCCAGATATTTAGCATGGTATAAGCCTCTCAAATAGAACAGGCCAGATATTTAGCATGGTATAAGCCTCTCAAATAGAACAGGTCAGATATTTAGCATGATATAAGCCTCTCAAATAGAACAGGCCAGATATTTAGCATGGTATAAGCTCTCAAATAGAACAGGCCAGCTATTTAGCATGATATAAGCCTCTCAAATAGAAAGGCCAGATATTTAGCATGATATAAGCCTCTCAAATAGAACAGGCCAGATATTTAGCATGGTATAAGCCTCTCAAATAGAACAGGCCAGCTATTTAGCATGATATAAGCCTCTCAAATAGAAAGGCCAGATATTTAGCATGATATAAGCCTCTCAAATAGAAAGGCCAGATATTTAGCATGGTATAAGCTCTCAAATAGAACAGGCCAGATATTTAGCATGATATAAGCCTCTCAAATAGAAAGGCCAGATATTTAGCATGATATAAGCTCTCAAATAGAACAGGCCAGATATTTAGCATGATATAAGCCTCTCAAATAGAACAGGCCAGATATTTAGCATGATATAAGCCTCTCAAATAGAACAGGGCAGATATTTAGCATAATATAAGCCTCTCAAATAGAACAGGCCAGATATTTAGCATTATATAAGCTCTCAAATAGAACAGGGCAGATATTTAGCATGCTATAAGCCTCTCAAATAGAACAGGCCAGATATTTAGCATTATATAAGCTCTCAAATAGAACAGGCCAGATATTTAGCATGGTATAAGCTCTCAAATAGAACAGGGCAGATATTTAGCATGATATAAGCTCTCAAATAGAACAGGCCAGATATTTAGAATGATATCAGCTCTCAAATAGAACAGGGCAGATATTTAGCATGATATAAGCTCTCAAATAGAACAGGGCAGATATTTAGAATGGTATAAGCCTCTCAAATAGAACAGGCTAGATATTTAGCATGATATAAGCCTCTCAAATAGAACAGGCCAGGTTTTTAGCATGGCATAAGCCTCTCAAATAGAACAGGCCAGATATTTAGCATGCTATAAGCCTCTCAAATAGAACAGGGCAGATATTTAGCATGGTATAAGCTCTCAAATAGAGCAGGCCAGATATTTAGCATGATATAAGCTCTCAAATAGAACAGGCCAGATATTTGGCATGGTATAAGCTCTCAAATAGAACAGGCCAGATATTTAGCATGGTATAAGCCTCTCATATAGAACAGGCCAGATATTTAGCATGGTATAAGCTCTCAAATAGAACAGGCCAGATATTTAGCATGGTATAAGCCTCTCAAATAGAACAGGGCAGATATTTAGCATGGTATAATCTCTCAAATAGAACAGGCCAGATATTCAGGCCTTTAAAAATACGAAATGAAAGCTCTGTAGCTACCCGGAAATGTAAGATTAGAGATGCTTTCATACGGTGAAGTCAACTACCCGTATAACTCCACTTTTTCACGTAATTTTCTGGTATCTCGCGAACCAACGACAAAACATGTGAATTCGATACATGGGCAATGTTACCTACTTAAATGGTTTTTACTGAGCGTTAGCATAGTTCATTGAGCGAACGGTAGAAATAGATTACTCAATTAATAATGTGCGCCACGTTGGCACAGTCACCTTTAAACGCGATTATCTAGTTAGCGGTGCATTTAATTTAAAATATGTCACGTCCTTCAGTCTGACGTATTATTTCACTTCCACTCTGTATTCCAGTAACACTGCGTCTTCACATTTATTCGGCCTTTCCCACCATTCAATCGTCTGTTCATGACGCCAATGCTTTGAAGCGAGTTTATCACCAATGTCTCTGATGGCGAAAGATGTGTGGAAGTGGTGGACATCAATAGTTTCGAAGTGAAATGGGACCTATATCGTACCTACTACAGGTATTTGTCTACTATTGGTAAATTGCTCGAATAATGTATCCTTTCTCGACTACAAAAACAAGTCTCGGCAACACATGAACTCTCAAATTCACAGTTTGACTTTAGAAAAGGACGTTCCACTGAACTACAGCTCCTCAGACTAACTGATGACGTAACAGAGCAATTTAACAATGGGGCTTCAACGTTGGCGCTATTTCTGGACGTAGAAGCCGCATTTGACCGGTGCTGGCACAATGGCCTCATTTACAAACTACACCACAATTTCCCGGCTCTTCAAAATTATCTATACTTGCTGCACAATTTTCTATAAAAAAGGCAGTTTTACGTCCAAGTGGGCCGCTCCTCCTCACGGGAGCGAGTCATGCGGGCTGGCGTCCCACAAGGGGCAATAATGTCCCCTTTTCTGTACATCTTATTCACTAATGACTTCCCAGTGAACGCCAGATGCAAGGTTGCCATGTATGCTGACGACACTGCAATATACAACCACCATAGAAACCCACGTTTCGGCCTTGCAGAAATCAACGTTATGTGAACAACTTCCTCTCATGGCAACATGACTGGAAAATCGAAATTAACCCCGACAAATGCCAGCTGGTTCATTTCTCCAAGTGGCGTCACACTTTGGCAATGGACCTAACGGTCGGTGGTCAAATATTGCACTGCCGTCAGCAGGTTAAATACTTAGGTGTCACCTTGGACCGCACAATGTATTGGTTCACCCACATAAAAAATAGCGCCAATAAAGGCAGACAGCGTCTAAAGTTGTGTGCCCCCATCTTCCGTAGTAAACAGTTGCGACTGAAGTCAAAACTGATACTATATAGGTCTTTTTTTCTTTCGGTAGTCCTTACGCGTGTGTGGCCTGGGCTAATGCTTCCAAAACTGCCCTGAAATAACTCCAAACCCTCCAAAACCTCTCCCTCAGAAAAATCCTCTCTGCTCCACTCCTTACCACTAACCACACTCTTCACCTCGAAACCCGGATCCCATTCATCTCGGAGGCAATAGAAAAACGAGCAATGCCGGCATGAACGCACGAGAATGACGTGATCGCCAACACCGGCAAAGGCGAGCCGAAGCACTGCATACTAGAATAAAAATATTCTAGAAGCGGCTAGGCTTGCCGACTAATGCGCGTCGACGCAGCCTCGTTCCTAGACCACATACATGTTCTGGCAGAGGCCCTCGCCTCGGAAAAATATTCAGGAGCTGCCACCGCGGGACAGTGTGAATGTTCAATACTGGGGGCGATGCCCTGGCGGGTGAAGTCTGTCTCCATATTTCTCATTGGTGGAATGAACCATATTACTGTTGTTATTATTATTATTATTATTATTATTATTATTATTATTATTATTATTATTATTATTATTATTATTATTATAATTATTATTATTATAATTATTATAATTATTATTATTATAATTATTATTATTAATTATTGCTATTATTATTATCATCATCATCATTATCATCATCATTATATTGTCATCATCTTTATTGTCATCATCATTATTATCATTATTATTATCATTATTATTGTTATTATATCATCAATCCTTTGGCAGGCTGAGAGCAGCCCCAGGTGTGTCATACGCGTGCTTGACCTTTTAGGACTTAACTATTTTCATGACAGGATGTGGGGTTTTGCAGGGTGGCGGGTGAAATGAGGTTGGGTTTGAAGGGATGCTCCTCAACAGCTGCCGGTCAGGGTGCCACTGTCGTTGGGCACCGCTGGTGTGTGCAACCAACCATGGATGGTTTTAATGTTGAACTTAGAAATCTAAGCATCTGTCGGAAGGATTATATGAGAGCTCAGCTTTTGCTGTTGGTGAGTTAGCTCCTCTGTTACCGAATATGCCCGCAAGCCATGCGGGGAAGCCGGTGATGCAGAAGTGTGCCATCTCTGGGGTTATAGTCCACAGAGAGTTAATCAGTGCGCTCCGATGTTGTGGCAATACGTCCTAAAATTTTGTAGCCCGGCGCCTAATTTCAAGCTCCATACTCGGAAGAGGTGAGGCCTCGTGAAGTAGTCTCGAGGAGAATCTGTGGTATACAGAGTATATTATATACAGACATCTATCCTGTTGACACTGCAGAAGCAGGAGATGGGAATCTGCGGCCATGCTCGAGATCTCGCAGGCGTACAGTAGGTCTAGGACTACGAGGGGCGAAAAAGGCGTAATTTCAAGGGAACAGGCATCCCGAACCTTAGCATGGAATACAAGGAGGCTGTTACCCTGCTGGCCCGATACGTCAGGCTCCGGATGTGCTCCCCGAAAGTCAGACCCTTATAGAGCCTCACTCCCAGGTGGGTGAGGTATTCGTCCATTCTATCCTTCTTCTGAGATAGGTGAATATGGGGAAGTTTGCGGGAGCGGCGCTTAGTGAAGAGAATAGCGTGGATTTTCTCCGGGTGTGAGGTTGCAGACGGTTCGCGACACAATGGAGATAAAGGAAGAGACCACAGCGTCCAAGGTTAGGATATCTGTGGTGTTAGGTTAGCAGGAATGAGGTTATTTACGCAAAACTTAATGCAGTCCCAATCGACGTCCCGATGTGAAGCGGGATGTTGTGACTGGCAACCCGGGTGTTAGTCTCGGCCGACACGGGGTTATGGTCCGAATGAAGTTCGTTAACCGAAATGTGTGATAGATGGTAGGGGAAATGTTTGATGGTCGCGAAGTCAATGACATATGCCCGTCCTCGACCTCGCGGATAGTGGGTGGGTTGCCAGGGGCCCTCTACTCTGAGCTGAATGTCCGCATCTACCGTGCAAATTATTTCATTGCCTCTTCTATCCGCTCGGGGCCGCAATGCAAACGCGGATGCTAGGCGAAGTAATTGTTAACTACGAACTGTCTATGGGGTGGGTGGTACACAGACACCATCAAGACTTCCGTTCCTCCGAGATGAACACAAGTGGCTGTGGCCTCTAGGGATTGAAGTTGAGAGCAATGGACGGTTTTGTGAACCACACTTCTCCTCACGTAGGTCGCCGTGCTGCCTTCTCGGCGACCAGCGCGGTCCGACCTGAGGCAGTGATAGCCCGGGAGTCGGGAGGTGTCGTTTGGTCGGAGATGTGTTTCCGAAACCATGTACTCCGGCAAAATGATGGAGCTCGTTTTTCTGACTGGCCCGACCACGCGCGTTTCAGAACGCGAATCTAAACTAAGTACAAGACCTACTTCTACCACCATTCTGGGCTGCCTGGATGACGGTGGTCAGTTAAGTGAACCGGCCTCTCATCGTCCGCAGCTTTCATCGGCTGAAAGATAAAGTTTACGAGAAAAATCCTCACACATTGGAAGAACTAAAACAAAATATTAGAAATGAAATCAGAGATATTACAGTGGCCTAACTTAATCGTGTGAATCAGAATGTGTCTTCCCGATATAATGCCTGTATAGCGGAGGATAGACGACCTTTCCAGCATTTTCTATAAGGTAAGATTTTTATACATGTTTTACGTGCGGCTTGTTAGTAGTGGCAAATCCGCCGCGGCAACTTCAAACTCGTACAGGTAAAAGGCCGTGCAGCGGTGAAGAACCGATTCGAAAATCCTGTACATAGGTATAACCTATTCTTTGCCGGATTGGGCAGCATGTCCTGTGGTGGTGACTATTAGTGGCGGCGACCCCTGTGTGGAAGGCATTTTATTTTTGGTGGCCCCCTGTTATAGCAGTAAGTGGCCGTGGACCTATGTTGTATGCGCACAGTTTTGCGAGCGGGCGATGTGTCTAGAATATTTTTATACGTCTGTGCTTTCGGTGTTTTGGGCCACCACTGCCGATGTTAGTTATGAGCTGGTTGTCATGTTGGCTGATGCGCGCCCCCGTTCCTGTGGCTGCATTGTTTATTGCATCTGCTATATGGGGTGTGTTAAGGTTCTGATGAATAGTTTGGTTGCGGGTAAGTATGGGGCCATGTAACATTTTTCTAAGGGATAAATTTTGGACAACTTATAACTTGTTGAGCACTGTTTTTGATGAATTTGCTCAGGCCACAAAAGCGTAAAGTAGGGTGGACAGTATAAAGGATTTGTACAGTACAATTTTGGAGCGGGGGGGGGGGGGTGGGGTGGAGTCGCACATCTTTTAACGTGGGCGACCTTTGTAGCAGCATTTGTTAGGTAGGAGTTCCAAGAGTGTCTAAGGTGACTCCCAAATATTTTACTTGCTGGCGACAGTGCAATCTTTGACCGCCGACCGTGAGGTCCATTATCGGAAATTGCAGCTGTTTTGTAAAATAGATGAGCTTGGCGTTTATTCCATTCATTTCTATTTTCCAGTCATGCAGCCATGAAAGAAAGCGGTCAGTACACCGCTGCACCTCGAGGAGGCCAAAACGATGGTTTCTATGCAGTGTCGTCAGCGTACTTAGCAACTTTGCATCTGCCGTCCACGGGAAAGTCATTTGTAAATAGAATACATAAAAATGGGGACATGACTGCCCCTTGTGGTACGCCAGCTTGCGTTATTTGCTCATGTGAGGAGGAACGACCCACTTGAACGTAAAAGTGCCTGTTTTATAAAAACCTATGGATTAAAAATAAATAATTTTGAAGGCCGGGAAAATTTTGGCGTAATTTGTAAACTAGGACATCGTACCAACAGCGAACCGAGCAAATGTAGCTTCTAGGTCTAAAATAGTGCCAATGTGGAATAACCTTTGTTAAACTGTTCCGTGACGTCATCAAAAAGCCTTAGTACCTGTAGTTCGGCAGAATGACCTTTTATAAAGCCAAAGTGTATGTTGGATAGTTTCTCCATTTCCGAAATTTGCTTTTTCAACCGAAAAAGTATGTCTGGAACAATTTTCCAATGTGGGACAAGAGACTAATGGGGCGGTAATTTTGAGGGTGCCTGGTGCTCTTCCCTGGTTTTGGTAGCATTATAACCTTGGCTTGTTTCCAAGTGCGGGGAAAGTAATTGCATTTAAGGCAAGCATTAGAAAGTTTTGTTAACTGCACCAGTGACCCCATTACTAAGTTCTACCCGCGTATTTAACATGGATGTTAAACACTCGATGAAATTAGTACTAATATAGATGTTATCGCATAGCTTTTTAATATATTCGTAATTAGACAGATGAAGTTTGCACGCCTGCAAATGTTCACTCGAACAGCGAATACTACATGTTAAACGGAATGCTTATCTCACACGTTAGTAGGTAGCTCAGTTAGAACAAGCGCAAGACTTCAAAGTAATCTGTCTGCTGCAAAGGTGGTTCGAATCCCCTGCATGTGCTAATTTTTTTACGTGTAAGCTCACAATTTATACTTATTAATCTGAAAGCTGTTATTATTTTTATGTTTAATTGTTTTATTTATGTTTTATGGTATTGTTTGATGTTTCTATATTGTGAACTACAAGTAGGCAGTTATTTAAACACATCTACCTATAGGTAGATGCAATTGAAATACGTATCATTTATACATATTTGAACACAGAAAACAAGGAAATTACAATATCAAAGTTCAACATGGAATTTAAACACAAATTTGCAGGCATCGAATTATTGTGCTATTAGAAATATCGTTTCATATTGGTATGCTTTGTGGCGCTGCAATGACCCTTTTTCTATTCTTGCAACACGACTCCTCTAACGAAGCAAGTGCTCGAACTGATGACCTTCTTGGGTAATAGACGCCTGGGCACGCTGTTGAATGGAGCCTCTGACTCGGTGTAGCATGGCGGGTTGAACAGATCTACAGGTCACTGTAATACGCTGGCCAAGGATTTCTGGATTGTCCAGCTCCTCTGCAGAAACGCGTTCTTTTAAATAACTCCAGAGGAAGAAGTCAAAGGGTGTCAGATCAAGTGATCTGGCAGGCCAGGCGACTGATCCTTGTCTTCCTATCTAATGAACAGGATGTGCAGCATTCAAACGATTACAGGCGATCCTCGACCGACGCGTCATTCGCTCCTGCTGTGGCACATTACGGGGAGCTCATTACGGAGGAATTCCAGGTGACGTGCTCCTGTTAGATGCCCTTGAAGAATAATGGTCCAACAAGGTGGTCTCCCAAGATTCCACACCAGACATTTACATCCCATTGCTCTAGGAATACTACCGCCCGTACCCAATGAGGATTATCAACACTACAGTAGGTACCATTGTTGTGGAATCTTGATTCGTCAGAAAACAGTATCCTGGATGCAAATCCCACTTCATTTGCTACTCGCTCCAGTAACCATTCATAAAAGGTCACTCGAGCTTCGAAATCTCTCCCATGAAGTGCTTGGAGTAGGTGTAAACGATAAGGATGAAACTTATTAGTGTTCAATATTCACACTACAGAAGACTGGCTGCTGTTCACCTCCTGAACAACTGACCGTGTACTAGCATGCGGATTGTTCTGGGTGGCGTTCAAAACTGCTTCTGCATTAACACCCGATGTTGCTGGTGCGTATCTAACATGAGGAATTCTCGCAAGTGACGCTGTTTCACGCAGACGCCTTTCATCATTCCGGAAGCTCTTGGTTGCCGTCTATTCGGACATCTCCCCTACTATAGATGCTGAGCCGCTGGTGTATTTGTTCTGGCTTCTCCATAGATCAAAAGCATATCTACGTACTCGTCTGTCGAATACATAATGAAAGACTGGCACAAAATTTTGTGCGACAGCGTACGTGTGGAGAACGAAGGGGTTGGCATTCATAATAACACACTACGTCATGCCAGTCCAATACGGCAGAAGTCATGATACCTGTTCTATTACAAAATGCAGACAACCAAAAATGATTTAAATTATAATGTCCTAAACCCTCAGGGACTTTATAACTAGATTATTGTAAATTCGGTTTCGAAGTTATAATGAACATAAAAATAAAGATTTACAATGCTGAGACTCGAACATGCGCAATTAGGGGTTAGGGCACAGGAGACGTCATAATCCTATTCAGCTATTTCGAGACTGAAAACACGTTCCGCGTTCAGTAGTACGACTTATATGCCTGACGCTATGCCATTGCCACCTCGCGAGTTTTCGTGCTTGATTTAGCCTTTTAAGACAGTTTTAATCATTTGCTGGGCGTTCTAATATTATTGCTTAAGTGGCAAAAGCTCTTATACATGTTAATTGAGATGCACGAGACGTAGTTTACGCAAAAATGTAAATAAACGTCGTTGAACAATATGTCCGTTTTGACTGTACGGGTCCATAGTTGATGAGGCGTGTCTCTAATTTTTTCCTAATTTTTGGTAGCCAACCCCTGCTCTAAGTACAAGAATCTGCCATTTTTATTTTTAGCTGACGTTGTTAGTGCACTCATATGATGGGTCCATTTTTCCGAGGCGTTTTCTGAATTACGTTGCTATGTATACTCTAATAAAAAGTTTGCAAAATTGACTGGAAACCGGAATTCGCTCTCAGTAAACGAGTCGTATGTTTTTGAGGTGTACTTTAGCGAGGAGTACGTTCTGTCCCTTAAACCGCTATTCCTCTAAGTTTTGCGCATTCCTCTCTCTAAGGACGTCAAGCAGTACCTTTCAGTAAGCGCAAAACTGGACTAAAACGCACATGCCGTTTGATGGGTGGCCTACCTTTCAAAAAACTAAGGCGCGGCAGACTCACCTGGTATATATAGATACAAATACCAACAACGCTTAGTATGTTGTGCGGGATGGCAAACTGGGGGGTTTTCAAATAGGCACCCATCTCCGGAAATGCACGGTTTGGACGCTGGAGAGAATCCAAGTTTGAGAACGAACGGTTGCGACAACATTCGGTTTGGTATATTAATATGCAAGGGTTGCAACCCTTTAGCGATCTGTGTACTGGAATGAACGACCTGAGCATTATAACATTCCTGCGCATGAACTATTTACGCCATAGAGTCCTTGATGCGCATCCCACTGACGCGCATGTGGTATTCGTGGTGGACGAAGCGGCGTCAGGGCGGGTTTTCTCCGGGTGCTCCGGTTTCCCCCGCCATCTCATTCCACCGGTGCTCCATCTTCATTCCATGTGTCATCAGTGTCACCGCCTGCGGTGCCCTAGTAGTAAAAGCGGGCGTTAAACACTACAACAACATGCGCATCCTACTACGTTACTTCAAGTACGTAGTTTCAAGTACAGATACACTTTTAAACAGCAGTGCGGCAGGTGCCAGTACACAGCTGGTGAAATACCTTGGGCTCCAGTACACTGACGTAAATGTGCGGAATCACTTCAAAGTCGCATATCCAAACCGATGGATTGGTAGAGATGGACTAGTTCCATGGCCAGCACGGTCGCCAGACCTGACATCTCTCGAATATTTTCTGTGGAGTTGTAACTGCACTGTAACGTCTGCGGAGGACCTTATGACTCGGGTCCATGGAGCGATTGAAAATCTTAAAAGACAACCGCACGAATGGGGTCATGTGCATGAAGCTCACCACCACAGTCACCGCCACCGTCACCGCCACCGCCACCGCCACCGCCACCGCCACCGCAACCGCCACCGCCACCGCCACCGCCACCACCACCGCCGCCGGCGCCACCGCCACCGCAACCGCCACCGCCACCACCACCGCCGCCGGCGCCACCGCCACCGCCACCGCCACCGTCACCGCCACCACCACCGCCGCCGGCGCCACCGCCACCACCACCGCCGCCGGCGCCACCGCCACCCCCACCGCAACCGCCACCGCCACCGCCACCACCACCGCCGCCGGCGCCACCGCCACCGCAACCGCCACCGCCACCGCCACCGCCACCGCCACCACCACAACACCACCACCGATATAGACTTTGAAATGGCGTAGGAGGTACACAGTTCGAAGCCACTTTGTAATGTAGACAGCTCGATGTCGGATTTATTGACGAAATGTGAACGTCCACCCATGTCACACTGAGATCCGCTACGGAGTCCAAACCGTGTATTTTCGGATAGGGGTTCCCATTTGAAAACCCATCAGTTTGTCGTCCCGCACAGTATACTAAGTGTTGGTGTTTTTGGGACATTTTGTATATTATATCCTATTTCATAAAATATTGATATCAATGTATATTTTCTAAATGTGAAAACTGTATATCCGTTACGTTATTAACTATGGGACTAAAGCGAAATTACATTTTAGAATATCATCTATTGAACTTATGTAAACGCTATTCTAACAAGCAAGATTGTTGGCTTTCACTGCCGGTGTCTTCAAATCGGTAACATATTTTTAGTCTCTTGCCACAGCATCATAGCCCGGAGGACATAGTTTGCTAAATGATTCGAGCTGTTCGATTGTTGACGCGTCGAAACGAAAACTCTGTATGACAATCACGGAGCTGCACAATTAACCATACTTGTGAGAGGTTTCGTATTTGTGCGACACCTAACATAAGTTCTGTGGTGCATAATGTTTACTTATTATAGCTTTATTTAGCCTCCAAAGCTAGTGTTTTGCCTTAAGGCCCCTGTCTTGTTGGAAAGGGCTTATAATTTAATATCTTGGTATTCAAATAATATGTGTCACCACAACTGATAAATCAGTATTGCACTAGAAGGGCCTTAATGGAGTTAAATATGATCTATGGATTTTACCTTTAAAGGATGTCAGTTGGATAACGGATATAGATGAAACCGACTTTAAAAGCTTTTGCCTTGCAGACTGCAGCTGATGGGGACAAATGTTTGTGGAGACTGTACAAACAAAACGTATTCGCCCTTCCTGCTGAATTTTCTATCACTTGAATTCAATAAAAGGAAGAGGACAGATAATCTGGAGAAGACGCCCGTCTCGACGGAGTTGTTATCCCCCTCTTACTGACGTCATTCTGATGCATTACCATCGGTTCTCTTCATACAACATATTTTTTATTTCACATCCACTCGTGTATCTTTTATAAGTTAAATAAAACCATTGTAACTACTGGCTTGCTTTTATTTTCACACAAGATGGAATGTATTTTCTGACCTAAATCAAGCGCTCTCTCTCTCTGTCTAATTATTGGCTACCTCTGCTTCTTGTTAGACCATACTCTACCACACCAAATAAATTTCACTTTTATTTTCAAAACAAACAATACCAATGTCAGAAAATACATAATAGAATAACGTTAGTTGTTTGAAACACACGTATTAAGTTTGATAAAATTCAGAAATGTGAAATTTGTATTGGTGTAGAGAAGGGCTAACTTTACTCAGATCTTCCATCTTCCATTAATCTCAAATGTCATATGACAGTATAATCCCACAATGCTGAGGAGAAGAGTGCAGAAATAAATAAAACAAGTAGCAGATACCCAATATGGAAGGTAACTCTAAGACTTAGAATAAGCGAACTTCAAGCGCTTGAGAGTTTGCCAAATGAAAATGACAATAAATAAGCGCAAAACAAGGTCAGTTAGCTTGCTTATCTGCACAAATGCACGTACTACTTAGAAGTTAACAAATAAAAGTTGAGGGACCATGGCAATGAAATTCGAATTTTGCCTATTTTATAGGTATGAAACCAATATTTTGCACACTTAAGGGTATTCATGTTATAAACTATGATACTAACTTACAGCACAATCTGTCTCTTAGTCTTGAGGGAATTTATTATTCAATTTATTCACAATGCGAAAATAGCTTAGTATTCAAAATATTCCATGCTCATAAAAAATTAAAATATCACAACAGTTTTATCATTTTATAAACTATGATTGCCCAACAAACACCACCAATCTCTGGAAGGAAGGAAAAATAGTTACGTTTAAAGTAATTCTTTTTTTTTTTTTTTTTTTTTTTTGCTTTGATGGACACCGAAAATGGATTTTTAATTTATCTGGCGTGTGTTTAATTTTTTGAAGCAAAAGAAATGTTCAAACTTTGAAACCAAAAACTGGAGTTGAAGTAATATAAATGCAGCAAATGCTGGAAAAAGCCTAGGAACATAGCACAAAGTTTAATGCGCATGATAGTGTATTAAAATATAAAGTTCAGAAAAACCAATTTTTCCACACACATGCATCATGATCATGAGTCAGATTACCTGTTTGTCACACTTCCCTCTTTTATCTGATAATCTGTTCTTCAGATTAATAGCTTTTCCCTTGAGGCCGCGTAACCACTCTTTTCAGCTGAATTTGGTTGACTTTAAGCCCTTTTTGGCCCAAAACTTGTTCAAGTAGTGCCAAACATTTAAGCAGAAACGGAGCGTTTAAATCTAGCAAACATGACATTTAAAGCGTGCGTTAGACCCTTAAAAATGGCGGAATCTAAAAATTTTTACTGCCAACCGATGCCTGAAGGTTTCGGGAACATTTATATGCATACACATAAAAATCTTCAATTTGATAATTTTCTGGTCATTTTCCAGTCCCTGGGTCCCTTAACTTCAATAATATGTTCTAGTAAGTGTGAAGGAATCGTTAATAGATATTAACATACACTTGTTCCTTTTAAAACCTTAAAAAGAAATAATCAATTACTCAGACAGTATGGGACGTGTGTTATTTACATAATTGCCTTACTTTCCAAACTACACAAGATAGTTTAAGTAATTCACAGCTTACCTTCTTCATCAAGGAGAATGTTGTCGGGTTTGATATCCCTGCAAACAAAAATAAAACAACTTTAGTATGATTTAATCTGATTTCGTTGTAAATAAATTCAAGGATCTGTTAATTTATCCGGATATCGGATAAATTCTTTTCTACCTTTTTCCCCTTTCTGGTTACACTTTTGACTAAAAAGGGGTTCTTGTCATATTTGATGTTGCAGATCTGAGCTGCGATTTTTTATTCGTGGGGAAAAAAATGATACAGTTTTATGTTGTAACGACCTGACTTCCGCTCAACGATCAGCTGTCTAGGACGCAGCTGCCTAACTTTACCCCGCACAGAGGCTACAAGTGCCTACGTGCAACATTGCCCAAAAGTGAACTTACAACCAAGATTACATGTGGCGAAGAGAAAATTGGCTGCATGCATTTTTCCCCCAGCAATGCATGCCTCCAAGAAAACAAGAAAAATTAACTGAAGAGATAAAATAGAAAACTTTGTTCTGTCATTTAATGTTACATAAATCACAGCTCAATCTGCGACATTAATTATACGTGCAAGAAATTAGATATTATTAGAGAATCATTCTTATTTGCAAAGACTTTCTTTCTTGTGTAACTTGGGTCTTTCGGAGAGAAAGCCGAGACACGGATATTGTTTTCCATTTAAACATTACCCTGCCAGTTCGATCTGTAACATCAATTGGATGACATCTTGTAAGTTAAGGTGTGGATTTACATTTAAAAATCCTGCGTTTTAGACCTCTAATCCTATAATTGTGGTTGTTCAAGTTACGGTATTGAAGCTAGACATAAAGTGGGTCAGGATTTTCTAATAATAATTGCACATATCTGGAATAGATGAGCTTCAGGCTCTTCATGCAGTTGAAGAGTTACCTAATGTAAGGGAAAAAACCTCAGAACAAAAACCTGATAAACAACTCTCATAATTTCAAATTATGTTACAGAACTAAGGACTACTGAGTAAAACGGACTTTGTGTCTGTGTGTGTATTGAACACAAGGCCATATGCTTATATAGGACTCTGACCAAATGTTGCACAGGTAAGCCTGAGCACAAGGCGAAAAAAACTAACTTCGAATTGAATATTCCTGTGTTTCATATTCATAAGTATGATATTCGACTTGCAAATATCCTCTTTTAAGCATCATGTAAGATTAGGAGAGAAGGGAAGGGAGAGAATTGGTGGATTGAAAAATGAGAGGGAGAAAATTATAGGAGAAAAGAGAAAGAAAGGGAAAAGTAAAGTCAAAGATGTAGAGACAAAGGGAGCTGGAGAGGGAAAGAAAGAGGGAGTGAGAGACAGTGAGAAAATGATTGAGAGAAAATAATATTTATAATAAAACGCAATAGCGCAAGAAGAGCTGCTATCTCTGTAGTATCTTAATATTGAGTTTCTAAATTATTACTGGAAAAGCCAGTGATATTAATACGAAATATGTAACACGAGCGTGACAAAATACCTCTTGTGTAAACACTTTACCAATGTTGTTATTGTTATGTTGTTATTATCATCATCATCATCATTATTATTATTATTATTATTATTATTATTATTATTATTATTATTATTATTATTATTATTATTATTATTATTATTATTATTATTATTATTATTATTATTATTATTATTATTATTATTATTATTATTATTATTATTATTATTATTATTATTATTATTATTATTATTATTATTATTCCTGGATTTAAACCAACAGACCTGTTTCCAGTCGAGAAAGCTATCCATCTGGCTATTGGTCTTATGTTCCTGAATCATTTCGGTTAAAAGTTAATGAAAACAGATCGTCTATTAGAGTGCATTCTTTTTAAGTGTTATAGCTAGCTAAACTGTGATGATTTTTTCTATGTACAATATTATAGTATAGTAGGTGAAATACTCGGCGTTGCCCGTGGTTTGACGACTTACCCCTAAAACTTTCGAACTTAGGTTGCACTTTCTCAATAGCCTTGAGTTTCTTTGGAGACATTTAAAAATACTACTTAACACATTTAAACAAATAGTTAATTAAAATTCGTAGGATATTATAAGGAATAAAAAATAAACCAAACAAATATGTAAAATACCTGGAAAGCATTATGTAAAAACACTGTTGAAAAACCACAAATACCACAAGAAGAAAAGCGTGCATAGAAAACCGTGTGAAAGTAACAGGTTGCATTTCTATTTCCATAACGTAGAAAAGCGTGTGAATTGTTAGCAGAAGCGTGAGAAGAGAAATACACGTGAATGTGTTCCACCATATTTTCTTTTCCAGTTATTCAACTCGGTAATTAAATAGGTGACATATTATAGCCTTGTAAGCCTTTTTCTGTTTATTTAAGGTCGCTTTATTAACAACAAAGGTCACTAGCGACCACAGTAATACATAACAGAATAAATTATATTGTAGACAAAATACACATAGCTGCAGTACAATAGAGATGATAAACAGAACATAACGTAAGCTCTTTGTTATTTCAACTTTTCTAGATAATGTTGCTCCCATTTTGGCCCTAGATGCTGCATAGTCATAATGATTTCATGGACACAATGATCGTTGGTTGTACTGATAATTCATCTAAAACTTGAAATAACTTCACTAATGTTATCGTAGGCTTTCTTAAGGTCAGAAATACCAAGTGTGTTTCCTGACATGTTTTCAATCCTTTTTATTTTCTCTACTACGTTTAGTAAAGTAGAGGAAGTATTGTATTCCACACAAAAATTCGATGTCGAGATTTCACAGGAAAAATATGTTTTGAGGCCCCCTCAATAAAAAAAAGCATTTTTAGAAAAAGGTCAGCGTGTGCGTGCGTGCGTGCGTGTGTGTGTCAGCCTGTGGACAGCATAACTCAGAAACGAAAAGTCGGTTAAAAACCAAAGTTGGTATTTAAGTGTAATGTCTTTCAAGGATGCGACACGAAGATTTTGAAGAGAATTGCTCCACCCTAAACTACCCTTTTCATGAAAAATTTCGATTTTCTTGAAAATGGCTATAACAATTTTGATTAAAATGACATATGTTTAAGATATTTTTATGACAAATGAAATGTATATTTTGAATTTTCTGGCTATGGCCTACGTAGTCCTGTTTACTCTGGATGCCTTTTGAATAACTCGTAAGCCGTAAGAGATAGACAAAATCTTGCTATACAAAAGAATGTAGATCTCGCTAAAACACACAATTTATGTCTAAGTAACTTGTTTTGTAGAGTGAATCATTTCGGAAATATTCCTTGTTATTTGTGAGAACTCATACTTCTGTCAAATGGAACATCGCTATTCATTGCTTATGTTTTTCGTGCAAAGAGAACGCAATTTGAAAGCTTTAAAAGGTTTGACTATCGCTCAAAGCCTATACTCCCGTAGCACGTGCAAGAAAACAAACAATAAGATGATTTATGCAAATGTTTATCTCAACTAACACGAAGAAGATAGAAGAATAAGAGTTTGTAATAATGGTTAGCACAAGAGTACAGAAATATCCCAGGAAGCTAACATTATTTACCTCTTACTTTTTATTTATTACTAACGATTTTGTGTCTAACGTGGTTTTCAACTGCTTTGAGGAGCAAACAAATGCAAAACTTGATTTTTGTTTTCTGCAACAATAAGTGTAATTTCTTTTACTCCACTTGTAAATTAAAGCGGCAAAGCAAGAGCGATTTAAATCCTCGCAAGTCAACTAAGAAGTACTACAAAATTAAAATTAAAGGAATCTATTCATTCAACATTAAACATTACAACGTCATTGTCAAATGATGCCGATGTGAATGAAAGAGAAAATGCTTCACTAAGGGACGTAGAAAACCATGAAATGCAATTTGATTACTCCCATTCTCCTACAATATTAAATGAAAACGATTGTGCACTACAAATCCCTTAAAGGAATGGCAACAAGCTAATAAACTTAACATAAAGTGCAATATGTATCTGAGAAGCCTAGTACTTATAGCACAGGAACTTTAAATAGGCTTGCAGCAATGAGCAACCTAGAAAACTAGGGAACAAATAAGCCACTAGATGCACATACACCTAAAGCTCAACCTATTTTTGCTTTCTCTATTACGTATAGTAAGTAGAGGAAGTATCGTATTTCACCCAAAAACTCAATGTGGAAATTTCACCGGAAATATATTTTAAGGCCCCTAGAATCGAAAAAAGGCATTTTTAGAAAAAGGTTCGTGTTTGTGTGTCTGTCAGTCTGTGGGCAGCATAACTCAAAAAAAAAAAAAAAAAAAAAAAAAAAAAGTCTGTTAAAAACCAAGTTTGGTATTTAAGTGTCATATATTTTAAGGATGCGACATGAGTTCAAAGAAAATTCTTCCACCCTAAACTACCCTTTAGATGGACACTCGAAAATTTGATTTTCTTGAAAATGGCCCTAATGCTTTTTATTAAAATGCCATATACTCGAGATATTTTATGGCAAATGCAATGTATATCTCACATTTTCTGGCTATAGCCTATGTAGTCCTGTTTAATCTTGATGACTTCTGAATAACTCGTAAACAGTAAGAGATAGACCAAATCTTACTGTACGAAAAATGTAGATTTTGTTAAAACACACACTTTATGTCCAAATGAATTTTTGTAGAGTGAGCTATTTTGGAGATAGTCCTTGTTATTTATGTTAGTTTTGGAATACAAACTCGCATAAAAGAGAAGATCATTATTGATTTGTTTATATCTTCCGTGCAAAGAGAACGAAATCTCAAAGCTTTAAAAGATTTGACCGTCGCCCAAAGCCTACTGTATTTCCACATTCCCTTTACACCTGCAAGGGAATACGCAATAATTTCTACAAAATTAATATTATTTTGTAATTTAACGACGCTGTTAATTGCCAAGATCACATCAGTGTCACCGGTGTGCCGGAATTTCGTCCCGCAGGTGTTCTTTTACATGTCAGTAAATATACAGACATGGAGCTATCGTTTTAAGTACAATTAAATACCATTGGTCTGGGCCAAATTTGAACCCGCCACCTTGGGATCAGTAGCCCAGCGTCTAACCAACTGAGCCACCCAGACCGACATAACTTCTGCAAATGTTTATCTCAACTAACACGAAGAAGATATAGGAATAAGAGTTTGTAAGAATGGTTAGTACAAGAGTAGAGAAAGTCATGTGAGTGCAACACATCAGATTTTTGTATCAGGAATTAAAAAAAAAAAAAAAAAAAGATAATGAACTCTAAAGTTTCTAAAGAGAAATGCATAGTAACTATAATAAAATCAGAGAAGTTTATAAAACTAATGCCAGTGCACATAGACAGATGCAAACTAATTAGAGAATATTTCTTAAATGCGACCATTAATCACTACACTTATGAAATGAAACATGAACGGACATATGGAGTGATGGTTGCACTATACAGGGGGTTTAACAGTGATGAGGACTAGGGCACACAGTCAGAAACATGTGCTGCACGGAGCTACAAAGAGCTCCTTCCACTTTTCTTCATCGACCGAGAACTAGCTTCTAATAACAGAACAATATTGGACGTTAAACACCTAAAGAACATGATAGTACCTTTCGAGTCACTATGAATAAGAATTTCATTATCCCCACATTTGAACGACAATCTGCTCAGGAGTGTTCCTCGACGTTAATCATACGCATAATAAAGTATGGCATGCTGCACTGATGTTTAAACTAAACTAAAGTAGCCTTTGCCACATCATTATTAAATATATTAGACAATAGCACCAACACATCCAGCTGACTCAGAGGAACCAGGTTTGGAACCACATTACAAATTTTGGAAAAAAGAACGCCTCTCTGTGTAAGCCAATAAATGTGTATGACCCAACCATATACGAGGAGAGATGTTGGAAGACCGATGAGAAGGTGGAGAGTGACTTGAGATCAAAACAGAAGTCTCCTAATCCATGAAGTATTGATGATGATGATGATGATGGTGATGATGATGATGATGGTAATGATGATAAAAACAATTATGACTCCTCCTTCCAAAGGCCATCTCTTTACTTTTCATTTCTGATATTTTTACTTTTACTACGTATAGCAAGTACGGGAAATAATGTATTCGACCCAAAAATTCGGTGGTGGTGGTGGTGGCGGTGGCGGCGGCGGCGGCGGCGGCGGCGGCGGTGGTGGTGGTGGTGGCGGTGGCGGCGGTGGCGGCGGCGGCGGCTGCGGTGGTGGTGGTGGCGGTGGCGGTGGCGGCGGCGGCTGCGGTGGTGGTGGTGGCGGTGGCGGTGGCGGCGGCGGCGGCGGTGGTGGTGGTGGTGGTGGTGGTGTTGTGTGTGTGTGTCTCTGAGTAGCATAACTCAAAAACGAAAAATCGGTTAAAAACCAAAGTTAGTATTTAATCTTTCTAGGATGCGACACATAGACTTTGAAGAAAATTGTTCCATCCTAAACTACTCTTTACATGGAAAGTGCTGATTTTCTCAAAAGCGGTTCTAACGATTTTGATTAAAATGCCATATGTTTAAGGTATTTTATGGCAAATAAAATGTATATTTTGCATATTCTCGTTATAGCCCATGTAGTCCTGTTTACTCTTGGTGACTTTTGCATAACTGGTAAGGCGTATGAGATAGAACAAATCTTACTATGCAAAAAATGTAGATCTCGTTAAAACACACAATTTATGTCCAAATGCATTTTTTTTGGTGGAGTGAACCATTTTGGAGGTATTCCTTTTTATTACTATTACTATTGTTATTATTATTGTTATTACTATTATTATTATTATTATTATTATTATTGTTATTATTATTATTATTATTATTATTATTATTATTATTATTATTATTATTATTATTATTATTATTATTATTATTATTATTATTATTATTATTATTATTATTATTATTATTATTATTATTATTATTATTATTATTATTATTATTGCAGACGACACGAAAGGAGTGAGTAGCTGGATTATATTTCAGCACTATTTTAGCCTGTTTGCCAACTAGTCCAGAGACGTCAATCCATCAACTTCAAGAGGTACCTACTTGACAGATTAAAGTGTGGTAATCCTGCGTTGAACTTACGTCCATATCTCATAAGATAGTTTCGATTCTGAAGGAAAAAGTTAAACGGTGTCCATTACTCCAGTTTTAATTTCTCTATGCTTTGTCTGAAAAAGAGGAAAGAGGAAATTCAGGTTAACGTGGTGATGCTCTGGCCATCTGACCTACCCTTGCAACATTACGGTACGACATTGAAATCCCTAAGCAACTCACTTTTTATCTAATGGTCAAATGTGGATTAACAATATCACAAGTACTTCAAGTTTCAAGCTATACATATAACTAACCTCCAATAAGTCAATCAATTGATTTGGGTTCAAATCCCGTCTGTAGCATTGCATTTTTCAGTCTATTTCTACCTTTCCAGCAGCCTACGCACACGAATAACTACAGGTCCAAAGGTTATATTTCTGAGATGAAAATATGACATTCTAAAGGAATTTAAATTGCTAAATTCAAATAGGAAATCGAATTTCGCTCTCAGGGATAGTTTTCCAGTAATCTGTAAATACATTATATGTGGTACCATTATTTGTTGCAGATAGTTTCGTGTCATGGACGTTTTCATATCAACACACACACACACACACACACACACACACACACACACACACACACACACACACACACACACACACACACACACACACACTCGTTTCCAACGATATGAAATGAAGACTTTCAAGAAAATCCCCCATCCCAAAGTAGCCTTTACTTGCACAATTTTGATTCAAATACCATATCTTTAAGATACCCTTATGCCAAATGAAATGTATGCTTGAACTTTGTGGGTATGCACTCAGAAATCATCTTCAATTTCAATGGTTTTTATTTAACCGGTAAACCACAAGAGATAGACAAAATCTTACTGCACAAAAAAATGTATCCCTCGTTAAAGCACACAATTTATGTCCTATATAACTTTTTGTGGAGTGGGCCATTTCCGAGATATTCCTTATGATTTGTTTAAATTTTCCAATACTTATACTTTTCTCAAATCCGTTATTCACTTTTTATCTCTTGGCCTTGCAAAGGCCATCACATAGCGATCACTCCTAAAAGATTTGACTATCGCTTAAAGCCTGCTTTATTTTTACACTCCCCTAGTACCTACAAGAAAATTGGCAATAAGATAGTTTCTGCAAATGTTTATCTAACATGAAGTAGATAGAGGAATAAGCGTTTGTAAGAACAGTTCGTACAAGAGTAAAGAAAGTCATTTGAGTTCAACACCAGATATTTTTCTGAAGCAATTAAGAAACGCGAATGTTATTGAAATACGTGCATGGAGGTAAATGCACGTGATGCACAAAAAAGCAGCGAAAGCAGACCTTTCTTGTTTATCCAGGGTCACTACTTGATGAAAGTCTCCAGTAGCAGTTCTGTAGAAAAAGATGGACATAAGTGGGGAATACAAGGTTTACCACATACACCTACATCCCCAACAGAAGTGCATGGTACGTGTTCCAGGGAGCCTTGCAGGAACTCCTACTCCAAAATCTATGTATTATTTCGATCGACTTCTTGCTCAACTCTCTCAGGCAGCGACTTAATCAGGGACCTGTAGGGATTCAGGACAAATAGCTAGAGAGGGAAAGACTTATATAAACTCACAGGAACCAGTCAGCTATGTACAATCATTGAAAAAATGAATTGAGTGCTGTCACATTTCAGTGTCGCTTTGGTCTCACGGAAGAACACGAAATTAGCAGAGTTTGGTTCACACGCGCACGTGCAATATGCTACAAAACAAATCTTCAGACCTCAGATTTTATGTAAAAACCTATTTTGTTCCTCATGGTGTGTCTATAGAAAATAAAAGTTGTGTACACACTAATTGTGGAAATATATGCTCGAGAATGGTGGTCTAATACAATCTAAAATTAATTAATTTCATGTTGGAACCTATTTGTACCTAATTTACATTTGGCAATATGGAAACGCTGGGTAAATCTGTATGCCAGCGACTGGCCTTAACAACAATCACAGTGCAGAATATGCAGGTCATTAAGAACAATGTTTTGAAACTGGGGGACGATGTAGTGAGAATTACGTAAGCAAAGGAGCTTCTGCAAGACCCAACAATTATTGATATTGCATATTGCATTCATCAAATGACATTATGTATTTCAGTCGCCACTATTAATACTCTAGAGTCTTCAGAGAAACCGGTCTACACGCAACTGGGATTGATAGAAGAGGTGGCAGAAGAAATCAACTTGGTTCCTCGTTATGTTGGTGAACAAGTTTTTAGAAAACTCAATCAGTAGTTCAAACAAACCCAGGACTGACAGTTCTCCACACAGTTGCTGACATCTTGTCTGGCAAAATACCTGAACACATGAAAATGCTGTTCCCTTGAGACTAATACCAACATTTCAATATGCTCCGATGACAGTTGTAAAGTGATAAAGACATTGTCAAATGTTTCGGCTAACTTGTAATGGAAATAAAATGTCATTTTTATTCGCCTATTTTTGTAATTTTGCAACCTATTTTGATTTGTGGTAAACCTATTTTAGGTACCTATTTTAATACTTTTAGGAACTAAAATACTACCTACATGAGAATTGGCAATAAAATTATTTCTGCAAATGTTTATGTCGATTAAAATGAAGTAGACAGAGAAATAGGCATTTGCAAGAATAGTATGTATATAAGAGTGAGTATAGATCTACATATATTTGCGAACAGAGTTTCTCCAAATTGAACTATATTAAAAGTCTATATCGTAATAGGTTACGTGACGATCAATCTAAGGCCACACACTTCGACTTTGTTGCCAAATATGGATAGACTTCTCAAAGGTAAGCTGTACCAAAGAAATCACTAATGAACATATGTTTATCGCATAAGATTTGAAAGTGCTCTCATAAATCAAACGCAAAGTAATGTAAGAAACCTGCCACTGTAACACAATGCATGTGAGATTGGCAGAGTCCGTGTATAGTGGAAGGAAGTAAATCCAGCCTCTTTCGCAAAGGTAGGACATCGCTGCTGTATAACACGCATCGACAAACATGTACTCAATTAGGGGTGAGTATGACGTTTCAACATGCAACCCACAATACACATGACGTAATGTAGAACAGGGGATGGCATTGACCTTCGTTCAGTGTCAGTGCTGGACTCGCTCGCTACAGGGTACAATAAGGAATGTACACATACTTGAATCCAGCTACGAGTGGTCTACGATACTTTAGGTAGGCCTAGATATTTGAGCAATATATTTCAATTCACTTCTATTTGCAGTGTACCATGAAATTCTAGTGATATATCACAAGTAGTCACTCTCAGTATAGCACGCAAATTTTCTGTTAATCGCGATACAAGATTGTTTTGGATTCAGTTTCTTTACTTCTACATATTTCTTAAATGCTTGAGATAATTCTGTCCCTGTTGTATGTTCCCTAAGTGGAATGACATCAAGCATTTATTATTGTATCGAGAGGTTGTTATAACTCCACGAGTGAAAATTACCAATTGTGCTGTGTCAACGTTGTCAGTGCTTTCATCCAACGCGAGAGAAACGGCTATAAATTCATGGACCTCGGTTTCTAGTCTTTTTTTCGGCTATTTCTCCTATTTTATATATCCTTCTCTGTATGGTTCGTGGTCATAATGCAATATTACTAAAAATATCATATTGTTCAGGGAAAATTATGTTGGCAACTTTACTATGAAATCTCCGTCACTAAAACACCTCAGTGACTGAGCAATCTCCAAAGCAACAGCATACCTGGCGTGAAGTTGTTTATCAGTTGTAATATTTGAATTAATATTAGGTGTATTATCTGAATATTGCTCTTTGAGCTGTTGCAGTTGGTTCGTCCGATCTAGATATGGAAAAAAAAAAAAAAAAAAAAAAAAAAAAAAAAAAAAAACGAATAAAAGACATTACGTCAGTGTTATGCTACTTTAAATCGTGGTATAAATTTATGAATACATGCTTGTCTATAATTGTATGGTGATCTTATGACATGTATCATAATGCCGCTTGATGTTCCATTGATGAGTGCCTTTTTTAATTTTAGAGCACAACAAACACCTTACGTTCCTTACATGATGAGAGAAGAAATTGTCAAAGTGCTATTCTAGATATCAAATTTAATAGACCAGGAATAATTACATGCGCTCTACAGCGCAGAAATTTATCTTTAAGTCTTAGTATTAAATTACACTTTGACAGACGTATTTAGAAGTGCAGGTAAATACGACAGGACAGTCCGCCCGTGATCGGTGTGTATGCAGTGCCAGTTAAGGCTGCGAGGGAGGGAGGGGGAGGCAGAGTAAGCACTGCCGCTGACATGTCATAGTTGCGAGGCCTCATTGAGTACATGTTTGCCGATGCCTGCTGTATAATATGCATTTTAATAGCACCCGTTATAAAGAACCTGGGGTTCAGCATTTTAGTTTAACTACCAACGCTAAGCTGCAGATGTCATCAAATCGCTTTTATTATGAATGAATGAATGAACAAATGAATGAATGAAAATTTATTTCTCATCTCTCACAATTACATAACTACCAATCGTACAATTTTTTCGCCTCTCTTGGAGGTGCTTATTTTAACACTTCCCCTTATAATTAACATTTCGTTTTATACCGGGTGCAAGGGAAGTCATTACATTAATTTAAACCAGTGGTAGGTCCCCATATTTGTAACACATTTTGTATCTTACGTTTTTGTCTCTAACCATTTCCTACGGAGATATCTTACTTTTGTCGAAAACAACCTGGCAATACTGCAGATTGTGTGGGTGTCACTTTCCCTAGCCCAGTACATAAACAAACGGGGTAACGGTGATTCTTGAAAACAAACTCATACCCTGCCTTGTCCTTCCGTGTTTACCGTGCGAGTGTAGGCCAATTACAGCGTTAGCTCCCGCAACATTAAACGAAAGCCAAAGTGTCCGACTTGTTTACATTCACAAACCAGGTCAATTTCCTGATCAACCTCAACGCAACGTTGTCGACTTGCCTCACGTCTGAGAGAGCAGTTCCGAGTATTCCTTCACGTCTTTTAAGTGATTGTTTCGAAACCCTGTGTGATGTTCCATAATTACTACCATTACACATCTTACGTAAAAAACTTATCTTCGTACATTCCTGTGGAATTGCTCATCCAATTTGGATTTATTTTTTTCGAAATCAGCTGATCAAATAACAAAATTCCATTCAACTTTTTTGTTTGTAATGCTTTTATGAAGCACATATTAGAAAGAATATAATGACTTCCTTTCCACCCTGTATTTAATGGGGAAGTGTATTCTTACTTTTAACTCTCAAACTTCATTGTACTACCGACATGCTTTAAGCTAACTTCTACTAATTCTAAAACCTGCTCAATTTTTCCTATGTTTAGTAATCTCTCTATCCTCTCCTGTAGTATTTTTGCTTCTCCTGAATTAAATTCTTTATAAAATATTTCAAAATTTTCTTCCCTCCATCTGTAAACTTGTACACATCAATAGGACCCTATATATTCTTCTTTATCACTATTTACTTCCCCTAATTTTAATCTCAGAACTCCAATTTTCAACCTCTGGTAAACATATTACATAGTCTACCACGTTAAACCATTCTAATTTGCAGATGTATAATCCCCATTCTAAATCTGACCCTTTACATTCATTGCAAATCACGAGGTAATATTGCTCACAGAAATTAATGTTTCCTTCCGCTAATATTTGTAACCTTATCTCTGCTAAGCATTGTTTCTTATTTCATATTTTACAATTCCTTTTCTTCTTTTACGTTTACCCCCAGGTACTTCTATACTCAACTCATTTTCCAACCATGTTTCTATTTCCATTATCACATCACCACTTTTTATCACTTGCTACAGTTCATCACTACACATTTCCTCAAGTAGGCCCCCAATATTCCAACTCACCATTGAGAACTGGAATCCCTATTCGAGCCTTTTCTCCTAAAGTTAAACTGACGTAGGTTCGACTGCGTTCTTGTACACACAAGATCTCACTTGCACCATACCACCTGATGGCGTTGCAATCACACTTGTCCCCACACATCCACACCAGCTGTATGCACTTCTCTCCGCGATTCTTGAATTAGCTGTGCTGACAGCTCCGAAGTTTTTTGTTTCGGTGACGTCACTGTTGGCCTATTTTCCTCCGTTGGTTTGAAGGTGACACTTGCTTCATCATTGGTGTTGTAGAAGCTGGTTCTCTCTGCTGCTGAATAAGCTGTTCAGCCACACGTGGTAGCTGGAATTCTTCCGATGCAGTGTAATGCTGACGAAGTTCCTGATTCACTCCTTCGATCCATAAAGGCAGGCTCACACTTGGACGCGCAGAGGAGAAGCGCGGCGCGCCGAAAAATACCTTTTCCATGTTAATAAATGGAACGGCTCTCACCTAAGCGCGGCGGGACGCGTAGAATTTCAGGCATCCACTGGCTTCCGCTCGCAGAGAATACTTCTTCTTCTTCTTCTTCTTCTTCTTCTTCTTCTTCTTCTTCTTCTTCTTCTTCTTCTTCTTCTTCTTCTTCTTCTTCTTCTTCTTCTTCTTCTTCTTCTTCTTCTTCTTCTTCTTCTTCTTCTTCTTCTTCTTCTTCTTCTTCTTCTTCTTCTTCTTCTTCTTCTTCTTCTTCTTCTTCTTCTTCTTCTTCTTCTTCTTCTTCTTCTTCTTCTTCTTCTTCTTCTTCTTCTTCTTCTTTCTCTTCTTCTTCTTCTTCTTCTTCTTCTTCTTCTTCTTCTTCCTTCTTCTTCTTCTTCTCTTCTTCTTCTCTTCTTCTTCTTCTTCTTCTTCTTCTTCTTCTTCTTCTTCTTCTTCTTCTTCTTCTTCTTCTTCTTCTTCTTCTTCTTCTTCCGCGAGTGTGGTTTTACAATCGGTATCAATCGTGTCTGTCGGGAGTCTGCGTGCTAATCAAGGTCATCTCCAGTGCTGTGTGGCTGTGACATTGCATTCAGTAGCAGTAAATCATTCATTGCGCTTGATATATCTGCAGCAATAGAAGAGGAAAACTTATCACTTTGGTTCAACAATAGATATACCTTTTTGTTCCATAAATGCCACAAATTATACAGTAATAACAATGCCTGGGATAAGCTTGGGAACAAATACCTGCGGAAGTTGGAAATATTCTAAGAAAATTAATATAAATGCTATAATTTAAGGAAGAGCTGCATGGAATTCCTACATATTTGATGTTATATTGCGCGTTCTTATTAAATAGTAATACAAGAAAAACTATAATCATGCCAGAACAAGCTTCGTAAGGGCTTGTGCAGTGTCTTGGTCATACACACACACGTGTGAAAATTATTATACTCAAATTCATTTCTTATGGTAAAATGCGAGATCTGAACTTGAAAATATTTTACAACTCTCTAAGGTAAAATAAAACACTTTCTGTAAGTATGCATCCACTGTTGCTCACTGTAAATATTTATTTCCCTCCATTGACAACTCCGAGCGGTAGTTTTTGTTACGGATAGCTTTTCCTAGGCTTAAAGCCCTATAAAAATGGATTCCCATGATGAACAAATATTATATATAATTTCCATATATAGTGTGATCTGGATTATTTACAGATAATACTGAGTTGATGCATGACTGACAATGGTCATCAAAAGTATAGTTTATGAGCCTGTTTTACAGAGAGAGGAAATTAGTGTCTATATTTCCTGATGCCTAGGACTACAAGTTAAAATTTGACAGTCTGTAGCGTTACTTTATTTTTTAATACAGACAACAACCTCTGAATCGTCGAAAATGCTGTAAGCTTTTTATTATAGTAACCACCAATGTTTAAAACATAATCCTCGATCAATATGTAATATTACACAAAAAAAACTTTACTTTGAGTCTAATAATTTTTACACCTCTGTAATTCTAAATCACTTTATAATGAATGAACAAAACGTTTAAAAAGTATCTAAGTATGTTTATTTAATTGGGCATCCAGTTAAAAAATAAGAATAGCTAATTTATCTACTATGGTTTGAAATAGCGTTATTGTTTCAAATCATCACAATATATTAAATGCCAAATAAGCATAATAATAATAATAATAATAATAATAATAATAATAATAATAATAATAATAATAATAATAATAATAATAATAATAATAATAATAATAATAATAATAATAATAATAATAATAATAATAATAATAATAATAATAATAATAATAATAATAATAATGATGATAATGATGATGATGATGATGATGATGATGATGATTAGTGGTGGTAGTGGGGGTGGTACAAAATATCTTGTGAGTTAAACAATGGTTAACCTTTCTAACAATACGAGTAATACACGCATACTTGAATTTGGAAAATGGCCATGTAAAATAGTAGTGTATTGTATTGTAATGTAGTAAGATGAAATATCTGCTGAAACTTCGTTACGCTAATTCCAAAGTACACTTTCAATTTTTTTTATTTTGTTGTTTTAACGACCCTGTCAATTGCCAGGATCACATCAGGGTCACCGGTGTGCCGGAATTTTGTCTCGCAGGAGTTCTTTTACATGCGAGTAAATCTCGTGACATGGAGCTGTCGTTTTTAAGCACACTTAAAAAAAACATCGGTCTGGGCCAGATTGGAACCCGCGACCTTGGGATCAGTACACTTTGAACTTACATATCTTCACGCAACAGACAATCAAACAGTGTAACAAAAATCATGCTTTATATTCCTGGATAAGTTTATATCATGCACCAAGAATCTTCTGTTTTGCCTAAGCTCCTCTTTTTCTGCTTCTTCGCAAATTAGCGCTAGTACAGCCAAGCGATCCATTGTGCTGATTGACAATGACTGACCTTGGCACATCAACTCTTCGGCGCGTCTTGCTTCCGATAGGTGTGAACGAGCTGGTTCTGTTCAGCGCGCCGCGCTTCGCTACTGCGCGTGCAAGTGTGAGCCTGCCTAAGTCGGCTCCTTTTACGAATGATTGTTTTCCTTTCTCCCTTGCTTTCCTCATTTGCTTATTGCAACTGCTTTCAGCTCCCTTTGCTTCTTACCTAGATCTTGTTCAAGAAATATTTTTGTGCCCTTTAACTGCTTGCTGTTTCTCAACACTTCCTATTTAAATTTCATCGTGGCTGTTTTCACAATTATTGGTCTCGGTCTCTGCCCTCTTCTCCCAATACTAAAGTAGTCCACAATCTCCCATTCTATAATGTCCAGTTTTAATTTCTGTTGGAGAAGATATTCCACGTTCTGCCAAACTCTTTGATCTCTTCTCTCCTCTGCTCCAAAAATAATTATGTTTAGCTTTGTATTTCTCTCCTCGCAGTTTTCCAGTCGAATTAGCCACTTTTTGCACTCCTTTACCTCTTCTTTTACTTTTGCTTCAAATAATTTGAATTATTGTCCTATTAATGCTTTGGTATGTTCGAACTTGTCATCTATCTTCTTTTCCATGTTCTTGATTACTTCTGTCTTTAGTAATACTTTCTAATATCTTATTTATCCGCTCCATCTTCAACCGTCACGAGCGCGTGTTCCAACACTCCCGTCTCCCTACGCGACCTGCAAGCAACTCTCGCTTTTTATCAGCGAAAGCATGTTTCGTCACCGGTAATGTGGGTTTAATTTCTCGAGTTTATTTATAATATTCATTTTTCCAGAAGGTCAGTTACAAAGTAAAACAATACGAGGGATTCTTTGTAGGCTTACAAGATGTGAAAATAAAATAAATAGGCTACCATTTTAGAGAAACAGCTGGAACAAGAGGCGATTTTAAATTCCGAGAGAGATTAGGATAGATAAGAATGAACTTGGAGTAAAGCAACCGAGCGGAATGGCTCAGGGGGTAACGTTTGTGACCCGCATTCGGGGGTCACGGGTTCGATCCTCGTGGCCGATTCTCCTGACCCACGGCTTTTTTTTCGGAGGTTTTCCCACATTGCCAGGCACTGCTGGTAGCATCACGGCAGGGGGAACAAATGCGCTCTGGAAATCTCACCCCTCGGGTTGAAAGGCGAGCCTATAAATTTCCGAGACCCCCTCATGCAGAAGGGAGCCGGTTTCCGAATCCCGTGCCCCACTTGGGAGTACGTACCCAAAGGGCTGGGAGAGGAACCGGGCTGAGCCAACCTCCATCGGGGTTCTTATAATTGGGAAAATATAGGGACGCTGCCCTCTGCTCTGTCGTGGCAAGTTTCCGCCGCCCTTTGGATCCATGCGTCTCGTCTATCCTCCCAGGAGGCCCCCGTCTGGGGAATAGGCATAAAGGATCATATTCCGGTGGAGGTGCTAAGTCCCCTTTCGCAAATTGTCATTGAGTAACTGATTCATTAGCAGCAAAAATATTATCTTTTTAAACTATAGAACGAGTTGAAAAATTGCTACAAAATATCGTCTTCATCGACGAGTATGGTGCTTGCTGGAAGTTAAATTGCAGTAAAAGTCTTCGAAAGTTCATCATAGAAAGTTTCCTCGATAAACATTTCTTCTCAATAGGCCTGACTTTCTTGGCGATGGGACTGATAAATGCTTTGCTGGAAGTCTTGCCTTCGTGATGAAATTTGTTGTGTGCCGGTAGCAAATTGGATGGTCTTGCAGTCTCTCGGCAAGGGGTGTGTGTGTGTGTGTGTAAAGAGAGAAAATTACTGCAAATCTATGACCACCATATAAAGATAACACCTCAAATGTAACAGCCATCGATATTCCAGAACTCTAAGGTATACGCGCATCCACATGGCTTTCTCTAGTTATTCTTCTATCTACTTCTTGTTAATAGACTTAGATCTTTATTACAAATTTCGTTTAAACGAGCGGGTTGGCTCAGGTGTAACGTCTGTGGCCGCCGCATTCGTAGGTTGCGGGTTCGATTCCCGTGGCCGAGCTTCCTGACCTTAGGGTTTTCGGGAGTTTTTCCTGGGTCACTCAGGTGATTGCTGGGAAGGATATTTACCTTACATCCCCTGAATCACTCTCTTCCATTTCATTCATTTCATTCTCTCTCTATCCGGTCTTTCCAGGTTATAAGAGTCAGCGACGTCGTCGGTAGGATGCGCTGCGGTGGGATTTGCGTTCTGGAAATACAGTGTTCGGCGAGGCTTAGTGTGTTGTGCGGGATGGCAAACTAATCGGTTTTCAAACAGGAATCCATGTCTGGAAATACACGGTTTGGACGCTGGAGAGCAGCGAAGTTTGAGAGCGAACGGTTAACATTTGTTAACACTCGTTTTGGTATCTTAATACGGAAGGTATGTAACCCTTTAGCCATCTGGTACTGGGCTGAACGAACTGAACATAGTAACATTCCTGCACATGCACTAAATTCCTCCACAGAGTCCTTGATGCACATTCTACTGCGTTACTTGCGTAGTGTCCAGTACAGCAGCGTTTTAACAGCTCTGCGACACGTACCAGTATACAGCCGGGAAAACGGCCGACATGACCTTCAGCACACGTTGAAGTAAATGTGCGGAATCACCTCAACGTCGCATATTCAAATCGATGGATTGGTAGAGGTGGGCCAGTTCCATGGCCAGCACGGTCATCAGATCTGACACCTCTCGACTAGTTTCTGTGGAGTTGTATGAAGCATGGCACTTCTGTAACGTCAGCGGAGGACCTTATGGCTCAAATCCATGGAGCGATTAAGACAACCACACGCATTGGGTCATGTGCATGAGACTCACCACTGAATATATATATATATATATATATATATATATATATATATATATATATATATATATATATATATATATATATGTGTGTGTGTGTGTGTGTGTGTGTGTGTGTGTGTGTGTGTGTGTGTGTGTGTGTGTGTATGTGTGTGTATTACATTCACACCAGTATCTTTACTCACGTTTCTTTTATGAAACACAATCACATTGCTTTCTCTACTTCCTGTTCTACAAAGAATTCATGTAATCTTCTATGCGATTGACATCTTACATTCACACAACTTTCTCTACTTACTTTTCTGCCTGTGGTATTGTTTTTATTTATTTGTTTAATTTTGGGTTCTTTATAGTATTCAATGTAAGTGTAAAAGTTGTAGGATAAAATCATCAATCTGCGGGTAACACCGGGTATTTCAGCCAGTAATAAATATAATTCGAGATTATAAAATGGTAGAACGATATTTCCAGCCTGTTGTAGAAATGTATTGTCCCACATACTTGAATAGGAATGCACAAGAAAGCAGCTAACGAAGTATTCTCTTCAATTTGGTGTCTGCTTCTCCGAGTAGGTCATTAATTTTGCCATCTCAGTAGCAGTTCCAGTAGTTTAGAGGGGTTAATTTAGCGTGAAGTTAACCCACTCAGCCACCCTAGGGAGGTCTTCTGGCGCCTTCTCCAGCCATCTCTATAAAACATTAGCCATTTTAACAAGTTTCTCAGCAAGAGCTTTACGTTTGCTGCCAGAAGCAAGAAAGAGATTACACAAGGCAATGTTTAATACGCCGAACATTTCCCACAATCTCTGGAAGAGATGGAGTGGCTGTTTTTGTTTCCTTTAGTTTTTATCAAAATAAAATCAGTAATCATGATCAGATTAACTATTTAAGAGTACAATAGTCGCGTTATCATCATCATTATGATTATGTTACCAACAGCTAAGTGGTTAGTATTAGTTTCTTACTTTTGAATATTTCTGACAAGAAAACTTTCGTTTTGTTATTATTAATTTATTTGCTAAGCTGCATACAATTAAATATGTCCAGTGTTCAGCCATTTACAATACATTGGTTTCTTAAACCTAGTTACTTCTCTATTTCTATTTTCTAGCATCAACATTCACTGACCACATCCATTTCTTTTTCACTTTATTTAAGAATTGTCCTATTTCATTACAATCTTTCTGGAACATTTATATTACCTCCACATTTCTGTTCCTTTACATTTAAAAATGGTGTGTTCCATATTTTCGTTTCCAATACATAGAGAGCATTGATTTTGTGGAATAGCTTTCCTCAAATATTTTAATCTCAATACTCCTAGTCTCATAGCTTCTCTCTCCTCTTTGTTTGTCATGTATATGTATATTTTCCTTCCCCATGAACCTTTCATCGATATATAAAAATCAGATGTGTTGCACTCACATGCTTTTCTCTACTCTTGTACTAACAATTCTCACAAACTCTTATTCCTATACTTTTTCGTGTTAGATGAGGTAAACATTTGCACAAATTATCTTATTGTTTACTTCCTTGTAGATGCAAGGAGAATATGGAAATACTGTAGGCTTTGAGCGATAGTCAAATCTTTTGAAGCTTTCAAATTTAGTTCTCTTTGTACGGTTAACATACAAAAAAATGCATAAAATGTTCCATTTACCAGAAGTGTAAGTTCTCCAAAACTCATACAAATAACCTGGAATATCACCGAAATGGTTCACTCTACAAGAAAATTTATTCAGACATAAATAGTGTGGTTTAGCAAGATCTACATTTTTGTATAGTAAGATATTGTCTATCTTTTACGGTTACGGTTTACCAGTTATGCAAAAGTTATCCAGAGTAAATAGGGTTTCATAGGCTATAGCCAGAAAATTAAGGATATACTTTTCATTTGTCACAAAAATATTTCAAACATATAGTATTTTAATCAAAATCGCTAGAGTCATTTTCAAGAAAAAAAATTTCGAAAACTTTTCCATGTAAAGGGTAGTTTAAGGTGGAGTAGTTTTCTTCAAAATCTTAGTGTCGAATCCCTGAAAGACATTAAACTTAAATACCAACTTTGGTTTTTAACCGACTTTTCGTTTTTGAGTTATGCTGTCCACAGACTGACACACAGACAGATAGATACACACAGACAGACACAAACACATGTATCTTTTTCTAAAGATGTTTTCTTTTATTCAGGGGGCCTCAAAACATATTTCCGTTAAAATCTTGACATCGAATTTTTGGGTGGAATAGAATGCTTCCTCGACTTAACTATACGCAGTAGGGAAAGAAAGTAACTAGAGATCTCTTTTCAGCAACCTCACTATATATTTGTTGTACATCTACGTTCTCAGATCTTTTTCTCGGCAATTTTCAGAATCCATTCACATTATTCTCTCTTCTTCTCCATACCTCTCCTAACCTACTACTTTCCAAGTTACTTCTAAGACAGTTTAATCAACCATTATTCGTTAGGCTTTTCCCTTAGTATTCTAGACACAGTTTTAGCAGGTTCCCTTTTTCTAAGTTCATAATTCTATACCAAAATTTCATGGTCTTTTCATGGTCTTTCCCTTACTTGCCTTAGTGGTTGGTTCTATTTGTGCTGCCTGCCTAGCGCTTGCCCAAGCCTTTCTTTACAGAACATCCTATGTACCTCATCTGTTGCTTCCCATCCTTCTCCTAGCCCCCATACTTCCACCCCATTGAACATTTTCACCTCACCTGCCTTTGTTTTGTTATTAAATGTGCTACAATTTACAAAAGATTTCAACGAAAGCTTGATTGAACAAAAAGAGTTAATAAAGTTCCATTTTCTGGAACATAAACTATGTATTTCTCTTCGCTTATTACTAGAGTGTGAAGCATAGCGAAGTTAATTATGTGGTTAGCGCATGTATACACGTTTAAACAAGCAGAAGTTTGCTGGAATTTCATTAATCTCTCTGAAGGGAATACCAGTTGCGCACGATTTGACGTGACAAAGCTGCCATCTTAATCAACCACCCTCATGCATATTAACTTAGTAATGAGAGATTGCTGCTTCTCGCTTTGATTAGAACAATCTGAAATGAATTTCGAAAAACGTAAACAATACGATGAAGAGGAGGAGGAGCAGGAGAGAGGAAGAAGAAGAATGGTAAAAGCTACAGCAATTAATTTTATTTTTCAAATTAATAGTAGAACGGGACTGTGAAACAGAGCGTCATAGAACTGATACTGGGTATATGCAGTAAATACTAAATAAGCTATTCCTGACCTCAGTATTTCCCTACTATGTAGGAAGAGTTAATTGGCAATTGCTTACGTCATCCCAAAAGTTGGGCGGAAGGTAGGCAATGAGTCTTCTACCGGAAGAGCATAAAATCTCCGAACGGGCTGCGAGGTGTTTTGCCTGCCAGCATCCTCGACGCTCGTTGCCGTTTGCCGCTATCATAGAAAGACGCGGATGAAATTGTACTACGTTTTTAAAACTAGTTTTAAAAGCCTTAACAATTTTGTGAAAGGAGATGTTGAGACCGGTTACCTAGGAAACTATCCATCTCTCGCCGTAATTGAGAAATGCTGGCAATTTCCCGACGGATATTTTGTTTTAATTCTTCAAGGGTGTGTGCGTTTGTCTTGTACACTATGTTTTAAGTTATCCCAGAGATAGAAATCGCTTATTAGAGCTCTAAGAAACCTTTGTTTGCTAATGGCGTATCATACACCAAATTGTTCGTCATGAAGGAGCAGTTCATGAACAATATTAGGTTCGGAGTTATGGAGCCACTTTTTTTTCGAATCAACAGTTGACGCCCGTACATACGTGAATACAATTTCACCCATTTTTTTAGAGAATTAACAGACAGGGAGGGTGATTTTGTCTTTTTTCAACAGGACTGTGCAACAGCTCATATGGCCAATCTTTCGATGAGAGCAATTAAAAGTGTGTTTCAGGACAGAATTATTGGTCCCCAGACCTAACCCCCTACGATTTCTATCTCTGGGGTAACTCAAAACATAAAGTGTACAAAACAAGCGCACACACCCTGGAAGAATTATAACAAAACATCCGCCAGAAAATTGCCGGTATTTGTCAGCGTGAACTATGGAGTTTACTAAAGAAGTGCCAAAATGTACGGACAACGATGGTGACCACGTCTAGCATTTCCTTTCATAATATTGGTAAGTATAGCCTTTAAAAGTAGTTTTAAAAATGTTGTATGGTTTCATTCGTGCTTTTCTATGATAGCGGCAGACGGCAAGAGTGCCGATGAAGCGGACAGGCAAAACACCGCACAGCCCATTCGGAGGTGTGCAGGAGTGCTGGTGAGTGCTGTTACGCTAATAATAATCATGACTATATTAACTTGGATAACACTGTTGATTTATTTTACGATGTCCGATTTAATGCAGGAAAATTTATTACAGGACAAGAAAATCGGGCATGATTTGCGGTTATTGCACACAGGATAAGTTACAGGAATGCTATTCACGTCTTCTTTTTTAAACAACTGACCAATATGCAAAGTGTTTGAATATTCTCAGCAAGTTTCTGTATACAACATTTCGCTTTTGAGTGATGCTCACAGAAATTAGTGGTCCCTTTCTAAAGATTACTTTCTTAAAAATGAATTAGATGTGTGTGTGTGCAAGAGAGTAGAGAAAGAGAGAGAGAAGGAGAGAGAGAGAGCGAGAGAGAGAGACTGAGAGAGAAAGAAGTCTTACTACCAACTTCTTATTTATACGATGCCTACTTAGAATGTATAGAAACTATTTTTAAGGACTCTTCTCATTCAATCCGTCCTTTAGATTTCTCAACGTGTGTTGTTTTTATTCTCAAAAAGTAATTAACATTTTGATTAAAATATGAATTTGAGATACTAATTAGAAGAATAACTTAATATGTTTTAAATTTTCTGTAAACAGGCGGTAAACATCTATTTCTCTCGCTAAAGTTTATCTGGAAACATTGAAAGATAAGTACTTAATAATAATAATAATAATAATAATAATAATAATAATAATAATAATAATAATAATAATAATAATAATAATAATAATAATAATAATAATAATAATAATAATAATAATAATACTACTACTACTACTACTACTACTACTACTACTACTACTACTACTACTACTACTACTACTACTACTACTACTACTACTACTAATAATAATAATAATAATACTACTACTACTACTACTACTACTACTACTACTACTACTACTACTACTACTACTACTACTACTACTACTACTACTACTACTACTAATAATAATAATAATAATAATAATAATAATAATAATAATAATAATAATAATAATAATAATACAGGAAAAATATAGAGCTAGTTCTTTCTTCTTCTCAAGACACTACGACTTCAACAATTCTTTTCCAGACATTTCTGTTCTGTGTGACCATTGTCTGGTTTGATATTCTTAATTTTCTCAAAGCGTTGATAACATCATCTTCCTAGGAGATTTTCGGCTATCAGCTGCTCTAGTTTCCAACGGACTCCATTTATATATTACTTTCACTAGCCTTTGATCTTTCATTCTCTTAACATGTCCAACCTAACTTAATCTCATTGCCCTACTGAAATTTACAATATTTTGGTTATTGCATTAATTCATTTAATTCTTTATTGGGTCCAAAGATCCTACTTAGGACTCTCCTTTCTAAGATTAACAGGTTTTGTTTTATTGATTCTTTCAGAGCCTAAGCTTCACAACCGTAGATCACAACTGGCCTTATTATGGTTCGATATAATCTTAATTTGTCTTCTTTTGTTATTAGTTTACTTTTAATTAGGCTTTAGTTCGCTCTGTTACCATTGACAATTCGTTCTTCGATTTCATCTTCTATGGAATTATTACCTTTTAGTATTGTTCCAAAATAATTATATTTATGAATATGTTCAATTTGCATGTCATTGACTTGTGGTTTTTATATTAGGATTTTGGTAGCCACATCTGAGATGCTTTTATTTTCGTCTATTATAAGAGAAAATGCTTCAGATTCGTTTTTAAATATTGCAAATGTTTTCTCTAGCGCTCTGCTCTTTCTTGCTAATTAGCATACACAATTTTTGTTAAACAAACGTTTTTGCACATTTATTTTACTAAATATTACCTGTTGTTTAAATTTTATCACCATTTTACCATAATTCTTTGATCTATGCGGCAATTTCTTAGTTTCTCTGACGTTGTCCACACACTTTTTGCCGTCGCAGCCTCCTCCGTGCAACTAATTTTTGGGAGACAGTACGATTTCATGGCCTTTCCGATTATGCTAACTTTGCAGATAAATTAATTATACCGTATTCACATCTACCAACTTCACCTAGCGTTCTATATTACGTATTTTTAAGGTCTGGGTCCCAGCACTTTCAAACCTTTAAAATTAACAATATTTTGATTAATACAGATATAAAATATAATGAAGCCTACTTAATAATTTTACCACCTCAATAATTGCTCTCCTACTTATATGGCATACGCTGTAATTTAAAAGAATAAAGCGCTGAAATCAGTCCAACTTTGGTTGTAATAACGATCGAAGATATTATGCAGAGTCACTAAATTTTAATACAAGTTCCGCGAGATAAACAGAGTAGACCGTGCTCAAATCAATAATTGCCCATAGTAATCATAGCGGCTAACCTGAACGAGTATGTTGATTCTCAAATCGAAGAAAATTGGAAAGTAGGCTGTACTTCTTTCATACCTAAAAAATCTGCAGATACGAAAGATGCTATACTTAATATGTGCTAATTAAGTTCAACCATCAAGACACAATGGAAAGACAAATGTTGTGTTTCAAGGCTAGTATTTCACATTTTATTCATACACTATATTAAATTACTCTAAAAAATTGTATGTAACACAAGTGTGTTAAGTGTGTTTCTAATCCTTGATCCAGTAAAAATCACTTACCATCTTTATATCGCAATATACTATTGTAAATTGCAACAGGAAAGAGAAGATGCCAGAAGATAAGCGGAGAGAACGAATGGTTGTGTAGCGGAGACAAAAGACCGCTCAATTGAAAAGAGAAATAAATGAATCTAAGAAGAGAAATTACACGTTATTTCTTTCCAGACTAGACTACAGGAAAGGCAGTAGGAAGGTACATAAATACATTTTATCTATGGAAAATCAAAGCTATAAAAAGCTAATTCTAGAAAATAAAAAAGTGACATGATAAGTAACTAGCGATGACCTTTACAAAACATTATACCCTCCAAAAACCTATGAAGTAAACAGAGTAAGAAATTAGTAAAAAAGTAAAAATATCATGTAAGGAAAAGCATACTGAGGTATTCAATGCAGATTTCAATATTTGTGAACTTCAAAATGCTATCAAAGAAATCAAAACAAGAAGAGGCCCAGGAAGTGAAAATATACATGCAGAGTTTCTGAAACACCTCGGACCAACGGCTCAAACCACGTGTGTGCGTTTCTTTAATCAAGTTTGGCATACCTACAGGAGTCCTTTAGAATGGAAAAAAGCTATAGCCATACCCATCCTAAAATCCAAGAAACCTGCAGACAAACTTTCAATCTATGGTCCTGTATCCTTAACTAGTTTACTCGCAAAAACAAAGGAAAGGATGATTAACGCTCGTTTAAATTGGTATCTTGGGACGCAAGGCATTCTTTGCAAAGAACAAGCAGGATTTCGAGAAAACCAAACAACTACACAGCAAATACTAAAGTTTAGTGATGACGTTCCAGACAGGATGGGTGAAAACAAAACAACCCTTACCGTTGTTGTGGACTTTAAGAATGCATATGACATGGTATGGAGAGCAAAATTACTTGATGATCTACGATCATAAGGAGTAAATGTAAAAATACTGAAGAAGGTAAGAGGGTTTATAGGGCAGATACTTTGTGCAGCAAGAGTTAACGGAATGACATCAAAATTTTAAATAACACATAGGATTACTTAAGATGCTGCTATTGGCTTCATACTGTTCAATATAATGATAAATAACTTGCCAGCTAAACTTAATGGCATAAGTGGAATCAAAACAGCTTTATTTGGTCGTTTGCGTATTGCAAACAAAAAGCATTATAGAAAGCTAACGGAGACAATGAATAATGCACTGAAAATACTAGCAGAACGGTCACAAGAAAACAGATTAACAATCTTCATAAAACCATATACCAAATATTCTCACTTGCTCACAAGCCTCCAAAAATTGAGGTGCAATATAATATTCAAGATATGACAAACTAGAGAAGAGAAATATCTTCTTGTAGTTCTTGCTCCAAAACTAAATTGGCAAAGCATATCCAACAGGTTAGTGAAAAGGCGAGATATAAATTAAATATATTAAAAAGGATAAACGGGGGAAAATGGGATTGTTCACAAAATTCTAAATAAAACATGTTCACCATACATTAAACTAATAAATAATATTATATGGAAGCGAGACATTGATAACAGCTCATGTGCAAATTCAAGTTATGAGGATAATAATAGGAGCGGTAAAGTCTACACCTTCAGCATTAGAAAATGCCACTGGAAATGCTCCGATGAATTCAGGAATAAACAAGATGACACACAATACAAAAAATTGATTCGGCTTCCTACTATGAATTTTTGGTTAGAATATAAATCAAGACAGAGGAAACCTAAAACCCAGAGGGGATTTATACAACATGTTGATGAGATTAGAGGTACATACATACCAAATACAAATGTAGAAAAATTAAAACAACCAGAATCCGCTACTTTAGACAGAAGTATCTCTCAATTTAGAATTATTTGAAAAAGAGAGAGAAAAAAAAGCGAAACCGATAGAAGCATATTAAAAAGCTTAGCAATGGAAACTATAAATACTTTATACCAGAGGACAAATGGCTTCACATTTTCACTGATGGCTCACTAGTCAAAGCGGAGTGTAGAACAGGAGCCGGAGTATACTGCAAACTTTTCCGATTTTATGGTGAAGCTGGAAAACTAAACAGCAATTTCTATGCGCAATTGGAAGCAATAAACATTGACATTTCCCAATTACCTGTTATATTGAACTTGTTTCATAACGTGGTCATACTATGTGACTCAAGCTCAGCTATCTAAGCCATAGGGAAATGGGAATGTAATGTTATCTGACAAATTAGAGAGCATCCCTAAGATAGCTGAAAGAAGCAGGAAAAGAAATTGTTCTCCAATGGATCTCTTCCCATGTTGGAATAAAAGGGAACGAAAAGGCTGACTTCGAGGTAAAAAGGGGGACAAACACTTTGAATCCAAAGGTATCTACTCGATCATTAAATTCCGCAAAGATTATTATTAAAAATTGATTTAAGGCTGAAAGATATGAAGAACTTCAAAATTAAGTAAGGGGAAAATGGGTATCACTCTTAGATAAACCAACTCCTCGGGGACTATCTAAAAGTGAAAATGTATCAGCTTTTCGCATGATTGTCTGGCGGAACACCTACATCGTGCAAACATTATTATCGATTCGCCAAACTGCATGTTATATAACAGTGACAATCCCATGATCCTAGAACATCTGAGAAAGTGTAGCGCACTGCAGAGATTATGGAACGTAACAAATGGTCAACTCTACAGTATTAGATTGCATAAATGAACTATTGTATTTCTATAGATATTAGATATTCATACCTTTTCTTGAGAATATTTGGTGTGATTAACAGAGAGTAGGTAGAAAAATAACATTTTAAGAGGATACAACAATAAAAATACTAATGCAGGTAGCCAAGATCGTTAAGGCATGGACTCGTATAGGGGAGGTCTGTGGTTCAAATCCCGCCAGGACACTCAGATCTTCCTCAGTCCTTATAAACTGGGAAACGCAGGAGAGATACCCTAACTTTAAATCTGAAAGGTTTACTTCCAAAATTTCCTTTCGAAATTATCATTTCATTTTATGTATCATCAGTGTCCACCGCCGAGATGTCATATATAGCAAGACAAAAACCACCAAAAACACGAAAAATGCTATTTTATAACTTTTGGGGCCAAGACTATTAAACATTTAACGAGACTTGTTTTAGGTAAACGTTGTACACTTTAAAATGTGGTTGCGAATGTTTTTGTTTTGAATTTATTTAGTTTCAAAATGAACATTACTGTCCTGTGCAAAATATTGTACAGAATGAAATTGAAATCGATATGTTTCTGTTAAATAACCATACAGTTTATCATTTCTGTTAAATAACCGTACAGTTTATCAATTTCATCCTATTTTTATTATGCTAGTTCTTATTCACAAGAAAACATGTTTGTTTTAAAAACTTATCGTTGTAAATATGTTTTTGTTTTGTTTTAAAATCTAACTCTAAACCTGTTGTAGCGTGAATCTTATATGAAAATGTTAATTGTTTAAATTTTTGGAATATACATGAAAATTTTAAGAAGAACTAGATGCAAACTCCATCATTTTGACTATTTTTAATTAATAAAAGCACCGAGGAAAAAAGAAACTCCCATAAATTCAAGTTTTAAAATGGATATAAATTATAATTTGAGACTATTACCTTATTACATAAAAGGGTAAGCATCTAAAGAATGAAAAGCGGAAACATTTTAATACTTTGGGCAGGCAATCCTTTAGTAACGTTTTCCAATATTTTAATAGGATTTCAGTAGTTCATTCACTAAGTGTATTATGACGTCGGGCTCGGCGCAGAGCAATGTACGGGCGGGGCCAACTACTTCACACATGCCGTGCCGGTGAGCAGGCAAAGACGTGCAATGCCGGACTGCGGGCAATCGAGGCGGCAGAAACAGAGTAGGTGTAGAGAACGTTCTCGAGACTTCTAACTGAGTCATTTCCGGTGCATGTGTGTTAAGTCGAGAAGGCTCCGTGCGGTGTCGCCCCCAGTTCGTAAGGAGGCCTGAGAAGAACAGTTGAGTGAGTTTTAGAGTTGAGTTACGGACATGAGTCGGTCAGTGTGTCAGCGAGTGTGAGACAGCTGTGCATGTGTGTCGTCGTCACGGGTGATTCTAACGTCGAAATTAGGGTACGAGAGACAAAGGAAGTGAAGAAAGACCCTAAAAGCACTTAGCAAGGCTATGAGAAGTGAAAATTGTGAACTGTGATAGACCGAAAGACTGTAGACTGTGTTAACAAGGAGAAGAAAACTGTATTTGGGATAACACTTTAGAAGACAACACAGTGCTAGAAAAGTAACCGGACTGCACTTTTATCGTTCTGTCATACTGGTATCAGGAGGGAGATTTGTCGAATTGCCGTTTTGTCACAATATTATTTTAGTACAGGTATAAAATACGGAGTGAGAATATTTAAGTAGCTTTACGGCGTTATAACATATTCAATAGCTTAAAGTAGAAGTTGCTGAATGCAGTGAAAAAAATGTGCCAAACTGTTCTTACTTCCATCCCGTAACATAAAGGAGTAGTTACTCCAGTAACAAAAGTCGTAATGTTATTTTTGTAGTGACTACGTGATTCTCTTGCTTTTCGACACATTTATGTTTATGTTCTTCCGGCTTGTCACATCTCCGGAGGAAACAAAAGGACATCGCTAGCAGCTCTTCACGTAAAGTACATGCAGTTTCATTTCCGTATGAAGCGAAGAACTACCGTCTCCCAGAGTAAACATATGATGTAATCAAATTCACAGCTCGAACATGAATATTTTATTGCTGTTCCAAACACCATCTGAAATTATTGCAGGGCAATTCCACGACAAGGTAGCAAACTCTGGTCTTACTTTCACGTGAATTTCTCGACCATTGTCGTTTGCTTTTTTTTTTACTTCTACAAATCATTCTCACAAAACTTATTCTTCTTTCTCAGCGATGTCCAATGTTTGAGAAATAGGGGAGTTTGGATTTACCTCCTTCCACTTTATGCTAACTGTGCTACTCTTTTAACACTCAATTGTGTTGCAGTGGCGGGTTGGTTATATGTAGGTTGTGTTTGATTTACGAAAGCACTTTCAAACCTTTGCGATAAGCATCTGCTCATTAGTGACTTCTTAGATACTGCTTACGTTTAAGAAGTCTATCAATATTTGGCGAAAAAGTCGAAGTGCATAGTCTTAGAAGATATGTACACCAAGTGATCTTCGCGTAACATATTGCGGTAAAGACTGTTAATATAGTTAAATTTGGAGAAATTCTGTTCGCAATATATTATGTAGAGCTATACTTACTCTTATACATACTATTTTTGTAAATGCTTGTTTCTCTGTCTACTACATTTTAATCGACATAAGCATGTGCATAAAATAGCTTATTGATAATTTTCTTGTAGGTGTAAGGGGAATATGGGAATAAGGTAGGTTTTAAGCGACAGTCAAACGTCTTAAGAGCTGGTTGCCATGCTTTGAAATTCTGTACTCTTTGCAAGCCCAAGAGATTTAAAAAAAAAAAAAAAAAAAAAAAAAAAAAAAAAAAAGTATTGGTAAATTCAAACAAATCAAGAATATCTTGGAAATGGTTCACTCAAAAGAAAAAAGAACCATTTGACATAAATTGTATGTTTTAACGAGATCCACATTTTGTATTTAGTAAGATTTTGACTCTCTTACTGTTTACCATTTATGCAAAAAACATTCAAAATGAAGAGGTCTTCTGAGGACATTCCCAGAAAATTCAAGTTATAACTTAGAAGCTGCCTTGGAATCGCCTGTTTGTGTCCGTCACTGGATACCGACTGTCTGGTTGTGTTTGTACACGTCACAAGCAAGAGCTGATTCACCCTCCGACTGAAAGAGTGGAATGGAGAATAGCAGCTGATTACGCAAGCGTCTCCAAAGAGACAAGGTTGGACATCGCTGTTCTATCTACTTCAAGTTGAGACAAAGATTTGCGTAAATAGTTTCACTACACATTTCATTAGTGGTACAAGGGCACAATAGTTGTGTTTAAAAACGGGTCGCTGTATGCCGGTTTTTAACATTTCTTGTTCTTTTCATGACATCACCAAAAACAACTGAAAGTTGGCAATGGATTTAAAAAAAATGAAATGGCTGTACTGAAAAATTCAAACCGATAACGGATACTTCAGAAATGGTTGATACTACACAAAAAACTATTTAAAATTAATTGTGCGCTCTAAGAGATCTACAATTTTACGTGAATGTTCGTCCATCTTTAGTGGTGTAATAATTATACAACACTATACAAAATTCGCTTTGAATGAAGAGCTCTCTATAGTACATTCCCAAAGAATTCAAGAGTAATATCTTTTGCAATGTAAATGCATTAAATTTATAGCATTTTAATCAAAATTATTAGAGCTATGTTGCAGAAAATACAAATTGGGAAAGTTCCATGTTAATACATATATTGTGATGGGAAGATTTTCTCGAAAATCTTCGTGTGGTATCTTTGGAAGATACTGAACTATCATATCTAAAGGCCGGAGGCGTGTGCGTTTTTCCATAGGTATACTGCACATGGACTTTACTGTTATCGCTCGCGCATGTAAACAACTGCAGCTCAGCACAACCTACAAGCATCATATGAACACCAAATAACACTTTTTACTTCACGTCTGCAGCTCACTGCAAGAAGAAACAAAACAGTCGGGTTATACTATACCTTGATCTTGCGTCTGCAAACCTTGCAAGGCAATACTTCACTAGTTTGCAGAGTACTAAGTTTTTTGTTTTGTTTTATTTTCGACTTTTGCTGGCAATTGTTTGCACATATGATGGCCGTGCTGTACGTCATTCATACTCTGCGTCCAGCTAACCTGTATCGCATGCGAGCGCACTACTCCGGCATTTAATCATATCTGTACAGCGGCAATTACTAATGTAAGGCCCGATGTTTTATACACATCAAACCGTCGGAGATAGTTGCAAAACTTGTTTTATTTAATTCCTTATATATTTCTCTATTTATCTATATACTTTCCATATTCCTCTAAACATTTGTTATCACGTTCTACAGTTTTTGAATGCCGACATCATAGAAATCTACCACCTGTGAGGATAACCAGTCGTTGGATAACCGGTGCAAACTGTGAATCGCCGTTCTTTACGGATCTTTTTCTTCCACGGTATTGACCAAATGTTCCGTGATCATTGATGCCTGGCCTCATCGCGGTCCATTATGGACAGTGTGTCGTCCGGCCTTGAAAGCTTTCACTCAAAATTAAATTAAAAATTAAATTATTTTGTTATTTAACGACGCTGTCAATTGCCAGGATCACATCAGCGTCGCCGGTGTGCCGGAATTTCGTCCCGCAGGAGTTCTTTTACATGCCAGTAAATCTACTGGCATGGAGCTGTCGTTTTTAAGCACACTTAAAAACCATCGGCCTGGGCCGGATTTGAACCCGCGACCTTGGGATCAGTAGGCACTTTGCTATCACTCATCACGTTAATTAAATTAAAACTTCATTTATCTGTTGATGAATTTCCACTGCTAAAACGTTCTTTGCTGTTAAAATCCGAATCAGAGATCGTATTCTACAGTCGGCGGGCTCATCGATTGTTTTAACATTTGAACCGACACTGTGAACGGCACATTGTAACACTACCAGTACAAATGACGTCGTTTTACCTGCAAGACATGCCGAGAGTTGGTGCGCACGCGCGTTTCAATGTTCGCGCGAAATTCAATGAGCTACGACGATTCGGACCTTATTTTCCGAATTACCCTGGTATTTATCCGACATTTTCCAGTTAATTTAACCTCTCCCCACATACGTGCATACACAGATATGCATTTTACCGAACAGGTTGGCTACGCGGTACCGAGTGAGGCTCGCATTCGGGAGGTCTGCGGTTCCAATCCTGATCGCGTTGTTTTTTTCTTCAGATTTTTCTTAGTGACTAACGCCGGTGAGGTGACCTAAGCTTAGGCCTGGAACTTTACCGTCCCAAATTTCCTTTTCCAAATTTCAGTTCATTGCACGTATCATCAGTGTCCACAGAAATAGTGTTATATGCAATGAAAATGGGCGTTAAATACTACTATAGGAGTTTTCACGTTATGACGGCACAATGGCTCTTATGGAGAATCAGCGCGGCGTTGCCACGTATGTTGCGCCACTGTGATTACCTCGATTTTGCTCACAACCAGGTTTATTATTATTTATTATTATTATTATTATTATTATTATTATTATTATTATTATTATTATTATTATTATTATTATTATTATTATTATTATTATTATTATTATTATTATTATTATTATTATTATTATTATTATTATTATTATTATTATTATTATTATTATTATTATTATTATTATTATTATTATTATTATTATTATTATTATTATTATTATTATTATTATTATTATTATTATTATTATTATTATTATTATTATTATTATTATTATTATTATTATTATTATCAGTGGCGGCCGGCCCTAATATGCTTATGTGCTACAGCACATAGTTAAAAGAAGAGAGAGAAAATTACTTCATTTTATTATTTGCCCCCACCAAGAAAATGATATCTTGAAACAGACACTCCGTTGTGTATTGTTAAACGATTTAAATCGCCCGCTGAGTTACACGTCAGCATTCAACTTCCAATGAAGTATGAGATGTGCTTAGCACAAGAACACCATCGAGAAAAGGCAAGTGCGCGTGCGCGAGTTACTCTTTTTCCTCCCCGACATGCACCGAAATCCTCCACAAACTGCGCCTTTCTGTGCTCAACGAAAAAAAGCCAAACCAGAATTGCCAACATTCGTATTTGGTGCTAAAGATCTTGGGTTATTAAAATTGTACAGTATTTAATTAGAAAACTTTTTTCATGTTAAAATGTGGTAATTAGTAACTATTTTCAATCCTTATAATACATAAAATTAGACATATACAGTACGGTACGTCTAATGTTACGTGAATATGACCTGCATACACAATAATAGTGGATTGCCTAGTATTTCAAAACCAGTGTTGGCGCACGTGGTCAGATCATTCAAATATACAAGCGTAGATAGCGCCAGCCGCCATGCATAAATAATATTCTTTACGATTTTCAAATCTGTTTGGTGGATGCAGTATTTTATGTCTGGTTAAGCGTTGTGTTTTTCAGTTTCTGAGGTGAGTGAAAGTTTTAGACAATAGTGAACAGACATGAATTCAGTTGATAGTTTATTTAAAACATCATTTGCTTCTAAATGTTTAGAAGATAAACTACAAATTAAACAATTAGGTAGGCCAGTCCCCAACTTAAACCTAACACAAAAAGCGAAAGGCGCCGGCAATCGGGAATATACACGCCAGTTCAATAGGAAAGCATATGATGCATGTAACTGGATTTGTGTCTGTGATATTAGAAATGCCCTGTTCTGCTTTCCTTGCCTTCTTTTTGGAAATTCTCTATGTGAACAAATGAAAAGCTACATTAAATTATATGGACAAGGCCTTCTTATCCACTCTTTTGTTAACGAATTTCGCAATAGATTCTTTACTTGAAGTAGCACATGTCTTGGTTTCTAGGTTATTTGTTTATGTAGCCGAATTGAATCTTTCGACTTTTGATAGTTATTATCAAACAGTAAAATGTTATAAAATGAGCGACATTGCTATTGAAGAAGCTGCGGATCTAGGATGTGTATCAGTTTTACCAGCGAAGTCGAAACAAAGATATGTTGAACCCTACAATGCTTACCGAAAGTGGTGCTTTGATAAAAACGTTAACAGTTATACCAGTGAGATAGTTTTATTGGCATATCTTGATGAGAAATATAAAGAAATAGTGATGCATTTAGTAAAACTGGTGTTAAAGATCTCGGCCCACTGATGTCATCGATATACCCATTAAAAGAGAGGAAGGGAAGTCCTATAACATTAAATTCAAAAGCTCTTGGTTCGATAACCATTCTTGGTTATGAGTAGCTGTAGTTTGCAATCGCTGTTCTGCTGAGCCTGTTTACTTTTAAATAACAAAAATAACGTATTTAACAAAGAGGGATTCACAGATTTCATTAGTGTAACCCATTCCCTTCACAAGCACAATGATTCGGTGAAACATTTAAAATGTAAATTACAACTAAGCACTTGAAACAAACACAAACATTATAGCGGACGCTCTTCAAGAAAACAGCAGACTTTTTCATGTACGTTTGTGAACCATTACAATTGTTCGTTTTCTCTTTTTGCTTCTCATATTTGTGTCCTGACGCGTAATTTTGCCTTCGACATGGTGTAGAAGGTTGAGAAATAAATCTTCGCAAATTCGTAGAAAATTGCGATAGTTTTCCGGGTCCTCTAACCTCAATTCGTTTTGAGTAGACCCATTACGCCTCGGCCCGTGCCCTGTTGTCTTCTTTGTAACAAAGACCGTGTCCGCCAACATCTTTTACTTCTAATACATATTTTCTTCCTCCTGAGACTCGTGGAAATATATCTCAAACCTATACTTAATATAGCAATCGCTAAATTAATATTTGCATCTGTCATGTTTAGTTCTCTAGCTTGCTACGTGAACTGTCATTTGTATTGGACCAAATGGTATTGTGTGCAATTCTATTGGTTACAAAAAGTTTGGTAAAAATGTTGGACCGGGAGACACCCGATTTACGTTGTATTTTCAGCACGCTTAAGTGAACTACTTCACCTAAGTTTGTAAGGTACGACCCGCCACTGCGTAGTAGCACATAGATTTAAAAAGTTACGAGCCGCCACTGATTATTATTATTATTATTATCAAACCCCTAAGAATTGCTCTCCACTTTTAATAATGCTTTAAGACCAGTGGATAACCCGGCCAAAAGCGCTCCTTTAGGTGTTTTTATTGTCCTATCCTTCCAAACTTTTGATACAGTGTGCCCTATATTTAACCAACTTTCATTAAGGTACACGATTTTCCTTCCCTCTTTCCTGAATTGTTTTATTTTCCGTAAATAGGAATGCCGCCACACTATAATATTATTTCTCTTAATCATAAGCGATTTATTTCCTCTCTTTTCAAAATCAAATCCCATTTCCTTCACTAAGCGATAAAAGGTTGAATATTTAAAATTTAGCAAGTCCTTATCCTCATTGACCTTTTTCAACACGGACAGAATTGTAGGGGGAGTATTTTGAAACAGAAACTCATCAAATTTGCGTTGTATAGAACTGTGTACAAAAACATAATATTTCACCTTCCTGCTGGTTTTGTATGTACCATTTGTCTTCTTTTCCGCGGTGTAGTAATGGGACCCTTTTTACATTCTTTTTTAATCTAAAAAATGTACGCCTACTCACACCAGTCGCCTTATAAAGTGCACTAACAATAAACGAGTCACTGTGTCCGGGGTTCTTTTCCTTTATATAATCATACACCCTAAGAATTGTTTTCCGCTCGTTACTTTTAATAATTTCGCCTTTTCTTCTGTGATCCATTCCGCAATGATCACTTAACTGCAACGCACACGATTACCAGAGAACTTGTAAAACTCGCTGACACCTCAGATTCCCGAAACCTATTGAAAACCTCCACTGAAGTACAATACCTTATCGGCCCTTCAACTGTCACACATCTGGTTTCCATCATCTGCAAGACAGGAGAACCGGGTGTTGTTGGCCGTGTGGTTGGCGCGCTAATAACATTTGCCTTTAAATGGTGATTTATGGATGGTTTGTTACTGGAGATGTTCTATATTTATATAAAAAATAATTTCGTTATTTCCTTGACAACTTTGTCGCTGGAAGTTTTTACGTGACTTACAGCTTTAGTAACAACAATCACATATTTTGACTTTCTCTGTTACGTATAGTAAGCAGAGAACATATTGTATTCGACCCAAAATTGGAATGTTGAGATTTCACCGGAAATATATGTTTTGAAGCCCCCTTGAATGAGAAACAAGTTTTAGTAAGCGATCCGCGCGCGCGTGTCTGTGAACAGCATAACTTCAAAAAGAAAAGTCGCTCAAAAACCAAGTTGGTATTCAAGTGAAGGAAATGAATTTTGTGGCTATAGCCTATATAGTCTCGTTTACTGTTGATGACGTTTGCGTAGCTGGTAAAGCGTAAGAGACAGACCAAATCTTACTATAGAAAATGTATATCTCGTTAAAACACACCAGCTATATCCAAATGATTTTTTATGGAGTAAAACATTTCGGAGATATTCCTTGTTATTTGTGTGAGTGTTGTAATACTAAAACTTTTCTCAAATGGAAGGCCATTATTCACTTTTTTGTCTCTTGGGCGTGTAAGGAGCACATAATTTTAAAGTCTTGATACTGCGACCAGCTTTAACAGATTCGACTGTCTCTCAAAGCCTACTGTATTCCCTTTGCACCTAGAAGCAAATATGCAATAAGATAATTTCTTCAAATGTTTTATCTCGAGTACCATGAAGAAGACAAGGGGATAATAGTTTGTAAGAAGTTATACTTAGAGTAGATAAAGTCATGTGAGTGCAATACATGAGATTTGTTGTTTTTTCGTTCTGGTTATTTACACGCACGGATGCAGCAGCCCATGCTCGAGGTAGAACTTAAACCTGCAGCCCCCCAAGGGACAGAACAATGAAGCCTTAGCAACAACGTTCATAAGGAGCGGCACCCCAGTGCGAGATTTTCACATCCTGTTTGCTGTAGGTACACGATCTCTGTTTATTTACCTACTCGAGAAGTCTGAAGAGACTTAATACATTATAAAGGCATACGAGTAAAACAAGAAGGGGCTAGTAGCTCAACATGTTTACCAACCATTATGTTGTATGGTATGAAGATTGGTTACCTAAGTGAACTTCAAGAAGCAAAGCTGAAAACGGTTGGAATATGCACATTTTCCTTATACTCTGTTTATAATTGTATTACTGCTCATGTCCCTCCCTCTACTTTTCTCTGCCACGCTTTTGCAAACGAAACAGTTTAGTTTTGATTAATTTACTGTTCGCTTTCTTTCTTTCCTTTATTTAATATAATTACCAGTTTTTGTGGTGGTGAAAAATAATTGTTCTGCAGCAGTGAACATCGATTCAAACTGCTGTCATATCTTTCACACAATGTGTGCAGCCGATATTAGAGTTTACTCTTTGTAAAATAAAGAGAGTCATGACTATCAATGTGGAAAAAACAAATTATGAATTTTTTACACTAAAATACAAACCAGTTAATATTAACATAAATTATAATGGTAAACCACTCAAAGCAGTTGATGATGCCAAATACTTAGGCATCACTTTCGACAGAAAGCTAACTTGGAAAAAACATATAACAAACATCTCGGAAAAGGTTGAAAAGAAACTGCAAATCCTGAAAAGGTTAGCTGGTGCTAAATGGGGCTGCTCAAGGAGAGTCCTTAACACAACATACAAAATGTATGTTAAACCAAACCTCTTGTACTGTTCTGAAGCTTTAATAACAGCAGCAAATGCTAACATCAATAAACTTGAACAAATACAAAATCAGGCTCTTCGCCTAATCACTGGAGCAGTTAAATCCACACCTATTGATGCCATGCTTGCCTTAACACGGACCCCATCAATAACAACAAAAATAGAAGAACAAGCATTGCTCCAACACGAGAAAATGTTACGACTGCCAAACTCTAAATGGACAGAAGAGAACCTCCCCCCTTCAATCCTTAAAACTCATAGTAGTTTCCTAGAAAAGGTAAAACAGATTAAATCCAAATTGAACATTCCTAACACCAGAGAAAATCTACTTATAAGAGAAAATCCATTGGAATTATTGCAACCTACCTTCAATTTGGAATTAATAGAGGAAATAAGTAAATCAGACACACCAAAAGAAATACAAAAACTTCTAGCTCTGGAAACAATCAATACTAGGTATCCCACAGAAGAATGGCTGCACATATATACTGATGGATCCTCCAAGGAAAACCTTACTGGAGCTGGAATTACATGTTCACATTTTTCCTTTTATCATTCTTTTGGCAGAGACACAACAAATTATGATGGAGAAATAGAGGCTATATACATTGCTCTCCGACAATTATTAAATCTTCCCTTAAATAAATTTAACAAGGCAGTAATTCTTTCAGATTCTAAAGCTGCAATTCAGGGAATATGTTCAAATACTACAAAGAAGTCAACAAAAATTAGAGAATGCTACAAATGTTAACACAACTCCAAAAAGTTAATAAGACTGTTCATCTCCAATGGATTCCAGCACACTATGGAGTCATGGGGAACGAAGCTGCAGACTCACTTGCAAAGAAAGGCACAACAATAAAACAAAAGTCTAAATTCAATTTCTCATATTCCTCAATAAAACGCTTGATCATTAAAAATTTTTCTCATTCATACCTACAAGAAATAGAAACAAATGCCAAAGATAAAAATGGATTACACTACTTTCCAATCCAGATATAATCCCCCAGAGACCAAGGAAAACAGCGGTTGCAGCCTTCCGACTATTGACAAATCACGACTGCTTAGCAAGTCATCTCTACAGAATAGGTATCTCAGCCTCACCAATATGTGTCCTGTGTAACGATCCAGCAGAAATGAACGAAGACCACTTGAAGACCTGTGAAGCATTAAGATCAGAAGAAACTACAGTTCAAAAGTATTGGAAAGCACGAATGCTAATGGCTTCATTGCCAGATGCAAGGCACTAGAAAACAACAACAAAATAAAGATTTGGGGCTTCAGATACAGCTATAGTGTCAGCTAGGAGATGATTTTGTTAGCTAACTTATGATATAGATTTGCATTCCTCTTCTCTTTTACAGCAGAGTTTGAACTGGTAATTTTGGTAGATATTAATAAGCGGTTTACAGCATCCTGAATTATGCTTCCTTCCTTCCTTCCTTTGCGTTCGCGACAATGCCAATAAGTTTCCATTATGATTCCGGTATAGGGCGCATAAATGACCGGGAACGGAAACGAAGAATACACGAGAAAAATAAGCTAAAGCAGTTGCTTTCAAATATAAGGGTGCACAATTAATGGGAATTTTTCCAGTGCTCAGACATTTTGTTTCATGTTCGCCGTTCCTGGTCATAGCATACTGTGTTTTCCTGTGCGTAGCTGTAGAACATACGTAGTGAACTTGGGGTGCGCGAATCACAAGGAATACGCGTAGACTTGCTGGGGGGGTACATAACGTTTAAAATACGCATAAGGTCAGTATAACAGCTTCCTGAAAGATCACAAGTAACGAAAAATATTTCAGCCAGAGAGATTTGAATTGCCCTCTATCCAAGAATCCATGTTTCTTACTCTAACGGTTAGTTAGTAATGCTGACGGGCTTTCGGAAATAATCAAATTCCAACTACAAAATTTCAAGTTACGCTTTTTAAAATACTTTCCAAAAATAGAAAAAGATGATAATACACAAGAAGGGATTACAAATTCGTTTTGAACCACCGTCATTAATTCCTCTGATGTTTCCATTCAATTAAAACATCTTTTGACAGTAAACTGAAAATAAAAATCAAATAAATGCAATTTGTGATTTCTGCAAAGGGTACACTGAACTTATTGGTAATGCCATTACACACCTTCTTCTATTCCCCTCTACTTATTTGTGTGAGCAGGGCTTCTCTGCTTTGACAGCAATTAAAAACAAAGAAATCGCTTGAATCCAGAATCACAATTGGTACTTGCACTAACAAAGATTCAACACCAATAGTGGAGCTGGTGTCTAGAAAACAGTTCAGCCATATCATTAACAGCTCAGCAACATATATAAATTCATATTCTTTTCGTGTATGTGCTATCTGTAACTTTGAAAGTGAAATAAGAAAAGCGAAAATAATGCAATTAGTTTGAGGTAGCTTTAGAACGCTCTTTCAGAAAGTCGGTCTGAAGAAGTAGGCATTCAAAAAGCATCAAGCCATATAGCAACCACAATTTAAAAGTTGTAACATTATTATGGAAGTAAAAAGAAGGGGGAAGTTACGGGAAGCTAAGAACAACTATATCCTCTCACTTCCTCAGCCGAAACATAATCTGACCATTCTGTAATACACTATTATCTAATGCAAAAAGTGATCCTTCTATCCACTTTACGTCAAGTACGACAGACATTTGTCTTAGAATTATTTTAGAACCTGCAATACATGAGTTTTTTGGGTGATAGTATTTTTATAGAACATCTTTACATTTAATCCTCAAATGGTATTCCGATGGATGTATCACATTTGGCATTTAACTTATCGGTATTTAGTTCTGTTGTTCACATATCAGTCATTGCACGACAAATCGCACAAAATAAGGTAAAAATTGACCTTAATATCTCAGATTTTCTTGATTTTTTTATGTTGGAACAAAATACATTTGACTCGAGATTCTTTGTTTCATAAAAAAATTTATTTTGGCAGATATTAATTTTTGGAATGTCCCAAAAATCGCACGCTCCGCACCCTTCGATCAATCATACCTCCGACTGTAAACAACCAAATTACTTGATCTTTGGCTCAAATTAAAGATAAATTGCAGTATTTTGTGAGGTATATATTAGAAAATTTTATTAATTATTATTAATATTATATTTTATACGATTAAAGCTTTAAAGTTAGATAATAAAACAAACTCGTCCATTTAAAAATCTGAAAAAAACCTAAAAATACACTGAAGTTTATTCAATATTCTCAGAAAAAATCAGAATGAAGTCTCTAATAGTTCAGTTGTAATTAACTTAATTACAAATCAGTGCAGCGGACTTGTGTGGCAGTGGTGACGACTACCGTAACCTCACACAATTTATTGGCACCTTCCATTACGGCAACTGTTCACTGCTTGAGGTTTCATGAATGTTACAACAGTACAGTAAGGAGAACACTGCTAGCTGACACTATTATATGTACACTATTAGCATCTTCAAATTGTTTTTAAAATATGCATTTTAAACTAATATTTCCATACAACACAAAACTTTAAATTTATACTTGTCTACCTCCTTCTTCGAAAGAAAATTGTTTCACTTAAGCTTCAGTTTTTGACAAAGGAATGAAGGAGTGTAATTTTAAAGCATAGCTGGACTCATCGTTCTTGGCCCCTGACCTCGACTGGAAGTCCTGTAGACGAACCCATAGCTTTTGTCTGTTTCATCAGCTCATATTGTATAATTCTGCGAATGAAACCATGCACAACATGGTGAGGCAGGGGGAAGGTAGTGACGTCCGCATGATCTGAGACAGTTCTCGCTAATTCATAGGTGCTTTTTAGTGCAGCGTGCAGTTGAGGATCTTTGCGATAAGGAGTGAATATAGTAAATTTGTGAGACATTGATCATAGCGTAAATCAATTATGCCACCTGTAGGTACATTCTAAATTAGGGATCAAAACATTACACAGTCAGAGCAGAGAAACTGTTTCAAATGTATGGGCGTACGTACACGAAGAAAGAAGTTAAACGCAAAGAACTGTTGACATTAGAAGATTTTTTAAAAAAAAATTCAAAAAGTTCAAAAGCGCGTATCAGATGCCACAGGAATATCAGAAAGAAGGTGCATTGTGGAGGCATTTTTCTGCATGGACTGTACTGCCTTAGTAAGAAGAAGTTATGTGAGTAGCATATGAAGCTGACGCACCAATTCGCATGCTGTCTGCAGTCACCTGGCCTGGTACTCGCTTTCAAGCTTTACATCTCGTACTTCCTCAGGAGCCAAGAACGGCGAATTCAGCTGTACAAACTTATCTCTACTTCATGTCGTCCATGAGCGCTTGCAGGCCTCCGGAAGAAAAAGGTATCAAATGCACTTACGCTCACTCCATAGTTTTTAATGTCTTATTTTATAGATAAAATGTCGGGGAATACGTGTATATTTTTTTAGATTTTTAACACATCGATTTAAATTCTATTTTTGGTTTTACAAAATATAGCATTAAAAAACAGTTCAAAATTTGTGTGTAATAATGATTGATCGAAAGTTGTTAAAAGTGTTGTCTTTACCCTTTCCAGTGCGCCAAACCCCAACTCTCAACTCTATATGGCCTTAGAGTAACAAGTGATTTTATATTACGGTGCGCGCAGAAATTGCTTAATTTCTAATAGCCATAACTAAGCAAATAATTTAAAAATAATGAAATAAAATATGGTTTCCTTATTTGATGCCTATTATTAATAAAAGACATTGAACCTCCTACGAAAAAGTCGTGTTTTACGGGTGTGCGATTTGACGTGGATTGACTCATATACAGGCACAGAAGCACGCACGCACGCGCGCGCGCACAAACCTACACACACACACACACACACACACACACACACACACACACACACACACACACACACACACACACACATTTACTTTTTCTACTACGTGTAGTATGTAGGGGAAGTATTGCATACCATCCAAAAATTCGATGTCGAGATTTCACCGTAAATATGTTTTGAGACCCCCTGAATAGAAAGAAAGCAAGAAAATGGTCCGCGTGTGTATGTGTGTCAATGTGTGTCTGTCTATCTGTGAACAGCTTAACTCAAAAACGAAAAGTGGGTTAGAAACCAAGGTTGGTATTTAAGTTTAATATCTTTCAAGGATGCTACATGAAGATCTTGAAGAAAATTCCTCCACCCTAAGCTACCCTTTATATGGGAAATCTTTTGGAAATTTCTATTCTCTCAAAAATGGCTCTAATGATTTTGATTAAAATATATTTAAGAAATTTGTATGGCAAATGACATACATGTTTTGAATTTTCTGGTTATTGGCTATGCAGTCCTGTTGTTGAGTTATGCATAATTATGTACCATAATAGATAGACCAAATCTTACAGCACAAAAAATGCAGATATCATTAAAACACACGATTCATGTCCACATACATTTTTTTGGGACCAATTCATTTCGGAGATATTCCTTGTTATTCGTGTGAGTTTTGCAATACCTATACTTTTCTCAAATGAGAGATCGTTACTCAATTTTTTATCTCTTGGCCGTGCAAAGAGAACGGACTTTCAAAGGTTTCATGTTACGAGCAGCTTTAAAAGACTTGACTATCGCTGAAATCCGGATGTATTCGTATATTCTCCTTGTTCCTATAAGAAAATTACTAATACGATAATTTCTGCAAATGTTTATCTCGATTAACATGAAGAAGATAGAGGAATAGGCGTTTGTAACAATACTTAATACAAGAGTAGAAAAGTCATGTGAGTGCAACTCATCAGATTTTTAATATGATTACGTTCTTTCGGATCTTATTGGGGTGAGCTTGATATCCCATTACTGTATGGAATCCAATGCTTCCGTCACACAGCATATAACTATAAACGATAGGAAAAGGAAGGGTAGAAATCCTAACATAATATTTGTCCACTTTCCCAGTTTGATTTACAAATTTTGTTAGAAATGTTTTTTGAGTATGTGTGAGTATACCAGGTGAGTCAGCTGCCCCTTATTCTCGAGTTTTATGCAATCCGCATTTTATTCTCCAACATGTAAACATCGATCCCATTGCTAGGTTCTACCCACGTATTTAACATGGATGTTAAACACTCGCTGAAATTAGTACTAATATAGATGTTATCACATCGCTTTTTAATATATTCGTAATTAGCTGACGTTTGCACTTTTGTAAATGTTCACTGGAAGCAGCGAATATTACATCTTAACCGGAACATTTACCTCACAAGTTACTAGGTAGCTCAGTTGGAACGAGCGCATGCCTCCGAAACTATCTGTCTGCTGTGAAGGTGGTTCGAATCCCCTGCATGTACTAATTTTTTTAACCATGCAATCCTCACAATTTACAAATTATTATTCTGAACAATGTTATTATATTTATTTTTATTGCTTTATTTATGTTTTATGGCATTGTTTGATGTTTCTTTATTGGTGAACTACAATTATGTAGTTGTTTAAACACACCTATAGGTAGGTGCAATTGAAATAAGGATCATTTATACACATTTGAACACAGAAAGCAAGGAAATTACATTGTCAGAGTTTAACATAGAAGTTAAACTCAATTTTGCAGACAATGAATTATTGTGCTATTAAAAATGTTTCATAGTGATATGTTTTGCGGCGCTGGAATGACCCTTTTTCTATTCTTGGAACACGACTCCTCTAACGAAGCAAGTTCTCGAACTGGTGGCCTTCTTGGGTAATGCACGCCTGGGCACGCTGTTGGATGGAGCCCCTGACTTGGTGTAGCATGGCGGGTTGAACATTTCTACAAGCCACTGTAATACGCGAAGGGTTTCTAGATCGTCCACCTCCTCTGCATAAATGCGTTCTTTTAAATAATCCCAGAGAAAGAAGTCAAAGGGTGTCACATCAGGTGATCTGGCAGGCCAGGGGACTGGTTCTTGTCTTCCTATTCAATGACCAGGGTGTGCAGCATTCAAATGATTGCAGACGATCCTCTACCGATACGGAGGAGCGCCGTTGTGTTGAAACCACATCGTCATTCGCTCTTGCAGTGGTATATTCCCTAACGATAAGGGGTGAGCTACGGAGGAATTCCAGCTAGCATGCTCCTGTTAGATGCCCCTCGAAGAATAATGGTTCATCAAGGTGGTCTCCCAAGATTCCACACCAGACATTCCACGCCCACTCCTACAGCGTATATTGTGACGATTTTCAGTTCCATTGTTGTGGAACCTTGATTCGTCAGAAAACAATATCCTGGATGCGAATCCCACATCACTTGCTACTCGCTCCAGCAAGCATTCACAAAAGGTTACTCGGGCTTCGAAATCTCTCCCGTGAAGTGCTTGGTGTAGGTGCAAACGATAATGATGGAACTTATTAGTGTTCAATTTTCGCAGTACAGAAGATTGGCTGATATTCACCTCCTGAGCAACTGACCGTGTACTAGTATGCGGATTGTTCTAGATGGCGTTCAAAACTGCTTCTGCATTAACACCCGATGTTGCTGGTGCGTGTCTATGAGGAGGCATTCTTGCAAGTAATGCTGTTACACGCAGACGCCTTTCAACATTCCGCAAGGTGTTTGCTGTTGGTTGTCGTCTGATCGGATATCTCTCCCAATACAGATGCTGAGCCGCTGGTGTATTTGTTCTTGCTTCTCCATAGATCAAAAGCATATCTACGTACTCGTCTGTCGAATACGTAATGAAAGACTGGCCCAAAATATCGCGCGACAGGACACGTGTGGAGAACGCAGAGGTCGGCATTTGCAACACATTACATCATGCCAGTCCAATGGGGCAGAAGTGATTATATCTGTTCAATTACAAAATCCAGACAACCTAAAACGATTTAAATTATAATGTCCCAAACCCTCAGGGATACGTAGATTATTGTGAATTCGGTTTCCAAGTTTTGATGAATATATATTTACAATCCTGAGGCTCGAACCTGTGTCATTGGGGGCAGCGCAGAGGACCCGTCATAATCCCATTCAGCTATTTCGAGACTGAAAACACGTTCCGCATTCAGTAGTACGACTTATATGTCTGGCGCTATGCCATTGCCACCTCGCGAGTTTTCGTGCTTGATTTAGCCTTTTAAGACAGTTTTAATCATTTGCTGGATGTTCTAATATTATTGCTTAAGTGGCAAAAGCTCTTATACATGTTAGTTGAGATGCACGAGACGTAGTTTACGCAAAAATGTAAATAAACCGTCGTTTAATAATATGTCCGTTTTGACTGTATGGGTCCATGGTGAATGAGGCGTGTCCTTAATTTTTTCCTAATTTTTGGCAGCCAATCCCTGCTCTAAGTACAAAAATCCACCATTTTATTTTTAGCTGACGTTGTTAGTGTACTCATAGTATGATAGGTCCATTTTTTCCGAGGCGTTTACTGTATTACGTTGCTATGTATACTCTAATAAAAAGTTTGTAAAATTGGTCGGAAATCGGAATTCGCTCTCAGTGAACGAGTCGTATGTTTTTGAGGTGTACTTTAGCGAGGAGTACGTTCTGTCCCTTAAACCACTGTTGCTCTCAATTTTGCGCATTCCTCTCTTTAAGAACGTCAAGCAATACATTTTAGTAAGCGCAAAACTGGACTAAGGCGTACATGCCGTTAGATGGGTGGCCTACCTTTAAAGAAAAAAAAAAAAAAAAAAAAAAAATAATAATAATAATAAATAAATAAAAAAAATAAGGCGTGGCTGACTCACCTGGTGTATATATATATATATATATATATATATATATATATATATATATATATATATATATATATATATATATATATGTAACACTTTTTTATAATAAATTCTTGTCATTAACTGACGAAGTCTCAAAAAAAAAACCACGTGTCTTTCCAATGAAACTCTGGCATCGAAATCTTAGGTGGAACGCAACATTTCCTGTACTTCCTCTAGATCAGCAGTAGACGAAGTAATAAAATCATTTAATTATTCGCATGGTTTACCGAAGTTTTAATTTGAACAATTCACTTTGTTCCATTACATTTCCTTAATTTTTCGAGTAAAAATACTCATTTTATTTTTGTTCTCCACGTCTACATTTTCCTGCATATGATGTAACATTAAGAGCATAATAAATGCTTGGGAAAACACTTATTTCATTGGTTGTTTCGTTCAGATTTAAAACTGTGTATTTTGATTTTAGTAGCTGTTTTTAAGCATTTCACTAAAATATACGAAAAAAAACTATCTTGAGCAGCACAGACCGTTATTAAAATTAATAGCGATCCTGTAATGCAGCAACAACCTCGCAGCGGGATCGGACAAACAGCGCGCATTTTCCCTGCGACGGACTTTGCATAACATGTTATCTTTCACGCATATTCAAATGAAAATGCGATGATGACAAATGTATCTATGCCTTATAGTGCCTTCTACAAATTTATGAAGCAAAAATTTGTCCTAAACTTTCTCAGTGTGCTTGTGGAGATCTATCTCTGATTTTGCGGCGGTTTTAATAAAGCTTGCGCTGGGAGGCCATATGCTGCGGATCTGTATTTGTGGGTTTGTAGATGTCTGTCGGCAAGAGATTCTCTCTGAGGGTAAGATTATTTCCTGTGGGTTACTATTAAGTAATTAGTTTTCGGTCCTCTTACTTCTTTTTAACATCTTGCGTTGGGGGGGGGGGGGGCCCTAATGACCTAGCTGAGGACGGGCCCTTAAACACTACTCACTCATTCACTCACTCACTGACTCACTCTCTCATACTCAATAACTCACTCTCTCACACTCAATCATTCACTCGCTCACTCACTCTATTGCACTCAAACACTCACTCACTCGCTCACTAACTCACTCGCTCAATCTCAATCCTCTCTCGCTCAGTGACTCACTCTCTCACTAGCTCACTCACTCGCTCATTCACTCTATCGCATTCACTCACTCTCAATCACTCACTCACTCGCTCACTGACTCACTCACTCGCTCATTAGCTCACTCACTCACTCGATCACTCACTTGCGCACTCACACTCAATCACTCACTCACTCCCTCACTAACTCAGTCGCTCACTCACTCTATCGCACTCAATCACTCATTCACTCACTCACTCACACACTCGCTCACTCACACACTCGCTCACTCACACACTCGCTCACTCACTCTCAATCACTCACTCGCTCACTAGCTAACTCACTCGCTCACTCACTCACTCGCTCACTCACTCTCAATAACTCACTCACTTGCTCACTGACTCACTTATTTACTCACTCGCTCACTGACTCTTAATCACTCACTCACTCGCTCACTAGCTCACTCACTCGCTCACCCACTCTCACACACTCACACATACACACTCATTCACTCACTCTCACTCACTCTCAGACACAGTCACTCTCAGACACAGTCACTCTCAGACACACTCACTCTCACACACACTCATACATACACACACACAAGCTCAATACTCTCACACTCACACTACACGCTCACTCACTCACACGCGGGCTCACTCACTCTTACATACTTACACATACACGTTCACTCACTCACACGCGCGCTCACTCATTCTCACACACGCTCACACATACAGTCACTCACTCTTGCGAAGGATTCGAAGGAGTGGTTTTGCGATGGGATTCTCTCCTTCAGGCTCGGATATCCGATTCTATCAAAAAACTTTTGAGGATGTTTTAAAACACAAATGACATTTATTTAATTCATAATTATTTATAACGCTTTTTATCAGTGAGTGCTGAAGATTACCTGATAATTATTATTCAGCTCTGCTTCAGTCCATTTTGCTTTCTTTCTGAAAAAGATTTTTAGGGACTCCTCATAACATCGCCTTTCGCGATCGTTCTGTATTGCGAACATTAATATTTGAATCTGCATTTTTCAAATTTTGTTTTAACACACTATATAAATTCCTTTCCTTATGATATTTTATATCGTATTACTACTTTTCGAACGTTCTAGCAATAAGCTATTTCCTTTCCTAATTTATATATAAATAAATAATATTGTGACAAAATGACAAAAGCCCAGTCCGGGTATTTTTTCCCACTTTATTTTCTTCTAAAACTTTTGCACAACACAATTCTCTTTTACTGACGTTAACAGAGTCTACAGCAGCTCTGTCCAAGGCGCACATGATAGATTTTTCTGGCGCCCTTCATAAGACATTTTTACTATGACGATTTCTACTATCAATTCAAATTTCAAGATAAAGCTATTTCCTTCCGAATATCTTCCCAGCACTTATCCATGAAGTATATGTGCTACATTCATTAGTTCCCTAACCAGCGTTTTCCAGTAGTGATTGTGATGGTGCCCGCGCCTCCTTAGGCATGAAATTAATGTGCCGGAGCACATAAGGAACCTGGAGAGCACTGGTCTAGTTTTTACAACTCACAACTATTCTTTTCTCCTAACCTTAAGTCACTCTTTTGTTTTTTTTCACTTTCTTGTTTTCTACTTTCTCAAAAACTGGCTCTGACGATACAATCACTCACCACTTATTAACTGCTTCACACACTAAAACTAAAAACTGACTGACTGACTACTGTCTGTAGCTCTCGTTGCCTCGCCTATTTATATTGCGAGGATGGAGTACCTTTGTGAAACTTCTCCAAATATGTCGGCCGCCGGATACTTCTCGAATAACCTCGAAACCCCTTTTATATTGCCACTCTGTTGTCACGTTCACAAATAGTCGCGCGAGGTAGCCTGAATTTGAGCGTCTTTGATGCACATACCAGCTGTGGTGTGAGGCAGTCCGGCCCCGAGACTTTGTTGTGTTGCCGCTGCCGTTGCTCTCCCAGGCCGGCTTTTTAAAACAAATTTATAACGTTTTATAAAAAACGTACCGGAGGTTTTATAAATAAAAATCTGTCACAGTTTAAAGAATGACTCTCACAGGAGCTTGTTTTTTATCATGACAGTATAACAACGTCAGTACTAGTAAATTATGTTTACATTAATATCAATTATGAAATTCATCATTTCAGGGTTAAAGTTAATGTACTGCGTATCGATGTCTTACATTAATTTAAAAACATACTTCAAAACCTAGATGGTAAATTGTAAAATGTATAGGCCTAGTGTACAAATTATTTATCGTTTTGCTATATTCCCATTTAGTTATATAAGTATTGTTTCTGATTATGATATTTTGAGCACTTTATGGTGTCCTTTAAGCTAGTCCTAGTATGTATGTAACAGACAAGACATTGATAGTAAGGTAAGTACATCTCTGAAAACAATTCTGGTTTACTCGCAAAAGTTCATGTTGACTGACTGTCTGTACTTCTTACGTGAAGTTGTCCTATAGTTCTTGTAACATGTGCCAATTTGATGCTAATACTTTATTCTTTAACGTTCCCCATAAATAAAAATCGCATGAAGATAGCTCAGGGAAGCGACATGACTACAATCATTAAGGAATTATTCTGTCAACATACACAGTTCGCAATTCATGCTCAGAATTTGCAGCAGTGTGCGCTGTAGCTGAATTCTGAAAGCAGCCACGCAATATTTCATTTGTTATTAGTTGAGGAAAAAAAAAATATTTAAAATAAAATTTGCGCCTAAATAAACTGTAGGATATAACTTAGTGTAAGTAATCAATGTATAATAGTTAATAACAAAACATTATTATACAGAAACGTGATAATCATAATAGCAGAGTTAAGGTAACAACACCCTGGTAGCAAAATGGCAAAAAAATGTGATATATTTTACAAAACATTTTTGGAGAAATATTGTCAACATATCCAGAATATGGACATTAAATAATATGTTTGAAATCCATCTGAAATTGGTGTATTTCAAATTTATTTAGACGCCTGGAATGAAAAGTGGGTGTGGCAAATGTGTCAGATTTGAGTTCGTAGCTAAGTCTCGGTCTATTTGTGGTTTTTAGATTTTAAAGACACATTTGCCTTTAAAACACAGATGTTGGCTGCTCTTATTGCAAAAGTGCGATATCGGTTGACTCACAACTTAAAACATAACAAACGAATTATGTTGTTCACAAAACAGTTAAAGCATCAGTGTGTGTAGTTGATTTGTTGAATCGCTTGTGTCTTTTTAGCAAATATAATGTGGAGTGGAAAGATAATAAAGAAAAAGAGAGCTAAACTTTTAGCAGAAAGAAGATGGAGACATTGTACAGCAGATAAGAATGAAGAATGTTATGCTTATAACTCTAAAGCTCTCCTGTGTACAGATGAAGTTGCAGAGTTATTGTTGACAGTAATGTTTTGAAGAGCTTGTTTTCAGGAGTATTATCTAGTGAGTGTAAAGAAGAATGTATTCCTGTAAATTTGAGAGAGTCCTATGGCTGTTCTGAATGTTATAGTGAAGTGCCAAGCTTGTAGGCAATATTTTCAATAACTGTGTTCCAAGCTTTTTCTCCATACAACAATTTTTCTACTTTGGGGTAAACTTTTTGCAGCAAATATTGATGGATGAAGCTGAAGTTTTCAGGACATGTACACATTTGTTGAAAAAAAAAAGCTGTGCATTGGTTTGTTGATTACATTCATATATGCGAGTATATTTGTTCTTTGCAATTATTAATACTATTTTTATTCTGTTCTAAATAGTAAAAAAGTTCATATTTGTAATAAATGTTAATGTTTTGGAAAAAAATACACAATTTTATTGCATGGGCATAGAAAAACTAGCATTCTAACTTTCCGGCCTCTATTTTAGTTCTTAACTGCAAAATGTTTAGCTTTTATTACTATTCAATTCTTTCTAAAAGTATAATGCATAATTTTTAATTACAAAACTATTTAATCTACAGCAATAAGATGTGTATCAACAATATATCGTGCCAGGTGCAATTTACCCTAAAAATGTAATTAAAATTGATGGATTAGGGAAGAAAGTCCATTGACTACCAGAGTATCCCCATAAAGCTCAGATAGGGACAATGTACAGTAACAGCTCGCTTATCCGTCCCTCGTTTATCCGGATCTCCGATTTATCTGAATCAGATAAGTAGTTTTTTTTTTTAAATTTAATGCTCAGATTAGACAATAAATTTAACTATGATAGCAAGAAAATAAGTAAAAGTATCCAAATATTCACTTTTTAGTTAGATTCAGTGTAAGGCTCCTGCAGAAATTGTACAATAAATTACAGTAATACATGCTTTACTGTACTGCAAAATGCTACCTGTTGAGTTTAAGAAAGACTTAGTAGTGCGTCACACAGTGCTGACTTGGTATGTCTCACCAAGTAGCGCCAGAAGAAAGCGTTGACCTTGATCCCTACCCGTCACTACACCTCCCTGAATCTCCTCGGTTTGCCTAGTGTTTTCAAACGGCACGTATCATTAAGCTTATTATGTGTGTTTCAACCGAATTGATTTTGTGTCTTATCAACTGTTTGGGAGTGTAGTTCAGTGTACAAGTTTAAAATGACATCAAAGAGAAAGAAGGTGGTTTCAATGAGTAAAACGTTGGAAGCTATTAATCGAGTTGATAAAAGAGCAACACTGAAGAAAATGGCTGCTGAATTAGGAGTTACTGCCCACCAGCTGACACACATTATGGCGTACTTGGAGCATCAGCCAGCTGACAAAGCGTTTGCGTGACCGTATTTCGTTCAAACGGTACACGTATTTAAAACAGATGACTGTGGATGAATTCTTTCTTAAGAAATTATGTGATTTTATGTGATTAAGATTTTTATATTTTTTAATGTCTTGTAAACAATATCTACATGCTATGTACTGTACAAATTTTGTTATCGTCATAAACACAATCTGCTTACTTAAGGATTTAAGAATTTTGTTTTTCTTATTACACACATAACCCGGATTATGAGGATTTTCGATTTTCTGGATTATATTTTGTCCTAGTTAGTCCGGGTAAACAAACTGTATTAATGAAGCGCCTACGTAGAGTCCTGTGAATATGCCTAACCACATACACCCAGCTCAGATGTGGGTCAGGAACCTGAGGTAACTCTTCCTTTGGGGATTATTGCACAGACTGCTCTTGTTCTTCTTCATAAAGTAGCCATATCAGCTTAAGTGCCTCAATAGGTGGACAGAGCGGAGGTCGAACATACACCACCACAAACACCTAGCTTATGCCTCTTCCTCTGTGTATAAATTATGTTTAGGTATTAAGCTATAGTCTGATTTAAAATATAAAAGCTGTACACTTTGTGTAGGTAATTGAATATGATAAGCATTTTACCGTATACATTGATGTTCAGTTCCTATACTTCATCAAGATCGTAGATAGAACTTCATGTCGCTCGCATATTCTGTAAATCAGATTCCAAAATGCTTAGGAACCCCAGCAGCATTAACTGTGTTCCTTACTTCGCATGTCATACTTCTAGTTTATGTCACTATATAAATTCCTTTAGCTCTCCACTGTGCGGGAAATCGATTGTCACGAGTTGATAGTCGAGGCTTCCTGAGTCTACTACTAAGAGCCTCTTTCTTCAGCCTTTGTAACCTAGTGCCAACGGGAAAAGAACAGAATCTCAATAACACTTCATCCTGAAGCTTCACAATACCAGTGAGGTATTCTTCCAGTAGTGTCTCACGACAGAGAATAATCCTCCACATGGTTAGTTCCCAATTTCAATCGTAAATTTCGTAAAGCGTTTATGCAAAATTACTTTCCTTCAGGATATTATAGCTCAAGGTATAGGCAGAAGTCATTCACTTAACGTTAGCTTTTATTTATGGCTTGAAAATATCAAATAAGATTCGTAAAGAAGCTATAATTTCCCTATTACTGGTACAAGAAGTATTGCACTTCACCAACATTTGATATCCAATTTCGATGAAAATACATTAGCAGATTGAAAAAAAAAAAAATTAGAGGAACGTTCTTGTGTGTGTGTGTGTGTGTGTGTGTGTGTGTGTGTGTGTGAGAGAGAGAGAGAGAGAGAGAGAGAGAGAGAGAGAGAGAGAGAGAGAGAGACCGGGGGGAGGTATAGACAAAAATCGAAAATTCGGATAAGTAAGCATTGAGGCGTAATTTGAACATGTTAGTGAATATTTTCAAGAAAACCTGCCGCCCAAACTATCTTTTACATGAAAAAGTTCGTTATTTTACGTTCTCTCAAAAGTGAATTTAGCAAGTTGAATTGAAGTACCACATAATGGAGCTACGAAAATGACATAGTATACGTATTTCTTAGTTTTTAAGTGAATACCCTGGAAAGTCCTCGTCATTCTCTTTAAGTTTGATATGAAATATATAAAAAGGTTTACTTCAACAGTATATTGAGCTCGTTACAATAAATTGTATGTGTCAGTTATTTTTCGTAGAATTAACCATTTCCGAAATATTTACTGTTCAACAAAAGATATTTACGAAGAAGAGTATGAAAAGTTTTGTGGATGGGGAAACAGAAATGCGTTAGACTAATGAAGCCACCTTTAATGAGGTGATTCTTGTGTTTGAATATTGCTGCACTTGTATGAGTGGCGGTTTCAGCTTCTCTTACAGGCACATCAGACAAAATTATGTTATAGCTCAGCAAAGTTAATAAAGAGTCCTAACACAAAAGGTTTTATGATCTCAAAGCAATGAACCATGATTTTTAACTTTTCGCAAACCCTTTCACGTGGACATTCATACAGGAAAACCACAATTACGAATTGACGTTGTGAATTTACACAGTTTTGAAATCAAAATTACAAAGTAAGGCTGGTTTAGATTTATTTAGACAACTGGATACGGCAACATTACCGTCTTCAGCAATATACTGCGCTTATTAGTGTTATGTTTGGCCCAACATATTTGTTAGTGAGCAAGTTTTTGTCTAAAATTAAGCTTATAAAATCTAAAATCTAAAAGCAGATCGTGATTGATAGATAAAACCCTACATCCCTGTTGATGTCCGTATGTACTTGCCTTCTCAGTCTGTATATATGTATTAAACATATGTATATCAAATCACACGTGTGCTAGAGAAGTTTTTACTCCGCCACTGCGGCTTCCGAAGCCCCTTGTTCGAACCGTTCACTACGTATGGGTATGGCGGGTTGCGTTCAGTGACGTCATCATTCCTTAATCGTGATGACCAAATTGCCGAATCCTGTTTTACCTCATCCAACTTTTTATCATAAAGACAGTTATACACTCTTGCGGCGAGGTGGGGATGGGTAGAAAATATTTAACCTCTGTTAGCATACCTATAGTAGGTAAGAGGGAGTAATGCATTCCATTAAAAATTCGATGTCGAGAATTCACCGGAAATACATGTTCTGAGGCCCCTTGAATTCAAGAAAGTCTTTAGAAATAGGTCGGTGTGTGTGTTTGAGCACGATAATTCAAAATATCTGATAAATGCCAAACTACATATTTAAATTTACAATCTTTCAAAGATGCAATATGAAAATTTCAAACTAAATCTCCCATCCAAATACAATTTACATGCAACAAAAGGTTTCGAAGTTTTCGATTTCCCAAAAAATGGACAAATGGTTTTGGTTAAAACCTTACCAGTGCATGCTTTTGGAATGGACTGCTGCTAAGGTCTAAGGTCCATTTTCCCATGAAAGGCAGGCTAGGTTAGCTTTGCAAGGCTACCAAATGGTCGACAAGCACAGTAATTCCGACCTTGTTGCTTTCAGAGTATGAAGTGCTGCCTATCTACAAAAATAATAAGAAATAGGTGAACCACCTGGTACATTAGAGATGACAAACAAGTCTTAGACTTCTATAGGGTTTTCTCTTGTTAGGAAATCATAAATAGAGCAAACATCTTATATAATGTGGCGTTTATTAGAATATTAAATTAAGTCAGTGTTCTTTTATTGGGGGGGACATTGCCGTTCCGTATTGTTTGTTATTATAGTTTTAAAACATTCCAGTGCGAATCTTTGCTTACTATGTGCGATGATTCTTCTTCGTTTTCTGCATTTTACTAACAGCAAGGCTGATTAGTGGTATAAGCAATTAAGTATTATTTATGCTTGTAGCATATTGAAAACTTCATTTTGCCTAAAATTTAAAGTTGAAATTTAACATTTATTCAAAAATCACGACTGTATAGGCTGTAAAATAATGCGTTTTACGCTGCATTATGAAGAGCCAATACAATACAGACATGTTTAATTTACTCTTTGAATCCATAAAAATTGCGGATATTTTCGAAACTATCGTTGAAGTTGGCCTACAGTCTTCATAAAATGAAACAAGCAGAGTGGTTCTCGAGTACAATCCATGCAGAGATTCCAAATCTTGCTCGACCGACAATGAAGGACCAAAATTAAATCAAATAGTCTAACGCCCGGCAGCATAGGCAATCCACCAAACGTTTCTGTAAAGCAGTATTGCATACTGATAACCACGTATCAAATGCGATCAAACCTGTTTATGTTGGCATTTCGTTATGATCTGTTGAAAGTAAAAATTAAAGAAACAGAAAATACAATGTGTGTGTATGTGTGTGTTTTTGTGTGCGTGCGTGCGTGTGTGTGTGCGCGTGCGTACGTATGCGATGTATTTCAAAACGAAAAGCCGAGTGATTAAAAAATTTCTGTTATATAAGATATTAAGAATTTAAAGTGAGAATTTTCTTGATTCTATCACAGATATCCAGAATCACTTTAATAATTTGTTTATGTTTTCAAAGATGGTTCTAATGATTTTATAATGATTTTTATTTATCTTTGAGATTCTGGCATGCTAAATTTATGGCGAATGGCCTGTTAGATCCATTTCATTCCTACAGAACTTTTTTTGCAAATGGTAAAAGGGAGAAAGAGACAAAATTTGTTACAGTAAAGATTGCATATTGTTAAAATTCATCATTTCGTGAAATAACAGTAGTTTTGACTCTAGCCTTTTGTAAAATATTCACCGTTGATATGGTAAGTTACACCCTTTTGTTTCTCACGCGAAGAGATCGCTGTATGGAGGCTGGCATACTTCCGACTCCTGTTCACGCTGCCTGGCGCAGCACCCGTTGCCGGACATATGCTGAGGCGAACAAGAGCTAAATATCTACATAATTCCTGTGATCATGATACTCTGCGTCTACTTTAGTGATATTAACGTAGCACATAATTGCCACACTGAACTTCACGACACGTGGATTATCATTAAAAGTTACGCCACAGGAAATCGCAATGCATTTGCAGTTCCAAAGCTCATCATCAACCTATTTGGATATTTTCTTTAAAATCATCCCGATAGCTTATATATAACTGTCATAACAGCCGTCTTCCGGTATCCAAACGCCACTTCTCTTTATCTTCCCACATTTCTTCTTCCACATCTCTGGATTTCATTGTTGTTACAAGTCCTTCACAGCCAGGTCTTCTTTGGACGTCACCTCTTTCTTATTTATGGTTATAGCCATTCCATTATTCGTTTAGGTAGTCTGTTATCTGGTATTCTTTTAACGAGTCCATACAGTTTTTGTTCAATAAAATTTATAATATCCAAATCTTCTTTGCCTCCCATAATTTATATCACCGCTTCATTTCGAACCTTTTCTAATCGTGATTTTCAAGTTGATCTTCTCAAAACGTCCATTTCAGTAGCTAAAATTCTGCTGATTTTCTCCTGCGATAATTGCCATATTCTGATCCATATCCATTTGGTACTTTGTACCATAGTTCTGTAAATCTGTAATTTCCTATTCTTTGTTGTATTTTTACTACATCAAAACGAATTTAAGGCGTTTAGAACTTTCGTGGTTTGAGTAATTATATTTTAAATTTTCATTGTATTATTGCCAAATTTATCAATTTTCGTGCCTAAATAAGTGCATTCTAAAAAGGGTGAAATTTGTTGACCATATTCAAATTTCAAGGGTTTTGCTTCCTTACCAGTGCGTAGGTACTTTGTTTTACTGATATTTATTTGTAAAACACATTTTTAATGTTCTTCCTTTAATTTTTTTTACTATGTATCCTATGTCGTCGTGATCTGGTGCTATGGTTACATGATCATCTGCAAAACTTAATGAATAAACGAATGTTCTGACATTTTCTTTTGCAGTTTCTTAATACATGTTGGAGGTAGATTTTAAATAATTTTGGGCAGAGGTTACATCACTGTCTCAAATCTTTAGTGTTTTTGAATCCTATAACTTTATGTCCTATGTTAAACTTTGAAATACTTTTTTCACATAATGCTTTAATTGATATTATTTTCTTACTGCTTCATACAAAACGTTGAATAACTGTTGAAATGGAACATTAGCATACGCTTTCATTAATTCTACAAATAGTAAATGGAATTCTCTGTTCGTGGTTTCTTTTTGTGTATTGTGTTAAGCAGAATATATTATCTACACACACACGCGCGCGCGCACACACACACAGACACACACCTAGGGATTTCTAGAAAAGCTTATTGAAAACCCTAGGTATTAAGTATTTATATTCTTATTTCATGCATACGTTATTTCTCGTCAACCCTTTTCTTGTAACCTTGCAGGATCGCTGGTTGGGCTTTCTTTAATGAACTAAACTCAGTTGAAAGCATAACGCTAATGAGCGAGCGCTTGAAACACAAGAGCAAGGCAGCATTGTACACCAAGAGGCTAATGGCTGGTCTCCTTGGCTACAAGTACCTAAGAGCTTCGTTATAAACAAAAGAGCAACATTTCCGTACCTGCTCCTTTAGGGCACAAAGAGAGCGAAATTTTGGGTTGGAAATCCTTTAAATTCTTTATTGAAACTACTGCTTTTGGAAATTGAGGCATTACGCGCTAATGGCTTATTTTAGCTTCCTGTGGTACTTGAGGAATCATTAATGTTTACTGTTAGAAAATACTTAACATATTTTTTAGAAACTCCAAGGTTGCATTGATGTTAACAAAAGTCTTAGGATATTTAAGAATTTCTTTACTGAATGCTTGAGGGCAGGTACTATAAGGGTGCACCAAAGGAAAACGCAACGAGAGCTATAAAACGAAATCAACAAGGTTTATTTCAAAAGAAATCTCCAAAGTTTCACAAGTATCGACCTACTGTGTCACAAGGGGTGACTCCAGAACCAGCAAGGTCGGTCTCGATGGCTCAGTTGGTTAGACGCTGGTCTACTGATCGCGGGTTCAAATCTGGCCCAGACCGATGGTTTTTACCTAAGTGTGCTTAAAAACGACAGCTTCATGTCAGTAGGTTTACTGGCATGTAAAAGAACCCCTGCGGAACGAAATTCTGGCACACCGGCGACGTTGATGTGACCCTGGCAATTGACAGCGTCGTTAAACAGATCATCATCCAGAACCAGCAGAAACACAGGCTTCATAACCACGTGCGGCTGTTACACAAATCGGGTTAGCGACATGGGTGGACATATTGAAGTGACAAAACCATGAGGCATATCGCAAAGAATGTGAAACTGCCGAGTTGCTTAAGCGAGCTTGTCGCACATACACGGCGAGACAGTGTGTGTACACTATTCAGATGCAATGTATCTTCAGGACAGCAAAGCCTCACATTGGCAGGCGCGAGAGATCATTCATTTGTATTGCATTACTGACTGCCTCCAAGTTACTAGTATTTCGCTGTTTTAGTAAACAAGATAACAAGCGATCGCAGCGCTCAGCAATCAAGGTCAACATGCCTGATCGCTTTGCCAGGTAGTACCATACAGATCTGGTCTATCGCCGTGAGAGTTTCATATCTTTGGTCCATTAAAAAGGCTGTTGAATATTCACCGGCCGAAATGACTTTCACGTTTTCTTGATTTTTCTGTTGTTCTTACGTTGGGGTAGTTCGGAAAGCTGGGAACGAAGGAAGATTTCGCGATTCTGTCAATAGTTGGCTTGTGGCATTTGTGTAATCTACGGGAGCAAGAAATTAAGTGGTGAGAAAGCCTAATGTAAGCGGGATCCCTAACGTTTCCAGACAGAACATTCCAAGAGTACCTCTTCGATGCTCCTTTCCCATTCTCAGAGATAGGTTCGGATAGAAGGTTTTCCTCAAGCATACCACCACCCACTGCCTCTAAGGTTCACCTCAAACCTCATGCATATGACCTTCAGAGGCTCCATGACTTTAGCGAATCACAATAAGCTATCTGTAGCGTTGCCTAGTCAGAACTAGCTTAGTCTCGCTTAGTAATTACTAGATGGACACTTGCACATTAATAGTTTCCTAAAGCTTAAAACTTATGTCATATAAACAGAATGGTCGTGGAAATATGTAAAAAAAAAAAAAAAAAAAAAAAAAAAAAAACTTTAGCTTTTGCCATTTGGTATTTATACGCAATTATACTTACGTATACTTTGTCAGAACAGAGGTGTGAATAACCGTTGTGAATAAATGTACTGTTATACTTCCCCCTTTCTCCTGACACGCCCCTAATTACTCTGACCAAGGGACATAACAAGTAGAAAAATGTGCAGTTCTGTGAATTTGTAGAAGATAGTATAACGTGCCGATAAGTAAAGCAAGTGATTGTTTTTGTGATAGAAGAGGGAAAAAATACAGTGTTTTACGTACTCGAGCACAAATTTGTTTATAGGGTGTATGTGATGTCAAGTGACGAAAAGAGGTGCAAACTTGATTTTAAAAAGTGCCAAGAGTTAACTGTTGCAGCATATGGAATAAATCAATCCATTGTTTCTCGGATCTGCTTAGAGCCCAAAAAAGTCAGTAAGATTCTGGTACAGTTTTTGTTTCACCTAGAAAACACATTAGCATACCGGAAAGAACGATAAACGCACAGCGAAACGCTATTCTTACGTTGCGCGCATGCTACTATATCTATTTCTTTCACACACAAGCACACGATGTAGGGGCTCCTATTGGCCACTGCCACATGCATGAGATTTGACGCGGATAATAGCCTTGCAATCCTAAAAGAAAGATGAAACAAATGACAAAGGTTGGAAAGGGCCTTCTGACTTGGATAGAAGACAACAGTGGTTGTATAATTAAACCACTGTAAGCATGCATAAACGCATTTCATGGGATTAGTTGTTAAATTACTTTTCAGATTTTTCTTGTTAATCAAAAATATTTGATAAACACAAATTGTATTGCTTAGTTAACTCTTTCACCCTTATTTAAGCTCGTGATGATAATCAAGCTAAACGACGTGTGGCACAATTGAATTAGTGGTTATGAATGCAGTAAATTTGACAAGTACTACTTAAACAGGACTTGATAGGACAAGATGCACTAACCTGTGGACGATGCCTTTGCTCTGCAGATAGTTGAGAGCTAGCGCCAGTTCACAGATGTACAAGCGGACGCATTCCTCCCCGAAGTGAACCTCGTGCTGGATGTGGTAGCGAAGATCTCCTCCCAGCAACAGGTCCGATACCATGAACAGATCTTCCTCATCTGTAAGTAACGTTCCGCATCAATCAACTCTATAACATATACATATGCTGTATCACAAACTGAAACACTGGAATGCACTCATGGAGGGGGAAACGAAGATTTTATTTAAAAAAATCTGATGTATTGCACACACATGACTTTCTCTACTCTTGTACTACCGATTCTTACAAACTCTTATTCCTATATCTTGTTCGTGTTATTTGAGATAAACCTTTGCAGAAATTAAGTTATTGATTATTTCCTTGTAAGTGAAAGAGTATATGAGAATACAGTAGGCTTTGAGTGAAGTCAAAGCTTTTAAAGTTTTCTAATTCTGTTCTCTTTGTACGGTTAACATGTACCAAACTGAATAACGATGTTCCATTTGGCAGAAGTAAGTTCTCCAAAACTCACACAAATAAGACATATCTCCGAAATGGTTCACTCTACAAAAAAAAAAAAAAAAAAAAAAAAAAAAAAAAAAAAAATTTCGGAAGGACAAGACAGGGTATGAGTTTGTTTTTAAGACGCACCGTTACGCTGCTTGTTTATGTACTGAGCTAGGGAAAGTGACACCCACACAATCTGCAGTGTTGCCAGGTTGTTTTCGATAAAACTAAAATATCCCCGTAGGAAATGGCCAGAGACAAAAACGCAAGATACAAAATGTATTCCAAATACCGGGATCTACCACTGGTTTAAATTATTCTAATGACTTCCCTTCCACCCGGTATATATAACCGCTACTCTCCAAAACTGCTAGACCGATCACCGCGAAATTCAGCACGTAGTATATGTACGTTTATGGAGCTTTTTATGCTATTTTACTATATAACGTATTACATTCACCTGGTTTTCCCCGGTCGGTCTGGGTGGCTCAGTTGGTTAGACGCTGGCCTACGGATCCCAAGGTCGCGGGTTCAAATCCGGCCCAGACCGATGGTTTTTAAGTGTGCTTAAAAACGACAGCTCCATGTCAGTAGATTTACTGGCATGTTAAAGAACTCCTGCGGGACAAAATTCCGGCACACCGGCGACGCTGATGTAATCCTGGCAATTGACAGCGTCGTTAAAGAACAAAATAATTTTTTTTTTTTTTTTTTTTTTTTTTTTTTTTTTTTTTTTGGTTTTCCCCACTCTCTTTTCTCTTACAGAACACATTCACATGTCCTGTTCGCCCTTCAACATACATATCATACCATTTTTTTATGATTTAAAATAAAAATGCACCGTATTACATTCACACGGTTTTCTCTACTCTTTTCGTTTACGTAACACATACACATGTCCTTCAACATACGTGCCATATAATTTTCTATGATTGAAATAAGAATGCAACATGTTACATTCTCACGTTTTCTCTACTCACTTTCCTTTTATGTAATACATTCGCATGTTATTCTCTACTCGTTCTTCAACATGCAGATATACAATCTACTGGTTAAACCATCAGCATAAAAGTTGGCTCATTAAGTGCTTTTTCATGAGGGTTTTTGTGCTATCCATTTTACTATGCATTCACATAGTTTTCTCTATTCGCTTCTCTTTTACGTAACACATTCACATGTCCTCCACTCGCCCTTCAGCATGCAATTCATACAATTTTCTATAAGTATGAATTTGAAATGCAAGGCATTACATTCACACGGTTCTCTTTCCTCACGTTTCTTTTATGAAACACAATCATATTCGTCTCCCTACTGCCTCTTCTACAAAGAATACATACACTTTTATACATGACTAACATGGAAATACAGAGTATTACATTCACACAGCTTTCTCTACTTGCTTTTTACTTTCTCTACTGGTAAGTAGAAAGAAGTATTGTATTCCATCCAAAAATTCGATGTCGAGATTTCATCGGAAATATATGTTTTGAGACCCCCTGAATCCAAAAAAAAAGGCATTTTTAGAAAAAGGTCCGTGTGTGTGTGTCTGTGTGTCTGTCAGTCTGGACAGCATAACTCAAAAGCGAAAAGTCGGTTAAAAACCAAAGTTAGTATTTAAGTTTAATGTCTTTCAAGGATGCGACACGAAGATTTTGAACAAAATAGCCTCACCCTAAACTACCTTTTACATGGAACATTTTTCGAAAATTTTGATTTTCTTGAAAATGGCTCTAACGATTTTGATTAAAATGTCATATGTTTGCGATATTTTTATGACAAATGAAATGTATGTCTTGAATTTTCTGGCTATAGCTCCTGTAGTCGTATTTACTCTGGACGACTTTTGCATAACTGGTAAACCGTTAGAGATAGACCAAATTGTACTATACAAAAAACGTAGATCTTGCTAAAATACACAATTTATATCTGAATAAATGTTCTTGTAGGGTGAACCATTTCGGAGATATTCCTTGTTATGTTTGTGAGTTTCGGAAAACTTAGAACTTTCATGAAATGGATCATCGTTGTTTATTTTTTTATATGTTAAGTGTGCAATATCAACAGAATCTCAAACCTTTAAAACATTTGATTATCGCAAAAAGCCTACTGTATTCTAAGTTCCCGTTGCACCGACAAGGAAATAAACAATAAGATAATTTGTAGAAATGTTTATCTTAACAAACACGAAGAAGATATAGGAAAAAAGTTTGTAGGAATGGCTAGTACAAAAGTAGAGAAAGTCATGTGAGTGTAACACATCAGATTTTTTCTGTAGTATTTGGGGTTGTTCAATAGTTCTTTTGCATAATGTCCTCCTGGTATTTTTATATATTTGTTTTGTTTATTTTGAGCTTTTTTGTAGTATTAAACGTATGTCTAAAGGTTTTAGGGATAAGATCACCAGGCCATGTGCAACGCCATACATTTCGCCTAGTTTTCTATATTACTGAAATAGAAACGCAAAGTCTTACATTCACACAGCTTTCCCTACTGTTTTTCTTCCTGTAGTATTTGTGGTAATTCAACAGTGCTTTTGCATAGTGTTTTTATTTATTTTGTGTTCTTTATAACGTCCCAAGAGCTTTAATAAACTCTTTGTTTAATCTTAATAAGTACCTAATGCTTTTCTAAATGTCTCCAAAGAAACACAAGGCTATTGGGCAAATGCAACCTAAGTCTAAAGGTTGTTGGGATTAAATCGTACACCAAGGGCAACACCAGATATTTTAGCTAGTAAAATATAAAAATGACAAAAATATATTTATGTTCACATTTGCAAGCTGTGTAAATGTAGGGAAACAGTTATGCATTTTAATGCTTTCTATAACACTACATATCGCAACATGTTTGTATTCAGTTTAATTTATTTGTAATAATTCAGCATGTTCTTTGTTTATCCAATTAATTTAAACGAGCAATTTTTGTATATAAATATATTATACAATATATACTGGAAACGGCTCTAACGATTTCGATCAAATTTTGCATTGAGAAAAGGTTCTGCTTATCAAGTCTATCTATACCTAGGATGGAATGGAGACAATATATGGAAAGAGTGGCAGCGGACATGGGACGACAATGAGAGGAATATACAGGCTGGCGCACGATATGACCGAATACAGAAAGTGCCTGAAGAAACCCGACGCCTAACGGCAGCAGGGAAAGTGAAAGAAGAAGTGTATCTATATAGGTGCCACACCTTTTAAATAAATAAAAAAAAAAAAAAGAACGCGATTTTACGCGTAACAGTCACAATTACTCTAAACCTTGTTTTGGTCATAATTTCTCTGTTAATGAAGAAATTTAAACAAACAAGCCAAGATATTAAAGGTCTTGTCAAGAGCTTTCAGAAAACCTAAACAAAGTTGTTTTAGCTATTTTAGTCTACGCGTAACAGTCATAATTAGTCTAAACCTTATTTCGGCCATAATTTATCTGTTAATCGATTTCAGCATACGAGCTAGCGTTTTAAAGTCCTTTTCCAGGGCTATCAGAATAGATTAAGAAAGTTGACCTAGCTATATTAGTTTATGTGTTACAGCTCGTCCCGTCTATATGTTTGAAATAGAAATACAACGTATTACGGCTGAAAAGATGGTGCTTATATAATATTTATATGTAGGTATCCCTATATCTCTTCTATCTCGGAAATGACTTAACAATTACGACAAAAATGTTTATTTAGTTAACGTTTTGCTTTTAAAGTTTATCTTGCTAAGTATCTTCTCCCAAAAAAAAAAAAAACAAGATTTCATAAAATTTCTCTAAAATGCAATATATAATTAAAGTAGATCCTCCAAAGATCACACTCACGAACATTAAAACAATATATAAGACATTTCAACTTTAAAGTTTATGAAAGTGAGTCCAGGCTGTTGTTTTATTGATCTTTTTTTTCAAAAGAAAAGTGAGTTTGGAATTCTAGCTATTAAGAAGATTTAAATAAAATTTATAAGACCGCCAAAAACGACACAATCATTCTTATAATCATAATATGCAAAAAACAACTAAAATGTTTGGGATAAATACACGAGTAGAATTTTTATTGAATAATCAGTATGAGTTCTCAGTTAAACAGCGTAACAATGAAGTTGTAGTGTTTAACGCCCGCTTTTACTACATATGGCACCGCAGGCGGTGACACTGATGATACATGAAATGAAGATGGAGTACCGATGGAATGAGATGGTGGGGGAAATAGGAGAACCCGGAGGAAACCCGCTCCAGTGCCGCTTTGTCCACCACAAATTCCACATGCGGTGCCTAGGATTGAACCCGGGCCGCTTTGGTGAGAACAATAAAGTGAAAAAGAACACACCTATACTTTCTCACTCTGCATGGACTGTATGTTTTCTAGAAAAACAGACACTTGCTTTTCATGATCACAATGAGAATGAAGGATCTTCAAACACAGGTAATTATATTGAATATATATATATATATATATATATATATATATATATATATATATATATATATATATATATATATATATATATATATATAGCAATATATGACATGTTTGCGAAAAAGATTTGGAAAAGTGACTTTTTCGTGCAATTTCACCTGATATTCAGAATGACTTCATTGCAAGGTGTGTGTGTGTGTGTGTGTGTGTGTGTGTGTGTGTGTGTGTGTGTGTGTATGTGTGTGTGTGTGTGTGTGTGTGTGTGTGTGTGTGTGTGTGTGTGTGTGTGTGTGTGTGTGTGTTTGTCACGACATAAGGAATTTAGAAAGACATTTCTGATGCCTTCTTTGTTTCATTGATATTAGATTAATAGTGAAGAACAACTATCTATCGTTGTTACGTAGATGTTCAAGGAAATGTTGAAGAGAGGTTTATTTGATTTACAGAGTAAGTTCTGACAAAAAGGGAGACTCTCTTTTGAATCATGCTGTCAGCATTGTGGAACATTTCTTTCAATGATAAAATATAAAACTCCGAAGGGCATTTCTGTTTAGGTTGCAATATTCGTTGGGTCCCATACCCGACTCTGGTAGGCTACATCACTGATGTAATCTAATCAAATTACTGTTCGCACAAATATAAACTACGTTAATTAGTGACTTTGTACTTCAAAACCAAGCAACCGCTCATTAGCTATTACCTTATGTTTTACAGCACTCGGGAGTCAGGATTGAATTAATATATTATGTCGATGTATTTACACGTTCCCCACTGTATTGCAGTGCAAATTTTATGTATGTTTTACTGTTGTACATATTTAGTAATATATTATGGTCTTGTCAAGTTAACATTTATTCGAAATGTACTTGTAACAAAAGCGACAAAATCCAGTCCAATTACTTTTCTATGACTACTGTCTTCTCAACTTCTGCGTAAATGCAGTTTTCTTCTCGTCGTTAACACAGTCTAAGCCCTTTGTGATATTGCAACTCACAACTGTAACCTTGACTCAGTCTTTTTAGTGTCTTTCTTCACCTTCTCTGTCTCTCATGCACTAAATCCGACGATACAAACACTCGACGCTTGTTAAATCTTCTTTCCGGCGATGTGCGCCACACACACACACACACACACACACACACACACACACACACACACACACACACACACATACACACACAGCTGTTTCGCACTTGCTGACATACTGACCGTCAAGTCTGTAACTAGTTCTCTAACTCTGCTGTTTCCTCTCCTCCTTATGTAACGGGGGATGGCGTCACATGAGCCTTTCGCGAACTTCTTCAAATACACCGGCACTAACATAGGCAGATCTTTCTCGAAGGCTCTGCAGAAAACCCCTTTTCGTTCTGCCGCTCGATTGCTGTTAGTCACGTACACAAACAGTCGTGCGAGGTAGCTTGACCTTGGGCGCCTTTGTTTGCTCGCCAGCCTGGTATGTGCTGTGAAGGAGCTTAGCCCCGACAGTCCTTAGTTTTGTGCCGCACGAGACGTCACATTATAATACAAGATTATGTAACCATAATTAATTTTAATCCACTAATTGTCTAAAGAGAAGCAACACTTACGATAGTGTTAATAGCTATGTTTTTAACGTTTCACTGTAATACGAGCATGATTGCTTTCAATCATCACCCGTTTTATTTCATAGGAAAGTTTTACGGTCTCATAACCGAAGTACTTCTTCATGCCTGTAATTTCATGCGGAAATGGTTACATTTCTACTATTTTGAACAATCCATAAAATAGAAATCGAAATGCATAAAGAAATCTAGTCAACCACAGTATACTTTTCATCCAGTAATTTCACTCTCTCACAGGTTCATTGTTTTCAAATTAGGTGATGAGTGCACTGTTCTTTCTGTGGAAGTGAGAAAAGTTCATTGTAATGCGTATTTATTATTATTATTATTATTATTATTATTATTATTATTATTATTATTATTATTATTATTATTATTATTATTATTATTATTATTATTATTATTATTATTATTATTATTATTATTATTATTATTATTATTATTATTATTATTATTATTATTATTATTATTATTATTATTATTATTATTATTATTATTATTATTATTATTATTATTATTATTATTATTATTATTATTATTATTATTATTATTATTATTATTATTATTATTATTAGTTATTATTTATTATTATCGTCATTTTTTCGTTGAAAGTCATGACAATCGAGCCAAATGCCTCATCTACGGCACAACAATTACACGTGTAAGAAAATCATCGGTTAAAAGACACTAACAAATTACACGCAGAAACATATGGCGAAATCACAGGGGATGCTAGAAAGAAACAAAGAGGTTGTTATATATTGCAGAAGAGCATTTCAATCCAGAAATATGAGGTTTGTAGCAGCACTTTCTAGATCATTAAAACAAAACACTTTAAAAAAATTAACCAATTTAACACGTTGGCATTACGCACTAAGGAAGAAACATGGCTGAAAGTGTGGAAGAGGGAGATTGCAAAGAGTGCAAGACAAGTGTAAGGAGAGAGCGTGTGGATGTTTGCACCGAGATGCACTTTTCGTAGTCGCATTTTGCACCTTGCACCGTGCAGGGCCTGAGAGGTCCTGCGTTAAGGGGTGATTAACTGACCTTTTGGTCAAAATGTTAAACTTTCTGTTTTTACTGTCATATTAATAGCTATCTGAACTACTATTCATATTTTGATGCACAATCCTTGTTGGTTGGTCAATTTGAAGTATTTGAATACACATTAAAATGGGCTAGTTCGATAGGCGTTTAAAAATAAGCATGAATGAGTTCTATGCATGCTTTATAAAATAATCAATAACTTTGAAACCGTTGGCACTATAAAGCTGGTATTTAGCTTAATTTGTGTTTCAGGAGCATAAAGTGTACTGTAACATTTACGTGTGCAAATTGTAAAATACACAGTGACTATATTAAGTGACTTGGATCGCATAAGAGCAATTATTAAGGTAGATATGCGAATATGCAATGCCAAATATGTCTAAAGCAGCCAGATAGAACACGAGGAGGACTACAGTGGAGCACGAAGATGTGAAGGAGAATAAATTTTAATTTGTGTGTGTGTGTGTGTTTTTTTTTTTTTACATTTCTCCTTTAAATATTATTTTCTCATACTTACACTTTTTGTAATAAGTACCCTGTATATCTAGAATCAAGCTGGTACACAGTTGATTGGCGGCGCCGTGGCCGAGCGGTTAGCGCGCTCGCCTACCACCTAGGCGGCCCGGGTTCGATCCCAGGGACCCGCATGTGGTATTCGTGGTGGACGAAGCGGCGTCAGGGCGGGTTTTCTCCGGGTTCTACGGTTTCTCCCACCATCTCATTCCACCGGTACTCCATCTTCATTCCATGTATCATCAGTGTCACCGTCTGCGGTGCCGTAGTAGTAAAAGCGGACGTTAAATACTACTACAACAACAACAACACAGTTGAAAAGATAAAGATAGGATGATAGACATAACAATCAGAAAACTCGCCCACTTTGAATCATGTAGGTGTGTTAGTTTGGTCACAATAAATTATTTTGCTTAAAAATACTTGTTAAATTCTAAATTATTTTGAAAAACATATTTTTATGTGCAATTATTGGTAAAAGAGTCAATTTACTTGTAAATATTTTATCTTTATCCTGAGAAATGTTCAAATTATCTGCAGTAGTTCCTGATATAAGCTAATTTACTAATGGTGTGGTTAATCTCCCTTTAAAGCAAGTCCAGCCATTATCTCTAGGGCTGAGAACACTGGCAACCGTAAGTTCTGTGAGAGCAGTGCAGTAAATTTTATTTTAACAGTAACACATTAAGACTGACCATAACAATAATAACACGATGATCGCTCATTTTCCAAATAAACCCTTCCATGTGAGTAACACAAGGCCACGTGCCTTGAATTGAAGATGGTTGGCAACATGTGCAGATAGCAGAAGATTGACGAGGGTAAGTTATTGGAACTAACCGACACTTTCCATCCTAGACGCGCACGTCCGCCCCAGAACTGCAGCCCGTGGCTTTCTTATACTTAGATATAACAGAGCTCGCATTTCGTAATGGCAAACTGGGACTAAATTTGAATTTGATATATTTTTATAGGTATGAAATCAATACTCTGGGCACATAAGGGTGTTTGTGTGATAAACTACCACACAAAGTTACAGCACAACCTGTTTTATAGTTTTGAGGGAATTAATTACTCAGTTAATTCACAATGCGAAAATATGTACTTTAATATTCAAAATACTTCATTCACACCAAAAACTTAAATATCACAACAGTTTTGTTATTTTACAAACTCTAATTGGCCAACAAAACACTTTCAATCTCTGGCAGGAAGAAAAAATAATTACTTTTAAAGTAATTATTTCTTTGCTGTGATGGACATTGAAAATATTTTTCTGCGCATTTAATTTGTTTAAATGCTAAAAAAAAAACTTTAGATTGTGAAACCAAAGACTGGAGTTGAAGTCACATATATGAAGCACATGTTGGAAAATTCTAGGAGCAGCATTGTACAAAATTTAATGCCCATTGTGACGTTATGGAAGGTCGTCACTTCGAGATATCGACTGGCCTTACCTTAGAGAGGTGTACAGCCGTCAGGTTGGTAGGCGCAACCCCTCTCGCCCCCGCTACGCCCCGCACTCAGTATAAAATCCGGCTGCCAGACCAGTCGTTAGTTCACTTCAGCGCGAAGCGCGCTGCCTTCAGTCTTTGATCTTCACTTCAGCGCGAAGCGCGTTGCCTTCAGTCTTGAATGTTTACTTCAGTGCTGCCTTCAGTCTTCGTCGAGTAGTCGAGCTCCGTTAGGCGCTGCATTCAGTTGTCTTCGTCAGCCAAAGTATAGTCAGCTTCGGCCAAGCGTAATGTAGAGCCTTACACACTAGGGTTTGGTCTTCATCAAGCCGAGGCGCTCAGCATTAGTATCTTACATACTTTCCTACATGTTCGTCTGTAATGAGCCGATAGGCTTAGCAATTTTCAATTCTACTAACATTACTCGGCAAGCTCCTCTTCATCGAGCCAAGCAGTTCACCAACAGTGACGTCAGCACGCATCGAAGTCAACAGGGTCATGCTTCATGGTCTTGCTTGTGAAAGGGGGGCAAGCAAGTGAGCAACATTTTCTCCGTAGAGAAGCAACGTCGGCATTCACCACCATTTCTTCGAGATGTATGCTAATTCAGGCATACACTGGGTATACGCGGAATTAAGCAGGAACGACGCGTTTATTCTTCATGGCTGATATGCAGGAATGTGCCACAGTCCATGTGCATGTTCATTTCAACATAATTGGATAAGGACTTGTTCCAAAGCACACCAGACATTTGGGTGAGACAAACAGTTCTGTATTTCATTTAGATATATGTGTTCAGTGTTTTAGGGCTTTTATGCTAAAGCAGGGTAGGTGATCTTTTGTATCACGGTTAATGTAGCCTAAACGGCAATAGTTATAATTCCGACTAACACAATCAACTGAGTGTGGTTAAAAGGGATGACTTTTGTGTGCCAAGTTATATTGGTGAGTCAGGCCCATTCTACCAGTGTTGCTCAGGAGGTCAAATAGTCAGAAAGGAATTATTACTTAGTGCAAAGAATAGTTTACATTTATGCCTATTTTATGTAACTGTTTATTTTTACTACATTTTCGTAATATATACATATATTTCATCATTCACCATACTTTCAATGTTCTTATGTATATTCTTGTTACTTAACACCGCCAGTGTTAAGTCTTGTATTTATTTATGTTTTCAAAATATATTCAAGGAAAAGGCATTTGGTATTATACGTAACCACAATATACCCCACCGATCCATTCCCAACACGATTCCGCAAATAGATGTCCACTCACTCTCGCTAAGCCAAGTCAAGTGGGGTAGCAGAAAAAGCATGGGGCTAGGCTTAGCAAGTGTCAAGTCAAGTAATGGTAGCAGATAGTTAAAGAAGGAGAGAGTGGCGTGCGACAGCATGGAGTAGATAGTGTATTAAAAATCTGATGTGTTGCATTCACATGACTTTCTCTACTCTTTAACTAACTATTCTTACTCTTCTAACTTCACGTTAGTTGAAATAAACATTTGCAGAATTTATCTTATTGCTTATTTCCTTGTAGGTGCAAGGGGAATATTGGAATACTGTAGGCTTTGTGCGATAGTCAAATCTTTTGAAGCTGGTCGCTATATAAAGCCTTTCCCTTTGCACGGCCAAGAGATAAAAAACTGAATAACGATCTTCCATTTGAAAAAGAGTATAAGTATTGCAAAATTCACACAATTAACAAGGAATATCTTCGAAATGGATCACTCCACAAAGAAAGTTCATTTGGGCATACATTTTATTTTAACGAGATCTATATTTTTTGTACAGTAAGATTTGGTCTATTTCTTACGGTTTACCAGTTACGCAAAAGTCATCAAGAGCGAACAGGACTACATGGGTTATAACCAGAGAATTCAAAATATACATTTCATTTGCCAGATCTTAAACATATGGATGGCATTTTAATCAAATTCGTTATAGCCATTTTTGAGAAAATCAAAATTTTCGAAAAAAATTCCATGTAAAGGGTAGTTTAGGGTGGAGGAATTTTGTTCACAATCTTCGTGCCCCATTCTTGAAAGATATTGAACTTAAATATCAAATTTGGTTTTTAACAGACACAGACACAGACAGACAGACAGACACACACACACACACACACACACACACACACACACACACACACACATACACACACACACATACACACGGACCTTTTTTTTTTTCTGAAATGCTTTCTTTTTTGATTCAGGGGCCCTTAAAGCATATATCTCCGGTCAAATCTCGATATGGAATTTTTGGGTGGAGCACAATGCTTCCCCTACTTACTATACGTAGTAGAGAAAACAAAAATGTAAAGTCGAGTAAAACCAATTCTTCTACCCACTTGCATGATGATCATGAGTAAGATTAGGTACTTGTTTGGTCTAAAACTGCCTTGTTGCACATGTGACTGGGCCTGTTTTGTCTAGTAGTCTCCTCAGCATAGCTTAACCACTTCTTTCCACTGAATTTGGCTGTTTTTAAGTCTCTTTTGGCTCACATTTTGTTCAAATACTGCCAAAAATTTAAGCAGAAAAGGGGAGTTTAAATGTAACGCACGTGGCACTTCAAGCCTCTGCTACACCTCTAAAAATGGCTGAACCTAAAACATTTCACTAATAACAGATGATAGAACGTTTGGGGAACATTTATATGCACAAACCTGAGAATCGTCAATTTCAGTCATTTTCTCAGTTCCGAGGTCCCTGAACTTAGTATTCATAAGCCAAAGAGTAATTTACTGTGGAATTAAAAAAGTGCTGTTCACCATCTCTGTGTATATTCATGAAACTTCAGAGCTGGAGACAGTGGTGAAACTGTAGTGTAAGGATGGGGTGGGTGGGGTGAAGGGGTGGACTCTAATGTTGGAATGAAGATATTTCGGGCCATCTTTATATAATGTTTGCTCCTCCGCTACACGAGAGGCGTGTGCTCATAAAGTTGTCACAGTTTTACTACATTCTTTATTACAAAGAGTCTGGGACAACATTAATGGCGTGTCAGTGGTCGCAATGGAAGCATGAATATTTACTTTGTGTTATTCCTGCACACTTTCGAGAAATGCCAAGGGAGCAGAATGCACGATTAAAAATACTTCAAGTTGACGGATGCCGTGTTATAGCAAACATTCAGGAGCAAGGCCATCCATTGCTTTCTCCGCTGTGTACTGTCATTTATTTTAAGTGGGGAAGCACTTTGTTCTGAAAATGTGTCGGGCTCTACCGGAGCAGAGAGGACAGAACAAAATATGATCTTTCTCCAAGTGTACGACAGGAGCAGAAAGCAGTGGCGTGTATTGTGGACTATCAAAGCTATCACCGAAGCACATATCTAAAGTAAACTAGAAATTAGTAAGTAGTATTAATAGTAATTGCACTACCAGCCAGTTTCCCTTATGAAGAATTATCGCATAGGATGGAATATTTCTCGTTCTGTACCGTTGAACAGAGGGGAGAACAGGGCTTTGGATGCTTCCTGCAGCAGCCTTCATTACAATACAAGTAAAGAGGGTGAGGTGGAGGAATGTTAAGTCTTCGGAACTCCGTGTCGCTATACAACACGAGCGCCTCCGAAATGTGCCGTACGGACACGACCGGCTAGGCGTTAGCAAGAAAGAGCGTGTTTTTGTGGGATTGCTAACGGTCCTTGGTACAGAGTACCAAGGCAGTTTGTTAATGCTAATTCTTCGAAATGGAAGAACAATGTGTAACAAAATAATTAATGAAACAAACACACTCGCAGTTGAAATACGAGGATAAGTTAGTGATAGTAAAACAGTAAAGGCCTATTCCAGCTCTTGCGCACTTTCATTGTGACGATAAGGGAAAAAATAAGAATCCTTACAAAAGATGTAATATAAAGGAGTATGATAACTAGGCTTCGAACCTTTATACAGCTATCGCGAAATGAGGCGGCCGCAAGTTGCCTGCCACAGGGACAGAGCGTGACATCATTGCCTTAGTACAGTGACAGCACAAAGCACACTGCCTACAGTGACTAGTGTCTCTAGAATATATACACTAGTTCTGCACAGTAAAATGCTCGCAGCACGAAAACCGAAATATTCACGTATATTCACGTATTGCTGAACTTGTACAAGAATTAGGGAGTGGACATTTTACTGTTAATACTGACATCATGAATGGAGGTTGTGCAACAACGTTATCTACAACGTTCGTATCTCGCCTCCTCTATGTTGTGATCATGTGACAGACTGGCCCCTCCCACTTACTATAGTCCATAACATTTCGCTATCCGTATGAAGGTTCGTATCGTAATGATAATTGTGTGTGGCTGACTGGTTCATGCGAATTAAATAAACTTTATTGCTGGCGATGCTTGTTGTTTACAACAGAGAAGATGCCCTGGAATACGACAGGTTTCGCAAATTTAGCATATTTAATCTCAGATTTGGATAAAAATAAGAGAAGATAGAAACGAGGAATTTTTTTGATAGTGTGATAATGCAGCTTACCCGTAAAGAAAAACGGCCGGAATTCATGTAATACATACATATAAGATATAACAGGTTATGTAAAATTGTTCATTTCCCTTTTACATAACTGTGTAAAATGTCTTACAACTTGTTTCAAGAAAAAGCAATTAAATACACTGTTCACGAAGTTAGCATTTCATTTCCGGATGTGGTTGGCCTAGCGATAGCTCAAGTCACAATACCAGCATACGCCACTGGCAGACAGGTTATGTTTCGTGTTGGGTTCCGTAGCCATGTCCCCGGAGGGTGCAGGTGCGAATTCACTTGGGTTACAATGCCACCTGAGCCTTCCTAATTGATTTTCCTTTATTGGACCACCGGAGGCTTACAATATCACGTGTTACATTCACAAATCATGACGTGCAGCGCATATTTGACAAATAGCATTGGCTTTCTCGGTATTTGTTGTATTAAGGTCTACTTCTAAGTAATACTCATGTTTCAAAATGTAAACATCTGACGTGTTGCACTCACATGACTTTCTCTACTCTTGTACTAAAAGAGAAGAGCCCGTGACAACCAGACTTTCCTTATTTTATAAAAGCTGAAAATTTCTCAGCGCATGTCCCCAACAGAGGTAGAAACGATGGGGCAACTATGAATGTTCTATCATCGTAGGTAATGGGCAGCAAAGGTGTATAAAATAGCAACCTAAAATCGTCGAAGTATAAAGTCTAATTTTCTTATATTTTCTTGGGTGACTATTAGAAGAGCCTCCCTTAATAGCCGGACAGTTTCGATAGTTCTAACACCTAGCGTTATACTATGTGTTTATACCATGTATTACACAGTAGGGTTTGAGTGATAGTCAAATGCTTTATTAAAGCTTTCAAATTCCGTTCTCTGTGCACGACTAAGATATATCAACTGAATAAGGATCTTCCATTTGTGGAAAGTATGATTACAAAACTCACATAAAATAACAAGGAATTATCTCCGAAATGGTTCACTCTGCAAAAAAAAAAAAAAAAAAAAAAAAAAAAAAAAAAAAAAAAAAAAAAAAAAAATCATTTGGACATAAATTGTGTGTTTTAACGAGATCTACATTTTTGTACAGTAAGATTTGGGCTATCTCTTACGGTTTACCAGTTATGCAAAAGTTATCAAGAGTAATCTATAGACAAAAGATTCAAAATATACATTTCATTCTTTCTTTCTTTACCTGATTAGCCTTCCTTTATGGAGGACTGACACCCCCTAGGACTTAGAAGCCAGTGTCTAGAAACAGACGTCTGTCAGGGGGCAGCGGAACCTATGGACCGGACAGAGTGAAGAGCTGGAAGCGGGTGGTCAGCCAAGCACCAGGTATGAGAGTGAGGAAGATGATAAATACAGGCGAAATCGATGATTTGAAAGGTGATGATGGAGCAATTGGTGGAATGAGTGCTAATGAAAGCGGAGAACCCGGAGAAAACCCCACAGACGCCTCTTCGTCCACGACGACATGGAGGTACCTGGGATCGAGCCCAGGCCACCTAGGAGGTAGGCCAAAGGTCTAACCGCTCGGCTACGGTGCCGCCTATGTATACATTTCATTTGCCATAAAAATATCTTACACATATGGCGTTTTAATCAAAATCGTTAGAGCCACTTTCGAGAAAATCAAACTTTTCGAAAAGTTTTCCGTGTAAAGGGTAGTTTAGGGTGGAGGAATTTTTGTCAAAATCTTTTGTCGTATTCTTAAAAGATGTTAAACTTAAATACCAACTTTGCTTTTTAACCAACTTCTCGTTTTTTGAGTTACGCTGTTCACAGACAGACACACGGACCTTTGTCTAAAAATGCCTTGTTTTGGATTAAGGGGTCCTCAAAACAAATATTTCTGGTGGAATCTCGACATCGAATTATTTGGTGCAATATATACTTCCTCTAGTTACTACACGTGGTAGAGAAAATAAAAATGGGAATGTTTTCGCCCTTATCTTTGTGGCGGTTTTATGAGGGTGTATCCTCAGGGTCTGTCGGTTTCCGGACAGGGGCTAAATGAAGGTCCAAACTCAATAATTAGCTCTTGTTTTATTCATCACAAACCTGCTAAAACAATATACCACGCCCACTTTTGATAGTATTTCAGGAATTACACATTTTTAAAACTTTCTTTTACACTCTCTTGATATAGAATATGTCTTACTCCTTTGAAACTGATACTTGTTTGTCGAAAAATTTTCTATCCCTCCTACTTAGTAACAGTATATAGTTACTAAAATAAAAGAAGCCGAACAAATGATAAGTACATATAGGACTCAAACTGTTACAACTTGGCTACAAGAATTTCTTTAAGTGTAAAGTACAAACACGAAAATGAATCCAGGAGGCGTGTACGAGGATGGTGTGAAATGTTAAGTATACCGTTAGCACAGTCATGGAGTGTAAATTGCAAGGCGCGTGCGAAAGATCAGCATCTTTCATAACGAAGCATTTCAGTGTAATTTGCTTAAAGAGACACGTAGAACTTCCTACTGCGTTATTAACACCAGATTCCTTATCTTGGGAACCTACAGTACGCCATACCCATTGAGGAAGAATAACATCGCTTTGCTCTTCAGTAGTTCATTTGTGTATAATAATACCTACCTTTCTTATTAAGACTGCAATAGTGATCCAAGCGCCAAAACAGAAATAGTGTTTCCGGACAAGTCTATTCTAGTTTAAGAAAAAAGATACAAGCAATAGCTCTAACATCAGTTTTTAACATAAGTGTTATACAGCTTTTGTAGGGAGGAGCTTTACAAAGAGATGAATACCTTAGTTTGTGATTGTGGAGCTTGGATCACTATTGCTAACCGCAGTCCAATTTATTTATTTATTTTGCTGCATACAAGGTGACCTCCCCCACTCCCCCCCCCCCAAAAAAAAAAAAAAAAAAAAAAAACACCGACAGCGCTTGGTATGTTGTGCGGGATGGCAAACTGGTCGGTTTTCAAGATGGAACCTCTGCTCGAAAATGCACAGTTTGTGCGCTGTAGGGCATCGAAGTATGAGATGGGTGTGAATGATAGCAGATCCCTGAAGATATTACAGTGTTTAAAGTTTAAACAAAACCAGTCGAACAGAGTTTCAAACTATATTGACAAGGTATATATAACTTAGACGTATTCATGCTTATGGAAGCCAACCTCAATAAGGCTGGGCAAGAAACAAAAGACCTACCGAACACGCAACTTGAATTAGTGCATAATAAAGAAGACCCTCACACATTCCTATAGTATAGTGGCTCTTAGACCTCTCTTGATCTTCTATTGTTATTCAGAAACTGAAATATTAGTTATTGAAGACCCAGGTTCGGGACATAGCCGTTATTGCAAAAATTAAACCCCTTAAGCAAAAATATGCTAGAAAATCTTGGAATTTTAAAAAACAGATTATGACTCCTTTAAGTTATATTTAGAGACTGAAATTCATTTTGGAAATGTTGACTTCAAACTGCACCCAAGCGCAATATACAAACAGGTTATCCAAATAATATTAAAGGCAGCGAAGCAATACGTTCCTAGAGGAGTTCAGAAATGGTATAAATGCTTCTGGTCTAAGGACCTCGAACACTTCAAGGAAGAACGCGACACTACAAAAAATGGCTGAACAGACCAGAAAATCGGAGAACGTAATAAAATGGAGAAAAGTGCAGTCAAATTGAAGAAATCAATTCTTGAAGCTAAAGAAGACAGTTTTGATGAGTTTATCTCAACAAGCTATAATGACAATAAACATTTAAAATTTTATCAACAACCTGCAGAACAAGAAAGGTGCCCAAAGAAGAGAACCGATATTCATAGGAAAAAATTATTAGCACGTTGCTAATGTGTTTGTTTCATGTTACCCTCAAGAACAGAAAAAAAGGATGTTATGCGAGAAAAATGTCAAAATCTATTAAATAGGAGGTCAACTTCCAGTAATGGACAAAGGTCGTGGAAGTCTGCGTAATTATTTAATATACCTAAGAAGCCCGAAAACATCTTAAATATACCTAAGTCCCTTCGTTCCATTGCCATCCTCATTGTCACTCTAAACGCCTGCTGTGTAGCTGCAGCTAAAATTGAGTCGAATCACTGCTTGGTGGAACAAGGTTCACCTGAAGGTCTTGGACCATGTGGAAGCATAGAAAACAGTAGCAACATTATTAATGCGGTAACTACTAGCAAGAGAGAATAAAATGTGCCTTATATTCGTGCTATACCGTTTAGTAAATTCGTTACGTCCATTAGAACGGTGGAACATAACCGAGCACACATTGTGGAAAATTCATGAACTTTTGAGTGAGTGAGTGAGTGAGTGAGTGAGTGAGTGAGTGAGTGAGTGAGTGAGTGAGTGAGTGAGTGAGTGAGTGAGTAGTGGGGTTTACGGGGCCGTCGACAACTAGGTCATTAGGGCCCATTAACTTTGATTCCAGTCATCATTGATAACTTATGACTTAATTGATTCCCTAATTTAACCAGCGGTCTCTGAAAATATTCAAGTATAAAACATATAGGACTAATACTTAGTGAACAGAAAGATAACATTCGGGAAGAAATGCCTGATATTTCTCGATAATATTTTATTTCGTAAGCAAATACTACACAGGTATGGGAAACGAAGATAATTCCAACCTATACTGTGACACTGGCCAGGGAATTATAAGTAATGATTTAGGCCAATACATAAGTAAAATTTCCTTAAAAAAGGGGGGAATGAATATTAAGCCATTTTTAAAACTCTAAACGGAAATTTAAATGACCTCGGGCCTTTATGCAAAGTACAGCTTCAATATTTTCATGCATTTTTCTCAGCGCTTTCTTTGTCAAAACTAAACAATAAACAACTTCAAATTTTCATGAAAGCTTCAGCTTTAAAAGCTGAAGTACACACAAACGTTAAAAATATAAAACAGTGCATTTAAAGTTAATAATTTTAACAAATCATATCAATAACATGGAAAAAGTGAACAACAAACTGTTCCACTCATGTAGGATTATTAACTCTGGGTCTGGTGTTATCACTTTGGTTATATTTCTTGCGTTTCTGAATATCTGAAGTATTCATGTGCAGTAAGAATAGCTTACTATTTTTACTGCACATGGATACTTCATTCATATATATATTCGTATATTCATTCATTTATATTCATCATACACATGTCTGATTAATACCTCAGTCAAGCCAGTGCGCTGGGACAGAGCAGACGTACCAGGAGAACCGGTTGTTTTGTCTACTGCGTGTGTGGCCTGATAGTGAGTGAGCGCAAGAAAGACATATACAACACTGTGAGTGATATTATCGATCACCAAGTGTAGGAATTTAAAGTGAGTATTTCAGCTAAATTTAACAGTGAAAAGAAATGGAAATGTACGCGAGGAAAAATACCCTCAGGATCAAGTTTGCTTTAAGTGCAACGCGACCGTCGGCATATGAAGTGCATGATTTCATAGCAGATACATTACGGTTAAATGCGGAACAAGTGGATACAATACAGTTAATTGCAAGTGAACGGGCAATTTATGTTAAATTAATATCAGCACTCTTGCTGGAGAAAACCCTCAATACCTTCTCGGCGGAAACACCTTTCACATACATGAATGGTGAGATGACTAAAGTGCTTATCGAACACGTGACCGGTAATGCTGTCAATGTCCGAGTGTTTGATGTACCCCCAGAGCTCCCGGCAGAGGTCTTAAAAGCAGCGTTGCAGCGTTACGGAACGGTATATGACGTCCGGAAGGAACAATGGAGCCGACAATATCGCGTCCCGGTGTTTAATGGGGTACGAGCGGTAAAGATGCAACTGAAGACGAACATCCCTAGTTTTATCATCATTGGCAGCTACAGATTATCGGTGTCCTACGCCGGCCAACCCAGATCCTGCTACGTCTGCAGTAGCACGGCACATCTAAAGGAATTTTGCCCCCACCGTCCGACCGCAACACGCCCAGTGGCGACTGGACGGAGAAACGAAACAGAACCGACGAAGGTGGTAGTGGACACGCAGAGTGAGGGAGCGCATCCTACGGATGAAAACAGGCAAACGTCCCTGGTGAATGACAGTCAACAGGAAGCAGCAAGGTCTGCACCGCAAAGGGAGTATGCCTCCATAGTTCGAGATACCACAGGCAAACGAGTACATCTGGCCAATCCGGAGGAGATAATACCACCCGAGGTGGGTTCACTTGTAACGGAGACAGCTGCAGCAGAAGAGAAACGCCCGACCGAGAAGAAACGGGCCAAGCGGGCGAAGACAAGCAAAGCCCAGAAGGAAGAACCATCCTGGAATAACCAAATGGAGCTGGAGGAAGTTGTGGAAGAAGCCCATGAGGAGGCACGTCTATTGCAAGTCCCGTCCACAGACACAGCAGATACGGCTGGAGTACTGACGCAAGAGCCTGCCTCAGCATTGATTGGCAGCAGTATCCTGGAGGAGGGAGGTGACAGGAACACCTGTGAGGTTCAACCTGCAAGGAGGGACGCGGCAAACAACCCCCAGAGTGATTACGAAGCAGCACAGTTACAACAAAGTGTGAGGTGCCCAGCGGTGGAGATAGGAGCAGACTCCCATTACCGGGAGGACACCCCCGGCACCACCGTAGCGGCACGACCATCTGCGAGTGATTCTCGACCGCAAGTACTCGAACGGCCACACAGAACCCAAGAGGACCAACCACGGTCAGCTGAAGCAGTCGCAATTTATCGGCGTGCAGAGATGGCTGGTGGATCTCATCCCTCTCAACCTGCTGCGAGGGCCACAGAAGCGGAGTCGCCGATCCTACTTCAGGTGACACGGAAGCCCCAGGTGTCCTTATGTGACCCAAGGCTTAAGGGAAACCCTCCGGCACAGATAACCCCAGCTAGACATCCAGAGACCGAACAGTAGCACACTAGCAGCAATGCACGAGGCCAAGGACGTAGACGCCCGAGTTACACTATCTTTGCAACAGTCGCTTTCATAATGATCTATCTACGAACGGTGGCAACAGTGAATGTGAATGGGTGCAGAAATCTAGTAACCCAAAAACTGCTCAATAGTTTCCTCCAGGTGAACAACATTGACATATGCTTTCTCCAAGAAGTAAATACTTACAACTTGGATGCTCTTTACAATTACGACTATAAAGTTAACCTAGGTTTGAACGGCAGAGGAACGGCAATAGTGTACAGGAAGGGACTGCCCCTGCAGAATTTTCAGATGGATCCCGACGGACGGGTCCTCTCCGCTACTTTGGAAGAGACCGTCCTGGTTAACATATATGCTCCAGCTGGGTCACAGAATAGACAAGCGAGAGAGCGTTTCTTCCAAACCGAGGTAACCCCGCATTTGCGACAAGGCAAGGAACTTCTGCTAGCAGGCGACTTCAATTGCACGTTGCAGGCGAAGGACCAAAAAGGTGCTACGAATTTTAGCATCATGCTACAACACCTAGTGTCACAGCTGCAACTGCTTGACGCATGGGAGATCAAGCATGGGAACGAAGTGGAATTCACTTTCACCCGCAACACTTCTGCCTCACGCATCGACCGACAGTATCTATCTCCCGGAATGGCTCCAAATGTCCATCGAATTTGGGTCATTCCGGTGGTTTTTAGTGACCATCATGCAGTGCTATGTCAATTGCAAATAAATGAAATAAGGCTTGAGACGGCCGGCCGTGGCTACTGGAAACTCAATAATTCTATGCTGGAGGACACAGAAATTAGGGAACAATTTCAAATCAAATGGCTTCAGTTACAGTCGGCCTTTAGAAGTTCAACTCGGAAGAGTTTTTGGTGGGTGAACACGGCAAAACCAGCGATTCGCTCCCTATTTAAATCCATGGGTATTGTGAGGGCACAGGCCAAGAAGCAGCTACTACATTTTTACAATGAGGCGCTGTGGGGGCTGCATCTGAAGCAAAGGGAGGGCTATGAGGTGCAGACGGAGATAAAAAAAGTAAAAGAAATCATCAAATTAAAACACTTACACCAGTTGGAAGGACATAAAGTTCGAGCCAAAGTGAAATCCATGCATGAAGCGGAACAGAACTCATTTTATTATTTCGCAAAGGAGCGGCAGAAGGGACATGGAAGATATCCTCAAACAATACGGGACGCGCACACTGGAACTGCCCATGTTGGAACGCGCGCCCAGCTCCAGCTTATAGCGGATCACTTTCAGGCTTTATTCCAAGAAGCGCCAGAAGCAGACACCCCTTATAGGCGTATGGAACATGAACTGTTTGACACCGGCATCACCCAGGAATCCGCAAAAATACTTACCAGCCCTATCACGGAGCGGGAGGTGTTGGTCGCCATTGAACAAGCCAGTCGACACACATCACCAGGTCCTGATGGGCTCACCTATGAATTCTATAGAAAGTTCTGGCCAATAATCAAGAACGAAGTGATGGAAGTATATGCGGAACTGTGGGAGACAGCAGTGTTTCCCGCAACCTTCGCGGATGGTGTTATCACCCTGGTGCCGAAGAAACAGAAAACCGCCACCATGAAGGACTATCGTCCAATAACGCTGCTAAACGCCGATTATAAGTTATTTGCGAAAGTTCTGGCTAACCGATTAAAAGGAGCATATGCAGAAATCATGCATTGTAACCAAGCGGCAATATCGAAAAAGAACATTATTGACACATTGGCGGAACTGCGTGACACGCTGATCCATCTACGCAGAGAAAATAAAGCGGTGGCTTTGATCAATCTCGACTTTCAACAGGCTTTTGATAGAGTGCGCCATTCGTATCTGTGGAACTGCTTAACGGCTGCGAAATTTCCAGTGCCGGTAATCAACCTTATTCAGGGACTCTACGGCACGGCACAGTCTCGAGTCTTATGGAACGGATGGTTTTCCAGGCCGGTACGAATACAACGATCAGTACGTCAAGGCTGCCCGCTATCAATGGGATTGTTTTCATTGGCATTGAATCCTTTACTCCAGAGGTTGCAACAAACCATGCGAGGAGTCAGTGTATACAATGAACGGTTCACACTTACAGCCTATGCTGATGATGTGACTGTGGTGGCTGCAGATAATGAAGACATGACGACCATGCAACAGGGATTGGAGCAGTACACAACGATGTCCGGTGCAGTGTTAAATGCTGAGAAATCGGAGATCCTAATATTAGGAAATTGGCCGGAACCGCCACAGACCTTGGGGATGCAATGTGTGACTACTACAAGGATACTTGGAATATGCTTTATGGCAAATATAGAAGATACGATTGCAGTTAACTGGAGGGAAAAAATTAATAGTTTACGCCATTCCTTATCCATGGAGAGGATCCGGAACCTGAATTTGCTACAACGCATCTGGTACCTGCATACTTATGGTCTAAGCAAAATTTGGTATGTGGCACAGATTCTGCCGATTGCAAAACGTGACGCACAGAAATTGGAACAACTCCTTGGTTACTTTTTGTGGACTGGAAAAGCATATAAGGTGAGCCGGCCTCAACTACGTTTGCCTCCGTCCAAAGGTGGTTGCGGCTTAGTGGACATTGCCAAGAAATGCATGGCCTTATTGGGGAAAACCGCCACACAATCATTGCGCGGATCTGGCTCATCCATTGACCAAAATTTCTGGAAGGAACAGCTGCATAACCCTCAGGTGGCACTCAACGGATTTAAACCCACTGTCCTTCACCTAAAACGAATTCTGGACAACAACGATGACATTACGGCCTTTGAATGCACCCGGAACCACTACCGTATGCTCACGACAGTTCATCTGGTGCCCAGAGTGGCAGAGAAATATACCAGGGAGTGGAAAGTGATCTGGCAGAACTTATTTTGTAAACATGTGCCCAGTGATTGGCAGGAAACCACCTATGAAGTAGTAAATGAGACTATACCGACAGCGGATAAACTCTGGCGACATGGAAGGGCACAGTCAAACCAATGTCCATCTTGTGCCGCCGTCGACACACTGGACCACCGGATTGCTTCCTGTAAGCAGGTTGAAGTCATCTGGGTAGAGCTCAGGACCTACGTCGCCAAATGGTGCCCACCGCAAGCTCCACCATGCCTTGAGAAGCTCCAGCGTTTGGAATTTCATTTTCAGAATACTGCACTCCAACGCTGTGTAGTTTGGCTGGTAATGGGAACAATGTACTGGATCCTTAAACAGAATAATGGCCCAGTGGCGCAGAGGAAGGATTGGGTCAGTTTTCTGAGACAGGCACGCTGGCAACTGATAACTTCTGGTCTTAGCAAATCAATGCAGCCGTACATAACACGCCTTGCACTTTAAATACGACAATGCAACTATAATCAAAATAATATATACATATAAAAAAAAAAATTAAAAAAAAATAAAATAAAAAATAAAAAAAAGCAAAAAAAAAAAAAGTAAATTTAAAAAAAAAAAAAGAGCCGACGATTATAAAAAAAAAAAACAAAAAAAAAAACTATAATCCAGTTATATAAGTTTCATTCACAACTCGGTTAACACTACATGTTATATGAGTATGTCTCCTTATTGTTTTGTATGTTTTCATTAAAAAAAAAAAAATAAATAAAAAAATAAAAAAAAAAAAAAATAAGAGAAATATTTAATCCGCTTAAAGTTTAGGAGTTAAAAAAAAAAAAAAAAAAAAAAAAAAAAAAAAAAATACCTCATTTTCCTGGATTAGATGCTAAACTTATTGTTATTATTGTTCTCACAGCCCACTGGATTAGTTGTATTGTCAATAAATCTTGGAAAAATAAATTTTAATTAAAATGTGTGATGTCATTGTAAGTTGTTTACTTTCAAATAACCATTAATATTAAATAGCGTTGAATGTATGAATTATTAATTATTTCATGGAATACTCTAAACAAATAGCGCTTGAGGTTTTCATATTAGGGATAATGCTTCTGGGGCTTCGCGCTCACAAAATTATCATCATATGAAAACTTCTCCTGGTATTGTTACAGATAAACAGATTGTTGCTTTAGTACATAAATTAAGGTGCTAAGCTGGTAAAATAGTTCCTTTGTAGTGCTGTGTACTGTTTGATAAAGCTCAATACATTTTTGCATTCTTCACTTGTTTTTTTTTTTTTTTTTTTTTTTTTTTTTTTTTTTTTTTTTTTTTTTTTTTGTATATTTGATAAAAGTAGCAAGTAAATGAAAAGAACAGGGGGAGGTGGGCGCATGTTGGAACTTTGCAATCAAGCAATATTAATTCGTTATTCTGTTGCTAAGAGCTGTAAAAGATTAATTGTAGTAGGTATTTGCTTCAGATGACCATATAATAATAAATTATTTATAAATAAAAATTATTGATCTGATTACATAATTATATTACAGGGTTTCTGTTTTCAATCTCTGTTGGTAAGAATTCTCATGGACTTTAGTAGCAAAAAATTGTACAAAAATAAAAATTGTATAACTATCGTTGCATCGTGGAACCATTGTTGACAATAAATTAGACATTTATAACGGTCGGTACGAAACTATTGTTGACGGCAATAATTAGTAAATGTATGCAGCTACTAATAGAAAATAATTCACTCCTTATTTACATTAAAATGTAATATCACTGGGTTCTCATTTGTAACACAAGTGCTATGAAACAATTGAACATCTCTTTTGTGCGATTATTCTGAGGAAAAATTTATTGTTCTTTGCATCGAATTAAAACAATAGCCTAATGGTCAGTAATTTACTGCTCATTAAATTTATTAATTTCTAAGGGGGAGCCGCGGCACCCTCTTGCGGCCCCCCCCCCTCCCCTCCTTCGCGACGACTATTTTACAAGCTTTTATTTAGCTAGAAGTGTTTGTTCGGGTCAAATCTTGCAACTGAATTTTAAAGCAGTTATCCTCAACCGATTAAATTAAAATTTTGCATGCACTAGTTTGGATGACAATCCATGGTTACCCGAGGCTAGCGTGAGATAGGCTATGCTACGAGATTATCACGTGACCTCCTTGGTCCCGGGCTTCGTCTCGTAAATATTGCAGCACGCGATGTGTGTTGTTTACAAGTGGCTGATTTTGGTCATAAATGACTTAATTTGAGCGTTCAGTGACACTACTTTAATCACCTCACTTCGGTATATCGTAACATATAATTTGTTTGATGCTTAATTTAATGATGCAGTCATTGTGAGTGTATTTTCCGCGTGAGAATTTAGTGGTTCATAACGGTCACTTGCATTGTTTCTGATGTGGATTACATGGTAATTATACGAACTATTAGTGAAATATTTAGAGTGACCTCCAAAGACCTAGTTCAAGATTTTCTCACTTGGGGAAAGCAGTTGTCTATTGCCCAGAAAATTAGCAGCATAAAATTATTGAGGTCGGACATAAATAATGTCGAATGCTCATGTTTAAATAAAAAAGCACTCATGGATAAACTCGGAAGTGTTGCTCTCTATGTAAGAAAGAGTATAATAAACGATTTTGTTAAAATGTGGAATGAAAAATCAAGTGACTCTACATCCAGTTCAAGAAAAATAAAGAAACTTGTGTTAAGTTGTTATGTGTAGTGTACAGGTATCCAATCAGGCGAATTGAGTATCATACATTAGTCTCATTAGTGAATACATATTAACATTTTCACATTACAAATATGTTACTAATTGTGAGAGTAAAACATTTTGGCAGGAAACAATTTTTGTAATATTAATTTAAAGAATAATAAATCATTATTATTCATATGTCATAAATTGTAAATGCAGTTATATTATTAGTATTTTTAAGATAATTTCTTTGTATGCATGTTTTGTCTTGAAGCGGGATTACCGCCTCCTCTTTTCCGCTATCCTAAGTGAATGCTGTTCTCAGGTGGTTTCTGCTCCGGCTGCTCTCCATGAACCTTAATTTCTGGGTATACGTGAGTATTTTCACATAAAAGCCAGAACTCTCGTTGAAACACTTTTATTCACAATCAAAGTAAATGTTTGAGATTTGCCGATTGCTATTAGAAACGTTACGTCGTTACTGTGTCTTTACTAACACCGAAGATTGTCACTGTAAAATGTAATGTGTTCTCACATTCGAGGGTCCGGATTGCAAGTCCTGTGACTGACCTGCTCATTCGGGGATCTGGGCGACAAGTGTCCCGACTTACCTGACCACTCGGGATCTGGGCGACAAGTATTCGACTAACCTGCTCACTAGGGGATCTGGGCGATAAGTCAAATTCCAACTTCCCCTTAATGCCCTTTCACTTCTTAATTACCTCTACGCTGTCAACGGGAGTTTCGCCGAAGCGTACATGACCATCCCTTGCTTTGCTGTTCAATACACTTGCCCTAAGTGATTTTCAGGAAAACTAGTCTTACAGGGTTTTAGTCCGGTTACGTGGAACATGCCACTAATGACTTGTCTGTAACAGCTTCTCACAATTTTAACCATGAACGATGTTCCCAGGTCTGTACCTTTTGTACATGCAACGATTTTAATATTTTCCGGTTATTTAATTCTGCCATGTGAAGCAGTATTATTTCCATAATTATGGTATTCACAATTTCGGCTTCAAATGCCCCCCATAGGCATTGTCATATTATTTAATAATATTGCAATGTTTATGTCTTGCCCGAAAACAATTTCCTTAAAAAAAAAAAAAAAAAAAAAAAAAAAAAAAAAAAAAAAAAAAAAGGGAAAAACCTATTCCGCGATCGATCGGCAAATCTGAAGTTGATTACATACAATTTCTTTTTTTGTTTTCTTTTACAACTGGTTAAAATAAATTCCATTTACAATTTTAACACGGTTATGTTTGTCCTGTAAACGTTTGCATACATATCTGCCTGCCTTCCTGCCTGGTTTCTGGTTTCGATTGTTTTTGTTTTGTTTTATAGAAGCGTTCTTTTCACTTTGACTTCACTTTATCTTACTTGATTCACTTTTTGGTATCACTCGGTTATTTTTCTTATATCTACGATATTTACAATTTCTTTCGTCTTAAACCTAATCATGTCCGTATATTCAAGGTTTAACCAATCTCAATAAGTTCACACAGTTTACGTCTTTCAGGAATATTTTAGAGTTCTCGAAAGGGTCTTATAAGTTGTTTGTGCCAGCGACCAATAGATTTCTTAGTTTTTCTATCTATTAATTCAAACGTGTGTTCCCCGAATTTGGCTGTAATTATGGCAGGCCCTTTATATAACAATTCCAACCTGTGATTTCGTTCTCTAAGTGCGCTGGATAATTTATGATCTCTAGCAAGAACTAAATCTCCTAATTTCGGCTCCCATTTATGTTTTCGTCTCTTTCCTTTCGACTTCCTCTTTTCTGCTTTATCTCTCAATCTATCGAATGCGATTTTCACCCTTTGTTCTTCCAATAAAACATTATTGCTTCCCTGGATTGTTTCCGGTATTTCTTTGAACACTAACTCTGGTTCTATTCCCAGCATTAATTGTATTGGCGCGAATCCTATTGTCGTGTTAATATTATTATTGAGTATCTTTTCAATCACCGCACAATATCTGACCCAATTCTTGTGATTGTTGTGAGTGAGTACACGAAAGTATATCCCTATATCTTTCAAGATGCGACTTGTAGGATTTCCAGAAGGAAAATAAGAGGAACAATGATAGAGTTTGGTATTACGATCATGAAATGTCTCTCTGAATATTTTGCTGCGATGCACAGTCGCGTTAGCTGTCAGCACTGCCTCGTTCTGCCCGTATTTAGGGATGTAGTCATTAACTACTTTGCCCACGCAAGTTTTGCTAGTAATGTTTCTCACCGGGTAAATTTTCACGAGTTTACTGAACACATCGTACAACACGAAAATATACGTGCACCCATACCGACCCTTCGGCATTTCTTCATGAGCATCGGCGGTAACTAAATCATTCTTTCTGTCCTTGCGGCTCGAGGTTGTATTTGACATTAAACGGTTCGGCCTTTTGACAAATTTCGCATGATGAACACACTTTTCGTTCTTTCTTTGCCAGCATTTTAATATAAAAATGGGCGCTTATTGCAAGTATTAGTTTGTCGCTACCCGTATGTGCCAAGGATTTATGGTACGCTAAAATTAAAGAGTTATGTAAGGATTGAGGCACAATAACCTTCCATTTAGGCTCAATCCTGCCGTGTAGTTTGTACAGTTTGCCTTCATAAATTCCTACAGTATCAGCCACATTTTCAGTAATGGGTTTTGCGCTTTTCATCAGTTTCTTAAGCTCTTCCTCATTCTGTAGTTTAGTTAAGTTGACCAACTGTTTTGACAATTTCTGTCCTTCTACCGTATCTAGGTATAAAATGGTTACGTCGTGCTTGTTATCACTAAATCTGTCTGGTATGGCCTGGTTCCCTTTCATACGTGACAGTAAATCGCTGAAAATGTTTTGGTTTCCGGGTATATGTCTTACTTTAGTTTTGTGTGACGTGATCTCGTGAATGTATCTGGAAATGCGGGTATTCGTCAGCTTGCAGGAATTCAAGAAAGTCAAGCTCACATGATCCGTATATACTGTTATGGGGTGGTTAACAATATATTCTCTGAATTTTGTCAATGCGAAGTAAATCGCGGCTATTTCATTCTCAGTCGTGCATGCCTGAGATTCTGTTTTGGAAATGCTTCTAGAGGCTATTATTCTGTTCAACTCTCTGGGTTAAGATGGCTCCGTATCCCTTGCCCGAGGCATCCGTACATACTATATATGGCAAATCTTCCCCTGATTTATACAATAAAATGGAAGCTGCAAACAACCTTTTGACCTGTGCAAAGGCTTCTTCCTCCACGGTTCCCCATATCCATTTATTCTCTTTCTTTAACAATTCTCGCAAGGGAGTCACCACTGACGCAAAATCTACAATAAATCTTGACTGGTAATTGAGGATACCTACATAAAAACCTCCTAAGTTGTTTTAGGTTTTTCGGTACTGGGATGTTGTTTATACTCTCTATTCTTGCATGATTTGGCCTAATTCCTTCTTCAGAAACAATATACGCCAAAAATTCTGTTTGCCGGACGAAAAACGCTATCTTGCTGGGCTTCAGTGTCATATTTGCTTCCCTGAGCTTACTGAATACATATTTTAATTGTTTCTATGCTATCCAACAATATGATGAAATCATCAACTTACTATGCTAAAAATTTCTTCACAGTTTATCCGAAAATCTTATATGGTGCTCTTAATAACGCACTTCCGCTAGTCTTTAAACCGAAGGCACAAACTTTGAATTGATAAAGTACACCAGAGTACATAAAAGCGGTATATTTCCTAAGGTCCTCCCTCAATGGTATCTGCCAAAAAGATGACGTTAAATCCAGCGCTGAAAAGAACTTCCCTTTACGTAGTTTGTTTAAAATGAGGTCTACACTTTCAGGTAGAAATCTATCAAGCTTACAATGTGCATTTAATTTTCTTGCATCTAACGTAACTCTCACCTTCCCGTTGGTTTTGTGAACTATGCACAGTGGGTTAATGTATTCGGACGTTGAAATCTCGATTATGTCGTCTGACAACATGGTTTGCATAACTGCATCTACTTCGTCCCTAATGGCATAAGGTATTGCTCTGGCTTTGTGTGAGTAGGGTTTTATATCAGTTATTTCGAACGAATTTGTATAATTAATGCACCTTCCAGGCTTTTCCGAGAACACTTCTCTGTTTTCCATTAAAATTTCCCATAATTCCCCTTTCTGTGTTTCGCTCAGTCTGCTCCCTTGGTTTAATTGTTCTCTTAGCAAATTTTCTAGCTCGATACAGTCATTCACCTCGTCATGCATCTTTATTTTTTTATCCTTCGAGTCTAATCTGGAATCTTTATGATTAAATATTTTTTTCAACATCATTACGTAGATCATTATATCCTCTATAAGCAACGCTGTCCTTATCAATTTCATTATATTCTTCTAATTTAACTTCTGCTAATTCCATTGCTCCAATATTTATTACTTCCACGAAAAATGCTTCCTCCTGAATTTCTTCCTCTATCTGATCCCTTGCAATTATACCCAAATTACTGTCTTCTAAAAATGGCACGACTATGGTCTTCAGTGAGTAATATAAAACAGTATTAATCAACCTATCACTATGAAAATTTAACCACTTAATTGAGATTATTATTCTAAACTAATGCACAGATTTTCATGCTAGTATACCAAATACTTAATTAGGTATTAAATATTTCATGTGAAAATATTGTAAAAATTACTTTCCATATAAAATGTCCTATGTGACAAAAGAATTACATTTTTAAAGGTTAATTTCTGTTTTTGACTAGTACACTGTATTATAAGAAAGCCCATATTCTGATGTTTTGAGAGTATTCTTTTAGTATTTGTTCTAATTATTTTTTCTTGTGCTATCTAAAATATAAGGAAAATAGCAACTTTTTCATATTTTAACATCATATAATTTTCCAAACATGAACATTTAAAGGAAAAGGGAAATTTTGAATTCCTTATTTACATATTATCGACCTAACCAGTAAGTTTCATTAAGCTAAATGTAAAAATTTGACATATGAGACATTTTGTGTACTGACAAATATTAGGAATAAAAGGTTTCTTAGGAAATGAGTTTTAAAGAATGGTTGTTTAAACCTTATTCTTGTAACTTTTGCAGGGAGCTAAACTTTCCTTCCCATATGCACGTGGCACTGTTCCTGCTATTTCTTCAGCTGTGCAGCAGGTTTACCATATTTCAGCATCCTGCGGGATGACTTTTTATGACACTGACCAAAAGTGGCACTCCGCTGAAGTATATGAGTATATCTCTGCTTCCTGGTCTTTATCCCTAATTCATTTATACTAAATACTGACATGATTGCCTCCAGTTCTTGCATTTCCATACAGCCTGTGTTAAATCTGCAACAGCACGTCACTTCAAGCTCAGTTTTCTTTCTTGAAACAAAAATTTCATTCACACACCCATTCCATATCAGAAACTGTAAGCATTCATTTGCATTCTGTGTTTTCCCTGCTGTACATCTTTCCAGCAGCTCATCAGAAGCTAAATGAATGTATAATAGCACCACTTTCTTGATAACTTATTTTGAAAGGGCTGTCTTCATGTGTGTGTTTTCTTGCTTGGATGGCTATTCTCCTTTGGCAACGGCACAAGTAGTATACAATATGTCCCAGTGTCAAAGTTTTCCATTTAGCTTAGTGAAACAGGCAGGTTAGGTCCATGATATGCAAATAAGAAACTTTACATTCCCCTTTTCTTATAAATGCTCATCTTTTGATAAGTTTGTGTTGTTAAAATATAAAAAAAGTTACTATTTCAGAATTTTTAGGTAACATACGAGAACAAAAATTGAATAAATGCTAAAAGAATACTCTCAAAAAATTAGAATATGGGTTTCCTTATATTATAGTGCTAGTCAAAAACATAAATTCACCATTAAAATTTAAAATCTTTTGTCACATACATTTATGTAGCGAGTAATTTTTACAATATTCTCGCACAAAATAATTGATAACTAATAAAGTATTTGATATAGCAGCATGAAAATTGGGGTGTTAGTTTACACTAATGTTCTCATTATGTGGTTAAGTTTTCATAGTGATAGGGTGATTATTAAAGAAGCTGTAATCTTCAGCGTAGCCTTACAGAGCTTTTAAGCGTCAATGACCATCTGCAGGGGTCTCTTTAAATGGTCCTATAGTGACCTAAGGTGGTGAAAATAATAAAAATAGCATGTTTTGTATTTCTACACACCCTAAGCTATCAAAAATGCCAAAAAAAAGAAAATTCCAAGATTTAAAACATTTTACCAAATTTTCAGTGTAGCCTTGTCTTAAAAACATTGCTTAGGCTATCACAACAAAATACTTATGTGAATAATGTGAATATTCAGATTTAAAATGGGAGAATAATAATAAAAGGTCAACGAATTTTTAAATCGATCTTTTTTAATACTGACTCGCTCTGAAAATAATATCTCCATATACTTCACAGAGCTAATAAGTCACTGCATACTGTACATATATTATGACAGAGGGATCTGGGAATTTGCTTGCATTGATATTGTGTATCATACTGCACGCATATTTCACATGTTGTGCTTTTGCTTTCCGTGTTCCGGGTTTGCGTAAGTTGTCATTACTCTTAGTCCGAGAGGTAGGACTACCATTGTATTTTCCCTTATCGGAGAGCAGCGCGCGCCGGAGTCTGTATTTTGCGCTAGCCTCGATGGTTACCTATGTGACGTTATTCTAAATCTAATATAGTGTACCATCCAAAATAGCGGTCTGGTTATTTTTATGTACTTCCGCGATATGGATATCAAATGAAAGGGTTTGTTGAGGAGAATACGAATAAAATAAAAAATACATGTCCAGGATTGCCAGAAAATAACAAATAAATTAATAACTAAAAACATTTGAAGACAAAATTTTTATTTAAATATTCCAAAAAGAAGAAAATAAGCTTTAAATGAAATCAAATCCATCAATTGTATATCTCGCGAAAAGTTTTAATGTGATATAAATTGTGTAATGTAATAAATTAATGGATTTGAATTAATTAAAACATATTCTTTATTATACACACCTGAAGCTACTCGTATTAACAGTGCAGCAATATGATCCACAAATAATACAAAGCATGTAGAGACTAACACTTCACTTCAGTAAAATTGAGTTAGACTCTCCATATATTGAGTTTAACTCAATTTTATTGAAGTGAAGTGTTAGTCTTTACATACTTGGCGTTGTTTGTAAAACTTATTCTCTTCCTTTTAGAGCATTTATATAAAAGCTTGTTTTTAATATTTTATTACTAATTGCATAGGTTTTATATGTGAATATCTTATTTAAACAATGTGTAATTCACGTATTACATTCGTGACTTGCTAGACAATGGATTCTAAAATCATTGTAGTGATTTGAAACATTTGGGCACTAAAAGCATTAGAGGACCACAATTTAATTAAATTAGCATCAGCCCCAACTTCTCTCTCTAGGGAATTTCTTGCACGGGGAACAACCGCAGCATCCCAGAGAGGTTAACCTCATGCACGTGGCCAACAAGTTTAAAGATTTATGAATGACCTGCCTTGAAATCTACAGGAGCAGCGAACCAAGTACTAACACTGCCGTTAACTCCTGCAACAAGAAACGCAAAGATTACTGTTCTTCAGTCATGCCATTTCATTTCATGAATTATTAAGATGCAAACTGATTAACCTTCAGCCCCTAGTTCTTGAACTTCGACTAACTCCAGTGGTATTGCCCCTAAAATGTTGTTCAAGTATTATTCTTCCATTTGGAAAAATAAAGAAAAGAAATATGTTACACTTGTAGGCCTTTTGTTTATTCTTGTGGTAATTATTCTTACAAACGCTTGTTCCTCCATCTATTTCAAAACATTTGTAGAAATTATGTTATTGCTAATTTTCTTGTAGCCGCAAGAGGAACATGGGAATACAGTAGGCTTTAGGGATAGTCAAATGTTTTAATAGCCACAAGTAGTCGTTATGCAATGGCTCCGATATAATTACACACACACGCACGCACGCACGCAAGCACACACACGCACGTGCACGCACACACACCTTTTTCTAAAAATTATTTTTTTTAGATTCGTGGGGGGGGGCAGTCAAAATGTGTTTTCGATGAAATCTCTATGTCGAATTTTGTAATTTTCGTAATGTTTTGATTTTCTCAACAATTAAACAGTGAGAGATATTCCTATTATTTATTTGGATTTTCCAATACCTTTGTCGAAGAGGAAGCTGCTATTAGTGTTTTTCTGTCCTGGTCATACACACAGAACGAAATTTCAAAATCATCACAGAGGTAACAGACCTTAATATTTGGCTATCGCTTAAAGAGACTTAGGACATATTTTTAGCCAAGGTGGCCAATATTTTCGATTTTTGGATATCTGAAAAACTGAACTCTTTATAATGTTAGTCAAACATTATAGTTATTAGTCTATTGCTTGTGAGTGAAATGTTTAGTACAGGACTTTTCTAATTTCTCACGAGCAAATAATTGTCTGATAAGTCACGTGTAATACACGTTTTATTTTATCCTAATATTAACTGAAATAATGTTATATTTTATTAATGTGAATATTACTAGTCGTCATTACAAGGAATTGTGTTGTAGTTTGGCGGAGGTACTGCATTGCTGGTACGTTGGTAGTAACCCCCCCCCCCCGGAATAAACGGATTCAATCAATAAATGAATGAAAATCGACAAGAGAGGTCTCAGACTACGTTAAACAGCGCAGATGGGGAGTCATCTTTATCAACAGAAATGGAATCGTCTGTTGTGAAAGATATTTCATTGTCAGGGAGAGTGAAGTTTAGTTGCAATAATTGCCAAATTACTGTTAAAATTTACAATAAGGTAGAGCAATCTAATGAAACTACAATTTGTTTGATTTAATTTTTTCTGTGTTTAGTAAATAAAGTCACAATGAAATAAAGTACCTACTTTATTTCGCGATGAAATGAAATCATTTTTTGTGGTTTCCTAGGATACAGGAAATGTATATATGAAGTCTGTAGGATAAGATAAATGTGTTTTATGGTGTTCCAGAACTTTTTAAGAGCTGGAGAACGTTAACATCTTACACCAGGCATGTACATTAGCCTGTATTAATGTTTTCAATGTAAAAATTGTTTTCTCAGAACATTTTTCGATATGACAAATATCCCATATAGTAAAATTTTCTTTATTTTTTTCACGAAATTTGGTACAAGTACTGTCTAAAGAAATTGTAAATGGGCTACAATGTAAAACTTGGGCAAATTGGTGCTACTAATTTAAAAATGTTTACTTTTTAGGCTGCAACATCATTATAGATCTAATTAATATTTTGTTATTCAAAGCACAAAACAAAATAGCATTATAGAATCACTTCTTAGCAGTTCAAATATTGATATGACAAAGTGGTACTGATGAAAAAAAAATTGTATTGCAGGAAGTATTTAATATTTTCCAAATATCACGATACGAAAAATATAAAATAGCTCACAGCTAAAAAATATTTCATCAGTTTTATTGAAATTTACACACCGTGGTATTTAGAATGAGGGTTATCAACATACAAATGTTGAAAAGAATTGAAAATAAATTTTAGAAAATCATGTAATGTGTCCTAGGTCCTCTTAAGCCTACCCTATTTCCACTGTACCTACAAGGAAATGTGTTATAAAACATTTCCAGTAATGTCTATTTCGATCAACATGAAGCAGATAGAAGAATAAGTGTTGTAAGAACTTATTTTTAAGAACTACATAACTACCTATGTACTGATACTAACAAGCATACGTTGCGGTTTCCGAATTTTTTTTGTATGTATAATTAGAATCGTTACAGCTGTCACGTTTCATAACGTATTGTTGGTTTCCCCTTTGAGCCTAGCGTTCTAAAACTTCATTACGCTGGCTTTATTGGGTGAATGGGATGGGTTATATTCTGCACTGTGGGTGGTCCTTTAATATCGTGAACTAGACCGAGGTAAACAACTCGTATAAAACATCGACCCTGTTTTTCCAGGAATATTTGTACCTGGAACTCTGCTTGGTATTCTTGTTATTCTCATATGTTATTACCAGAGCTAAAACAAATGCCCTTTTGCTTGCAATGTGTGCGGAGAGAGGAAGGGAAAGGGCCGTGGCACAGGTAACCTGGAACTGTAAACATCACAATCAGGGGTGTAACAACAAATCGAATATAAAAAGCATAAGTTACACTCACATGACTTTCTCTACTCTTGTACAAACTATTCTTACAAACACGTATGTCTTCATGGTAGTTGAGATAAACATTTGCAGAAATTACCTTATTGCTAGTTTTCTTGTTGGTGCAAGGGAAGTAGGAATACAGTAGGCTTTGAACGACAGTCCGATTTCTTAAAGCTTTAAAATTCCGTTCTCTTTGTACGGCCAAGAGATGAAAAAGGGAATAACGACCTTCCATTTGAGAAAAGTGTAATAATAGCTCAAAAACGAAGATGGTTAAAAACCTAAGTTGGTATTTAAGCTTAGTGTATTTCAAGGATGCGACATAGAGATTTTGAAGAAAGTCCCTTCACCTTAAACTACTCTTTACATCGAAAATTATTCGAAAATTTTGATTTTCTTGAAAAGGGCTCCAATGATTTTGATTAATATGACATGTTTAAGATATTTTTACGACAAATGAAAAGTGTATTTTGAATTTTCTGGCTCTAGCCCATGTAGTCCTGTTTACTCTGAATAACTTTTGAATAACTCGTAAACTGTAAGAGATAGACCAAATCTTACTGTACAAAAAATGTTGATCTAAGTTGTAATTTGAACCATTTCTTGTAATTTGTGTCAGTTTCGGAAAACTTATACTTTCAAATGCAACATCGTTGCTCAGGTTTTTGCATGTTAACCGTGGAAAGAGAACGGAATCTCAAAGCTTTAACAGATTTGACTATAGCTCAAAGCCTACTGTATTCCCATATACAGGGAAATAACCAATACAATAATTTCTGCAAATGTTTATCTCAACTAACACGAAGAAGATACAGGTATAAGAGGTTGTAAGAATAGTTAGTACAAGAGTAGAGAAAGTCATGTGAGTGGAACACATCACATTTTCAAGTTTTGTGCTGCAGGGTCAAACAGAACCTTGAGTTTTCCCCCCTTTCTCTCCACATTCTGAACTACTTGAACTGCTTTTCGCAAAGACATTCCTAGTGATTCCATTTTATGGAGTCACAGAGGAAACAATTATTTCTTAACACAGTGTCTTAAATTTCGCAGTATATTGTTGCACTACTTTTCACTCTAGGCATGTTTAATCCGTTGTAAACTCAAAATTGGCGATATGTAATTTCCCAAATCAATACAACTATAGAACGTCGTATAAACTTTGCGGATTCACAAATGACTAATTGACTATACAGTTTAACAAGTATCGGGTATATACTAGGCGGATTGTGAAGCGATAACAGTCGCAGTGGAGGAATTCCCTGTTATCTTGCAGGCCCATGTTGCTTGAGCAACCCGGATATATTTTATTTCAACTGAGGGATACTATAGCTGAAATATCAGTTCTTCCAATAATGAATAACAAATTGTGACATCCAACCTGCTTAATGAGCATTAAAGAAGTGGATGGTGACTTGTTAAAAATAATTTGCTGCTGCTTTTATGTGATGTATGTGAAAATTATTTTTAAAATACTTTTTTTTTTTAATTTATTTATTATTTGAAGTCGCTTCAACATAAAAGTCATATCGCGACTAAACATTGAGGAAAAAAGGAGGAAACATATCATGAAGTTTACAATGAATTTAAACATTAACTTTGCATGCTTTGATGAACTTGGTGATTTTCTTGTGATATTGTTGATCACCCAAAGCTAGCTGAAGGTTCTCAGGAACTCCATACTGAAGTCGCTGGTGAGTGTATCTTGGGCAAACAGTGAGCAGATGCTGAACGGTAAGAGTAGAATCACACAGAGTACATTTAGGAGGAAGTTCACGGGACAGAATGTAGGAATGAGTAAGCGCAGTGTGGCCAATGCATAATCGGGTTAATAGCACCTGGTCTCGCCGGGTTAGTGTTCTAATTGTTGTGGACAGGTTAGGTATTGGGCAGATATCATGCAGTTTGCTGTTGGATGTAGTTGTCCAATCTGTCTTCCATCGGTGTAGGATAGTTGTTTTAAGATGCCGTAAATAGTCTTCATGAGATAGCTTAAGATCTGGTAAGCTTGGAGGATGCTTGGTAGCTTCTTTTGCGGCAGTGTCAGCAAGATCATTTCCTGGTACGTTACAGTGAGATGGTATCCATGCCAAGATTAGTTGTTTACCTGATGAAATAAGCTCACTGTATAATTCACGTATCTCCCTTACCAAGGTGTGGCAAGATCTTTGTTGTATAGCCATTAATGCACTAAGGGAATCTGTGTATATAATGAATGATTTGAAGTCTCCGTTCTTTGATATATAGTCCATGGCGAAACGTATAGCAAACAGTTCACTAGAGAAAATGGTGAGAGTGTTTGGTAGACTATACATCATGGTGTGGTTAGGAGCAACCACCGCACAGCCATTATTGTTGTCACACCGGGAACCATCGGTATAAATTGGCTCAAAATTGGCATACGTGTCACACAATTCTTTGAACAGCATGGTAAAACAAGATTTTTGGGTATGAGCCTTCACATATTTTGTCAAAGTGGTGTTGATGACAGGTAATTTTATTCTCCATGGTATATCATTTATGTTGAAGGTACGGGAAATGAAAGAAGAAATAGTCAGATTAAACTCTTCAAGGTATGTAACAATTCTTTGGGAGAAGGGTTGGATAGGGAACCCTTTGGGTTGAGTATTATCTTGGCGTGATATATGAGCAACTGCACCAGAATTAGGTCTGGTTAAGGTCTTGGTAAAATAAGTAAGACTTAACATTTTACGTCGGAAAGAAAGTGGTGGTTCATCTGCTGCAATTTTTAGACTCTCTGTAGGACTAGTATGGAATGCCCCAAGTGCAATTCTTAGAGCTATGGTTTGAACAGTGTCCAGCATTTTAAGACTTGATAGTTTGGCGGAGTTATAAACAATAGAACCATAATCCAACTTGGAGAGGATGGTCATTCTGTAAGTGCGAAGTAGAACACTGAGATCGGCTCCCCACCCTTTGGCAGATAAGACTTTTAAAAGATTAAGCCGCCTAAAACAATCAGCTTTAAGAAGCTTAAGATACTTAGTTTATGGAATTTTTGTGTAATTTATGTGAATGTCCCAAAATATTTATTTAAATAAAAAAATCAGGAAATATGCATTTTTATGTGCAATAAAGCTTAAACTATTTGCTCCGCTGTGAATATCCAGGACATTAAACTTAGTTTCATGTTCACACTAGGACGCAAACAAAATATGTATTTACCTAAAAGTCCGAGCCCTAGTATATATGTTAGTTTTAAATCACAATTTACCGTCTTGGAATTGCTAAATTGGAAAATTCACCCATGTAACAACCCAATGAATTTCTCTTGCACTGAGGCTCCACTTAATCTCCAAAATGGAACTATCAGTATCACAGAATTCTACGACAATTAAATATTCTAACAAAGAAGGGTGTAAATCACCAGTTACGGTGTCTGCAATAAATGTAATGGCAATCTTCGGATTTGCATACATTTGCGAGACAACTTTTGCCAAAACCCAATGTGATCACTTGGTACGTTGTCTTGGTGGCAAATATCGATAACCCTGTTTCAAAATAAGTTTTGCCTGAAAAGTCACTGACGTATAAGCGGCATAGCATCCACGGATATTGTATTAAATATATCTAAAGAAAATCACAGTGGATTCAAACTACCACGTAATTCGGCAAACAGCGCATCTTTTGCAACGTAAAGTAGGCTATGACGTATTCATGGGACTCAAAAACAAACCTCGCTAACACTTGTTTACCTGAGTAAGTGAAGGAGAAATGCTTTTTTTTTTTTTTTTTTTTTTTTTTTTTTTTTTTTTGGTGGCGGGGGGGGGGGGTAGTGTTAACGTCAACTTTTACTACATGCAGCACGGCAGACGGTGACACTGATGGTACATAGAATGAAGATGGAGCACTGGTGGAGAGGTGGGGGAGGGGGCCGTAGAACCCGGAGGAAACCCGCCCCTCACCGCTTTGTCCACTACAAATCCCACGAGCGGTCGCCTGGGATCGAACCTGAATCGCTTTGGTAAGAGGCGAATAGTCTAACCACTCGGCCACGGTGCTACCAGCATACGCCAATGACAACTTAAAATCTCGCAAATACTATGTCTCGGGATGGTTAATTACCCACCATTAGGTCAATCAATAATTACTTGTTCTTCCAAACACCCCGTGTGTAGACCCAAATTGAAAAGATAGGATCACACTGAAATATTCAATACGTTGCCGGGATTTGAACCGGGGACCGTCGGCTTATCGTATCGGTTGTTTAACCAACTGAGCGACCATGGTTTAAGGGATTCTAGAGGTGGCGAATGACTTGAAGTTGCGCAGTGGTTTATGGTCGAGTTCACTTTAATATTTGTAAAATAGGGGTGTCAGGTTAGTAGAGGGTTGCCAACCTATAAGGTAATTATGGGGTGTACGATAATTTGAATGTTTGTACTCATGGTTGCCAACCCGTACGATAATAACATTATGGTGTGCACGAAAATTTGAATATATGATAGTTAGATGCCGGCGAAATATCATGTTCACTGGTTTGTAACACCAGCGAAATGAAACTAATTATAAATAGTGACACCATTTTTGCCCTCATGGCCTGTCTCCACCTCTCTAAGGCAACCATTTCATATCCTACTAAGCTTCCTACCTTTTTCCCTCTTATTGCCAGTGTGTCCAGATCTGGTAATCTCAATTAAGAAGGCACTTTTTAGAAAATTGATGATCAATGGAGAAAACTCGGAATACGTGATATTCCGTGTGAAATAAAGAACATCCCTGAACCTGGTAGTCTCTGGAGTGCTGTTAAACACATATGTCACCTTGGAAATACTGTTCTCAAAGAACTGACGGAGTTTGCATTATCAGCGATTTCGTTGCCCCACAGAAACACTTCCTGTGAAAGAGTTTTTTCTTTAACTGGGTTCAATAAAACCCAAAATTAGAAACAGATTGGCGCTAGATACGGCAAAAGGACTTATTCTGTCTCAGCTTATTGAAGAATGTGGTGGGTCCGAAAATCTGCAAGTTACCTAGATGTTAAAGTTCATCTCTACAACGAATTTGTATAATGCTGCAACAGTTGAGGATGAACAGTGCGAGAAACATAAGTGTTAACGTTGTAATACTGATTGAGGTCATCGATCTCGTAAGTGGATACCATAAACGTCAGTAATATTACATTTCATAAGTGTTATGCTAATATGTTTATTGTTCTAGCATTTGGTTAATGATGTACGATAATTTTAGATCCAAATCTATAATTTTGAGTGCCTGGCACATAATTTTACTTTTACAGATAGGCAACCCTGGGTTAGTATCTCTCCGACGCCGGGTAGTAAACATCGCAGGACAGTGCGGCATAAGTGTTATCGTGCTACTCTAATGGTTAACATTCGCGGCATCAACGGGTGCGATAAGATTACAGGTACGCAGTGTCGCAGAAAGCAAGATTGTGATGTTTTTTTTCTTTTTTTCAAGTAAATATCCGTATTACACGCATAGACATTTATTTCTTATAGTAGCAAGCTTCTTATTAAGTGGAACGAGAGTACTACACAATGCTAATAATACCAATCCACATGTTCTACTTACATTACGCTGGGTCTTCGCTGTCACTGTCATTTTCACTCACATGTATAACGAACGAAGCATGAACTTCTCGCTCTAGATGTATGCTGTGTTGAACACATCTTTCTCACACTCTCGAATGTATATTCAGTACATATTCTCTCAACACTTTGCATCCACTGTGACTTATAGTCTGTGTCCTTATCAGTTCAATCGAATTGAGACAACAGTGATATGGCGGCAACCTGAGAACTTCATGGCTATGATGTTTTGCCATTTCGTCTATTACATACACTTTCTGTATATTGGCTTCCCGAATTTTCTGCAAAAGCACGGCTTTTCTAGGAACTGGACTGGGTAATTTTAAATCATGTTCTTCCATGAATCTGATCATTGCTGCTGGACGTGGTGGGACTTCTGATCTGTAGCCTGGAATGATAACTAGCACACTTAGGAGGAATATTTTCCAAAAGTGTGTTCTTGCATCAAGCTTCAAATATTTCGACATTCATCTTGTAATGTGAATCAGCCATGGATTCCCGAATATTTTAGACGACCAATATACGCAACCCTCAATCCAATCCTAGGTATCGCCTGCATGCAAAATCATGATTCTTTTACCACGGGCCAGGAACTGGAAGACAGATGTACATGGACGTACAAAGTAGTAATAATGTATTAAATTAATATTCTTGCTAAGATTATTTCTGATATTCTGATTTTTCAATAACTCATTCTAATAACTTGAACTTCTTTCTACACTTTTAACTCAATGCTCTACTTTGTTTTCCACCATTCGTGCAGAACTGAATACCGCACACAAAACCAAACTACCAGCTGATGTTGAAAATACATATAATGTTAATTTTCAAGATATACATTCTGAAATAAACAGTGTGTTTCACCAGGACCCTCTAGACCTGACACTGACATCGCAGTTGTACAAAAATGGCGCCGGCTGGTGGCGATGATTTCTGAGGTGTTTCCACACGCTATCCTTCGTATTGTTTTCTATGCCTTTGAGTTATTGTTTGTTATAATAATTCATATGTAAGTTTGTCTTCATATTAGTAAAGCGAGAGTTTAAAAAATTTTATTTGGGCAGCATAGGGAGCGGGAATAAATCTAATAACGTGTTGACTGTGCCATGTACTCTCCACGTGTTTGTTTGTGTTCCATCTAAGAATATGGCTACATTAGCCGCAAAGTGTGGTTAATTTATCTGTTTGCAAGTATAATTTGTGTCACGATTACAGTGATGAGAGGTTGTTGAAGAAAAACTGTTCCAGTAGTGTATGTCATACCTCAACCTAACCTCAAACATGACAATGTCCCGTAACTGCTGCATTCCCAGATGCAAATTAAAAATGAGAAACTTTCAGTTAAAACAAAAGGTAAATTGCAACGTAAAGCTTGTAAGTTCAGTATTTAATTACTATAAATTGCAGCGTTATGTGTGTTAGTTGCCGTTATATATATATATATATATATATATATATATATATATATATATATATATATATATAATATGGTGAATAGTGTGAATAGTGAAAGACAATAATTTGGAGTGAACTCAATTAGTGACAGCTGCAACACCGTTTGTTTCATGTAAGTAGTATGCTGCTTGTATTTATGCATTATCTTTTGTCTTTTTAATTTAAATGTGTAGCTGTAGTTTAGAAGAAATGTGTTATGTTGCTGCATGTAAATCCGTAAACTATAGCAAAGTTGGGAAAATGTTTACAAAATCGGCCACTCGAAAAAAAGGAATGAAACATAGCGCAATGGATGCAGTTTTTATTGCTGATTACGGTTTTGTAAGTTTTATTGTGCGCTCAAGCTTCGTTTTTTATTTATGAGCAAATTTCGTAAGTGCGATGCAGTGGTTTTATTTCGCCTATGCGGCGGATATTTAGCTAATAAATGTGTATAAACGAGTATAATATATACTAGAATGATTGATTAATGCATTTACGTTGAAATGATTGCATAAACACTGCCAAAATTGTAAATATTTCGATAACACAGGACTCTGTCACCCCACTCATATACATACACTAACCTAACCTAACACGGGCAAAATTTCGATAACATAGGACCCTGTTACTGCACTCATATACACACACTAAACCTAACCTAACACAAGGAAAACGAAAACGAAGCTTGACCGGCAAATAAAACTTTCAAAACCGTAATCAGCAATAACAATTTCAACGTAAATACATTAATCAATCATTCTAGCATATATTATACTCGTTTATAGACATTTATTTGCTAAATATCCTCCGCATACGCGAAATAAAACCACTGCATGTCACATACGAAATTTGCTCATAAATAAAACTTTCAAAATCGTAATTAGCAATAAAAACTGCATCCATTGCACTATGTTTCATTCGTTTTCTCGAGCGGCCGATTTTGTAAACAATTACCCAAGGTTACTTTACAATGCTGATTTAAGGTTACGTATTTCATATATGTATTTCATTTACAGTGCTGTTTTACGGTTATTATTTTTAATATTTCATCTGCTTTTGTGGATTCCCCCTGTAAAATGAAGTGTCATGAAGTGCTGAGTAATATGTTGTTGCAAACTGAGTAATCAAAAGTTTTCAGTAATAGTAAAAGCAAAATTCCACCCTAAAGCTTTTGAATTTAGTAGGTAGCTAATTATTCTAAATGGCAGCATATGTATATCAGCCATCCAGTATAGTATGTTTTGTGTAGGTATATAACATGGTGTACATTGTACAAGTGTGAAAAACAGTGTAAACAATGATTAATAATTGAGTTAACTCAATGTTAACACTTCTGTTTTATTTAAGTAACATGCTGCTTGCAGTTTTGTCTGTCTTCTTTGTAATTTGAGTGTGTAATGCAGTTACATAATGACATGTAAAACTGTAGATTGTATGAATGTTATTTAAGGTTATATATTTCATTGCCCATGGGTTATCGTTTAATATTAAATGGCATTCTTTTTTGTTTACCTTGAGGTTATGTTTAATACAGTGTTTTTGTGTTTAACACAGTCCATATTCACAAAATAGGCGTGTTATTACACAGCAGTTTTATTTTACTGCGTTGAAATCGTAGCCTGTAGACGAGCTGTTTATAAGTAGTTCCCACCACATAGGCCGCCATCTTGAATCACAGTGTCAGGTCCGGTATTTAGGAGGTCCTGGTTTCACATTACTAAGTCTTGGGTGTGACACCAGATAACGTTGAATTCTTTACATGCACAAGATACAGAGGTTTTAAATAAATTAGGTCATCGCCTTTATGAGGATGCGGGAACCTCCATCAGCGGGACTATTTTTCTCACCTGGCTGTCGCCTCTGTCGTCCTGGGTTCGATGTTACGGCTCCTGGTTTACACTTGGCCACGGGTAGTTAGAACTTCATGGACTTATTTGAGCAATGGACTCACTCCTCGGTAAAGGAATAGTCGATCTCACAGGTGGCACAGGAGTCAGGAATAATATATCGTTGATTGAAGTTTTAAAGAGTTGTACATCCTTGTTTATTGTGGCTCTTATCACAATACGTACACTTTTTCACGTTAAAATACTACCAAATTTTACATTTTCGCCTGTGTCTAAAGGATCATGCTTCTCTCACCTTGCGAATTCCTCTAGATCGGCTTGCACGCGCCGCGAAAGAAATTTCGAATTTAGTGTGAACGTTTTCGTTTCTATTCGGTGAGTCAAATCCTCACTGTTAAGTTTTGGCGTGAAATTGGGACTACCGAGATATATCCCGGACATTTTGTCACTCTTTTTCGTCACGCCAATTATTTCACAATAGGACAAAGAAGATTTGTCCTTGCGTCTTTAAACAAAACGTTCGAGAGCCAAGTGGTTTCGTAAAACCAAGTTCTCGGCTCTGGAAGGCACACTTTTAACTTCCAAGATTCTTAATTCTGGACAATCTTTCAACGTTACTTGTTATTAACTTAACACAAAAATATTCTGGTGATGTCAATTCTTAAGCTATGTGTTAACTAAATACGTACTTATATACCACCTATCTTAAATAATCTAATCTAATTAATCATACATGGTTATACGTCACAAATATTTACATTAATAATTATTCACTTTGTTTGGGCTCAGTGGTGAATTACTGTCTCAATGAGCAATGTTCTTAATCGTGAAAACCCAACACAGATTGACAGATAACACACTGAAGTACGGTTGAGAAAACAGCGTGCAATACTGTGTGCACAATTCATAAATGAGAGGAATATTATTCAGGGGTGAGGGGTTATGGGAGTTTTTCTGCCCACGTTAACATTTTGTTCAATACAGTTTGTTCACCAGCTCATGGTCTTTGGGAGGAATGCAGCGAGCCAGTATGTCAATAAATAATTCTGATATCTGAAACAGCAGTCGTGCCTCTAATCGCGCTTACGATAATGTTGCCAAGCTTGGAATGTGCATTTACGCCAGATTAAAGCAAAGGAGTCACTCAAAATAGCGAAACTTAAATGTTATTTTTAATTCATGCAGTGCATTTAGCTTATAAAACATGAACGATATTTTTAACTATTCCATCTTTCACCCACTGATCATTTTCTACCTTTTCTAAATGTTTTCAAAAGCCCTGCCAGTCTGCTTCGGTCTCAAGTGCTACATCCTCCAGCATTAGTTCGTGCAATTCCCGTAAGGAGAAGTCACTTGTTACATTTCTCTATTTGTTTTACCTTGGCCTAAGCTAGCTCTGTGGGATTGAGATCACACACGTATGGGGACAAGCAAACGACAGCGTGGCCTAGTGCAACCTAAAATACTTTAGAAACCTCTAAAGGTTTGTTTGTTTCAATCATCCTATAAAGCTCTATTTTACACATGAACCTGCCACTCTGAAGCCCTTTGCTCTGCAACCACAATATCATAGCATATTTCACACCACCCCTAGGCGGGGATTTATCTACTTCTACACTCCTCTTTTCTTTATTTCCGAGATTAAGCTAGTAACTGGTCCAATTTTTAACTGAAATTAAGAGACATTAGCACATTAGTGAGCAAACATAGCGGGAATAATTGGAAGTAGGTTGGCAAGCTAACCCAGCCAAAACGATGTTTACAGAACTCGGGTTACACTATCGTGGAATGCATACCGGTCACACTTGGATTGCGGAATTGGAAACACGAGTCCACTACTTATCTGCCCCATCAAGGAGTGGCACTGGTGACACTACCAGACCCGTACGGAAATCTGATTGGCTGATTCAAGTTTTGAAGTTTTGTAACGAAAACAAACGTTGTTCTGGAAACGTGAGGCATGTTGCGTGTTGGTAAAATAAGTTTTTCGTCGCAAAATGATGTTCGACAAAACGGTAATTATACATTTGCATTATTTCTACTTAATATATGTGTGTAATATTGGTATTTTCTGTTAATGTTGGTGAAATACGCAGCAATTAGGCGTAAGATGCTTTTAACAGATTATTGTTAGTGGAAGTGTTATATTGTATTTCATTGATAATTGTATTCATTTGTATTTAATTTTCAGCCACGCAGAAAGTGGGATATGCCTACGATGTATTCCTTGCAGCATTGCGGTGTAAATCTCCAGTGGAAACTAAAGTTAGAATCTGAAGGTACGTTATTTATTTTCAATAAGTTTTAAGAGCTTCTTACTGTACCAGTGATATTGGATGAAGATAGTGTATTTGCCAAAACGTTTATCGTAGCTTTTCGTGCACATGTGGCAGTTAATTCCATCCATTTGTTGCACAAGTTTTAAAATACATAATTGACCTACCCTTAGAGTGAGTGAGTGAGTGAGTGAGTGAGTGAGTGAGTGTGTCAGGTTTAAGGGCCCGTCAACAACTTGGTCATTAGGGCCTCTATCCTTAGTAGATATGGAATAGTAATAAAAATTGCAGGATATTATAAGAAATGTGTATTTTTTAAAAATTACACATGGGTGTTGTACAAAGTAATAGGGATACAACCTAGAAAATATATCAGTGGTCCATTAGAAACAAATTAATTCCAATGCACAATATGAACCTCCACTTTTCTAACGATATGCTGATCGATAATATGTGTTCTGGTTTCCATTCTGATTGTCATTACCGTGTGGTTGTTAACCAGGCTTAATCCGTATCACTATTTGTACATTAAACATTTTCTAATAAATATAATACACTTTTCTTTATATTCTTCAGTTCCCTTGTAACACCACTTCGTATATTTTAAATTATATTAATAAACAAATCCAGCAATAACACAACCTCATCAGAAAATACCATTGGATGCAACAAACTGTGGATAATAGAAATCATCATCATAACCTATTTCAACAAATACAGACTTGTCATATGAAACAATTTTTCCACAAGTAAGTCATTGACATGGGCTTCAAGAGTTGAGTGCTCTGTATTTGCTGAACCAAACCAAATTTACATAAATGATTATCTTCCCTTCATAGAAGTTTGAATATATGTACATTAACATACAAGTATATTAACATAAGATTGATATTTTAATGAATGTCTATAAAACAAGATAATCATACTCTTGATATCTAACTCTCAAGTGGTATTTTTCAGACCGTTAACTGAATTATGTGTTTAACAGAGCATATTAATATTATAATAATGTGTTAGCTAAAGTTGTCACGAGAGTGTTAAGATTGCAAACCTGCATTTTGGCATAAAATTTATTACTTGATAGATAATCATGTTTACTGCTGTTGAAATTGTTTATAATTAAGCTTAGTAGGTGAGCTAGCAAAAGAATGAAGTTGTGCACGTTTTGTCTGAACAGCAGACAGATAGAATCGGTTCCGCACACTGTGCGCTATGTCACATGACCACTACAAATGCCGATAACTTGATTCATCTTGAATGTAACTCGACTACTAAGCCTAATTATAATCCATCTAAAATTATCTATATTTTAAATGTAATAGCGCTTCTTTACGCAGGTCACTTTCATTACTTAGACTTTAGTTATATATAAATGTTGCTATTCGTTGCATTGTTTTTTGTTTATTTCTAGGATATGCACGATAGAAAGTTGGAGTTAAAGGTATTCCTGTGATTGTGGGTGTATAACTTCGCAAGCTGTGCCTTTTTGGTGTCCAGTGTTGGTGCTGAATATAGAGTGAAATGGGGTGAAAGTGTTAAATGACGTGAAACTGTTGACATTTGTTGCCATTCTAATAATGATCTAGTGAATGACAAAACAGGTGTTCGCATATGGAGCAATACAGTGTTGTATATAATGTATGCCGAAGCCTCTTTGTGAGGTTATTTGTGCTTGTTACGCAAATATGTCAAATTGTGTTATGCTATCGGGATGCCAGAAGGAATAAATAAAAGTGTCAAACATGTGTACTTGTTCCCATTTCCCTGTCAAGTACCACATCCTAATGTTTGGTTGCAAGTTCACACAAAAACTTTGAGGCAGCTCATTAAAGTGGAAAATATTTTACTTTATGCCATGCAGAGTAATTAGTGGCAGCGCCAGAATTGAAAAAGAAACATTTTGTTGTTGCTATTAACAAAACTAGTCATTTGAACCTGTAACCATTACAGAACTCATTAATATTTCATAAAAGCTATTGATGTACAGACTATTGGACAATTTTAATAAAAAGGAATTATAACAAATAAACTGTTTTTATACTTGCTTACTTGTCAGTCTTAGTTGATCATATGTCCTAATGCCGCATTGCTTCCGATGACGCCCAAAGTTTAATACGCGACGCTTCCATAGCTGTGATTGCAGTTTTTAAGAGTGCCGTATTTATTAAAGAGTTTAATTTGCGTGAGCTTTAATATGCAGCAATCTTAAAAAATGCAATCACAGCTATGGAAGCTCGCGTGTTAAACTTTACGCCCCGTGTAACAATATGGCGTTAGGGCATATGATCAGCTGAACTGACAAGTGAGCAGGTATGAAAAATACAGCCGTAAGAGCTATCGGTAGCGTGAGGATTCGGGAGCGCGATTTCTCATACTTTAGTTTCAACTTGCCCCACTTGGAGCGCCTTTTTGTTGATACATTTTTAACACGTAGTTTCCATTCTTCCTACTATATAGGGTGTTCTGTGGTAGAATGCCTGACTATTTGTTTACATACTAAGAGTTACTACCTGGCAGAGCCATTAAGCGTATCGGAAAGAACGCGAAACTGCCCAGATGTTTACGTGAGCGTATTGCATAGATACGGCGAGACAATGTGTGTGCATTCTGTTCAGATGCAATCACATCTTCTGGACAGCAACATCTCATATATCGGCTGGCGCGAGAGATCATTTATTTGTGTTTTATCGCTGACTGTACCACAAGTTACTATTATGTTGCTGTTGTAATAAACAAGATAAGAAGCGATCATAGCGCTCGACAGCCAAGGTCAATATGTCTCAACGCTTTGCCAAATAATACACTCCCCTCTCGAAGCTCTAACATATTTGGTTGGCAATCCGACTGTGAGTCTATTAGTTTGAAATAAGAGAGCAAGAAATGTTTACATAACACATGTTTGTTTGCCTCGCATTCTTGTTATCCACGGACTGCAAGCAGAGGTGGTTCTTCGTGCTGTATACAAAAAACCCTCATAACTGACTGCTCAATCAACAGGTTACAGTCTCTCTTGTCTCTTCCCTTCCATAGGTTTGGTCTTATTTGTATAAACAGAGCTCGTGTGTAGGTAGAAGACAAGAATGCTATAACAAAAACAGGAATGCGCTACGCAAACATTTCTTGCTATCTTCTGCAACATGAGATAGTTTTTGTTACTATACTGCCCAGAGCTGGGATCGTATTGCTTAAAGACCTAGAGTGTCTATTATAGTACAAGGATTTTAACAAGGTATCATTAGAAACTGAGCAACATAGTTGGGCTTTGGTTACTCCTTCCTTAATGTCAAGTCTTCTTTAACATTTAGCAGTTATTTACAAGAAGTGCAAAAGGTAATAATTAGGGTTCGGAAGTTCATGCCCTAAAAACACTGAAATATGCATGCAAATATGATCTTAAAAACTTGTAAAGATGCCAAGAAATATGAACTATTTAATTAAAACAATTAATGTCCCGTTGCGTAGACAAGATGAGTTAGTATAAATAATAAATAAAACTACCTTATTCCTTAGAGGCTGAAGCAGAAGTGGTCCCGCTGCTAGTATTAACTGCTAAATTGCAGTTCACAACCAACACTTTACACAAACTTCCAACTGTAAAACATCGTCTGTTGTCTCGCAAAACACTTTTGTAACGTGGAAAACTTCTCTCCACGTCACAAGATGTTATCGGGGCATATTTAAATTATGTTAACTGCTTCGCGTGCACACACACATACACGCACGCGCGCACACACACACACACACACACAGACACAGAGAGAGAGAGAGAGAGAGAGTGAGTGAGTGAGTGAGTCAAGTCTCTTGGTGTGACAGATGGTTTTCTTTCGAGGATGTCTCGAATATCGCACATCTGTTTATAACCAGAATTTTTTGAAATTACATAATTCACTTTCTCTTTCACTTTTTGTCCTATGCTACCAGGAACCGAACTTAGATCACATAATGTTTTTTCAAAGACAGTAAGTGATTAATGCAAAGGAGATCCTACAGCTTCCAGTGCCGTTATGGCTGTTGGTAAGACAGAAAAATGGGCAGATCCTCTTTTGACCCAGTGCCTGACAGAATATTTTGCACAGTTTCTATTGATGTAGTGTCTTTCGAGTCCAATGAATTAACAATCTCTTTGATTGTTTCTATGTGCTAATATAAAACTGCATCGACCCATGTTCCCCATCGAGTTAACACTGGTGCAGGAGGAAGTAGGATATTAGGTGCTGTTGATCTAAACCAGGGGAAAACAACTTCGGGTCGTGTGACGTATTTAATCGAAGAGCCAGCCTGTACGTTCGTGTGACGTCAGGCAAGAGCGGTGTATTGCTATGCAGCCTAGATCAGCGGCGCTACTTTCACGAAACTCAATGAATATGAAAAACGTTATTTGGGCATGTTTACAGTCATGTTATAACGCCAATAGAACATAAATTATAACTATTTTGCCTGAGCTAGAGGAGAGCTATACAGAACAATTAGGTGGACATTTTCCGACATTTGCCGTTTCGCTTTTCTTCAACTAGTTTGTCAATGTTAGGGCGTAATGTACGGCACATTTGTAACCGAAGACTGCATGTTAGATTGTGATCTGACAATATGCTTCGGGATTATGACTTAGAAAGGTTCATAACAGAAAAGAATTGTTCGCACACATACGTAGAACCAAACATACATAATATCCGTGCAACAAGGACATATAACCTCAGAAATCTGGTTTGAGGAATATTCTTATAACAAACAGCCAAATCTTCCTTGTGTTTATATTTGTCCTACAGCAAATCGTCGCACTGTAAATTTATCAATTCAATTTCCTACCTGCTAGAAACACTGTTAACATCCAATGAATACTGGGTTGCAAAGACCTGAAACATAGTTGACAATGTTTCTACATCTTGAAGCCTGGTCTCAAACTAGTGTGAAACGCAGGGAACTGAACACAAACACAAAACCACTACACATCACACTACATAACGTCAACAAAAACACAAAATAAAAACAAAATTCGCACTAACGCCGTTAAGATCCCTCAAACAACAAATAAAAACCCTCAGATTAGGCTGAAGAGGATTCTCCCTAAACAGCCCGGGCAAGTTGTAAACATGCCCAAATAACATTTTTCATATTCATTCAGTTTAGTGCAAGTAGCGCCGCTGATTATAGGCAGCATAGCAATACACCGCTCTCGCCTGACGTCACACGAACGTACAAGCGGGCTCTTCGTTTAAATACGTCACACGGCCCGAAGTTGTCTTCCCCTGACTCAACTCTTTTAGGAGATATAACAAAAATTCTGTTTGTACTGGACACAAAACTATCTACCAATGGGAAAGAATCACGTATTGTCTCAGAATTGCGCTGAAGAGCATATACCAAACAAGTTATATGAATTAAGTTAGGAAAAATACTTTTCAGAGTTCGTTCTGATTTTACCACATAAGGACCTGCATCAGTAACAAATAAAAGTAACCGCTCGTATTTGATTTCAAAGACTCCATCACAAACTGGGTTACAGTTACATTGTCAGAGGTCGACAATTCGCACACATTAAGAAGATGGGGTGTAGTCTTTTATTTCATTATTTAAACCACCCACGATTATATTAGCAATAGAACGGCAACCACAACCACACAACCACACAAACTGATCCGTTAATTCATTTTGTATATTGGACAATGTCTTCCATGTCTTATGCATGTACTTTCTTTAGGCACATGTTGTCGACTGTACTTGGCAAGAAAGTTTTTAAATGTCGGATAACTAATTTTGAACAAGGGAACATCAGCAGCTAAAAAGTTTTCTGATTAAATTCTCCTTATGTTTTGCTGTTTTTATGCGATGAACTATTTGAAATCTTTTCTCAGTCCCTACATTTTTCTCACACGCTCCGCAAAAGAGTGCTCTATTATCTGTAGATATTAAATCACCCGACAACTTTTTCTGTAAATTAATTAATCTAGCACTCGAAGTTGGTTTTATTTTCGGCATTTGAAGAGCTTTTTAACATTTTATACGCCTCATTTAATTTGGTGGGAAGCAGTTCACAACACAATTACGTATGAAGACCTCGATACAACTACTGATGGGCAGGCAAGCGTTGCTACAATCGTGCTGCTCGAAACGTTGACCTGCACTTTATCTTTGTTAATATAAACCTCTCAGTTAACACACTGATTATTCTCTACGCATATACATATAATGAAAGGATGGAAACGGGATTCACCGCATGACAACATGACTCGGCATTAGTTGTCGCCACCTTGCGAATTGCATCACCATGTGCAATACTACCAACATTATACAGATGGAAAAAATAAAAAAAAAAAAAAAATAAAATAAAAAAAAAATAAAAAAAAATAAAAATAAAATAAAAATACGAAAAACCATAAAAATCATTAAAATATGAAATACAGGGGCTATGATATTGAAATCTTCGTGAGTTGCATCATCATGTTGCATCATCATGTACTAGTATGAAAAATATTATCCAGATGGAAAAAAATAATAAAAATTATACAAATGATTAAAATATGCAATATAGGGGCTATAATATTGAAATATTATGCATTTATCAAAATCAAGAAAACATGCAGTTATATGAACCATAGAAGCATGTCCAAAATTATCTGGTAGCTGAGTATAATTTTGAAGCTATTTACAAAACACTCCATATAAATGCTGACTACGTCCAAGTCCCAGAGGTAACCAGATCATACTCTGACCGCCAAATGTGCTTCAGTGCTCGGAATCGCAGAACACCAAACCATTTCACTATAATCAAAGCTCTCGAAAGTGATTGGCGATCGCTTTGCACCAGAACGTAGCGAGGGGTGGGGGGGGGGGGGGGGTTAGACTTAGTAGACTCCTGCGCTGCCCTTCCCTTTGCGGCGGCAGACCGTAGAATTTCAAGTGGGCCAGGCTAGACAGCCGCTGAATGAAATACTCCATATAGCATCATCGAGCATAGTCTATTTCATTCTCTTTGAAGAGCAACGGTCCCGTCCATGATGCGGCATAGTGGTATGAATCGATGTGATTTTCCTTTAGGAGGAGGAGGTTATGCAACCCAGCACACTTCATGCAAATTTAGTATGAACTTGCCAATCAATAAGTCAGCTTTTCATGAGGGGTATATTTGCATTGGCTTAGATTGTCTATAGGACCATAAAAGTGGAAGATCAGTCCATCACGAAAGTTAGGGGCAGGGGTTAGAAAATATGTTTTGGGGGTACAAACGTCGGAAGTCTATTCTTACTTGCCTCTTCAGTCAAGCATAATTGGATAGAAGGAGTCGAACCTTCTCCCACTTTCCCCATAACAACAGAGACAGAGGGGTAAGTCTTTCAGAAGAATGTCTTTATCCTTGAACGTCCAATCTTAGTGTGGAATGGTGAGCTTTTTGGTACGGTGTAAACAGAGTAATACTAGCAGTTGAAAATTATTGTCTACAATGCAGCTGGATTGTAAGCAGTGCCAGTGCTCCTACAATATTATATCATGTGATTTCTTGAGTCGCCAACAAACATAATTCATTAGTTCTATTATTCAAAGTATCATCGTAGTTGCTTTGTTTTATGTGGTCATATAATGCATTACTGATGTTTTTCTCGTAATGTTTATAGTACCGGGAAAGAGAGGATAAGTTGCTTTTTAATTAGACTGTAAACCGCCAGCGCGAGAGGAAAAAACAATAGAGCGCTATCTCAAGTTGACAACCACAAGGTCATAGCTAAACTCTTGAAACAAATATAGTACACAGCAGTAAAACCGTTAACGTGAGGAGATAAACCACGTTGGTCTCTCACCCCGGGTAGCATTCTTCTCATCCGAGAACTGTCCCCACTTAATTAATTGAAGTTAAGGCACAGATGATATTGTTGCTATCCTAATATAAAAACGATGTAGTAGAAAACACTAATGCTGATCTGCTTTAACACAAATAAGATGTATGCGGTATACAGACAGCAGGGAAAGAAATCAGCATGTCTTCTGCGGACACCCCATTCCTTACCGCTTTTAGGGTACGTTATTACGTCATGCTTTCAGTTTCTTGACTAGAACTGTCACCTTGTGTCTTGTATCGAACCAATAGAGCATACCTATGCTGGCATTGTCAACCCATTGGCTAATTACGAATAGGTATAGCCACTTCCCTCAACTGGAATGGGGGGGGGGGGGGGGGGGAGGAAGTAGCCTGTGCCCTTTCAAACTGGCGGAAACAGATATCAGAAAATGCCCTATAAATGCCCCTAAGACCATCAGAAACACGATGTCTATTACTATTTGTGTTCCGTGTACAAGGTAACACAAGCACATTATTTTCAACAAGAAATTGCTAACCAACATGTAAAGATGACACGCTTTTGAATTAACAATACGAAACAGAAAATAAAAAATTATTAACTTTTAAAACATGCCTATATTTCCAAAAAGGGAAAATACTAAAAATATCTTTACCTACTTAATTACGAATGTGTGTAGGCGCATTTTGTATAGCAAAGCATATTATTGCCCTGTCACCATCCATAAGAGAATCCTGAACGACACATTTCTAATATCCTCGTTACTAAAGAGCTGCTATGTCTAAACTAAACGATGCAACTCAGTGCACTAAAATATTGCATCGTTGAGTTGCTTTTATGGACATACTACATAACGACTGGAAATTCCATTCGAGGTTCTATAGCTGGGTTTTGGCATTTCATAATGCTTTTGAAATGCATTTTCAAATGAACGCTCCAGGGCAATTCCATTACAAGAGCTTCCATCGACTTTGGTAAAGATTCATGCTGTAGCACAGGTCAATCCCGTTTTCCCTCGCGGATAAAGCGAAGTTTGGTCCTAAAGGGATTCTTATAATTTATTACACAGTCTGTTCTGCCACAAACAATCCGAGCAGAAACTTGTGAAGCCAGCTTGTTATAACGTCATAGAGACGCATGCAGCATATCATGACCTCGCTTCAAACATTCAATACTGCAACTTCAATAAACCCGTTAACAGGTTATGGAAAATTTGTGCCATATTTTCTTTCAGCACAATGTTTCTATTAGCACGACGGCTTGCTAACAAGCTGAAACAAGCGATACCTTTAACGAGCCCGACAAAAAGCACCATTATTAAACTTTAATACCAATAAATACACAACGCTCCCACGAAGTGTAACCAATGCTTTTAAATTAATCAATAAAGCAAAATATGACCTTTTTGCTAAACCTATTGTAGGCCATAATAAATTAAACAGCTTTAATTAAAATCTATTTTCCCCAATAAATTGACCACTGTTGAAGTCACACGGATAAAACGTCACTAACATAAATAACCACTCAGCACAATTTCGTATAATTTAGATACATTTCTTTTTCTGCTGTTTAAATGTTGTTATAAATGTACTGTAGATATATCTATCTGCACTTAAAGGATGGCGCAAGACAGCCACCTGAACTGTTTGTTATGATTAGGGAGCGAACTTTCATACAGAGAGCGAAAGGTTGCGGAGTTTGGACTATAGAAAGTGTGAGGGGTCGGTCTGTCACATGGTCACAGCACAGAGAAGGCCAGGTACAGTCTACGCACAAGCATTGTGGATAATGATGTATAACTTAAATTCAATGCTGTCACCAACTGCAGTAAAATATTTACTCCCAAATTCTTGTACAAGTTCAGATACGTCAATATTTCAGTTTTCGTACTGCAGGCATTTTATTCTGTGTGGAACTACTAAACACATTCGAGAGGCACTATACACTGTAGGCAGTGAGCCCGGTTGTTTTGTGCTGTCAACTCGGGCAATGACGTCACTCTGCCCATGTGACAGGTAACTTGCGATCGCTTCGTTTCGCGATGACTGTGCAAAGATTCGAATCCTAGTTGATCCCTTATCTCAGAACGCTTAAGTACAAAAATAATTTAATAAATTTCGACACTATACATAGGGGAAATACTTCCTGTAAATGATTAAATAAATAAGTTGTAAACTGCCTCTATGGTCTGGTGGCTAGCATGCCAGAGCACTTCCCAGTATCATTATTATTATTATTATTATTATTATTATTATTATTATTATTATTATTATTATTATTATTATTATTATTATTATTATTATTATTATTATTATTATTATTATTATTATTATTATTATTATTATTATTATTATTATTATTATTATTATTATTATTATTATTATTATTATTATTATTATTATTATTATTATTATTATTATTATTATTATTATTATTATTTTGGATACATAAAGCTAAAGTGATAAACTTTATATGCAATGTTACACTTTAATTGGCAATAATATTTTCATTTCCAATCATAAAATAACAGCATAACTAAACAGTTATAAGCGTGTTAACTGCAGATTTCTTAAAATAAAATTTCGCTCGTAGAAGTACTCATAAAGACTGAACTAGGCACTCTGCATATAAATGGTAAATAAGGCAATGGACATGACTCCTGTGATGGACAGGGGTGGGGAACGCAGCAGCCGGGCGGTAGGCCTTGGCCCCGAAAGGGTTGTGGCCTCAGGGTTAAATAAGGCAACACTACTTAACTTTATCGTTACCCTTAATGAAGAAATCCAAAGATACATGACGAGACAAAAATATAATATAAGAGATAGAATCGGAACTGAGAAGTTAAGTGTCACAGCGGGAATTTGAACCACAGACCCTCCTCTTACCAGGCAGGTGCGCTAACCATTAAGCTACTGTGATAACTGCTCGTGTGTTCAAAAACACCAACAGTATGTTAGTTGGCATAAATAAATAATAATTACCATCCAAAGGTTATTTAATGCCGAGACGTAAAGTACTTGTAATAGCAAGTCCCCATTGGGGTAATTGTCTGATTTGATTGAGCCTGCCTTTGTGGTTTACCGAGAAAAATAAGAATTGGTTGGAGAAATCAATGTCATTCTGGCAGGTTGTCACAGTAGCTTAATGGTTAGAGCACCCGCCTGAGAAGATGGGGGTCTGAGGTTCAAATCCCAGCTGTGGCATCGAAGTTTTCAGTTCTGATTCTACCTCTCAAACATTGCCCACACACGGTTTGTATGTTTAAAAATACCATCAGTATGTTGGCATAAGCTATTATTATTATTATTATTATTATTATTATTATTATTATTATTATTATTATTATTATTATTATTATTATTATTATTATTATTATTATTATTATTATTATTATTATTATTATTATTATTATTATTATTATTATTATTATTATTATTATTATTATTATTATTATTATTATTATTATTATTATTATTATTATTATTATTATTATTATTATTATTATTATTATTATTATTATTATTATTATTATTATTATTATTATTATTATTATTATTATTATTATTATTATTATTATTATTATTATTATTATTATTATTATTATTATTATTATTATTATTATTATTATTATTATTATTATTATTATTATTATTATTATTATTATTATTATTATTATTATTATTATTATTATTATTATTATTATTATTATTATTATTATTATTATTATTATTATTATTATTATTATTATTATTATTATTATTATTATTATTATTATTATTATTATTATTATTATTATTATTATTATTATTATTATTATTATTATTATTATTATTATTATTATTATTATTATTATTATTATTATTATTATTATTATTATTATTATTATTATTATTATTATTATTATTATTATTATTATTATTATTATTATTATTATTATTATTATTATTATTATTATTATTATTATTATTATTATTATTATTATTATTATTATTATTATTATTATTATTATTATTATTATTATTATTATTATTATTATTATTATTATTATTATTATTATTATTATTATTATTATTATTATTATTATTATTATTATTATTATTATTATTATTATTATTATTATTATTATTATTATTATTATTATTATTATTATTATTATTATTATTATTATTATTATTATTATTATTATTATTATTATTATTATTATTATTATTATTATTATTATTATCATTATCATTATCATTATCATTATCATTATCATTATCATTATCATTATCATTATCATTATCATTATCATTATCATTATCATTATCATTATCATTATCATTATCATTATCATTATCATTATCATTATCATTATCATTATCATTATCATTATCATTATCATTATCATTATCATTATCATTATCATTATCATTATCATTATCATTATCATTATCATTATCATTATCATTATTATTATTATTATTATTATTATTATTATTATTATTATTATTATTATTATTATTATTATTATTATTATTATTATTATATAATTATAAATTAATTATAATATAATAATAATAAAAATAATAATAATAATAATAATAATAATAATAATAATAATAATAATAATAATAATAATAATAATAATAATAATAATAATAATAATAATAATAATAATAATAATAATAATAATAATAATAATAATAATAATAATAATAATAATAATAATAATAATAATAATAATAATAATAATAATAATAATAATAATAATAATAATAATAATAATAATAATAATAATAATAATAATAATAATAATAATAATAATAATAATAATAATAATAATAATAATAATAATAATAATAATAATAATAATGTGACTTTTTGGTTGTGGGTGTGAAGTAAAGTAGACAGATGTAGTCGAGATAAACACTTTTATTTCCGTAAACAGTAACTTGTACACTCGTTGCAACAGCAAGAAAGTCTTTTTCGATTCTCCAACAGCACGGCTCCGAACTCGTAACACAAAGAACTAACTCTTCTCCGTCGGCTTCACATACGTCTGTCCGTCTCCGTCGGCACGACTACTCAACCTTCACATACGTCTGACTGACTCTTCTCGCACTTTACCGCTATTTATATCTCCCAGGCACTATTCTGGAAAGTTCAGTTATTCGGTGGAACACAAAGCAGACAGTTCTAGAAGCCTCTATCACTTTCTCTCTTTCGGCAAGCGCCCCAACAATGCGGCCATTCTCTGTCTCTTTCCTTCGGCTCCTTTGCGGTAGTGCCGACAATAATGCGATGGGTGACACTGCGGTTGTCGGCAATTAGATGCGGCGGGCGCGGTGACACTGCTCCCTCCTCAGAGCTGGTCGTCCCGACCAGCACTATCACTGCGGCATCTCCCTTGCGCCCCGGTGGACTAACCCATCGAACCTCTTCTCCAGGAGGCACGATCCTAGGTATCGCTGTTGGATAGTGTCCCTTGGTCCGGGTAGGACGATGTATGCCATCCTGCTTCGAAATTCTGCAACAGTACCGCCGGTCTTGGCGGTCCCTCATCCAGTTGCCCTTCTTCCTGGTGTGTTGACGGGCCATCCTGCGCACTTGGAAACGGCTCATTGGGTACCGTGTCCGCCGACCTCTCTGGCGCACCTTCGCAGCCACCTTGCTTCCGATGGGTCCGGCAACAAACCCCACCACATCCGCGCGAGTCGCGTCCACCGCTGCACTCGTGTTCACTCGTGCTCGGCACGGCCTCTCCTGTATCCTGCCGTCCACGATGATGTCCGCCATTCTTCCGTTCACGGCACTATGCGTCAGGTGATTGGATGGCTCCGACGGTCCCCCCATGTCACACGCCAAGTCGGTTCTCGCGTGTTGCTCGCCTGCTTGTGCGCTTCCCTGCTGATCGTCCTCCACGTCATATCCTGGTTGGTTACGTACCCGACACACTCCTCCAGGGGATCCTCGACGACGTCCCTGAACTGCCCCTTTGTCTTCCCCGAGACGGACACTTTCGTTATCTGAAACGGGCGCAACTGTCGCCTCGGCCACTAGGTGCTCCCTCCCCGGGTCTGTGCTATTCCGTCTGCCCCTGGCATCCAGTACTTTGACGCTCTCGTCAACTCTTACTACCAGGGCGCCAAGACGTTCCCCGTCGTCCTCCACGACGTCCACATGCTGGCAGAGGTCTTCCACCTTTTCGCCGAGTTCTTCCACGTCTTCCGTCACGCCAATCAGTTCGCCGAGTTGTTCCACGTCTTCCGTCACGCCAATCAGTTCGCCGAGTTGTTCCACGTCTTCCGTCATGCCAATCAGTTCGCCGAGTTGTTCCACGTCTTTCGTCACGCCAATCAGTTCGCCGAGTTGTTCCACGTCTGCCGTCACGCCAATCCGTTCGCCGAGTTGTTCCACGTCTTCCCTCACGCCAATCAGTTCGCCGAGTTGTTCCACGTCTTCCCTCATATCATCCGAAACGGGCGCAACTGTCGCCTCGGCCACTAGGTGCTCCCTCCCAGGCTCCGCGCTATTCCGTCTGCCCCTGGCATCCAGTACTTTGACGCTCTCGTCAACTCTTACTACCAGGGCGCCAAGACGTTCCCCGTCGTCCTCCATGACGTCCACGTGCTGGCAGAGGTCTACCACCTTTTCGCCGAGTTCTTCCACGTCTTCCGTCACGCCAATCAGTTCGCCATCAATTTTCGCCGATAGCTCCGTCTTCATCTCTTTCAGCTCGGCAGCGAGGTTGTTGTTTGACGTTTCCATTTTGGCAGCGAGGTTGTCGTTTGCCGTCTTCATCTCTTTCAGCTCGGCAACGAGGTTGTCGTTTCTCGTTTCCATTTTGGCAGCGAGGTTGTGGTTTGACGTTTCCATTTTGGCAGTGAGGTTGTCGTTTGCCGTCTTCATCTCTTTCAGCTCGGCAACGAGGTTGTCGTTTCTCGTTTCCATTTTGGCAGCGAGGTTGTGGTTTGCCGTCTTCATCTCTTTCAGCTCGGCGAATAATTTTTTCATCATTGCCATCATCCTGGATTCCGAATCTCCCTCCATCTCGGTTCTAACGTTGCAACTTCTAACGACGATGTAACGAAACTAGAAGCAATTCGACGAATCCCACTTCTGACACCAGTGTGACTTTTGGTTGGTGGGTGTGAAGTAAAGTAGACAGATGTAGTCGAGATAAACACTTTTATTTCCGTAAACAGTAACTTGTACACTCGTTGCAACAGCAAGAAAGTCTTTTTCGATTCTCCAACAGCACGGCTCCGAACTCGTAACACAAAGAACTAACTCTTCTCCGTCGGCTTCACATACGTCTGTCCGTCTCCGTCGGCACGACTACTCAACCTTCACATACGTCTGACTGACTCTTCTCGCACTTTACCGCTATTTATATCTCCCAGGCACTATTCTGGAAAGTTCAGTTATTCGGTGGAACACAAAGCAGACAGTTCTAGAAGCCTCTATCACTTTCTCTCTTTCGGCAAGCGCCCCAACAATGCGGCCATTCTCTGTCTCTTTCCTTCGGCTCCTTTGCGGTAGTGCGGACAATAATGCGATGGGTGACACTGCGGTTGTCGGCAATTAGATGCGGCGGGCGCGGTGACACTAATAATAATAATAATAATAATAATAATAATAATAATAATAATAATAATAATAATAATAATAATAATAATAATAATAATAATAATAATAATAATAATAATAATAATAATAATAATAATAATAATAATAATAATAATAATAATAATAATAATAATAATAATAATAATAATAATAATAATAATAATAATAATAATAATAATAATAATAATAATAATAATAATAATAATAATAATAATAATAATAATAATAATAATAATAATAATAATAATAATAATAATAATAATAATAATAATAATAATAATAATAATAATAATAATAATAATAATAATAATAATAATAATAATAATAATAATAATAATAATAATAATAATAATAATAATAATAATAATAATAATAATAATAATAATAATAATAATAATAATAATAATAATAATAATAATAATAATAATAATAATAATAATAATAATAATAATAATAATAATAATAATAATAATAATAATAATAATAATAATAATAATAATAATAATAATAATAATAATAATAATAATAATAATAATAATAATAATAATAATAATAATAATAATAATAATAATAATAATAATAATAATAATAATAATAATAATAATAATAATAATAATAATAATAATAATAATAATAATAATAATAATAATAATAATAATAATAATAATAATAATAATCATAATCATGATGATGACGACGACGACGATGATGATGATGATCAACAGTTTCGGCTTAGGGAAGTGACCACTCATCACCCAGTGGGAAACCACTGCAAATAGCCTCCCGAGTATTGGCGGGAAAACCAAAACCTTTCGGGGTTGGGAGGAAATGCTCAATCCCTACCTCAAGAACTGAGGATCTACCCGAATACCCTGAGGATAAAACAGGGACCTTAAACGTTGGGCTATTCCCCCACCTTAAGTACAGTCGGATTAAAAAAGGAAATGTGAGCCTCGAAAGGTCCGAGGTCAACTCCTGATGCCACGATAGTGGTAGAACGGGGGGGGGGGGGGGCAGGAAGAATGTGATTAATAGTTTATATATTAATAGTTAATTGATGATTAATAGTTCACCCAAGTCACTAACAATGGTATTCCACTGCAAATGAGTCGAAATGTTGCGCGGGTATTCTCAAATTCAGCTACTCCCTATTATCTATTGCGTGCGCCCCACGTTTTTCGTTTTACATCGTATTTTCATAGCTATTAAAAGTTCACAGTTACAAATTTTCAGGAGAGTCTATATGTGGTTGGTTATCTGTATGGTGTTATAAATCTGTATGGGGCTGGGATGAGTAATTTTATACCTTTTAGTTTGTTTTAAAAACAAAATATATTAACTATTTTATTTAACTGTTTACTTCAAACTAAACAATGTGTGCTTTAACGACATTACATTTTTTGTACAGCACTTTGTCGCTAGCGATTTAACACTTACGGAAAGGTTATTCTGAACAAGAGAATTTAACAGGCTATTCCCTGAAAATTAAGATACATATACGTTCAGTTTACCATGAAAATGTCTTAAACACGTAGTATTTTAATCAAAATAGTTAGAGCCAACAACATTTTCAAAAAATTTTCCACGTAAAAGATAATTTGGGACCGGGAGATTTTCTTGAAGGCGACTTACAATTGCATTATCAACCAGTTCTGAGTTATGCTTAAAGTTCCAAGTCTGTAGCTCATCGGCAGGTTATTTTAATCAAAATCGAAATGTTCATATTTCCATCTGAGCTATGTTCAAAGTTTTCAGGTGTCTAGCGTTAAACGTTAGTTTAAAATCTATTGCACAATTTGCACCGAACAGACTGGAAGACAAAAAAGCGAGTTAATAAAAACGTTTTAAAAACTAAAAGCTCCGCAGTACATCTCAAACGGGGCTAAGGTCTACTACCTGATCGCCGCATTTCCAACTCTGCCTACAACGGGCGTCATGAGTAGGGGTTCACGAGTGGAGGGTGGGATGTCGTTAGTGCCCTGAGTCCCATCCGGCCAGTTTTTTGCAACCAAGAAACGAATTTGTGAGCAAAGAACCAGGAACGGGGGTCGACCCCTAGCCTGGTATGAGAGTGAGGAAGAAGACGGCGTGAAATGAAGGTGGAATTGATGAAAGATAAGGTGATGATGGAGAAGTTGGTGAAATTCAGGTGGGAAAACTGGAGAATTAAATGCCAAATGTAGCGTGTAATTATGAACGGATATGTATTGGCTTCATTGACTAAAGTATTGCAGTGTATCCGTTTTCGTAAACTGCCGCAGAAAAGTTCTTGCTTTATGATTTCTAATTTGCCTTATGCAATTATTTTAGGTGGGTACTGATTAATGACATGATCCCGATTTGTTTTTTTATTACAGTAGCATTTCATTTTTGAACCAGATGTTGAAACCCCTTTAAATGGGAGTTGAAGCGCTGCATGTCCCATTAGAACACAGTTATGTGCAATTAATAAGATACGAGTATGACATGCAGTACACCGATAGCGCATCAACAAAGTGTTTCCTGTACAACCTGAGGCCTCCAAACATAACTATGCCTAAACATAAAAGAGAAGAAATGTTAGAGCAGGGAATGATTCGTCCTTCAGTTTCTAATTATAGTTCTCCCATATTTTTGGTCATCCGATTTTCGTCTCTTTATTGACTATCAGCGATTAAATAAAAAGTTACACTAGAAAAGTTCAAAAATGGGAGAGCTCCACACCACTGGGCTTTTTTTTTAAATGCGCGTATTTACTACGATTGGTATAAATATTACATATTTTCCAATATCTTTGGCTCAGGAGAGCAAACCATAACTGTGTTCGCGAATGTATAAATTCAAGCTTACTCCTTTGGTCTCTCCACCGGTGCGCAAGTTTTGTTGCGGTTACTCGATAGCATTTTCCTCAGTTGAAACTGAAGGTTGTGTATCATCTTGATTATTTAATCGCTTGGCTTTTAATTTCACATTCGATATTCCCGTGAATTATTTAGTTCTCTTTCGGTGGCAGCCCTAATAGTTAAACCAATCCAAGGAAAAATTCCAATTTCTCAGATTTCGCCTTTGGGTCACTTGGTATCGCCACCATATTACTACAGACCCAGAGAAAACTCGATCTGTTGAATACATAATATCCTGCTTGACCTCCCTAGTTTTGTTGGCATGACCATTCTTTTTTCACGTTTATTCCTAACGTTGTTGCTAGAGCACAACCAAAAATTTCAATTTCAAATGCGGTATTTGAGCGTTAAATCAGGTTCTCCAAAAAGGGATTCCGTATGGAACCTTACCAGGCGGTTTCTGAAGAAAATCAAGGCAGCTATTGCCAATTCGCCTATACCCGCATTTCCCGATCTCTAGCGAAGGTTTGTTCTCCAAATCTAAGCCAGCAAAGACCCTCTGGCCGATATACCATTGCAAGATTTCCCTGGTAGCCATAAGCCGGCTTATTATTGTTCCAGGATGTTATCCTCTGCTGAGTACAAGTTCTCCTACTGCAGATCTTAGGGGTCTTGTTTGGTGTTGGAAAATATAAGCAATACCGGGTGGAAGGTACTGCTTGGACCATACGTTAACCAGGAATTATACATGATGAGTGTAACAAACATGTCCAATAAGGAATCGTTCCGCCGAAAAAAAATTGTGTCAATTATTTCAAGCTATCTAGCTTCTTGATGAATGGATGTAAACGGTTTATTACTTCAATAACTGTCGCGCAAGCATTTTGTGAACAACTTGTAGTACATATGTACCTTAATTTGAATGAAGTTAGTTACAATTTAATGTAAACGTGACGTTGGCAAAACTCTCCTAGAAATTAATCTTTGGCATGACATTTTAACTTAAGTTGTGACTAAATTCACTCGAATTAAGGGGAAATGCATTACAGCATTGTTTACATAATGTTTGCCCGACAGTTAGTAACATAAAAAATTTATATCCATTTGCCAAGAAGCTAGATGGCTACAAATATTTGACATAAATTATTTTTACCGATAAAACGGTTCTTTTTTGACAGTAATTGTATTTGACATACTTGTTAAATCATGCAGAATCGCTGGCTAAAGTGTGGCCGAAGCAGTACCTTTCACCCATCATGTTGAACACATGGAGTTTATATAAGTGCTGAGGCTTTCACGGGCGGCGTTGTCAACTATGTTACGTAGATTTTCCGGGCTTGTGGGCCGTGGTCGAGTTGGATTGCCCTCCTCCGACGTTTCGCTGAAAACTGCGTCCAGCATCTTCAGGGTGATCCAATTAGTGAACTCCCGAGTCCAAATATTAGAGATCTATGCCTTCCAGCGTGCTATATATATAGTCGCACATGGAGGGAGGGCGTGGCCTGTAGAAACGGGGAGCATGGCATGCATTTCTGCTTGAAAAGCAATAACATATTAATTGAGACTAAAGAAAAATTTCTTGCCACACCAAATAGCTCTGCTTCAGTTCCTTCATTAGATTTAGATCCATCAGCAAACTAAGTTGGCCCCCTTTGGTTCCTTGGTCCAATTACTTGTTCTCATTCATTTCTACCTGGAAATTAAATGGTAAATTTATTTTCTTTTGAAGTTCTCGGTACCATTTTGTCTTATACTTAATAACAGATCCAGAATATTGCCGCTGGGAAAGACAACATGGCCATGGCCACTGTGTTCTATCACATTGCCATTGCCCATGAGTTTGTCCATACCAGCTCTTGCGTTCCCCTCCATCCAAAGATGGAGAGATGGTCGGTCCAACAGAATCTCAACAGTAGCAGTTCAAATGTTGGATACTGCTAGCACTGATTTTGTTTCAGACCTGTGCTACGTTGTATCGCTTACCGCTGCGCTACCATCAAACTCTTAAAATGACGTCCAGTAGATGTTTGGTCGCTCGAAGTACAGGTGTCTGGCACATCAGTGCGCAGTGGGGGGGGAGGTGATTCAGATTCAGTTTGTTGCCCACCCCGACTGGGCCATCTTCACTCCGGCTGAACTCCAGCTTTACGTCGTTGGGGTGATGTACTGACAAGAAGTACTAATTTCTCAATCTTTTGATGAAGTGAAAGTACCAACAGTGTCAAAGTTTTCTACCTTCCCTTCACTCAGTTTCCAAAACTTGGGTATTTAGTGAATGTGGGATGGTGGTTTCCTTCTTCCTTTTCTACTTCCCTATCTTTGTTTCATATATTTGTATTTTGCGAAGGGAAAGGCGCGTATGTGGCGGTGTTTTTTAATCCGTCACATATATTTGTTTTCCCGCGCACGTTAGGGTGTATTTTTTCTAATAGATTGCCGGTTCGCTACTAGGAGGCGCCAGTGCTGTCCCTTTCTATTGCTCTTACTGGTTAGGGGTAACACCACTATAGCTGCCTGGAGTACGATCCCGTTCTTTCGAGAACAGCGCATTGAGATATGCCCTAGAACGCAGTTTCCACATTCTCTCCACATACTTGGCACTATACGCGTAATACAGTTCGTTGTGACCCTCAGCTTTCTGATTTTTTCTTTATTTCTTTTCTTTTGGTTTCTTTCTTTCTGGTTTGTTCTTACGCCATCATTTATGTGTCGGCTCTGTTTAGACTATCTCCACAATGGCTAGTCGATATTTTAAGTAATTAGTAATTACCACTTAATTGTAAATGTGTTATAAGTAGGGCTAGGAAGTTAATGAATTTGCATTTTTTTTCATAGGGGTTAAAATGTATGTTTTTACATTATGTGCACGAATTACGGAATTTTCAGTTATTTGGACATGATTTTATGGTGCTATAACTGCATATTTTCTAGATTTTTGATAAATGCATATTATTTCAATACTATAGCCCGTATATTGCATATTTAAATGATTTTTATGACTTTTTATGAGTTTTTTCTATCTGGATAATATTTTTCATATTGGCAGTACTGCACATGATGATGCAATTCACGAAGATTTCAATATTATTGCCCCTATTATGCATATTTTAATGATTTTTATGCTTTTTTAAATTTTTTCATCTGTATAATATTTTTCATATTGGTAGCATTTCTGAGACAATGATTCTTTCCCATTGGTAGATAGATTTGTGTCCAGTACGAAGATAATTTTTGTTAAATATCCTAAAAGAGTTAAGTTGTTTAGATCAACAGCACCTAATATTTGACTTCTTCCTGCACCAGTGTTAATCGATGGGGAACATGGATCGATGCAGTTTTATATTATGCTGAGCACATAGAAATAGCCGAAGAGGTTATTAATTCATTGGACTTGAAAGATGCTTCATCAATAGAAACTGTGCAAAATATTCTGTCAGGCACTGGGTTAAAAGAGAATCTTAGTTTCATATCTGCCCATTTTTCTTTCTTACCAAAAGTCATAAAGACATTGGAAGCTGTAGGATCTCCTTTGCATGAATCGCTTACTGTCTTTGAAAAACAATATGTGATCTAAGTTTGGTTCCTGGTAGCATAGGACAAAAACTGAAAGAGAAAGTGAATTATGTAATTTAAAAAAATTCTGGTTTTTCACGTTACAAAAGTGTTTTGCGAGAAAACAGACGATGTTTTATAGTTGAAAATTTGTGTAGTGTTGGTTGTGAACTGCAATATAGCAGTTAATACTAGCAGCGGGACCACTTCTGCTTCAACCTCTAAGGAATAAGGTAACTTTATTTATTATTTATACTAACTCGTCTTGCCTACTGCAAGGGACATTATTTGTTTTAGTTAAATAGAGCATATTTCTTGGCATATTTTCAAGTTTTTAAAAGCATATTTGCATGCATATTTCAGTGTTTTTAGGGCATGAACTTCCAAGCCCTAGTTGTAAGGGTTTTCCGATTAATAGGCTATTGCATTGCCATAATTCCTATCCTTTTAACATTATGCTGCAGCAGAATTATACCTATGTCACGTTTTTATCTGTTGATATTTTCGAAATATTCGCTCCTGTATGTCTATTTTTACAAATCACAACTTCAGGGTGTTTTGGAACGTTTTTTAAAATTTGTTTTCCTTTTTATGAGCTCGTGGCTAGTATATTTAGGCTAATAGTACATATTAATTTGTCTCAGCATGTTACATCCTGTGGACCTTGGATTGCGAGCCCGGATGACGACCTCACATCTACAGAGATGGACAATCATCCAGCCGAACCGGGTGATGCGATCGGCACCAAGCTTCACCCAGCCAACGGTAAATTTAGGCACTTATAATACGATGCTGAATGGGCACCGGTTCTATACATGAGCCGAAAAATCCGATCCTACAAAACGTAAGTCTATTACCTAAATAATCTTGTTCTTTATCTGTTTACCCTCCCCGTATGGAGGACTGACACTCCCTGGGACTTACAAGCCAGTGCCTAGGGTCAGGTGCCTGTCGGAAAACAGACGAACTCATGGACCGGACAGAGTGAAGACCTGGAAGTGGGTACAGCAGCATGTATGAAAAGATAATATGAAATACAAGCGAAATGGATGAAGGGAGGTTGATGATGGGGCAGTTGGTGGAATGAGTGGCGGGAGAAACCGAAGAAGCCGGAGATAACCTGCCCAGACGCCGCTTTGTCCACTATGAATACCACATGCCGGACCCTAGGATCGAACCTGGGCCACCTAGATGGTAGGCAAACGGCGCCGCCATTACTGTCTAAATAATACCATTTATAAATATACACTTATAATTATTAGTACGAAGTGGATACAAATAAAAATATTTGTACATTATATGTGGAATATACATGAAATGGCAACGTGTAGCTAATGCAAATCACGTAAATGTCATGCCAGGATTATGCTTCAGGATAAAAACACTCGGCGTAATGCTTTGTATGCAATGCGAAAAATCTGATGTGTTGCATTCACATGACTTTCTCTACTTTTGTACTGACATTCTTACAAACTCTTATTCCTATATCTTCTTCGTGTTAGTTGAGATAAACATTTGCAGAAATGATCATATTGCTCGTCTTCTTGCACATGCAACGGGAATATGGGAATACAGTAGGCTTTGAGCGATACTCAAATCTTTTAAAGCTTTCAAATTCCGTTCTCTTTGCACGGTTAGCATATAAAAAATGAATAGCGATGTTCCATTTCACGAAAGTTTTCCGAAACTGACACAAATAACAAGGAATATCTCCGAAATGGTTCACTGTAGGAAAAAAAAAAAAAAAAAAAAAAAAAGGGGGGGTTTACGAGTTATTCAAAAGTCATCCAGAGTAAACAGGACTACATATGCTATAGTCAGAAAATTCAAAGTCTACATTTCTTTTGCCATAAAAATATCTCAAACATATGACATTTGAATCAAAATCGTTAGTCATTTTCAAGAAAATCACAGTATTCCAACAAATGTTCCATGTAAAGGGTAGTTTAGGGTGAAGTAATTTTCTTCAAAATCTTCTTGTCACATCCTTAAAAGACATTAAACTTAAATACCAACTTTGGATTTTAACCCTCTTTTCGTTTTTGAGTTATGCTGTCCACATCTGACACTCACATAGACACACCTTTTTCTAAAATCTGCTGTGCGGCACTCACATGACTTTCTCTACTCTTGTACTAACCGTTCTTAGAAACTCTTATTCCTATATCTTCTTCGTGTCAGTTGAGATAAACATATGTACAAATTATCTTATTCCTTATTTCCTTGTAGGTGCAAGGGGAATATTAGAATACAGTTTGAGATTCCGTTCTCTTTGCACACGTAACATATAAAAATGTCATCCAGAGTAAACAGGACTACATACGCTATAGTCAGAAAATTCAAAATCTACATTTCATTTGTCATAAAAATATCTCGAACATATGGTATTTTAATCAAAATCGTTTGAGACATTTTCAAGAAAATAAAAATTTTCCATGTAAAGGGTAGTTTAGGGTGGGGTTTTTTCTTCAAAATCTTCGTGTCGCATCCTTAAAGGACACTAAACTTAAATGCTAACTTTGTTTTTTAACACACTGTTCGATTTTGAGTTATGCTGTCCACAGACTGACACACACACACACACACACACACACACACACACGCACACACACACACACACACACACACACACACACACACACACACACACCACACACACAGACACACGCACACATGGGCCTTTTTCTAAAAATGCTTTTTATTGGATTCAGTGGGCCTCAAAACATATATTTCCGGTGAAATCTCAACATCGAATTTTTGAGTGGAATATAATACTACCTCTGCTTATCAGTAGAGAAACTGAAAACAGTGGGAAACGTTGCTAGTTTAACACTGATGAATGAAAAGTAAGCACTGATGATAAATAATACGTCATTGATCAGGACGGTATCTAATGGCGTTAGTTAATTGCCAGCTTTATTTGGACAAATGAAGTGCATAATCGGTACAGTAAATTGTCCATGAATCAACTATTTGACTAATTTCTACATCATAGATCTGCAGAGGATTTGAAGGGAAAAATCCTGTATAAGATTTATTTGTTTGTTTATTCATTCATAAGTGGTTTTGGTTGACTTAATTTGGCAGATTATGTCAGAGGTACTGTCTCAGATGCCAGAATTGCCTGAGAACAGAAAACTGCACTAAAGTACAATTTAAACTTTTTCTTGAACTTATCACTCATTTACATAATCATAGTAATTTTTGTCCACGATTCTTATAAATTACTATACGTTGGAGAAGTTGGTTTATGTAAAAAAATATATTTTCTATTTTAACCCTTTCATGCCTGGTGTGTCTTTTAAGATACATAGGCCTTTTTTCCTATTTGTACTAGTTTTAACTGGTTTTTTCTGCTATATTCTTCTTATACTGTCTGTCACCAATTAAAAATACATATTTGAGACGGTTTGAATTGTAAAAAATTATCTTTTCTTTTACAATTTATATTGTAGTGTTTTTTTAAGAAAAGAAGCAAAATCCTTGCAACCGCAGTCAAATGATACCCCGTCATCATCCACGCGTGCCATGACACTGATTATTTTACGAGGGCTCTTTACCACAGGCACATTTGTCTCGAGACTCGAACTCACGACCTCAGGCTTTGAGTGCATGGCCAGTGCAGTACGTGTTGCCTTAACGATCATGCCTATCCGAGCCAGCAGGCTGAAGGTCTCCCAGACCGCCTAATCTAAACCGGTTTCGAATTAGAGTAAGAACGGCATATGTAGCAAAATAATTCAGGCATGAAAGGGTTAATATAGAGTGTCATGGTACGATGAGAACTTAGTTACTCTCAAACCGTGCAAAATAAATAAAACGCGTGCGTTGACATTATTTATCTAGGTTGCTGTTAAGAAGAATGAATTTATCATAATAGAAGCACAAATGTTTGCAACATAAACTCTTATACCGGCTGGAAGGTACTGCTTCGAGAATACATTAAGCAGAAATTCTACACGATGAGTGTAACAAATGTCTAGTACAATTATTGTCAATAAAGATCCGTTTCCTAGAAAAAAATTGTGTCAAATGTTTGGACCCATCTAGCTTCTTCACAAAGACCCGTATTTATTTGTGTATTAAAAGCAATTACTATTGTTTTATTTCGTAATTGAAAATAATAATAATGTTTATTGGAAAATCTGTATCTCTTTATGTAGCATCGTTTTAATCCTGATTTAGATTGTTTTATTTTTCTGCTTTCTTAACTATGGAAAACTGTATCATCATTCTTACTTGAACAAATACATAATTTCAGTAACATTCACACCTATCAGGCATAACTATGTGTTTTGTGTGGATTTGCCCGAGAATGTGACCACTTCAGATATACGGTAAACGCACTGTCCGAGTATTAGTTTACATGTGAGTCAGTGTTTACGTAGAAGCACACTCTGGTCGCGTGCAACACAGACCGATAGCACTTGCGATGCAGTACAGCGTTGCCATTTAAATTGTCGAAAAACATATTTTTACAAAACCATTAAACCCGCCGAAACGTAACTTAGTATTTTATATTTCTTACACCTCTAACTATTAGCCAGGTTATTCTGGCCGATGCTGTGGTTTTCATCCTGTATGCAGCCCAAGTCACAGCCAATTAAGGAACAAGGGGAAGAAATAAGATAGATCTTATTGTGAGCCACGACGCAACCTCTTGAACACAGTCAAGGAACAGTCTGCGGTTCCACGATCACAAATTGCCCATATTTCAATAAAATCAATAATAAAATAGAAGAGGAAAGAAAGGAGCTAAACAACTGAAGAGCTTTACACGAAATATTCCTTGTAATTGATTTGACTTTTAAAATATTTGAACTTTTATCAAATGAAAAGTCGTTATTGTTTTTTTCCCTGCTGGCAATGGATAGTGGAACCTCGAATCCATCACATAGCGAACAGCTCTTTAAAGACTTGACTATGCTTAAGCCTTCTGTAGGTCCTTATTCGTGTTGTCTTTCTTCACTTTCTCTGTCTCATAGGCTAACTCCGACGATACAATCACTGGACCCTCGTTAAATGTTCTTCACGACTATCGCGTCACTGACACACTGTCAAACTCAAAACCGTTCTGTAACTAACTCTCTGCTGGTTCCTCGCCACGTTATATATTGGGGATGAAGTCACATGGACTTTTCAGAAACTTCTTTAAACACGCCAGCGATGACATAGCCACATCTTCTTCGAAAGCTCTGGAGGAAATCCCTTTTGGTTCTGCCGCTCAATTGTGTTAGCCACGTATAAATAAGCAGTCGCGGAAGCGAGGATCTTGGGCGCCGGCCTGGTATGTTGTGTGAAGTATAGCTTACTCCCCAAAGTCCTTTGCATTGCACCGTGCCCGGCGTCACAGTATTATCCCTATATGTGTGGTATCAGTATATCATATTATTTTAACAGTTGAGAGAAAAGGTACTGAGTGAATTGTTTGAAATCATTCTTAAAAGCTAAAAGATCTTGGAAAAAAATTAAATACAGCAGGACATTCGATATCCTTTTAATTGCTATAATATCACCAATACGCACAACATTGCTACCTTATCTCTATCTAACCCTTGCGCGACTTAGAGTGATATCTCATTGTCGCAGCATCATATAAAAGGTGGCAAGAGCATTTTACCTAATTGGTAATTTTGGGCAGATATACTTTCTGGTATAAAATAAATCTCTCCCTCTCTCTCTCTCTCTCTCTCTCTCTCTCTCTCTCTCTCTCTCTCTCTCTAGGAGCCTAGCTTTTCTAACTTTCCTGTAATAATAAAAACAATAATACTAATACTAATACTAATAATAATAATAATAATAATAATAATAATAATAATAATAATAATAATAATAATAATAATAATAATAATAATAATAATAATAATAATAATAATAATAATAATAATAATAATAATAATAATAATAATAATAATAATAATAATAATAATAATAATAATAATAATAATAATAATAATAATAACTAATAATAATAACGGAATAATCAAGCGAGTATTACTCTTGATTTATTGAACATAAACCCCATTTTCCACTGGCAAAACTCTGGATCCATGGCATCAGTAGCTTAAATAACGGGCACGCAGACCCCGCGGCGCGGGGGACCCCCCGACTGTCTTTCACAGCTTTCTTAAAAAGGACGGTTACATTCAGTTCAACAATGGAAAATCGCTAGGAAGAAGCGCTGAAACAGATGCAGTTCACTGATGACATACTGACAACAGAAGTGTACCATGTAAACATTTTCTACTCTTTTTTGCTTATAAGTGTGAAACAAGGTTACCTCCAAGTGTGTTCTTTATTTAGGAAAAATCAGAGAGTGTTATTTTAACAGTTCTCTAGATGCGTACCCTCTCATGCAATAGAGAGCGCAGAATAATAAGAACGCTTACACCACGGTGCTTGCTTGCATCGTCTGCGCGTATTTTTATTTCCTTTCACGAATTTCATTGCTGTTCACAACGCTATAGACATCAACCATTTCTCTAAGCCAGCAGCTCATCTAGTTCTGCGTGTGACACAGACAACGTTGTGTGATAATGCGGGAAAGCTGTAAATAGATAAGTGATTCTGGATTCGGATATTGCCATTGTATGTTTATGCAATTGCATTTGCTTACTGCTTATCTAAGATATGCTTGCATTAACATAATTTTTTTCCCGTTTGCCGGTTATAGCCTTCATATATACTTCTTTTAAATGTCTGCATTAAATTAGAAATGCAATGTCGAGAAATGGGCCATATTTAAGTGATTATCAAAAGAGAAAATTAAAAGCCTGAGATGAAGAAGTTAAAAAGACAGTAAAAATAGATACAATGTTCTAGCGACAAGCTACCCACCCAGAACATGTACAATGTTACCGATTGCGAAAATGAAATGGGGAAACAATCCGGTAATACAGAAGCAGAACGTGGACATGCTAGCACTACCATTTCTAAAAACTAAACGGGAGAAGAATTTAACGATTTACAAGTTCATAGTGGACAAGCAACCAGTTGTAAAAATGAATCAGGAGGAAACTCTGGAGATCTACTGTTTGAACACGGACCGTCAACTATGGATGCCGATTCACCACCATCACCACCACTAACATCAGTAACAGGCACTTCTTCTCAACTTGAAAATAAATAATCAACAAAATACGCCCTTTAGCACCGACCGGGGATCATCATCTAAATGATGAAATTAAGTTAAAAATTATAAATAGCCCGCCATGCAAATCTCAGGGTCCTTTCTCTAGAGACGCTAAGACGAAAGGTCTTTTAGCTATTCTCCTACTTTAAATTCAGTATACTGTGAAGTATACTGGTTGTTCGGAGAAAATGCTTGGCGTGATTGACAGATTCATGATTGGTAAGGTCTAAGCAAGAAAATAAAAGTACTTGAAATTTGTGCTGCACATTTAAATGAATGTGTTACAGCATGTGGAAATGTGCCTAAACCATTATTACATTTAGGGATGAAGGCATGGACAAATGAAAACTATTATTTCTAGAATACAGTGTAGAGAGGGCATTGGTTCAATGTCAGCTGGCTTTCCGAGGCCATCATGAATGTGAAAGGGGGAAGCAGAGTGGCAGTTTCTTAAACATAGTACACCTCATCACCAGATACGACCCTCATTTGAAAGAACATCTTTCTAATGAAACAAGTAAAACAAAATATTTGAGCCCACAAATTCAAAACGACATGATACAGCTGTTTAATGATTGCGTTTTAGAGCGGATCATCAGCGAAATTAAACAACAGTCGTTCCTCTCAATTATTGTAAACACAACTCTCGATATATCACGAGAAGACCAGCTTAGTGTTGTGATAAGATGTTTGCGTTTAAATCTAAGCAAATCAAACATTAAGGAAATTGAAATTAAGGAATCATTTTTAGGATTCTTTGTGATAGGCGACCATGATGCTGAGAGTTTTGAAAAAGAGACAATAGGAGCTTTAGAGAAGAGAGGTATACCTACAACTGCATAGATGTAAAGGCCGAGGACACGATGGTGCTGCATATATGAGCGGCCAGTACTCAGGTTTGCAGATAAAAATTAAAGCACGGGTCCCAAATACTATTTGATGTGAGTAAATATGTAATAGTTCTATCTCTCCATTTTTAAGCTTGGTGCAGTTTAAATACGAATTGTAAAGTTTTGGCGTCTTATCTCGCCCCACGTTGCAGAGCCATCTGGTGCAATTTAAAGTTGCATTGGGCAATGTGCGATGAGTAATCCCTTGATCTCGGGTCGCGGTGACGGAATGAAGCATATACTGAATTTTCTCCAATTAAGGTTATGAAGTTATTTTATTGCACACTTTTTTATTAGCACACTTACTATGCTGTTATGATATTATAACACTTTCTAGAACATTTCCCGCTAATTGGCATGTCCGAAATCATAGAATTCACCATTTTTGGAAGTTTGCGGTACAATGGCTACTGTCAACGCGAATGCGTTGACCAAGAAGTATTTGGAAAAACATTTCTATACGTAACAATGGCAATATCACTCGGTTCTTGTCTTCCTTAACAATACCCCCTCCTACTTCATCAAGACCATCCGTAATAAACGAAAAAGACAGGCTACGGCACAAACTGCAGTGACGTGATTTTCATAGTCTGATCATGGCCCAATAAAAACCACAATCGCCTAATATATCCATGTTGTAAACAAACAAAAAACTTCCCCGTTGAACTCATACAAAAGATACAGTTTTATCATGATGGTATACCTACAATGTTAGCCATGTATCAGACAGCCATTACTGCGTAACTCCGATTCGCGCCTCAGCCTGTATTTTGCGTCATACACCGCGTATATTGTACGATTTAATGGTTGTTTCGGCCATGCCAGGAAAATAACATCAATTGATATTTCAAAACTCCTAGCATGATATAATACAAAATAATGATTAATTACGTAAACATAATTTGAAATATTGAAACAAAATTAACAATAATTGAAATTTCCACAAATTGAGAATAGATCAATTAACAAAAGAAAAATATTCAATTAACAAAATCAAGTTGTCATTGATGATTGGTTTAAATATTCCTTGAAATATATATCTGCTTCAAGCTTTATTAGAAAGTAAGGCCCCCAAGATTTACTTGCAGGTGGGCTCCCAAAACCTTAGCTACGCCACTGCATGACATGATTGTTTTGAGATAACCGAAGGTCTTCACACCAGCATTCAGCACTAGTGTTTTTAATTGTGATGTTATCTGCTCTGTGCAAAAATGCAGATTTTCCACAATGTTTTAGCGTGCCAGTAGCACAGGAGAGCCCATCAGCATGTTGAACCAAATTGGAGTGGTGATGAGTGTCGGAGTGATGAATGTGTGTGCTGAAGTATCTGCTATCTCACATTCCGTGGATATCAACAGCAATTAATTCAACTTATGCACACGCACTCCGAGTTTTACACAAGTGATTTTCACAATTTCGTGACATTTAGTGTTTTTACTTTGTCTACTACATATAGTAAGTAGGGGAAGTATTGTATTTGACCCAAAAAATTCCATGTTGAGATTTCACCGGAAATGTGTGTTTTGAGGCCTCCTGAATAAAAAAAAAATTTAGGACATGGTATGTGTGTGTGTGTGAGGGGGGGGGGGGGCGTGGGGTGGGAGTGGAGGGTCTGTGACTGTCTGAACACCATAGCTCAAAAAGGAAAAGTGATTAAGTGCGACACGAAGATTTTGAAGAAAATTCCTCCACCCTAAGCTGCAAATGTTGATTTTCTCAAAAATGGCTAATTTTTGTATACTCCAGGACGTGTAGCCCAGGGGCACATGAAGCCTTTTTAGAGGTACATAAAATTTAAAATAAGCATACCGTCAGTATTATATATTTCCTGTATGATCACAAGTAACGAAAAATATTGTCTTCTGTCCAATAATTCATTTTGCTTACTCTACCGGCTATTGCAGACGAACATTTAGAAATGATCAAATTTCACCAACAAAATATCAGTTTTCAGTTTTCTAAAATACTCTCCAAAAATTGAAAAAGACGGCAGATAATACAGAAAAATGGATTATAAATCCGTTTTGCAGCACCGCCATCAGGTGCTCTGTACTTCCCGTAACATTAAAAGAAAACATGCCAGTTTGTGATTTCTTGTGTACACTGAATACACAAAGAGTTCACTGAGCTTACTGGCACTACCATTACGCACCTTGCATTCCCCTCTACTTATATGTGTGAGCTGCAGTGACAGCCAAGAACAGAGGCGCTGATGAAGCTCAGCTATCTCATTAACAGGTCAGAAACATACACAAATTCACAAAAATTGTGTGTTCTATCTGTGTGTTCCTGTAATTGTTTTATACATTTATAGTATAATCCTCCGGTTAGCAAGTAATAAAGGTTTTAATCTATTTTACATGTGGTTATGTATAAAGTGAATTAAGGATAACTCTACCTCTAGGGGTACAGGCTGAAATGGAAAATTGCCTTTGGGGGTACATGGAGAAAAAAGGTTGAATACCCCTGATCAAACATATCCTAAGAGATACAAATCCAAAGGATTGCGGTCGGGTGAACGTGTAGGCCATTAGGGGCACATCTTCGTGTAGTTAGTCGGGAAGAGTTCTCTGGATAAAGTCCTGTAAACAGCACCTGTAACACTTGATGGACCTACCAGACAGTTACCTACAGGTACAACCTGCTCATGAAATGAATATATTGCCATAGTTGAGCGAAACACGTGCGGCTAACCCACTATAATAGTGAGATGTACACAATTGAAAAGTTGAAGACTATTGTAAACAGGTCTCCATGGAAACACTTCGCCACTAGATAGGATACAATGAGTGGAATGGGTCAAAGCCTTCTATGAATGAGAATACATATGAAATTGTGAGATTGGGCCTGGGAGACCGTTGAACGTAAACTGTCATTAATAACGAGAAAACAAAGGGTTATGAGGCAAATATGACACAGTCTCCTAATACAAGACACTTATTGGTAATATAGGACACGTAGAGGTTGTTATACGTGGATTAAATAACGTCTGCAGTAACGTCTTTGAAAATCAGCAGTCACGAAATTTCACTGTGTTCTGGATCCTAATAAGAAACACCACGTGATCCCAAGTAAGACAGTCGCTGATGATGCAGATGATGTTTATTCTGCACTGGATTATACTCCAAGGACACGTAAGGGGAACAGTGGACACTATATGTGACATGCGATCGAAGGGCACATGAAGAAGAGCCTTTTATGTTTCCTTTTCTTCTAAGAACAGTTGCTCAGTCTCTTTTCTTTCTTTCTTTTTGAGTGATAATACTGGCCAACAATGAAAATGTTTCAAGCTCAAAAATAGCCGATTATTATGAATTTCCACCAGCTGAATCCACAAATAACCACAAAATTGAGTGATCAGTTTTGTTTGACGATAAAGTAACAAACACTTTCTGTTTGGGGAAAATTTTAATTTTAAAATAGACATGCCTTTCAATTGATAAAACACTATGTTCTTCAACCATTTGTAGGTTATAAACATTCATATTGTTGCTGTGAAATAAAAGATTAATTCTGTTTGTGTTGTAATCAGTACAGAATTTCTAGTGTTTTGAGTCTTTTAACATGTAAACTTTGTTAACATGCCATAAACATGTGTAAATTCAGCAAATAACTTTTAATGTATTTGTGGTGAAGCAACATTTTCATCGCAGAAACGGAATTTGACACCTCTTGTGAACATTCCCGATCAGCATTATTGTAGTATGAAGATAGGCGACCAGGATAAGTAAGGGGGTCCACATATAACTTTTGCAACTGTTGTTCTGTTATATACTATGACAAAGGCTGAAAGAAGCTATCTATGGCTTTTACTGTACCGTTGGTTTGGCGAGAGGATTGTCAAACAATTCGATACCCGAATTTTTCATTTGCTATTCGACCTATTCCACATTCAGATACTTCACCACTCCCTATGGAATGGAGGCTGTTCATAGATTCTCCAAGCTAAGTTTGAAAGCCGTATTACTTCATAACGGCAACCGTCTTCCTTCTATTCCTGTTAGTCGAGCAGTTTACATGGAGGAGACTTATGCATACATGAAAGCCCTCTTTAACTCAATCAAATATGCTGAACAACAAGAATGAACAAGATGGAACAGAGATATCAGGGACATTGAAATGAAGCAGTGCTTGCGGATTATTATTGGTGTCTGTATAGGGATGTTCCAGAACGCGCTTACAAGAGGAAAACCAAGACAATGAGCTTATGAACTCTCCACATGATCCTCTTCAGATCCGACCACATGTCACGAGTTCTTCCATCAATTTAAAACCCTTAGAATGTAATACTTATTAAGAAAAAACTAAACCAGACTTTCAATCTTAACATATTGTATTACAGGGTATCCTTTATCCTAACCTGCTAAAACAACATTTCCCCCTATTGTAACCGCAGAAACTGGAGCTAATAAAAGTTTTTCTTTGTGATATTTGTTTCTTTTAACCAAAAATTAGATTCATGAAGTGAAGGAATCATTCAACAATACTTTTGTTGTTGGCCAGTGTAAGTATTTGTGTTTTGTGAAATAATACTGTTAAACAATGTCTTGTTCATTCCTTAAGCATTCATTATCAATTAGTGCAGTTTCTGTGTTTATCAATAAAAGAAAGTTGATGGTATCGCTTGTTTGAACCCCATTTTGAAAATCCTCGTTTCTCTTGCCTTTCATTTCAAACGAATTTGTTAAAATAATAGATAATTATATGTCATTCATGGTATAAAATCTGCTTTAAGGAATGTAAAGAATCATCCAGACATTAAAAATATTTATATTAGTAGATCTGATAGGCAAATTGGAAAGAGTATCCCTCATTTTGGGTACTTTACCTTACAGGGAATTACAAACAGCTTCACTTATTTATGAAGTCGAGGCAAAGGAGCACTGCAGTTAAATGGAGTATAAAAGCGGGAGGGAAAATAATATAATAAATACAAACTAAAATTTTGCTCTTAACTATTTAAAGTGGTAACATGTAGGGATATTTGTGTTCCCAGAAACATTCTAATATTCTTCTCTTTGGAAAGACTGGTTAATATCAACACAATAATCAAACGAGTTGCAGAGGTAGGTGTGCTTTGCCCTGCTATAAGAAGCTAAATTTACCTTCAAGATTTAATTTCTCCGGTTGCAGTTTCCCTTTCTCAAGGCTCCTTTTTAAGTCGTCAGATGTTTAATAAAAATACAAAAGAAGCGCTGTATTTCAATACCCTTTTAAAGTTTAATATACTTCTCTGGAGTTGAATGCACTCTCAGATTTCCTTTCTTAGAATAGAGCAATATAATCCCACGTCCGTAGTAGTTTTATAATAAGATCTTTCCATTAAAGTTAATTTAGGTGGTAATGGTATGAATGCCTTTGAGCAAGTTTCTTTACTGCTATAATATTATATTTTACTTTCTAACATGAATTTCGAATGAAGTTTCACGGACTGGTAATTTCAGCATTACTTTCAAAGGAATAATTGCATGCCTTAATTGTGAATTCTTCTGAGTTTGCACTGAATAAAGGTAATGTATTTCATAGTACTAATAGCTAAAATGTAACAAACCAGTTACTTAGTAACGGTTACAGAAATAACACCACTCAGTAATGAGACAGTAATTATATACGGTACGAGCGGGATGGCTCAGGCGGTAACGTCTGTGGCCCGCATTCGGGAGGTCGTGGGTTCGATCCCTGACACCTGACACCTCTGACCTAACACCTAGTTGTCTAGGTCAGGACAAGTTACTATATTTATTGCAATATTAATATTTCAGATACATTTAGAACAAAACACCAGTAAATTAAAATATGCAAATTAAGACGTTATAGTTCTTTAAACAAATAATTCAAATTCCGCACTTTCAGAATCTAGACACTAAAAATAATTCACTCAAATAAAATTCTCAGTTCAGAATAATTATTCACTAGCTATTAGCAGTTTACACATAATATTACTCGGGAAAAGTTATTTTATTCTCATCACTTCCAGTTGCTGCACCTAAGCTCCCACATTTCAGGCTTCTGGTGCTTCCTCACCTTCTACTCCTGCTCCCAATCTCTCAACTTTACTTCTCTACGTAGCCTCCATTCTTCTGGTGAATATCATGTAATAGCTTCTTCTGTTCCTATATCTTAGCTCATCTCTATTATCTCCTCCTGTCATATTCAAATATAAAAGTTCTTTACCCTCACTAGTAGATAGGTTAGGACAGAGCTGGCGCACTTTTTTATGGGCAAGATGGCCGCCATGCGTAATCTAAGCATTAATACGTAAGGTGACAGGGGAAGCAGGACGTTGTAGGTGTTTGAATGAATCTCTAGGGATAACTTTTAAAGCCTATAGCAGTGTATGTATGTTTATGAGCGTTCATGCTAGCTGAGTATGTCGTCCACTATATTGCTGTATGTCTCCTAATGCAAGAGCTTTCTATCTTGATTGAATATATTACCCCAATATAATGTTACCTCGCCCCACATAGCCACGCTAACCTAACCTAACCTAACCTAACCTAACCTAACCTAACCTTACCTAACCTCACCTCACCTCACCTCACCTCGCCTAAGCCCCATACCTAACCTAGCCTAGCCTAGCCTAACCTAACCTAACCTAACCTAAGCTAACCTAACCTATCCTAATCTAACCTAACCTAAGCCTCATACTTCTACTCTTCTAACCTATCTTAACCTAACCTAAGCTCCATACTTCTACATGGCTAACCTAACCTAACCCAGCTCCCACTATTTACTCCCGTCTTTGATAATTTAACCTAAGCCCCATACTTCTACTCGTCTAACCTATCCTAACCTAACCTAACCTATCCTAATCTAACATGGCCTAGCCTAACCTAAGATAGATCCTCTTATTATTATTTATTCTATTCTACTAACATGATACGTTTCTAGACATTCATTCTATCCTCTTATCATCTATCCTATTCCCTCCTCTGCTTATCTATTCTATCCTGTCATACGCTACCCTGATCTCCCTCTAGGAATTTCATAAACATTTTGATACTATTTTGAGTCCTCTGATAGATCTTTTTTAAGCACTTTTAGCATATTCTTGATGCTTTTACAACATATTTAAGAATTTTTCAGACAATTTTCAGAACTATTCAGTCATTTTCATACATTTTTAAGACGTTTCGCCTCATTTTGCTACAATTTTGCACCCCCTGTTAGATCTTTTAGACGCTTTTGGTATATTCAGGACGCTTTTACAACATATTTAACAACTTTTCAAGCAATTTCGAGCATTATTTAGAAGTCATATTATATATTTTCAGCGTGTATTGAGACCCGTTTAGACTCGTTGATAGATATTTCAGCCTGTTTCCAGATATTCTGAAGACTTTCACGTCCAGTTTAAACATTTTTCAGAGTATTTTAGACGAATTTGACATTATTTAAGGCAATCCGACAGTTATTCTGGACGACCCTGTCCATTATTGTTTGCTTTAAACACTTTGAAGGGTAATGGAAGATAATTTTCACGATATTAGGAATACTGAACCGTCTATTTCAAGGCTGTTAGACGTATCTACCAGTTAAATATCGTTTCAGCCATTTTAGAGACATTTTAAGCACTATAGGGATATTTTAGACTTTGTCACCAACATTTTGACTGGTTTTCAGAATCCTTTGAAACACTTTTATAGGCGTTAGACGCTTTTAATGGTATTTTTCGAGCACTAATTAAGACATTTCAGCTCCTTCACAGATATTTTGAGGATTTTCAGGGCATCTTAAACTCGTGAGAAGCATTTTTTCGACAGTTTGAAGATGTTTTAAGGCACTGAAGCAGGTATTTTTGAAGTTGCTAGGGGTATTTTACTAAGCTTTCTTCAGTAATCGATTTGTTTTATAGTAGTTGAAGAGCAGTCTAACCTATTCAGTCATTTATTGCATTTCATCATCATCATCAATTACTCTATCTTATAGTCCATCTAACCTAACCTAACCTAACCTGACCTAATGAGGAAATAGGAATGTTAAGGCAAGCAATGAAATAAAACAAGAATAATCGCAATGAGATAATTTTATTTAATTTATAAGGATACATACACTAGCATTAATATTTAGAAAACAAGTATACACTGCTGAAAGACGATAGCGCCCTCCTCAGTTCTTCTAATTATTCACATTATCATTCTTCTCTCTGGGTTAGATGAGCCATTGGCGCGCGAAGTTCATAGTTCAACAATCTTCATTTTTTTCTACAGACAAGCTTTAAGTATCCATGTCTAGGCACTATTCTCGACACTGTAATGTCCATACGCATACGTCGATATTCCATCCTCTTCAATCACTCTCTTGTCATCGTGAGGTGATAAGGCTATTTTATTAGCTTCAACCGTAGAAATATTATGATGTCGGGATAGGATTAAATTCATAGGAGTTCTAACAATTTTCAAAGTTTTAAGGCACTCTACATAGCTATTGAAGTTGATGTATTGCTTAATGGCGCTACGTTTTATACCTTTAACTTTTTTTATCACAGAACCATCAATATCGATAGCATACATTTTGGGCCTAAGACCAACGAACCGATGAATGATTTTTCCACAGGCTTCATCTTTAAACTTTCCCAACACTTTTTTGTTTTGTGTAGAATAGCATATATGGTTAGCAGGGTAATCAGATGTATCCAGATGTTCAAGCATGTGTAATTTATCCTGGTATATATCAGCTGTAGTCACTCGATGGACGAAAGAATCTGTATCTGTATACAACAGTTTAAGATTTTCAGCTCCATAATATGGAAGTAACACATCGTATTGATACGAATACATTAGCGTCTTGGAGATGTCTAGTACACTCATACCAATGTATATAGGCTTGTTGAACACTATTTTACGAGAAGCCATATGTACAGCAGCAAGATTAGGTCCATATATGGTTCGATCAATGAATGTAGGTTTGGCTATGAGTTTTTCTAACGTTTTGCTGTTTGTCACAAGCCGTATATCCATGCGATTACGAATATTTTCCATAGTTTTTCCAAACATAGCATTATTGAATAGTTTATAAAGGTCCTTCTCAAAATCATTTCTAGCTTGTTGTCGCAGTCGGTTATTAAACTCGACGTAAGGTTTTAGCCAACACGACTGATGAAACTGAAGTGCTCGATGAATCTTTGTTAATAGTAGACCGTGACTAAGAGCTTGTTTCAAGGCCATGTAGTGTACCACATACTTCTTTCGGCACCCAAGATGAGCAATTAACTTCTCTGAAGACGATTTCCCCGGTTTCAGACTCTCAGGCAGGAAGGGCAAATCATTATGAAGATCGTGGAGCTCGACGGGATATTCGACATCGACTTCTAAGATGTATCCAAGGGGGTCATCTTCCTTCAATAAATCCAGGTCTATGTCTTCAGGAGAAACCCATTTAAACCCTCCATAAGGAAGGGCCTTACACATAGCCCAGCCATATTCGTTGTTTGCATCTTCGTATGTAATAAACTGGGAAGGTTTACGAGGATCATACTGTTCCATATATATATTATTAGCTTCAGCATACCGATGAGAAACCTGGCATAACCCTCCTCTTATACCAGATTCAACCATGAGCAGCTGATCGTAGTCCAGCAGCAATTGCAGCTCAATTCCTGTGTACAGCAGCATAGCATCCCACGTAAGTCCTGGAGAAGTGAAATAATGCGCAGGATCCACTTTGTGTGTTTTCAGAGTTTGGTCTCTGAACGTTTCAAAGACATCCGCTAGGAGAAGAACATCAGAGGTTAAGTAAATATCACTGTATTCACCTAAGTTTCTCACATTAAACTGGTTCCATACATTTCTAGCATGCTCATAGTCATCGCCGGTAATTTCTTCTTCATTTAATTTATTGTAGAATGCTTCTCTTGGAGGCAGCTGAGCATCATTCAAAACGTCCCATGATGCGAGGTAATCGTAGGGGAACACTCCCTTACGAGTCATCAAGCTAATCTTCTCTTCTCCAAAGTACTTCTCTGTTTCGGGATGCGTCGTGAGGTTTTTCACTAACTTGTCCAAGCTTGTACTCAGGAAACGGAAGGTATCCACAAACCTGAGTTTAATATCTCCAACATATTTTGAGAATGAGATATAGCTTTCTTCAGAGCTTGGTATTACCTCCACTCTTTCGCTTGTGCATCCTAACTCCTTAACAATGAAATGAGAGTCATACCCACTCAGATTATGCATGAAGACAGGTATATAATTAGGTGTTTTACAAGCCAGGTTACATTTATTGTGTAAAGACCCTCTATACATCCCGGAAACATGATCGTGATCGCGAACCTTCCAATTATCTTCTGTAAATTCATACCCACACAGGTAGCATATTGTAGAAGCATCGAACGATTCTTGTTCTTCAGCTGTAAGTTTCAGAGGCTTAGCAGATTTATATAAGTCACCTATTTTCTTCGCAAGGGAAGTTAGATACCCTATGAACTTCTCAGCAGCATCATGACCTCGATACACGTAGGGATGTGTAGGAAGATCGGTTTCTACTTTGTCAACGCTGGATGATGGTTTGACGTAAACAGCAAAGCTCATTGGAGAATGACTTTGATAGGGAGTTGTATAGGACGTTTCAGGATTAGAAGCGCAGGTATGGTAAGGAGTGAGAATGCTCTCAAAATCAGCATATATGACATATGGCAGTTTCAGCATTCTTTCCACGTTTTTGAATCTGACGATAGAGTTTTCCTTTGTAGGCATAACGCATCTAGCAATAGCATGTTGCATGCACATTTCTCTATGCTCCTCCAATTTTTTCATTCCGCTTAGTCCATATCGGTCATCAAAATGGCTGAAGCAACGTTTACACGTATATATTTTTCCATCATGTTTAGTTTTCTGCTGACGAATAAGTCTCTCAAAATCCTTTATATACACATAGTGATGTCTGGCGGTAGCATCACTTAACAGAAGGAGATCGCGATGATCATCTAATTCTTCATCAATCACCTTTATCGGAAACACTTCATGTTTTTCATCCAATCCAAACACATTTATGGACATATTGTTGAGCTTTTCAAATTTAGCGATTTCACCCAAGCTCGTAGGAAACGAAACACATGAGAAATCGTATTTTTCTTGGTAATCCTTATACTTGCTAACACGCTGAGGATCCTTTCGAATGAACTTTGCAAGAACAGCGTACATAAAGCATTTCTCGTCACTATAATTTTGAGGGTTTATACAGGCTTTTCTAGCATCCAAAGATGACGGTAGAGGAATATAGCTGCTCCCTCGAAGGGCATTGTACTTGTTAATTCGGAGTCGAACTCCATCAACTGATAGCAAGGCCCAGTTACTACCTTTCAGTTTACTTTCTTCCATTTCAACACGAAGCTTCTCGAATTTTTTTTCCAAGATGGTGTTCATATCAGTTTCTAAAAACACAGGTTGGTTACGTGTTTTAAATGTTCTGTCACATGTCTCTCCATGAACATTCACAAATTGACAGTCGACCATGATGTTAATTTTCACACTTTTATGTATCGACAGTTCTTTCTTTATAGCTTGAATTATACGATGTTTTGACTCCTGTAGGTAAGTTTTCATATCCTTGAAGGTGTCACAACGTATATAATATGATTTGAGTCGTCCTTCAAATGATGTTTCATACTCGATCATATCACACTCATCAGTCATTGTCAATAGATGATGCTTGCTAGGTTCAAACTTGATTTTCTTGCGAGATACTGTTTTTTCACATCTTTCTTCATGTACATCTCTTCTATGCTCAGTATTGCAAACATCACCGCAATGTTTACACCTGTAGACTCGACCGCATACCAACTCATGTCTCTTCTTATGGTAGTTGCGTAGAAAACGCTTATCACATTTGCTACAGCTATAGTCTGGCATAGCATTCAGAACCGATTCCATCACTCCACCATTCCACATCTTTATAATATGTAGTGCGACACTTGTAAATTATATAAGTCAATAAATGCTTATAGCACTTTCCACTGACTCGCCTTGATAACTTGTCAAAGCTATTGAACGGTAATCTCACTAGGAGAAGCTGATGTGCTCGACTCAAAGGTTAATTACTGAATAACTATGTAAGCTCAAGCAAACCCCACTTATTCCACTAGCACGTACCTTATAAATGACTACGCGATTCAAGATTAAGCTTGTATTTTTAAAATATATATCATTAAACTACGTGAGTCAAGATTAACTTGTTTCATTTTTATTTGCCAGTTCAACGTTAACATGCATTTCCCCCACATTTTTTAAAGTTTAAACAAGGTAAAATACATATCACCCATTATATTTATACAAATAAATGTATATAATTTTATATACTTTAATGCCAAACACACACATACTCACACCCTCACACACACTCTCCCACACACACACACACACACATACACACAAACACATACACACACCCCAACCCACACATACATGCACAAGCACACATACACACATGCACGCAAACACACACATGCACGCAAACACACACATGCATACACATACACGCACACCCACACACATACATGCACACATACGCACACAGACATACATGCACATACACACCAGCAAACACGCACACATACACACGTCCGTAAACACACACATACATACACAAACACATACACACACTCTCCCACACACATACACACAAAAACATACACACACCCCAACCCACACACACCCCAACCCACACACACACATACACACTCTCTCCCACACACATACACACAAAAACATACACACACATACACACTCTCTCCCACACACATACACACAAAAACATACACACACCCCAACCCACACATACACACGCCCGTAAACACACACATACATGCATAAACACATACACGCACTCCCACACACACATACACACAAAAAACATACACACACTCCAACCCACACACACATACACACATGCACACACGCACACATCCGCAAACACACACGCAAACACCCACATTCACATACGCACAAATATGCATAGCACACGCACATATACACACATGCACACAAACACACACATACACATACACGCACACTCACACATACACACTCTCCCACACACACACACACACACACACATACACACAAAAACATACACACACCCCTACCCACACGCTGATGACCTAGAAGTTGAGCGCCCTTAAACCAAACCAAACCCCTACCCACACACACACACACACACACACACACACACACACACACACACGCCCGTAAACACACACATACATGCACAAACACATACACACACTCTCCCACACACATACACACAAAAAAACATACACACACCCCAACCCACACACACATACACACATGCACACACGCACACATCCGAAAACACACACGCAAACACCCACATTCACATACGCACAAATATGCATAGCACACACACATACACACATGCACACAAACACACACACATACACCTACACGCACACTCACACATGCACAAACACATACACACTCTCCCCCACACACACACACACACACACAACCACACACACACATGCACCCAAACACACACGCGCATGTACATACACTCACGCTCACACGCACACTCATACACATACATGCACACACGCAAACACGCACACATGCAAACACACACACGCATAAAGATGCATAGCACACACATACACAAACAGACACACAAGCACGCTCACACACACGCAAACACACTCAGGCACACACGCACAAAGATGTATAGCACACCCACAGACACATACACACTCACGCTCGCAAACACTCACACACGCGCAGACACCCACACTTACACACATATACTCATACACAAACATGCACGCGCACACACACGCACACACATACACGCACACACGCACACATGGACCTTGTTTCTAAAAATAATTTTTAGGGATTCAGGGGGTCTCAAAACATATATTTCGGGTGAAATCTCGACATCGATTTTTTGGGCGGAATACAATACTTTCCCTACTTACAATTCGTAATGGAGAAATCGTTTGTCTCATATAAATGTCTTTATTAGAAAGAACATGAAAAGTTTCGAGAACACAAAAATGCATTTTAAATTCTCACAAGTATATAAATTAATTCAATAATACTTTTTCCATACGTTTATCACAGTCAGTTTGAGCAATATTAACACGATAAGTTTTACCGCGTACAGGGTTCGTTCTGCAAACCTACGGACGAAGTAAAACACATCGTAATAACTCATACATAGAGAAAACGGGGTTCTTTCCACATTCCAAGAAGTTATTTGACGTAACAGTAAACTCATTTAAAGATGTGTTCCTTAACCCGCTCTTGCATTAAAATGGAGTAGTAGTAATGTGTTCCTGCACCACCAATTTGAATCTCATTAGTATATCAGAGGGTTCTAGTAATTGTATCGTATGAAAAGGGTTTCTTCCCTTACGTTCTTTTAAGAAAACACGTGCAGACACGTCTATACTCGCCCCTCCTTGCAAGTTGTAACTTGTTCTTTTCAAAACTGACAGGGGGTAACATTTCCAAATGTCACATAATTTTTTGTTTCAAACCCTCCATAAATATGTCAGTTTCTCAAAGGATCCATTCAGATAACCATCTTTTTCATCCTCACTTGGAAGGGTGCGAAGACCACCCCCCACTGACCTTTAGAATTTGGCGGGAGAGGGCGAAGACCACCTGCGCTGGTCTTGAGAATCTGTCAACAGTCAGAGGGGGAGGGGGGGGGGGGGGGGAGGGGGGGGGGGGTGTATTGTTATGCTAATTGAGCCAAAGGGAACATGTCACTTATGCCACTTCTTGAGCCAAAAGGAACATATTACTACTACTCCATTTTAATGCAAGAGCGGGTTAAGGAACACATCTTTAAATGAGTTTACTGTTACGTCAAATAACTTCTTGGAATGTGGAAAGAACCCCGTTTTCTCTATGTATGAGTTATTACGATGTGTTTTACTTCGTCCGTAGGTTTGCAGAACGAACCCTGTACGCGGTAAAACTTATCGTGTTAATATTGCTCAAACTGACTGTGATAAACGTATGGAAAAAGTATTATTGAATTAATTTATATACTTGTGAGAATTTAAAATGCATTTTTGTGTTCTCGAAACTTTTCATGTTCTTTCTAATAAAGACATTTATATGAGACAAACGATTTCTCCATTACGAATTGTAAGTAGGGAAAGTATTGTATTCCGCCCAAAAAATCGATGTCGAGATTTCACCCGAAATATATGTTTTGAGACCCCCTGAATCCCTAAAAATTATTTTTAGAAACAAGGTCCATGTGTGCGTGTGTGCGTGTATGTGTGTGCGTGTGTGTGCGCGTGCATGTTTGTGTATGAGTATATGTGTGTAAGTGTGGGTGTCTGCGCGTGTGTGAGTGTTTGCGAGCGTGAGTGTGTATGTGTCTGTGGGTGTGCTATACATCTTTGTGCGTGTGTGCCTGAGTGTGTTTGCGTGTGTGTGAGCGTGCTTGTGTGTCTGTTTGTGTATGTGTGTGCTATGCATCTTTATGCGTGTGTGTGTTTGCATGTGTGCGTGTTTGCGTGTGTGCATGTATGTGTATGAGTGTGCGTGTGAGCGTGAGTGTATGTACATGCGCGTGTGTGTTTGGGTGCATGTGTGTGTGTGGTTGTGTGTGTGTGTGTGTGTGTGGGGGAGAGTGTGTATGTGTTTGTGCATGTGTGAGTGTGCGTGTAGGTGTATGTGTGTGTGTTTGTGTGCATGTGTGTATGTGTGTGTGCTATGCATATTTGTGCGTATGTGAATGTGGGTGTTTGCGTGTGTGTTTTCGGATGTGTGCGTGTGTGCATGTGTGTATGTGTGTGTGGGTTGGGGTGTGTGTATGTTTTTTTGTGTGTATGTGTGTGGGAGAGTGTGTGTATGTGTTTGTGCATGTATGTGTGTGTTTACGGGCGTGTGTGTGTGTGTGTGTGTGTGTGTGTGTGTGTGTGTGTGTGGGTAGGGGTTTGGTTTGGTTTAAGGGCGCTCAACTTCTAGGTCATCAGCGTGTGGGTAGGGGTGTGTGTATGTTTTTGTGTGTATGTGTGTGTGTGTGTGTGTGTGTGGGAGAGTGTGTATGTGTGAGTGTGCGTGTATGTGTATGTGTGTGTTTGTGTGCATGTGTGTATATGTGCGTGTGCTATGCATATTTGTGCGTATGTGAATGTGGGTGTTTGCGTGTGTGTTTGCGGATGTGTGCGTGTGTGCATGTGTGTATGTGTGTGTGGGTTGGAGTGTGTGTATGTTTTTTGTGTGTATGTGTGTGTGGGAGTGCGTGTATGTGTTTATGCATGTATGTGTGTGTTTACGGGCGTGTGTATGTGTGGGTTGGGGTGTGTGTATGTTTTTGTGTGTATGTGTGTGGGAGAGAGTGTGTATGTGTGTGTATGTTTTTGTGTGTATGTGTGTGGGAGAGAGTGTGTATGTGTGTGTGTGGGTTGGGGTGTGTGTGGGTTGGGGTGTGTGTATGTTTTTGTGTGTATGTGTGTGGGAGAGTGTGTGTATGTGTTTGTGTATGTATGTGTGTGTTTACGGACGTGTGTATGTGTGCGTGTTTGCTGGTGTGTATGTGCATGTATGTCTGTGTGCGTATGTGTGCATGTATGTGTGTGGGTGTGCGTGTATGTGTATGCATGTGTGTGTTTGCGTGCATGTGTGTGTTTGCGTGCATGTGTGTATGTGTGCTTGTGCATGTATGTGTGGGTTGGGGTGTGTGTATGTGTTTGTGTGTATGTGTGTGTGTGTGTGTGTGGGAGAGTGTGTGTGAGGGTGTGAGTATGTGTGTGTTTGGCATTAAAGTATATAAAATTATATACATTTATTTGTATAAATATAATGGGTGATATGTATTTTACCTTGTTTAAACTTTAAAAAATGTGGGGGAAATGCATGTTAACGTTGAACTGGCAAATAAAAATGAAACAAGTTAATCTTGACTCACGTAGTTTAATGATATATATTTTAAAAATACAAGCTTAATCTTGAATCGCGTAGTCATTTATAAGGTACGTGCTAGTGGAATAAGTGGGGTTTGCTTGAGCTTACATAGTTATTCAGTAATTAACCTTTGAGTCGAGCACATCAGCTTCTCCTAGTGAGATTACCGTTCAATAGCTTTGACAAGTTATCAAGGCGAGTCAGTGGAAAGTGCTATAAGCATTTATTGACTTATATAATTTACAAGTGTCGCACTACATATTATAAAGATGTGGAATGGTGGAGTGATGGAATCGGTTCTGAATGCTATGCCAGACTATAGCTGTAGCAAATGTGATAAGCGTTTTCTACGCAACTACCATAAGAAGAGACATGAGTTGGTATGCGGTCGAGTCTACAGGTGTAAACATTGCGGTGATGTTTGCAATACTGAGCATAGAAGAGATGTACATGAAGAAAGATGTGAAAAAACAGTATCTCGCAAGAAAATCAAGTTTGAACCTAGCAAGCATCATCTATTGACAATGACTGATGAGTGTGATATGATCGAGTATGAAACATCATTTGAAGGACGACTCAAATCATATTATATACGTTGTGACACCTTCAAGGATATGAAAACTTACCTACAGGAGTCAAAACATCGTATAATTCAAGCTATAAAGAAAGAACTGTCGATACATAAAAGTGTGAAAATTAACATCATGGTCGACTGTCAATTTGTGAATGTTCATGGAGAGACATGTGACAGAACATTTAAAACACGTAACCAACCTGTGTTTTTAGAAACTGATATGAACACCATCTTGGAAAAAAAATTCGAGAAGCTTCGTGTTGAAATGGAAGAAAGTAAACTGAAAGGTAGTAACTGGGCCTTGCTATCAGTTGATGGAGTTCGACTCCGAATTAACAAGTACAATGCCCTTCGAGGGAGCAGCTATATTCCTCTACCGTCATCTTTGGATGCTAGAAAAGCCTGTATAAACCCTCAAAATTATAGTGACGAGAAATGCTTTATGTACGCTGTTCTTGCAAAGTTCATTCGAAAGGATCCTCAGCGTGTTAGCAAGTATAAGGATTACCAAGAAAAATACGATTTCTCATGTGTTTCGTTTCCTACGAGCTTGGGTGAAATCGCTAAATTTGAAAAGCTCAACAATATGTCCATAAATGTGTTTGGATTGGATGAAAAACATGAAGTGTTTCCGATAAAGGTGATTGATGAAGAATTAGATGATCATCGCGATCTCCTTCTGTTAAGTGATGCTACCGCCAGACATCACTATGTGTATATAAAGGATTTTGAGAGACTTATTCGTCAGCAGAAAACTAAACATGATGGAAAAATATATACGTGTAAACGTTGCTTCAGCCATTTTGATGACCGATATGGACTAAGCGGAATGAAAAAATTGGAGGAGCATAGAGAAATGTGCATGCAACATGCTATTGCTAGATGCGTTATGCCTACAAAGGAAAACTCTATCGTCAGATTCAAAAACGTGGAAAGAATGCTGAAACTGCCATATGTCATATATGCTGATTTTGAGAGCATTCTCACTCCTTACCATACCTGCGCTTCTAATCCTGAAACGTCCTATACAACTCCCTATCAAAGTCATTCTCCAATGAGCTTTGCTGTTTACGTCAAACCATCATCCAGCGTTGACAAAGTAGAAACCGATCTTCCTACACATCCCTACGTGTATCGAGGTCATGATGCTGCTGAGAAGTTCATAGGGTATCTAACTTCCCTTGCGAAGAAAATAGGTGACTTATATAAATCTGCTAAGCCTCTGAAACTTACAGCTGAAGAACAAGAATCGTTCGATGCTTCTACAATATGCTACCTGTGTGGGTATGAATTTACAGAAGATAATTGGAAGGTTCGCGATCACGATCATGTTTCCGGGATGTATAGAGGGTCTTTACACAATAAATGTAACCTGGCTTGTAAAACACCTAATTATATACCTGTCTTCATGCATAATCTGAGTGGGTATGACTCTCATTTCATTGTTAAGGAGTTAGGATGCACAAGCGAAAGAGTGGAGGTAATACCAAGCTCTGAAGAAAGCTATATCTCATTCTCAAAATATGTTGGAGATATTAAACTCAGGTTTGTGGATACCTTCCGTTTCCTGAGTACAAGCTTGGACAAGTTAGTGAAAAACCTCACGACGCATCCCGAAACAGAGAAGTACTTTGGAGAAGAGAAGATTAGCTTGATGACTCGTAAGGGAGTGTTCCCCTACGATTACCTCGCATCATGGGACGTTTTGAATGATGCTCAGCTGCCTCCAAGAGAAGCATTCTACAATAAATTAAATGAAGAAGAAATTACCGGCGATGACTATGAGCATGCTAGAAATGTATGGAACCAGTTTAATGTGAGAAACTTAGGTGAATACAGTGATATTTACTTAACCTCTGATGTTCTTCTCCTAGCGGATGTCTTTGAAACGTTCAGAGACCAAACTCTGAAAACACACAAAGTGGATCCTGCGCATTATTTCACTTCTCCAGGACTTACGTGGGATGCTATGCTGCTGTACACAGGAATTGAGCTGCAATTGCTGCTGGACTACGATCAGCTGCTCATGGTTGAATCTGGTATAAGAGGAGGGTTATGCCAGGTTTCTCATCGGTATGCTGAAGCTAATAATATATATATGGAACAGTATGATCCTCGTAAACCTTCCCAGTTTATTACATACGAAGATGCAAACAACGAATATGGCTGGGCTATGTGTAAGGCCCTTCCTTATGGAGGGTTTAAATGGGTTTCTCCTGAAGACATAGACCTGGATTTATTGAAGGAAGATGACCCCCTTGGATACATCTTAGAAGTCGATGTCGAATATCCCGTCGAGCTCCACGATCTTCATAATGATTTGCCCTTCCTGCCTGAGAGTCTGAAACCGGGGAAATCGTCTTCAGAGAAGTTAATTGCTCATCTTGGGTGCCGAAAGAAGTATGTGGTACACTACATGGCCTTGAAACAAGCTCTTAGTCACGGTCTACTATTAACAAAGATTCATCGAGCACTTCAGTTTCATCAGTCGTGTTGGCTAAAACCTTACGTCGAGTTTAATAACCGACTGCGACAACAAGCTAGAAATGATTTTGAGAAGGACCTTTATAAACTATTCAATAATGCTATGTTTGGAAAAACTATGGAAAATATTCGTAATCGCATGGATATACGGCTTGTGACAAACAGCAAAACGTTAGAAAAACTCATAGCCAAACCTACATTCATTGATCGAACCATATATGGACCTAATCTTGCTGCTGTACATATGGCTTCTCGTAAAATAGTGTTCAACAAGCCTATATACATTGGTATGAGTGTACTAGACATCTCCAAGACGCTAATGTATTCGTATCAATACGATGTGTTACTTCCATATTATGGAGCTGAAAATCTTAAACTGTTGTATACAGATACAGATTCTTTCGTCCATCGAGTGACTACAGCTGATATATACCAGGATAAATTACACATGCTTGAACATCTGGATACATCTGATTACCCTGCTAACCATATATGCTATTCTACACAAAACAAAAAAGTGTTGGGAAAGTTTAAAGATGAAGCCTGTGGAAAAATCATTCATCGGTTCGTTGGTCTTAGGCCCAAAATGTATGCTATCGATATTGATGGTTCTGTGATAAAAAAAGTTAAAGGTATAAAACGTAGCGCCATTAAGCAATACATCAACTTCAATAGCTATGTAGAGTGCCTTAAAACTTTGAAAATTGTTAGAACTCCTATGAATTTAATCCTATCCCGACATCATAATATTTCTACGGTTGAAGCTAATAAAATAGCCTTATCACCTCACGATGACAAGAGAGTGATTGAAGAGGATGGAATATCGACGTATGCGTATGGACATTACAGTGTCGAGAATAGTGCCTAGACATGGATACTTAAAGCTTGTCTGTAGAAAAAAATGAAGATTGTTGAACTATGAACTTCGCGCGCCAATGGCTCATCTAACCCAGAGAGAAGAATGATAATGTGAATAATTAGAAGAACTGAGGAGGGCGCTATCGTCTTTCAGCAGTGTATACTTGTTTTCTAAATATTAATGCTAGTGTATGTATCCTTATAAATTAAATAAAATTATCTCATTGCGATTATTCTTGTTTTATTTCATTGCTTGCCTTAACATTCCTATTTCCTCATTAGGTCAGGTTAGGTTAGGTTAGGTTAGATGGACTATAAGATAGAGTAATTGATGATGATGATGAAATGCAATAAATGACTGAATAGGTTAGACTGCTCTTCAACTACTATAAAACAAATCGATTACTGAAGAAAGCTTAGTAAAATACCCCTAGCAACTTCAAAAATACCTGCTTCAGTGCCTTAAAACATCTTCAAACTGTCGAAAAAATGCTTCTCACGAGTTTAAGATGCCCTGAAAATCCTCAAAATATCTGTGAAGGAGCTGAAATGTCTTAATTAGTGCTCGAAAAATACCATTAAAAGCGTCTAACGCCTATAAAAGTGTTTCAAAGGATTCTGAAAACCAGTCAAAATGTTGGTGACAAAGTCTAAAATATCCCTATAGTGCTTAAAATGTCTCTAAAATGGCTGAAACGATATTTAACTGGTAGATACGTCTAACAGCCTTGAAATAGACGGTTCAGTATTCCTAATATCGTGAAAATTATCTTCCATTACCCTTCAAAGTGTTTAAAGCAAACAATAATGGACAGGGTCGTCCAGAATAACTGTCGGATTGCCTTAAATAATGTCAAATTCGTCTAAAATACTCTGAAAAATGTTTAAACTGGACGTGAAAGTCTTCAGAATATCTGGAAACAGGCTGAAATATCTATCAACGAGTCTAAACGGGTCTCAATACACGCTGAAAATATATAATATGACTTCTAAATAATGCTCGAAATTGCTTGAAAAGTTGTTAAATATGTTGTAAAAGCGTCCTGAATATACCAAAAGCGTCTAAAAGATCTAACAGGGGGTGCAAAATTGTAGCAAAATGAGGCGAAACGTCTTAAAAATGTATGAAAATGACTGAATAGTTCTGAAAATTGTCTGAAAAATTCTTAAATATGTTGTAAAAGCATCAAGAATATGCTAAAAGTGCTTAAAAAAGATCTATCAGAGGACTCAAAATAGTATCAAAATGTTTATGAAATTCCTAGAGGGAGATCAGGGTAGCGTATGACAGGATAGAATAGATAAGCAGAGGAGGGAATAGGATAGATGATAAGAGGATAGAATGAATGTCTAGAAACGTATCATGTTAGTAGAATAGAATAAATAATAATAAGAGGATCTATCTTAGGTTAGGCTAGGCCATGTTAGATTAGGATAGGTTAGGTTAGGTTAGGATAGGTTAGACGAGTAGAAGTATGGGGCTTAGGTTAAATTATCAAAGACGGGAGTAAATAGTGGGAGCTGGGTTAGGTTAGGTTAGCCATGTAGAAGTATGGAGCTTAGGTTAGGTTAAGATAGGTTAGAAGAGTAGAAGTATGAGGCTTAGGTTAGGTTAGATTAGGATAGGTTAGGTTAGCTTAGGTTAGGTTAGGTTAGGTTAGGCTAGGCTAGGCTAGGTTAGGTATGGGGCTTAGGCGAGGTGAGGTGAGGTGAGGTGAGGTTAGGTAAGGTTAGGTTAGGTTAGGTTAGGTTAGGTTAGGTTAGGTTAGCGTGGCTATGTGGGGCGAGGTAACATTATATTGGGGTAATATATTCAATCAAGATAGAAAGCTCTTGCATTAGGAGACATACAGCAATATAGTGGACGACATACTCAGCTAGCATGAACGCTCATAAACATACATACACTGCTATAGGCTTTAAAAGTTATCCCTAGAGATTCATTCAAACACCTACAACGTCCTGCTTCCCCTGTCACCTTACGTATTAATGCTTAGATTACGCATGGCGGCCATCTTGCCCATAAAAAAGTGCGCCAGCTCTGTCCTAACCTATCTACTCTCACTATTTACATTTCCCTCATCGGTTGTCGCGGTGGTTCTCTGTTTCTTGCTGTGCTAATTGTTATTGATCCTCCACATATTATTTGAGCATTTCTTGTCAATACATCTCCTTTTGTTCTATCTTCTATGAAATTCTCAAGTGATATAAGCGATACCTTATCAGCCATTTCATTCATGGCTAAAAGTCTTCTTTTTTCCTTATAACATTCCATATTTGCTTACCTTGTAATTTCTCTCTCATCTCTCCCAAAACTGCAACACATTTGTTGCATTAAGACATACATGTTCCGTTGTATCTGTATTTTTTCACACATATCGCAGCTTCCAGGTCATTTTGAAATTGTCTGTACCCATATAACTAATGAAAATCATACTCTTATTTAGTTGAAAATAATATATTTTCAATATTTCCCAATTTATGGAAATACTCGAAATGTTTTTCTACCTTCTTCAATCATTTCCCTTTCCTTTTGCCATTCTTCTAATAACTTCATTTTCACTTCCTTAGCACTTTTACAATGGATTCTATAATGTTTTTAACATGTGGTTGGTTTCCTTTCCTCAGCACATATGTCGTTTCTCTTAATCTTATAGTTAAGTCTACTGGCCGTATGCCTAAAATTACTAAAAAGGCAATTGTAGATGATGTTTTGGTTGCTCCCGTCAATCTAATAAGTATTTTCCTCTGTGTTCTTCAAGGTTCCTTTTTATCTGTACTTGCCTTGCTTTCTCTGGTCCCATTCTCTTTCAGGGTTGGAAGCATCGGTGAGCGAGCAGGGATAATAAATGCGCTCTGGAAATCCCATCCCCCGGATTGGAAGGCGAGCCACTGGTTTCTGGACCACCCATGGGATGGTACATGCCTAAGGGGGATTTGAAGCTAAGCCAGCCTCCGCCGGGGTGTTTCTAACCGGGAAAATGTAGGGACCCTGCCACCTGCTCTATCGTGACAACGTTCCTCATCTATCGTCCCGAGGGGTGCTCCGACAGGGGCATAGGCAAATAAGAGCGCCTGTCGGTCGAAGTGCTAAATCCCCTGTCATTGAGTCATGTTCATTTATTTTGTGTGTATAAGAGACACTGGAAACTATTTGTTACTGCTGAAACTTATTAACTATAGTCGATCCAGCCTTGAACCCGGCTTGATGTAAACAAAATATTGTATCCCTCCGCATTAACCTCGTGTTCGTATCTCCTGTGAGGAACAACTCCTCATCATTATCGTATGAATGAGGAAGAGAAGTGAACATCAGACAGAATTAAATAGAAGCTATAATCTTATTTAATTTCCTTTCACCCATTTCGCCTTCGTTATATACCATCTCCTTCCTGAATCAGGCGGCGCCGTGGCCGAGCGGTTAGCGCGCTCGCCTACCACCTAGGCGGCCCGGGTTCGATCCCAGGGACCCGCATGTGGTATTCGTGGTGGACGAAGCGGCGTCAGGGCGGGTTTTCTCCGGGTGCTCTGGTTTCCCCCGCCATCTCATTCCACCGGTGCTCCATCTTCATGTATCATCAGTGTCACCGCCTGCGGTGCCGTAGTAGTAAAAGCGGGCGTTAAACACTACAACAACAACAACCTTCCTGAATCTCATATCCGGCTTCGGGCTTGTCACTCATCTTGGTTACTCTCTCTGATCCAGAGTTTGTGTGCTTCTCGAAAGTAATCTGACCCTAGACACCGACTTGTAAGTTTTTTTTCTTGGGGGGGGGGGGGCGTATCAGTCCTACATACGAAGTTAAAAAGGTAAAAATATATAATGAATAATAATAATATGAATATGAATATATATATGAATATTAGTGTAATATTCCGTAATACGTTATATAATAATAATAATAATAATAATAATAATAATAATAATAATAATAATAATAATAATAATAATAATAATAATAATAATAATAATAATAATAATAATAATAATAATAATAATAATGTTAATAATAATAATGTTAATAATAATAATAATAATGTTAATAATAATAATAATGTTGATAATAATAATAATGTTGATAATAATAATAATGTTAATAATAATAATAATGTTAATAATAATAATAATAATGTTAATAATAATAATAATAATAATAATAATAATAATAATAATAATAATAATAATGTTAATAATAATAATAATAATAATAATAATAATAATAATAATAATAATAATAATAATAATAATAATAATAATAATAATAATAATAATAATAATAATAATAATAATAATAATAATAATAATAATAATAATAATAATAATAATAATAATAATAATAATAATAATAATAATAATAATAATAATAATAATAATAATAATAATAATAATAATAATAATAATAATAATAATAATAATAATAATAATAATAATAATAATAATAATAATAATAATAATAATAATAATAATAATAATAATAATAATAATAATAAACAATGTCGGAAGAAATTGGGAGATAGTTGCATTTTTCAGTTGTTAGGATGTAAAGGATTATTTCCTCAGTCTCTGCTGCCTCTTCCACCAACCATCTCTTGAATCCTGTTTTGCAAGCCTTTTAGTTTTGGCTTACATATCAATCACTATTTTAAATTGATAAGTATTAGTCTTATTCCTCAACTTCTATTATTTAAAAACATAATTTAACATTTTTGTAAATATAATACCTTTATAGGAATTAATTAAAATAGGGGGAAAATTTCGCAGAGGTCATTATACCTATTCTATTACAAAATGCAGACACCTAAACCTAATTAAATTATGTTCTGAAACCTCAGGGACTTTAAAATTAGATTATTGTGAATTCGGTTTCCAAGTTTTGATGAGCACCAAAAACATTTACAATGCCGAGACGTGAACCCGTGTCACTGGTGTAAGGGCCCAGGATACAGTCATAATTTTATTTATTTATTTTGAGGCTTGACTGAAAGCATATTCCGAGTTAAATCGTAGAATTTGTATACCGGGCGCCACGTCATTACCACTTGGCGACTTTTCATGCTTAATTTAGCCCTTTAAGATGAATAATCCTTTGCTGGACGTTTTAATATTATTACTTAAATGGCAAAAGCTATTATGCATGTTGTTTGAAATGTACGAGACGTAGTTTATGCCAATAATATGTGCGTTTCGATTGTAAGGGTCCATGGTGGATGAGGCGTGCCTTTACTTTATTGCAGCCAATCCCGGCTCCAAGTATAAGAATTCCCTATTTTCTTTTTAGCTGTTGTTGGTGTACCCATATGATAGATAAGTCCATTTTATCAGAGGTATTTACTGAATTGCACTGCTATGTACACTAACAAAACTTTTGTACAGTTTTCTGAAAACCCGGAATTCGCTCTCAGTAATCGGGTCGTATGGTTTTGAAGTGTAGATACTTCGGCGAGTTCTGTCCCATAAACCGCTGTTCCTCTGAATTTTTCCCATTCATTTAAGAAGGTCGTGCAGTATATCTTAGTAGTAGGCGCAAAACTGGACTTCAAACTAGTGGCCTAACTTGCAAAATAATAAGGGGTGGCGGACTTACCTGGTATATTGGGGTCGTAAAACACGCACAGACTGCAAGATATTGGCGCGTGTTTGTCAGTATGTCCAATCCGGTCTATAGTGTGTAACATTACTTTGCAGTAGAATTCTTGATACGAGCGAAAATAGTTCGTTACTACGTTGAGTATATTATCGTTTTCATACATTTAAATAATGAACGGTGTGAATAAGCACTGTAACTCAACTTCCAAGTTATTTAAACATGATGTTCGTTATTTTAGTTCTATTTATTACTACGTGGTAGTCTTTACAAAGGTTTCTTAGACGTGGCAAATGACCTTGCTAATGTTTGTTTTTCGTTAGCTTACCCGGCATATGAACAATCTGACATTCTTCTAGTCCTCTCTTATCGACTGCTGGACTTATAACTGTGTACTGCCACCGTACAAATTAGTTCTTTGGTTAAAATAATTTATTCTCTGCATTCAAAGTATTTCAGTCAAATTACTTTTCTTTCACACACCGTGCACGAAATTGTTGTTGTAGTGTTTAACGCCCGCTTTTACTACTACGGCACCGCAGGCGGTGACACTGATGATACATGAAGATGGAGCACCGGTGGAATGAGATGGCGGGGGAAACCGGAGTACCCGGAGAAAACCCGCCCTGACGCCACTTCGTCCACCACGAATACCACATGCGGGTCCCTGGGATCGAACCCGGGCCGCCTAGGTGGTAGGCGAGTGTGCACGAAATGTGAATATAAAGCATCTGCACATTATATTTTAGGACAGGGTGCTCAACAGTGCAGCACGCGCTCGCTTCCGTTACACGTGCTATTTTCCCCCACCACTGACCAAGACAAGAAGGCTCAGACCTGCTAATCAGAGGTGGATGGCGTGGAGTAGTAGTCATGCAACTAAATGGGAGGATGAATATTTTTGTTTACCAGATGAAGACGGATAAAATTAAGTACTTGATTTGTAGGACTGTAGTTGCATATTCATACAATTTCCCTTGCTAACCTTCCAAGTTAACGATAAACGTTAGTCTCCTGGAGAAATACAGCGAACTTTTGAAGCAATTGTGTGACACATTCTTTTCACAATTTGAAGACCTAAAAGCTTTTGAAACCAAAATCCAATTATTTTGCAATTTTGAAGTTACTATGTAGTGAGGCTTCACACGAACTACAAAATATGAAACTACTTGCATTGCAGAATTCAACGAATATTCTGAGAAAGAAGGGTGAGAATGATTTAGGTCTCAGCCTACGTATCAGAGATTACGTTTATTTGCGTCTAGTTTCATGCCAGTCTTTGGCTCCACTTATTATATCTGTGGACAAACATTTTCAAAAAGGAACTACATTAAAAGTGGGTATCGCAGCAAGATAAGTGACAATCATCTTGCTTATCTTTTAAGACTATGCACTTTATCTTTTGCACCAAATATTGAAGGCCTCCTAAAGCGTAAATCGTGCCAAAAGGTATCCTCAGAAACATCGTGGGTTAAGCAAGAGTAGAATACGAATGTGTACGCCTTTGATTTCCTGTACAGAAGAATGCCGGCACAGTGCCGCCACTGGAACTCAATAACCACGAATAAATGTGTCATTCTATCCCAGTGAATGGAAAGAGCTGATTTCACCTTCCCCTTACCTGCCTGCAGTTGAGCACCGCTGTTCTAGAATATGAGAGAGATTACCTCTCTTGTTTATACTGGACTGGGCTCCCTTCTTTGTATTACAGGTGCGAATTTATTATTGTGTCTTCACTAACGAAGCTAAGTTGAAGTTTCAGTTTTATTAATTGGTTATTGATATACGGTGATACGTGCCTGAGTGTTTCTTACTGCATAAGCATAATGTTACACTGGCATAAATCGAAAATTCTTCTAACCTCAAATACTGTAAAAAACCCTTGTGAACTGGCGAAAATCAAACAATTGCTGCATGTTTTTAATGTACTTTCGGAAAGAAATCCTTCTATTCCAGTAACTGAAATTGAGGAGCCCACATTGGAGCTTATAGTTGTTAGCATTACAAGTGTTGCGAAATCTCGCAGAGAAATAAAGACGACGGGAAAGCTAATAACTTCAGACAAGAAGAGAAAAAGAGGAAAACACGTACTCGGCAAGCGTGATGAGTTTGTGAAACGTGCTGTGCGTATGTTTTTCATTAAGAATGAGTTGCCAACGCTAAATAAGGGATTGCTCTATTGACATACATCATAAATAGATATGAGTTAAACATTATTTATGCATTTACTGCATGTTTCCAACACTTAATTGAGATGAGCCATGCATGTTTTCTTTAGGTTTCCATTTAGGTCATGTGGTATGTAGTGGCGGCTCGTGACTTGTGGCAGTGGGTGTGCAGTACATTACATCCTCTCCACCTTTACTCCCTTTCTCTAATATACACCACACAATTCTAATTTTAATTCTGCTAAACAACGGGAGGGAAATGCTCGTAGCCAGGAAAACAGAGGGACTTGTGCGAGAACATAGTGCGCTTGCGCGTTAAGAGTCGCATGTGTTGGCCTTGTCGATTATGCTGCCTTAACTCGCTGTACTCTTAAATGCAAGCTTTGCATCTTTTCCCGCGTACCCCTCGCCTAAAAGCTTCTGTCGCCTGTCGCAAAATCGGGGCCATTCACATTCACTATCCAGCTCGCATCGTGTACACCTTGACCATTGGATTGCATTGGATTAGCTGTGTACGTGACCCGCTGCACGTGCTGCTACGCTACGTGCCCAGGCAACAGACGGCTGGCCTGGCCGCTTTTTAGAGAGTTAGTCACGTGACCGTCTACACGCGCTGTTGGCGTACGTGGCTGCTGGCAAACTGGTTCCTACTAGAGCTGACCACGTGTTACCTGCACGCATTCTACATTGCCTTTCAGGCAAAAGCACAAAATCTGCGATACGCCGCAAGACACTTGATAAGCAAGTGGTGGGGTATCGCAACAACACTTCAATTGCGCTTCTTCGCTACATCAAACCTGCACTCGGAGGGGGTGTGCATTGGAAAAATCAGGTAACTATTCCCGACAGACTTACTGACTGACGGACCACGAGACAACGGGGCTTGCAAGGCCGTAGCCAATGGTGAGGACCTCTAGTCCTATACCTCAAGCCGTAAAGGCTTGCATAGGCGCCTCCTCCACCTCGGAGGGGGTCGGGTCCGCTACAAGCAGCCGGAGGGCACCCGTGCCGACCGACTCAAAGACAGGACACGACATGGACACTGACGGGCAACAACCAGGGACTAGTTCCCAACCATCCCCACCTGAAGTGGCAGAACCCGCCGCAAAGAGGCTCAAGGAGTCCAAACGCAAGGGTTTGGCCTCTCAACGAGTACTCCAACCTTCTAAGATACCCGTACCCAACAACCCGCACCTCCCGCTGTCTGAGACAGAGTCCGAGGATGACGACATGGCGCAAGACGACGGCTTCACCGTCGTTGATCGCAGGAGGAAAAGAAAATCCTCCACCAATACAAGTCTGCATCCCCCAGAAGGGGCCGAAGAACCACCCTTACTCGAAAAGGGCCCTAAGATTCCGCCCATCATAGCGGATTCTTTCACCAATCATATCAAGATCATGAAACTTCTTGCGGCCAAATTGGTCAAGGGTTTCGAGGCTCAAAGGAAGCCAAGAAAGGTTCATATCCGAACCTACACGTCCGAGGACTTCGAAAGGGCGAAACAGGTCCTAAGAGAGGAGCAGATTCATTTCTACTCCTACTCAATCCAGCGTCCTAACGTTGAAAGACGCATAATTAGGGGACTCTCCTCTGAGTGTACACCAGAGGAAATTACACAGGCACTCCTAGAGGAGGATGGTATTAAAATCTCAGCTGCAGCGCAACTGAGAAAAACCATTTGGACCGAGGAGGGGTCCAAAAAGGTACCCATGCCACTATACCTAGTGGTAGTAGACAAAGTCCTGGACCAACAAGTACAACCTATAGACGCTATACGCACCTTGTTCCACACAGTGGTCAAGGTGGAGCGCTTCTATGGGCAAAATGGCCCAGCCCAATGCCGTAGGTGCATGGGCTTTCACCACTCCAGCCAAGCATGCGAACGAAAGCTCGTATGCTTACGCTGTGCAGGGGTGCACTTTGTCGCAAATTGCGACAAAGAGGAAAAAGAGTGTGCCAATTGCCACAAACCCCATGTAAGTGTTTACAAGGGGTGTGAAGTGCGGCAAAAAATCATAGACAGCCGCCGCCGCGGTCCAAAAAATGTGGTACCAGTCCGTGCAGGGGTGAGCTTTGCCGCCGCCCTTAAAGAGGCTGAGCAAATTGTGCAGCAAGTGGAACATGCACAAACCACACCCGCACAGGCACAAACTGTGCAAACTACACTACACACTAGTGTAAAGGAGAGTGTAGCTCCACCTCCCCGCCCCTCTCGCGAGAGGAAGCAAAGAAAGACTGAAAGGCAACAGTCAGCTCTTCTTGAGCAAATGACTACGTCTGACGCAGTCACCGTCACTGCCGAGGAACCCACCCCGGCCCCAAACCAACGTGCCCAACCGGCACGCACCACTCCGGTGACCCCATTGACCCCACTCGGAGGTGTTATATCCTCGGCAGACCTCGAGGAATTCAGAACCCTGTCCAACTGGTTCGGGGACATGATCAAACGGACACTTCCCATTTTGAGGAAGTGTATGCAGACATTAACGGACGCCAATGTTGACGTCCTACAAAAACACCAGATTCTGCTGCAAACACTAGAGCAGCTGTTCCCTAGATCTTCCCAGTAATGGCCTACCGCGTCGTGCGTAGACCATTATGAGCCGCTTTCTGGAATGCCAATGGCGTCAGGGAACAACGTCCAGGCATTCTAGAATTTGTACAGTCCTACGGGATCGACATCCTCATGGTGACCGAAACACACCTGCATGCTGGTATACACTTCTCGCTGCCAAGTTACGTCGCCCATCGGTCTGATCGGGTCGGCCGACAGGGCGGTGGTACAGCAATCTTCATCAAAAGCATCATCACCCATACACCCTTCCCTCTTCCTGCCCTTCAACATGTGGAAGCTACTGCCATTAGGCTTGCCATTGGTGGTGTGGACACTTTGTTGATTGCGGCTTATGACCCTCCAGATCATCGCTTCTATGAAGCAGATTACACCACACTCCTCAACCTACACCCAGTAGTCTGCATCGCTGGAGATCTCAACGCGAAGCATGGGCTCTGGCACAGTCGCATTAGCAACCAGAGGGGGCGAGGGCTCTACCGCCTCATCAGCGGAGACCCAAACCTCGTCGCGCACGGGCCGAGAGGTCCTACATTCCATCCGGCCCGCGGCAGGCCTGACGTCTTAGACATCATGATCACCAAGAACATGCCATTACATTTTGACCTCTCGGCAGTAAATGAGCTGGATTCTGACCATGACCCTGTTGTGGTAGATTCCACAGTAGCCATGCCAGCTCTGTTAAACTCAGACTGGACATTTGAGACCGACTGGGATGCAGCAGTCCTAGAACTAAACCGTTCCGTCGACCCTCGACCTCACATCGATGATATCGAGGCGCTGGAAGAGGCAGCGTCGGACTTTTCCCACCAGATCCTAAATGCGGTACGCGCACACACCCACTGCATTCCCACCAACACCCCAGACCCTAGAACCATACCAATAGAACTCCGACAGTTGATAAAATCCAAGGCAACTGTTCGGAAGCTATGGCAGCGTTTCCGCCATCCCAGGATAGGAGCAGTCTACCACAGGTTCAAATCCCTGGTAAGGCGACTGCTCCGTGCGCATAGAACATCAGCCTGGGAAAATACAATGCAAACTGTAAACCTTCAGGAAAAGAAACCCTGGCGGATTATAAAGGCCTTGAGGAAGGACAAGGCCTTATACCAGCATCCTCTGCACGGCACTCGTGGGAGACTCGCTTTTGAGCCAGACGAGAAAGCCACTGTGTTCGCGGACCACCTTGAGGTACAGTTCGAACCCCGGGAGGACCCGCAAGACGAAGACTTTACCGAACTCGTGGATGCAACCGTGGATTACCTCTATGAGGAACCACGGCGGCTACATGAGAGGATCCATCTCCCTATAATCACCCCGAAAGCGGTGATTTCTGAAATCCAAAGTCTGAATCCAAATAAATCCCCTGGACATGACGGCGTCACGGCGCTCATGCTTCAGCACCTACCCAAATAGGCTGTGCTTCGTTTGACTCGGATCTTCAATGCATGCCTCCGTCTTCGTTACTTTTCGGTTTTCTGGAAGGAAGCGAGGGTGGTATGTTTATTGAAGCCGACCAAAAACCCAGTCTTCCCTAACAACTACCGTTCCATCAGCATTCTCCCAATCGTCTCAAAAGTCTTTGAGCGGTTGCTCCATACCCGCCTATTACCTCTGTTTGAGGAGAGGCAACTCCTACCGGATCATCAGTTTGGTTTTCGTCGGGGTCATTCCACGTCCATGCAGTTGCTGCGTGTGGCCGAGATGGTATCCCTGGGATTCCAGGGAAACATCAAGACCATAGCGGTGCTGCTGGATGTGGAAAAGGCTTTCGCCACTACTTGGCACGTCCGCGCAAAGGCCAAAGTTGGTCACGCTGCGCTCAGACAGCTCTACCCTATCCTCAGATCTACCATGCCCAACCACCTTAAATTAACGATTTACCGGGCCATCATTCCGCCCATGATTCTTTATGGCTACGAAGCCTGGGGATCAACTGCACCTTCTCACATCATCAAACTACAGTCGGTGCAGAACAGGGCACTAAGAATGATCTTCAATACCGGACGTAGATTCCCGTCTCATATCCTACATACCCAATCAGGACTTCCCTACATCGAGGACTTGGTAAAGGAGCGATCCCGAACCATGTACTCGAAAATTAACTCCCACGCCAATCAGCTGGTACGGGTATTAGGTCAATATGACCACAGAGCACCTAGAAGGAAGAAAAGTTACCGCTTACCCAAGGACGTCCTTGGATAAGGATAATGCCACTCCCATCCTCCAACACATCATTGCCCATCACCTATTCCTGCCCCCTTTCTGTATCCTGAATTAGGCATACAGAAAGAAACCTTTGCCCAGAACAAAAACGCACGACAATACACGGACAACCTCCCATATCGCACAGATAAAGTCGCATTAGCGGCTAGGTGCTGTGCGAAAAGACACAGGAGAACCTGTACGACCTGATTACGGTTCTGGTTCTGGCAAAATCGGGTTTATGCGTTTCAGCTTGTTGACTGCATGAGCTGATGTTTGGTAAAGAGGGCGCGGGAAAATTAAACGAGCAAGTTCATATACGTACAAGAAAGTTGGGCATTCGACTTTCTCATATGTATGTCTATATACATTCGCATGCGGGAAAATTAGTGGGTGTGCAGTTGCGAGTATGCGATCACCCAGGAACCGCCACTGGTGGTATGTTTACTCCACGTGCTACGTAAACCACATTTACAGCGGAAACAACTTCAGCCAATCACTGAGAAGGGAGCGCGGTTGGGTAAATTGAGGTGTGCTTACATCGGGATAAGCTTATAAAACAATTAAGATCGGTGCAAGTGGCGTCATGCAAACTGATGGTGCGGGTAAATGTCTGGGTTTCATAATCAAGGGACTCCAGATAATGCAATCAAGCACTGTACTTAAACACCCATTTCCGTGATGTTTACTGCACAGAAGTTGGAGAAGCACTAACCTGACACCTCTATGGTGTTATAAATACAAAAGTGAACGCGACCATAAAGGACTGCGCAACTTTCCTCCATTCACCACATCTCAAAGATACCTCTATACTTCCCCGATTGCGTTGTTTAGTGCTGTGAAGCAACGGTCTGGAACCCGAAGTATCAGTGATAGATATGCGCGCATGCAATTTTATGGCGGACTGTTCAGTTCTGAGTAGTGTACAGAAATAACGGGAGAGCTTCCATTGTTGTTTGTCACGTACACACAAACAGTTGGGCAACGCCTTTGCCCGCTCGTCGGCCCGGCATGTGACCTGAAGCAACCCGGCCCCGACAGTCCTTTGTTTTGCACCGAGCCCGACGTCACAATATTTTGTATCATATTTTGGCTCCTTTATTAATGTACTAGTAATAATGTATAGCAGTCGTAGATATAACACAAATAAAATAAAATATACTGTTGTTTTTATCAGTACAGTACCTACTGCTGTTTCCATATACCATCTTTAACCAGGACTTGCACTGTTTTAGTGGCACATGAATTGAATTCTACGGCAGTATTGCTATTATTTCTTTTAGTGACCATCACAACCTCTTCTGTCCAACACCTTTGTCACTATATTTTAAGAGCCACAACTCGTAACTCATTAAAATATATACCCCTGAAACCTCTGCAACGTGCAACAAACATTACTGGTATATTGTGCACAACTATGAAATATTTATAGGAATAGGAGAGATACGGAGAGAGTTCGGCACTGAAGCCAGATCTTTTGAGGGAAACAGCTTATTGCCAGTCCCAAGAATTCAAAATGGCCGACGTTATACCAAACTGCAGTAGACGTTTCACCAAAAAGTAGTACAGCAAACCTACTGATATTTATGCACAGCCTTTAAAGGAAATAAAATAACATTGTTTATCAAAATAAAAATATTATTTCTAACCTGAAATATCACAGGGTTAAAGTAACATGCTTTCAAACGATAATAATGGTTGAACATCGTCACCACACAACACATGATAAACCTACCCAGCTTCGGTAAATCTTGTTCTGCAATAACACGTTTGTACAAAATCACCTCCGAACGCCAAATATCGTAATATATAATACACTACTACGTTGCGAACACAAAAATAACAAGAGTAACTAGAATTGCATATAATTCTCTAAAACAATTCAAGACAAAAAAGTGTACACACGAGCAATACAATGGCGTCCGTAGGTTAATACTGCGTCTAAACGGAACCTTGTTTTAACATCTATCGGCTGGCTTCCTTGCAACGGCTTAAAAAATAAGAGCTTTTGTTGGAAGTTCACGGATGCGATAACACCAACTATGGGTATAGCTTTACCATGGTTATGTTTTGCGAAGAGTTGCCGTTAGTATGAGGCGTAACAGATGGAATATCACAGATTATAACCAGACCGCGTCAAAAGGGGGTGGGGATGTCATAGTTGGTTTTTGAGGTATTACAATAAGCTGTTTCTTCCATATGAGATATGCATAATATCAAGAAGTGGTGTGGGATTCGGAAACAAAATATGTAAGGCCGAACATGAGTCGTGTACAAGTTCGCCGTTTCAGTATCTACTTCCAACTCTGGGGTGCTTATGCAAATCCAATCTTTTGTTACGCTGGACGCTGTGCCTGCAAGCGATTAGGAGCGAGCACTTTCTGTAGGATTAAATTTAAGCTTAGAGGTTCAAGGAGAACTCACAGTGAAGCGGGTTACACGTTACAACCGTTGTGACAAATATATCTGCATTCGCCAGGACTTCGGCAAATGCACTGTTTAGACCACCACCGCGAGTAAGCTGCAGAAAGAAATCGGACCAACTATGGGTCAATGAAGAAACTATAGAGCGAACCAAATGCAAACGCATCATCTTTTACTCGTACATAGAACGAAAATTTGACTGCACCTTTCGTCTACGTCATATTATGTATCGCTATACGAAGCCATGTCCGTTTCATTAGTTGCTTTAAGCCACGGTGCAAGTGTGTGCTACTCCTTTTGCTAAACAACCTTAACCAATAACCAAAGCAAAGGATACAAATGGCGTAGAAACGAAATACTTGACGCTTTCGATCGTATTGGCTAAAAGTGAAATAGGTAGTGAGTGCATTCAGTTTGTCATACAGACCTCTTATCATGATTGATAGCCACACGTTATAGCCTAGTGTAGGATATGCCTTGAAGGAACTAAAATCTAAGGGAGAAACTACGCGAGTTCCCAGGTTAGCGAAATATCAATGTGTATGTGCGAGAAGATTTTCAGGGGATCCAAATTAAAGTTCGAGTGATATTCGTTAAATGTATGGCAAAGTAGAACTTTATAAGAAAAAAAGTAATCAGCACTGTATTCCTACAGTGATATGAATGTTGCAAACAAGCAAAGTAAATAAATAAATGAATAAATAAGTAAATGAAGTAGCATATTTTCCTTCCAACTCAAACTATTGCTGATCATAAGAATACAACAAGAATATGCACAAAAATATAACACAATGTCATTGGCATAATATATATTGCCATATCCACGTAAACCATCTCGTAAATATATTTATTTCTCGTTTCTAAGCATGATTAGTCAATTATAAGAAAGTAATTTATTTAATCATAGAGATCTTTACTCTCACAAATGTGACACATAAATCATAAATCACTATATATAATTATTCCTCTAGTTCTGCTTAATATTGCTATTTCTATTTGGTTTCAATTAGCAATTTTAAGCATATGCAGGTTTTCCTCGCCAGCACTCATATATGGCAGACTTGTGTCTGGGTTTGTGTGGGTGTATATGTGCTTGTCTCTGTGTGTGTGATTCTAAATAGATATCACTGGATCACTTTCAGAAAAAGCAAAATGCATAACCTCCCATCTTTTCCCCCTTATTGCCGTGTCATCAAGCCAGCAAGCGTGGGAGAACAAGATGGCCAGCCTGGACACTGAAAGTGGGGACGTGTGGAAGATCGCCAGATGCCTTCGAAACCGTCGTGGCCAATACAACTCGCCAATTCAGGGCACCCGAGGCCTGCCATACGAACCTGAAGCTAAAGCCAACGTGTTCGCTGACTATCTAGAGCGGACCATGTGTCCCAGAGACGACCCCCAGGACTATAGATTCTCAGAACGTACCCGCCAAGAAGTACGTCGATTCTTACGACGTCCGCCGGAGGATGCGGAACGACTACCGGTGATACGTCCCAGCGAAACCCATGGCGCATTAAAACGCCTCAAAATCAAAAAGGCAGCGGGACCTGACGGACTAACTCCCCTCATGCTTCGTCACCTTCCCTTCAACGCCGTGCTCTTCCTAACTAGAGTATTCAATATGTGCCTTACCCTGGGTCACTTCCCACGCGAGTGGAGAGAGGCTCGGATGTGCATTTTGAAACCTGGGAAAGACCCGGTGCATCCCTCCAACTACAGATCCATAAGCCTTTGGTCCATCCTCTCTAAAGTTCTAGAGAGGATGATCCTAACCCGATTATCCCCTTTACTGGGAAACATGCAAGCCATCCCAGAACATCAGTTCGGCTTTCGACCTGGGCACTCTACACCTCAGCAACTGCTGCGTGTGATGGAGGCTGCTGCCCTGGGTTTTCAGGAACGCGCATTCACTGCTGCAGTATCTCTGGATGTGGAAAAGGCCTTCTCAACCACCTGGCACACAGGGCTACTTCATAAGCTGATTCACCTGAAGCTACCCACACAACTCATACACATCCTACACAGTTTCCTCCGACACCGGACCCTCATAGTCACAGTTGCTGGACGAACCTCCACAATCAGGCCAATAAGAGGCGGAGTCCCCCAGGGGTCTGTTTTGTCCCCTACTCTCTTCAGTGTCTATATGACTGACTTCCCAACAGAACCACAGGTCAGTATAGCGCAATACGCAGATGACGTATTACTATACTGCACCAACAGAAACATCCTCAGAGCCTTCAACCCTATACAAAGACACCTCCGCCTAGTCCAAGACTGGTATCGAAGATGGAGAATGTCTGTCAATCCAGACAAGAGCCATGCCATTCTGTTCACGAGACGTCCCACACCTGCAGATTGCCCCACCTTCCAACTTCGGGGTCAAAGGATCCAGTGGAGAGACACCATCACCTATCTGGGAGTTAAATTAGACAGGAGTCTAACATTCCGAGGACATATTAGAGACCTATCAGCGCGGTCGCAGGGGGCTATTGCCTCACTGTACCCCATGCTGAAATCTGAGATGCCAGTCCGCCTGAAACTACACCTATTCAGAGCTCTGATTATCCCCCTCATGCTTTACGCCTGTGAAGTGTGGGGCATGGCAGCGGGTAGTTGGCTCCTGTGGCTCCAGAGGGCGCAGAACAGAGGACTTCGGTCCATCTACTCTGTCCCCTTATCCTTCCCCGTGAGACTACTTCACGAAGCCTCATCTCTTCCATACGTGGAGGATGAAATTAGGCGCCGGGCAGCAAAATTGTACGCCAAATTACCCAACCATCAAAGCGTCCTGGTTAGATCTCTAGGTGATTATGACCCCACAACACGCCGCTTCAGGTCGTATAGAGTTCCCCGCATGGCTTGCGGGTATATCCCATAACAAAGTAGTTTACCCATCAGCATCAAAAGCTAAACTACAAAATAATCCTAACAAAGAGCTATTCGGTTCAAAATTCAACCTACCATCAAAATTCAAAATTTAAAAGATCGAAAGATCTTAAAACTTGTTTAAACACTTTTTATTTCCACAGAATGCAAACATTGCTGACTTCTGTGAGTCATCAGCTAAGGGGCAAAATAGCCTCATTATATAAGCCTTAACCTAAATTCAAAAACAGCACCCTTAACCACCCTTTACCAAAAATTCTACGTGCGGTTAAACCCTATTAAGGATAGGTACGCAGAAAAATATCGTCGGGCTGAACCACAGCCTGCCAGCATGTCGTCGTCGTCATCAAGCCACGACGCTGTGTGATAGATAAGATGAACATGGCTCAAAAGACCCCAGGAAGCGATTCAGAATCCACCAAAGATTATCTTTGTCATCCTTTGTACACACATAGTTGCTTGTGCAGTATAACAAGTAACGGAAAAGCAAAAAAGTTCGAAACGGCTTGCACGATGTTTTGCCTGTCCGTATCCTCGGGGGTCGTTGCCGTCTGCCGCTATCATAGAAAGACGCGGATGAAACCATACATTTTAAATACTATTTTAAAGGCTTTACTTACCAACTGTGGGATATTTTGTTTAATAATGTGTGGGTTTGTCTTGCACACTTTATATTTCAAGTTACTCCTGAGATAGAAGTGGTAGGGGATTAGGTCGGTGGACCACAAATCTCTACTAATAATTCTATCCTGAAACACATTTTCAACTATTCTCATCGAAAGATTAGCCGTATGAGTTGTTGCAGAGTCGTGTGAAGAACGACAAAATCAAGCTCTCTACTAATTATGAAAAAGAGGGGTCAAACATATATACGGGCGTCAACTGTTAACTCGAAAGAAATGATCCTATAACTCAGAACCTAATATTGTTCATGAAGTATCTCTTCATGACGAAAAAATTGATGTTTGGTGCGCCATTAGCGGAGAAAGTTTTCTCCGAGCTCCAATAAGCGATCTGGGGTAGCTCAAAACAAAGTGTACAAGACAAACCCACACATTTTGGAAGAATTGAAACAAAATATCCGCCAGAAAATTTCTAATATTTCTCAACGTGAACTAGGGCGAGTGGTGGACAGTTTCCTAAAGAGGTGCCAAAGATATATCGACAACTTCGGTGGCAGTTTCAGCATCTCCTTCATAAAGCTGGTAACACCTTTAAAAGTAGTTTTTAAAATGTTGTATGGTTTCATCCGTGCCTTTCTATGATAACAGCAGACGGCGAGTGCGGAGAACGCGGCAGACAAAACACAGCGCAGTCCGTTCGAACTTTTTTGCTCTCCCAGCACATACAGGCGTACCCTGGATTATATATATATACACTCATGTGCTATCCTTATGCTTTACGGGCATTTTACCAACCTTCTCAGTGGGCGCGTATATAACAGGGACGGTGTGTGTGGCGAGTTCTGCCTTTGTTGTTCGACCAAGCACTGGTGTATGTTAGGAATGCTAGGGCTAAATTTAGGCGAAAATGACATATCATATCAATGTTCTATAGGCAGCTGTGAATCATTTAGGCCAAACATTTTTTTCCGATCCACCATTTTTAAAAGTCTAGCGTCATGTTTAAGTCACCGATGCCTTTCATTTTAACTACACTGTGGTGCACCACTGTGTCCTATTTTTCTCTTTCTCAGTTTTGCATTTTGTATGAAAAGTATTCCTTACATTTCAGTTTTGCTCTGATTTGTATATACATTTGTACACATAATCTCAAATGTACATGAGCACATGTACATGTGCTAAAGATTCAAATATACATTTGATGATTCTTTGTTCACTGGCAGACAAAAGTAATTTATGCTGAAAACAAAAGGAAAATTAACGCTTAACAACTTCATAAAAGCAAAGCGTATCTCTGCAAGTAATAACGTGAACTTCAGATACTTGAATTTATTTTTAGTTTATTTAAGTATAAAAATGCTTCTCTGAAAAATATGAAGGCAGTTTTAAAAGAATGATTTTTTCGTTAATTAAAAGTATTTAACTCTATTCTCTGAGAAACTGTTTGAGCTGGAAATTGAGCTTTTGGAAAATCATTTCCTTATTTATTCATATCAAGTGTGCCAATTTTCAAGTAAGGAGATGCAGAATTGAAAAAGTTAGAAAAATCAGTCTCAGTGGTATATACAAATATTGCGGAGTTGAATCGAGTAAGAATTGTAGATATGTGGGAAGCCAATTTGTCATTTGAACACATTGCTCGAAGTTATATACTTATATGTAAATAATCTAGAACTATACACGTAAAACACTACGCCACTGCATGTGCGAAGAGGTAAACGGGTACACACAGCTCTTCCTTGCTATACATACGCTATCTGTGTAGGCCAGTAGAATGCCTCTCAATGTTGTGGAGACGGCGTAAATGAAACGGAGTGTACATGGCGAGTGTAAATTTCAGTTCATGTGTGTTGAACAGCTAGGTGAAGGCACGGAGTTATTGTTCTTTTATTACAGCCAAAAGGTGCAATAGCATGCAACGAATGACAAAAGATAACCTACTATCTAGAACAGCGACGTCCAACCTTGTCTCTTTGGAGACGCTTACGTAATTACCCTCTGCAACCCCACCTCCTCTTTCAGTGTCTGTGACGTGTACAAACACGACCAGTGAGGGGCACAAACAGGCAATTCCATGGCAGTTTCTAAGTCATACCTTGAATTTTTTGGGATTGTCTTCGCTCGTAAAAACACACAATTAATCTCAAACACTTCTTTTATTTAGAGTGAACCATTTCCAAGACATTCTTTATTATTTGTTTGAATTTTCCAGTAATTATACTTTTCTCATATACCAATAGTTAGACTTTTTTTATCCCTTAGCCTTGCAAAGAGAACAGAATTTCAAAGGCATCGCATAGCAACCACCTCTTGAAAAATTTCATTGTCGCTTAAAGTCTTCTGCATTCCCCTTGTATACCCCTACAAGAAAATTAGCAACAAGATAATTTCTGAAAATGCCTAAGTCGGTTAAAACGTAGTAGATAGAGAAACAAGCATTTGCAAGAATAGTGTGTATAGCTCTACATATATTTGCGAACAGAGTTTCTCCAAGTTGAACTATATTAAAAGTCTGTATCGCAATAAGTTACTTGACGATCACTTGGTGCACTTCGACTTTGTCGCCAAATATTGATACACTTCTTAAATGTAAGCAGTACCAAAGAAGTCACTAATGAACATATGTTTATCGCATAATATTTGCTTTCGTAAACCAAACCGCTACTGCAACACAATTGGGTGTTAAAAGAGTGGCGCAGTCCACATAAAGTGGAAGGAGGTAAACCCAATCTCCCTTCCTTTGCAAACGTTGGACATCGATGGTCTAGAATAACAGTAAACATGTTCGTTTTGATAATACCCGTAGTAGATCTCTGAAATTCCTACCAATAGTTCTGCTAAGATAGAAAAGAAAAGAAAAGGAAAAAAAGATTAAATACGAAATAAACAATTAAAGAAAAGAAATAAACATCAAAATGGTTTTGCGTTGAGCCCGAAATACTTGCGAACCAAATAGGTCAGAAGTGCTACGGATACAAACAATTTCCCAAAAGACACGCAGGCTATTAAATTTAATAAATTAAATAAATTAAATTTAGTGTGATTTTCGCCTTGAAAAATGTGATGTGTTGCTATCACATTATATTCTCTATTCTTTTACTAATCTTTCTTACAAACGCTTATTCCTATAACTTCTTCGTGTTAGTTGAGATAAACATTTGGAGAAATTATCTTATTATTTATTTCCTTGTAGGTGCAAGGAGAAAATGAGGATACTATGGCTTTGAGCGATAGTCAAATCTTTCAGAGCTTTGAGATTCTGTTCTCTTTGCATGGTTAACGTATAACAAATTAATAACGATGCTCCATTCGATGGAAGTGTAAGTTTTCCAAAACTCACACAAATAAGAAGGAATGTCTCCGAAATGATTCACTCTACAAACAGTTATTTAGACATAAACTCTGTGTTTTAGCAAGATCTACATTTTTTGTATAGTAAGATTTGGTCTATCTGTTATGGTTTACCAGTTATGCAGTCCAGAGTAACCAGGACTACATGGGCTATAGCCAGAAAAATCAAAACATACACTTCATTTGTCATAAAAATATCTTAAACATATGGCATTTAATCAAAATCATTATCATGAGTATTATCATTATTATTACTGTTATTATTATTATTACTACTACTACTACTCTTATTGTTATTGTTGTTATTGATATTCTTATTGTTATTCTTATTGTTATTATTATTATTATTATTATTATTATTATTATTATTATTATTATTATTATTATTATTATTATTATTATTATTATTATTATTAATATTATTATTATTATTATTATTATTATTATTATTATTATTATTATTATTATTATTATTATTATTATTATTATTATTATTATTATTATTATTATTATTATTATTATTATTATTATTATTATTATTATTATTATTATTATTATTATTATTATTATTATTATTATTATTATTATTATTATTATTATTATTATTATTATTATTATTATTATCATTATTATCATTATTATCATTATTATCATTATTATCATTATTATCATTATTATCATTATCATTATCATTATCATTATCATTATCATTATCATTATCATTATCATTATCATTATCATTATCATTATCATTATCATTATCATTATCATTATCATTATCATTATCATTATCATTATCATTATCATTATCATTATCATTATCATTATCATTATCATTATCATTATCATTATCATTATCATTATCATTATCATTATCATTATCATTATCATTATCATTATCATTATCATTATCATTATCATTATCATTATCATTATCATTATCATTATTATTATTATTATTATTATTATTATTATTATTATTATTATTATTATTATTATTATTATTATTATTATTATTAGGGCTAGGAAGTTCATGCTTTTGCATGTTTTTTCATAGGGGTTAAAAAGGTATGCTTTTACATTATGTGCACGAATTATGGAATTTTCAGTTATTTGGACATGATTTTATGGTGCATATAACTGCATATTTTCTTGATTTTTGATAAATGTATATTATTTCAATATTATAGCCCCTATTTTGCATATTTTAATGATTTTTATGGTTTTTATTATTTGTTTCCATGTGTATAATATTTTTCATATTGGTAGTATTGCACATGTTGATGCAACTCCCGAGGTGAGTCATGTTGTCATGCAGTGAACCCCCTGTTTGCATCGCTTTATTATGTGTTTGTGTGTAGAGAATAATCTGTGCGTTATCTGAGAGGTTTATATTAACAAAGATAAAGTGCAGGTCAATGTTTTGAGCAGCACGATTATCACAACGCTTCCCTGCTCTCCAATAGTTGTGCCATGGTCTTCAAACGTAACAGTGTTGTCAACCGGTTCCCACCAAATTAAATTAGGCGTGTAAAATGTTAAAAAGTTCTTCAAATGCCGAAAATGAAACCAACTTCGAGTGCTAGATTAATTAAATTACAGAACGAGTTTTCGGGTGATTTAATATCTACAGGTAATAGGGTACTGTATTGTGGAACGTGTGAGAAAAATATAGGGAGTGAGAAAAGATTTCAAATAGTTCAGTACATAAACACAGCAAAACAAGAATTTAATCAGAAAACTCGTAAACAAAGAACCTGTTCAAAAACAGCTAGTAGAGTGTTTAGGAAGTAGGGTTACTGAATTTTCCTATGACCTGTACCAAGCATTCTTAGCTGCTGATAATCCCTTGTTCAAAATCAATAATCCGACATTTAAAAACTTTCTTGCCAAGTACACTCGACAACATGTGCCTGAAGAAAGTACACTGCGTAAGACTTATGTAGGACATTGTTACAATAAGTACTGTCAATTATATAAAATGAATTAGTGGATCAGTTTGTGTGGTTGTCTGTTGATGAAACCCCTGATTCTGAGCGCCGTTCTATTGCTAATATAATCGAGGGTGCCTTAAATAATGAACAAAAGACGACACCTTATCTTCTTAATGTGTGCAAATTGTCGGCCACTGACAATGTAACTGTAACCCAGTTTGTGATGGACTCTTTGAAATTACTATGGCCATGTGGAATCAAATACGACCGGGTACTTTTGTTACTAATGCAGGTCCTTATATGGTAAAATCAGGACAAACCCTGAAAGGTATTTTTCCTAACTTAATTCATATAACTTGTTTGGCACACGCTCTTCATCGCATTTCTGAGACAATACGCGATTCTTTCCCATTGGTAGATAGATTTGTGTCCTGTACAAAGAGAATTTTTGTTAAATCTACTAAAAAAGTTAAGTTGTTTAGATCAACAGCACCTAATATCAGACTTCCTCCTGCACCAGTGTTAACTCGATGGGGAACATGGGTCGATGAAGTTTTATATTATGCTCAGCACATAGAAATAGTCGAAGAGGTTGTTAATTCATTGGACTCGAAACATGCTTCATCAATAGAAACTGCGCAAAACATTTTGTCAGGCACTGGGTTAAAAGAGGATCTTAGTTTCATATCTGCCCATTTTTCTTTCTGACCAACAGTCATAACGGCATTGGAAGCTGTAGGATCTCCTTTGCATGAATCACTTACTGTCTTTGAAAAAACAATATGTGATCTTAGTTCGGTTCCTGGTAGCATAGGACAAAAAGTGAAAGAGAAAGTGAATTATATAATTTCAAAAAATTCTGGTTATAAACAGATGTGCGATATTCGAGACATCCTTGAAAGAAAACCATCTACCACAAGAGACTTGACTCTCTCTGTGAAGCAGTTAGCATCATTTAAATATGCCCCTGTTAGATCTTGTGACGTGGAGAGAAGTTTTTCACGTTACAAAAGTGTTTTGCGAGACAACAGACGATGTTTTACAGTTGAAAATTTGTGCAAAGTGTTGGTTGTGAACTGCAATTTAGCAGTTAATACTAGCGGTGAGACCACTTCTGCTTCAACCTCTGAGGAATAAGGTTAACTTCATTCATTATTTATACTAACTCGCCTTGTCTACTGCGAAGGGGCATTGTTTTAATTCAATAGTGCATATTTCTTGGCATATTTTGAAGTTTTTAAGAGCATATTTGCATGCATATTTCAGTGTTTTTAGGGCATGAACTTCCGAGCCCTAATTATTATTATTACCTATTATTATATTATTATTATTACTATTATTATTATTATTATTATTATTATTATTATTATTATTATTATTATTATTATTATTATTATTATTATTATTATTATTATTATTATTATTATTATTATTATTATTATTATTATTATTATTATTATTATTATTATTATTATTATTATTATTATTATTATTATTATTATTATTATTATTATTATTATTATTATTATTATTATTATTATTATTATTATTATTATTATTATTATTATTATTATTATTATTATTATTATGACTATGATTATGATTATGATTATGATTATGATTATTATTATTATTATTATTATTATTATTATTATTATTATTATTATTATTATTATTATTATTATTATTACTATTATTAAATTAAACCCCTTAAGAAAGTCAGATTTGTAGTTATAGTCCTTCTGTAGTAAAAGTAAGAGAAATGTTAACTTAAGTTACAAACACGCGCACACACACACACACACACACACACACACACACACACACACACACACACACACACACACCTAAGGTTCACTCTCTTTTCTTCTGTATCTAAAACCCATAAAATTCAGGCCACCGGGGTACGAGCTCAACAGCATAATTAAGTCTAATTGGCCGGAAAATATCTAGTACGCTTTATCGCTGTAATGCGCAACGAAGGGCATCGACCTTCCTGCGTGAAAAGTTCTTTAGAACCGACTTTTGTAGGTGTCCTGCTTGCATAAAACCAGAGAAGGAAGTGGTGGATGGCTCTGAATTAGAGCAGAACGTTATTTGGATTATAATGTAAACGTACCTTGAAAGGAGAACCACAGATTGACGAGGAAAGGGTGTTCTAGTTGTGTCAGAATTTCCACTTCTCGCAGAACGTTCTTGAGGGCATCCCTTTCAATACACTGGTTCTTATTCATGTATTTCATGGCGAACATTCTCTTGCAATCCTTCTTCTGCACAATACACACCTGTAAACATAAGTATGTCATGACTTAGTACTTGCTGAAAATAACGTAGCAAGATATACAAGAGGGTAAAGGGGCAAAGTGTCCCCCTAAAGCTCTCTGATTCTCGTCCAAAATGTGCTGTAAGCTGAATATTTTAATACAGTGAACTTTTTAATGATGTTAGTTTACAATTAGACTGTCTTATCTTTCCGCTAAAAGCAATTAAAGACCAACACAAGGAAAATAACATTTTACAGCTGTCGCATAAATTGTTCTTATTTCATTCCTTTAGCTACAGTATAGAATAAGATAATAAAAATAATAAAAATTCAAAGCTATGTTATAACCTACACAAGTGAAGTTTGAGGTCCGTCTTGAGAGCAGAGTGGACTTTGAAAGTTCCTACCTCATAATTCTGAGTAGATACGAGGCGCCATGGACATTCATTAAATGTTAGGAAACAATACATTAACTAAAATGTTATATAGGAACTTAACTTTACTTTCTTGATTGCTTTGAATATAATATTGGGTAAAAGTTACAGATGAGCCAAGAACTTTTAAAGTCGATCGAAAAGGATTACAACCACTATTTGAGATATTCTTCTCGATGAACTTTATAAACAACTTCAAACAAATATAAATAATCTTACAGCGCAGTACATTAGTACAGCAGAGCCTCAGTTAACTAAGGTAAGAAAGGCTGGTAGTACCTCGGATAATAGAAAACTCGGATAACACGACTGTATAAAAAATCGAGAAGGAAACATGTGGTAAACTGGCGTAATGAATGAAAACATGGTCAAAAGTGTGTAAAAAAGGCATCTGCTATGTTATCAAATGAAAAACTGAAGTGCATACAAATAAAATGAAAAAGTACAAAAAAAAAAAAAAAAAAAAAAAAAAAAAAGACGTACAGTACAAACATACTGTATGTACATGTTTCAGTTTAAAAAAATATTTTCTTCAAGAAGTCCACAAATGCTTTCTGTTCAACGGAATTCGTTCGCTTGTTTGCCGCCGTTTCATGCAATCGTCGTAGCAGTAGGTGAGCTGAGTTGTCGCTGACTGTTGATCTAGGTGCTCGATGGTCTTTTCTATCGCTTTGCATCCTTCACTATGGCTCATTTTCTCATTCTCCATTTCAATGTCACCCTCCCGCTCCTGCATCTTTGTAGTTTCTATTTTTACAGACCGACTTATGCATCCGAACAAACAAGATGAACGAATGTCAATAAGAACCTCACTTTTTTTAAAGATTACAATATTGGATATTCCTGACATTGCTTACCTTTTCAAAGATGTTAGAAATAACTTCCTTGTGTTCTAAGATAGGTATTGCAACGTCTTATTATCAAAAACATGTTGCACTTCTTCCAGCATGTTGCTTATACCTTCTCGTATATTATTTTCTAGTTCTTAGAATGTCCGGGGATTAGATTTGTACACTTTGTCTTTTGTGGCGAACGTTCTAATCGCGCACGGACATTATCAATCTTTTCCTCTGTTGAAACGTGACATTTTCGATTTTATTTTCCGATCTAACACGAACCCTCACTTTTGAATTTCTTGACTATTTTATGAACTGTACTTCTGTTAGAGGGATCAACTTCAGGAAAGTTCTAACAAAGGAAGGTTGCTGTCGCGGAGGAGAATGGAACAAAACTATTTTTGTTTTGTTTTTGGTTAGAGAGAAAACCTCCTTGTTAAGTTTTTGCTTCTATGCTACAACTGTATTTACAGGAGAGGAAGGAATATATGGGGCGGTTCCCCCTCTTTACCAAAGCCCTCCATTAACTAATCAAGCTGCAAGTAATTTGGCCAGATACACAAGAAAAAACTAAACACATCTTTTGGTTGATTCCTGGACAGCCAGTAGAGATGATGAACTATGGAGCTCTACAATTCATAAAGAAGCTAATTCCAGTGAAGTGCATAGGCATTGTGTAACTTGCCGACGTTTCCTTTATCCGTCCATACAAACATTTTGTGAAATTTATCATAGATATAATTGTGGTATCTTCTGACAATGGCATTAACATATGACACAGACCTCACTTGTTACTCCTTCAATCGTTTGTGAATTTCCAGTTCTTAGCAGCAAGATTCTCCAGTTTAATCAAATATGCATGCGGCTACATCAAATACCTTACTGGTATATTTCAAACAGCCCTGTAGTACTGCTTCGAATAAGGATTAATGGAATTATTTCCATGGGAACTGTGACCAACCTGCCTTCATTAAATGTACACACCGGGAAAACTATGTATTACCATGCTGTTATTACTGACTTGCATATGTTTTTACCTGCGATAGTGTATTCAAGTAAGTAAACTCTGATATGCACTGTTTCATGTTATAACTATTCGTCTCAAATAAACAATTTGTTTAATAAATCATTCATACCTACCGTATTTTATCATAACTTTGGTGTCTGATATCTCGTGTGCTAATAAGTCCAAAGCAGGTAAAATGTTTATGGTGTATGCATATTTTGTTGCTCTGTTTAAATGCGCTATGTATGAATATAATTTGCGCGAACAACATATCGTGAGCTTACTTTGTAAGACACAGAGACGGAGATTCCTGTTTTATAATGTTGCAACAAACGAAAATTCTTTGTTCTGTAGTAAATTGGATCATGACTGGACTAACACGCAACTGAACACCAAAACTGAACGTAATCTACTGCTTTTGTTTGTCATATGCAGAAGGTTACGGCATATGTAACGCAACTGAGGGAAAATGCAATCTCAACAAAGAGTTTTTGAGTCTTTATTTATGGACGTTCTTTAATTGCTATGATTATCAGCGTCCCATTATATGTTGGGCGTGGAGGACTGCTTAATTTTGTTCAGAGTTCTCTTTGTCACGCTTGAGGTTCTGTTACGTACCATAAATCTACGGAACCACCGGCTTTACTTCCCTTCCGAAGGAAGCCATACTAAGGATAAAATAACCGAAAAATAACCATCAATTTCCGCTGGGTTTGAACCCGTGACCTAAATTAGACGCTAGCATGTTACCCCTAGACCCCGGAGGATGACACAGCAGAAGAGTGGGGCGCGCTCAAGAATAGGCGACATGGCCGTTTTGTCTGACAAGCATGTATATGGGCTTATCTCCTTGACTCAGGTAATAAAATATTAAAAGTGAAAAAGTAAAAACGGCTCCTCATGACAGAAGATTTGAACCAGCTCCTCGCTATTATTGGAGCGTTGATCCACTTGAGTGTCTCCTACACATGCTGATGTTTCTTACAAAGAGACATGGAGACATTTCTGTACGATCCCGGCTTCAGGTCTCCTCCATACCACTTGTAACCCTTCTGTTCTTTAGCATTTGTACTTCTAAGAATCAAATAGCTTCATACAAATGTAAGTATACTACGAGAAAAATAGCTATAGAACGAATTTTGGGCAACTGAACAATGTTTAAACGTAAAATTCCGGAAAAGAGAAAACTGAAAGGGCACTATATTGTGACGTTGGACGTCGGCGTACAACAATGGATGGACAGGGCCCGGGCTGCTTCACACCACATGCCAGGTTGGCGAGCAAACAAGGGACAAGGTCAAGCTGGCTTGAGTGCCTGCTGTGTGTACGTGACAAATAAGAATAGGCGGTAGAAAGAAAAAGGGGTCGAGAAGCTTCGTGAGGCTTCTAATTGAGTGATCGCGTTGCGTGTGTGTGGAAAGTTTCTCGAAAGGTCGTATGACGTCATTTCCAGAATAAAGGGACATGAGACAGCAGCAGAGTCAGTTAATCAGCAAGTCAGTTTTAGTTGTTAGAGTAGAGCTCCGGGAATGAGTCGATCAGTGTGTCAGTGAGAGAGAGAGAGAGAGAGAGAGAGAGAGAGAAAGAGAGAGAGAAAGAGAGAGAGAGGGGCGGGGGGCGAGTGTGTGTTTTTGTCGTCGCATCGAGGACGTCGTAATAAGTGTATGAGAGACAGCATCAGTGAAGAAAGACACTGAAAGGACAGAGCAAGGCTAGGAGAACAGTTGTGAGTTGTGACAACAGGAAAGACTATGGACTATGTTAACTCCGAGAAGAAAACTGTATTTTTAGTAAAATTTTAGAGGACAATAAAGTGAAAGAAAAGTAACAGGATTGGGTCTTTGTTAAAATATATAAACAATAATAATGTTTAACTATAAATCCCGGAAAATAAACGCACTTTTACAATGCAAGTCCGCTTCGAAGTATAATCTCAGAGTATTTTTAGATTGGCTTTAGAGACCTTCAGGATGCTTGAAGTAGATGAAATGGTTTCATTTGAAAACTGGTATAGCGCCAGGGCAATTCAGCGATAGGGCATTGGTACGGAAAGCTGAAGGTACTTGATCCGAGACCGGAAATCTCCAGCAGTACCCAATGTACCCGATTATCAAAACATGACCGATGTTGTTTTCTCTACTGCCTCAGTGTAATATATAAGGTTTTGAGTTCAATGCAACAATTCAATATTAATATTTCAACAGCAATAAAAGTTCTGAGTCCACAAAATGAGGTGATAATAATAGTAATAACAACAGTAATGACATAATAACAATATTCTTCATCTGATTACCCTTCCCTTATGGAGGACTGCACCCCTGGGACCCACTACCTGTGCCTGCTGTTAGAAGCCTGTAGCAGACGAACCTATGGACCGGACAGAGTGAAGACCTGGAAGCGGCTGGTCAGCCAAGCACCAGGTATGAGTGTGGGGAGGATGATATGAAGTGGAGGTCAAATGGGTGAAGGGAAAGATGATGATTGAGCAGTTGGTGGAATGAGTGGCGGGGAAATCGGAGAACCCCGTGAAAACCGCCCTGACGCCGCTTCGTCCATCACGAATACCACATGCGAGTTTATGGGATCGAACCCATGCCGCCTTGGTGATAGGTAAACTGTCTAACCGCTGGGCCACGGCGCAACAACAACAACAACAACAACAACAACAACAACAACAACAACAACAACAACAATAATAATAATAATAATAATAATAATAATAATAATAATAATAATAATAATAATAATAATAATAATAATAATAATAATAATAATAATAATAATAATAATAATAATAATAATAATAATAATAATAATAATAATAATAATAATAATAATAATAATAATAATAATAATAATAATAATAATAATAATAATAATAATAAATAATAATAATAATAATCATAATGCAGCTAATGGGTTCGCGGCAATGCATTTCAACCGAACTCATTGTGAATTTAGTTAAATATTGAATTTCATACTTATATTTGACATATTTTAGAAATGAAAGGCAAAGGTTAAAAAAAGTGCTTCTGCAATTTCCAACTACTTTTTCCCAGAAAGGCTGAGGAAATTTTTATTTCCCTAAAAATTGTCTGGCCGTTTTTGACTAACCTAGAAGAGAAGTTTTAAGTTATTTTATTGGGAAATGTAATGAATGCTCTTCATCGTTAGTGAATATTACGTAAACATGGAACCATTAGAACAGAAAACACGCTTAATACATTAAAAACGTATAAAATATAGAGGTTAAGATGTCAAACGCTTTTTAACATCGGTACTGATTTCCGAAATAATCGTTGATGTTTCAATTGTCCCTTAGTTCGGTCCAGTGAACTTTGAGAAGTTAAGCGCCCATTAAATGCTGTACTTTATGATGCTCGTATCTAGCACACGTCGTCTATTATTAACAAAGTGACCGTGGTTTCTCTCTCTTTGAGGTGGTACCGAGCTGCGCGGTGATTTGCCCGTTCGCTTCCTCGGCGCTCGTTGCCGTCTGCCGCTATCACTGAAACGTGCGTTTAAAACCATACGACATTTTTAAAACTACTTTGAAAGGCTTTGCTTTCCACTGTATGAAAGGAGAGTCTGAAACCGGCCATTGTCATTTTCCATACGTTTTTGGCACCTCTTTAGGAACCTATCCATCACTCGCCATAGTTCAAGTTGAGAAATGCTGACAATTTCCTGGCTGATATATTTTTTAAATTCTCCAAGGGTGTGTGGATTTGTCTTGTATACTATGTTTTAAATTGTTTCAGATATAGAAATCGTAGAACAGAGGGGGGGGGGGGGAAGAAGAAGAACGCTTAATACATTAAAATCGCAGGAGGTTAGGCCGGAGACAGAGGGGGCCCACAAATCATAATATGTGGAAAGTTTCTCAAAGCTCCAATAAGCAATCTCTGTCTCTGGGGTAACTTAAAACAAAGTGTACAGACAAACCCACATACCCTGGAAGAATTAAAACAAAATATCTTACAGGATTTTGCCAGCATTTCTCAACGTGAACTTAAAGAGATGCCAAGAATACATGGACACGATGGCCAATTTGAACATCTCTTTCATAAAGTTGGTAAGTAAAGCCTTTAAATGTAGTTTTAAAAATGTTGTATGGTTTCATCTGCGCCTTTCTATGATAACGGCGGACGGGAGCGTCGAGGATGCCGATAGGCAAACACCGTGCAGGCCATTTGGAGATTTATTTCCGCTCCCTATACTATCTAGCCGAAAAATTTCTATATAGCCGTTTATTGCGACTGAAATGAAATAATCAGAAAATTACATTTTATATGGATCCTTGGTTAAATTGCTATGAATACTGTAAAAGTTATGTGTAGGTACATAAAATCTTGTATATCTACATGTCTACTACTTATCTTTAGCAAGTAGAAGAGGTATTGCTGTTTATCCAAAAACGTGATACGCAGATTTCACCGGAAATACGTGATTTGAGAATCCTTGAAGTGTGTGTGTGTGTGTGTGTGTGTGTGTGTGTGTGTGTGTGTGTGTGTGTGTGTATGTGTGTATGTGTGTATGTGTGTGTGTGTGTGTGTGAAACCAAAAATGAAAAATCAAATAATACCAAATTTGTTATTTAAATTTAGCACCTTCTAAACATATGACAAAGATTTTCAGGAACATCCCCACCCCAAACTACCATTTACATGGGCCTATTTTCGTTTTCTCTCTCTCAAATAATGGCTTTAACGATTTTAATTAAATATTGAGATGTTTGCAAGGCAAATGAAGTATATTTCTGGGAGCAGCCTGTGGATAATATTTTGTTTGCTAACGATGCTGTCAATTAGCAGGATCATATCAGCGCCGCCGGTGACGCTTTTTAAGCCCACTTAAAAACAATTGGTGTGGGCCGGATTTGAAATCGCGACCTTGGAATCAGCAGGCCAATGCCCAACCAAATCAGCTTAAGCCATCTTCGTTCTAAATGACACTGATCCTACTAACGAGGTGTAGATCTCGTGAAAAAAGTGCAATTTATGCCTCTTTTGCTTCTTGAGTTATCCCTTTACGAGATACTCCATGTTATTAATTTGAATCTGAATAGTAGTACCTGAAATGGGAAGTCGCTATTATTGTCTTTCTCTCGTGGTCGTGTAAAGAACATACAACTTCAAAGCCAGGCTCTTTAAAAATCTGCACGGTACAATAAACGTGTAAATGTGAATTGGAAGTATATCAGAATTAACAAGAAATAAAATAATAAAGTTCTGTAAAAAGTATAGAAATGAGAAGAGAAAGTCATGTGAATGCGACGCATCATAATTATTATTTTCTTTAATGGCAGCATGTATTTAATTCAGATGAATAAGTTTTCAAATATTTCACAGCGTTTAGCGAGTAATTTGGCGAAATATCGGGTGAATTTTCGCAGCGTGCTGCCAACCACAGAACTCCAATAAATGCGATGATCGATTTAATTGCCACAGTATGCAACGAAGTTGATGGATACCACGCGCAATTTACGTGCAAGAGTACAAGCATTTCTGGCATGACTCCACTATACTCAATTTGTAACTGCTTCCGAAACATGGTGGCAAAGGATGCCTTTAATACCTTTATATATATTTCGCTCATATCTGTAAAAAAAGTTTTTAAACATCCTTCCAAGGGAATTATATTCAAAATTGGTATTTACATGGGCCATGAAGTCTAAAATATGCAAAAACATACCAGAGTAGGCCATAGCAAGCAACATATTGCGACACAATGGCAAAATTCAGTCCAATTTTTTTTATAACTTTATTTTTCCTCCAAAATGTTATCACAAATACACAGTTCTCTTCTACTAATGTTAACACAGTCTAGTATTTCGTGATATTACAACTCCCAACTGTTCCCTTCTCGTAGCCTTGACTCAGTCCTTTCACTGTCTTTCTTCACGTTCTCTGTCTCTCATACACTAACTCCGACGATACGGTCACTCGACACTCGTTTAAACTTCTTCACTTCGGTGCGACGTTTCTTTCTCGACAGCACCGCGCGCGCGCACACACACAGAGCCTTCTCGCACTCACTGACACTCTGGCCGACTCATGTCAGTAACTCCCCGCTTTTTATTTAGCGAGGATGATGTAACATGGAGCTTTCTCAAGTTCTGCAAACACGCCGGCTACCGTACAGTTCTCGAAGGCCTTGTGTTGCCGCTTGATTGTTGTTAGTCACGTGTTTGCCCACTTGAGGGGTGTGGGGAAGCTTGATCGTGAGCGCCTTTGTTCGATGACCTGGTATGTGGTCTGAAGTAACAGCCCCGACAAGCCTTTGTTGTGCGCCACGCCACCCGGCGTCACAGTATTTTAAAAATTTAAAGCTTCAATTTTTCCGTGTAAAGTGCAAACCGTATACTTAACGTTTAACATAATTGTACTTAATAATAATATATACGTATTTATGAATGAAATAACACTACCGAACACAAACTAGTTAGACACTTAACGAAATTACTTTGATAGAAAAACAATCTTATTGCTTAAAATATGTATAGTGATTATGTCAATAAAGTTAGCCTTGAATAAAGGACAGTTTTCACGTGGCTAAAACTATACCAGAAGTAGAGAACAATGTAAACTTGAAAATGTATTAAGTAACGTTACTGTTGGTTCGTCAATACTCGTGGAAAGTCCTGCGGAAGAGATGTCCTCAATTAAGCATGGACCAATAAAGAAAGAACAAACATGTTTCTCGAGAATCAACATTGTCGGTTTTCAGCTTTTGCAAAATACTAAGGAAGCACTAAAGAAATAGAGAGGAACAGCTTTTTAATAAAGGTGTCAGGTAGGATATGTTTCCTCCGAACACTCCTGTCACTGCATTCCAAGGATAAGGTCTTTTTACTGGTGAAATGCGCAAATAGACTTACTTTCATGTATTTATGAGAAATTAGTTCTGAAACGACTGATTAATTTAAAATAATATTTTGATATATTGAACATTTGGTATGCATTAGAGTCCTGTTCTGGCCGATCATCTTAGGTTCGGTCGACTCGGTCCGGCCCGGCGCGGCCCAGCCCGGGTTCAACCAAGATCATCTCTAAGTAACAGGCCTGGATAAGCGATTCGTGACGTCACAACGCGAGGCCGACGTTGCAAGCAATTCATACGGAATAAACACATGTTTTATAGCATTTCTGCGCTGAAAGAAGCGTACATTTATTTATATTTTCACATTTCGTATTAAAACTTAATGTGTGTTAGTATGTTAGTGGAAAACATGCTTTGCATATTTGTTAATGGCAGAGCATGCCTCTTACTTTCTCAATGCGAACGTATCTCCAGCTTCTTTTTTGCATGTAGATAATACCAAACTGTCTTGTTTAATAATGCAGTAGTTTTCCAAGAGGATGTTGGTTATTACTCTTATTACTTTCCTCCTCAAAATAGCTGACCGGTAACTCGCAATCACTAGCATTACAGTCAGCACCGATATTATTAATGTCACATGTCTCAGCACCTAAATGTAGAATTAAGTTTCTCTGGTTTTCTACTTTAAGAAATTCTTGTTCATATGTCTCAACAGATTTACTACTTTTTCGTGATCACCAAACACTTTTATCTTCTCTGATACATATTTTAAATGCAAGAGTTTCTATCAGGACTGAGGGGTTTAGAAAGTTATGTGAGGTAATCAGGATGGGGTAAAGAAAGAACATTGGGTCACGTAACTATCTGTAAGCTGCTGGGTGAGAAAATAAATTGAGCACGTCCATAACAGAGTATCGGGCATATATTTAATTTACTTTTGACTCACCAATTTTACCTGCTCTTCTAGGAATTTAGGTTTTAGATGTTCTGTGGAATCTTCATTCATGTCCTCCCAACATTTCTTCAAAATGTTGAAGTTTATGTTCAACATGAAGTAGTTTATGTTCTGTTTGTTCACTTGCTATTGTGAACCAAAAGAGCATCAAATTTAGACCATTTATCCAATATGATTTGTTTACTGAGAATCCATTTAAACTTACTATTGGGTATTAACATTTTACCCTATAGAATCTAAATAATAAAATTGGAATTAATTTTTAATGCTGCTACAATTTTAGGAATTTCTTCAATATCAATTTTTACAAAAATTACATCGTTTTCTTTTTTATGACGGTGAATCCCTCTAATTTCATTTCACTAATTCTATTTTTAAAGCTCTGAAAACCAACAATTTTGTCATCTTTGAGCCATTTACAAAATACTGCTGCATCACTTTCCAACATTTCCCCTCTTCTTTCTTCTGGATCCCTACGTTCGGATGCTGGTTCGGAAGTCAGGTAGGATGGTAAATTAGGAAACAGCGGAGGGACACGGATTTTCAGTAAGTTTAGGAGTTGTTCTGGGTACTACAAAACGCTTCCATCATTTCGCGTAGCAGCAAATTCCTTCACTATGTGCTGTTCAGAAAAATGTTTAATACATACCACACATGGTTCATAAATATCCCTGTGAATAGCACGTACCCAATGCTCTCTCCTGTGTGGATAATTTGGAAACGAAAACACTGTAACATACTTTTCTACACTTGTTTTATAGTTTGAGGTATAACCCGGCACACAACACTTCCTAGGCATTTTGTATTAAAAACTGCAGCACTTTGTAAATCGATTTTTCGTTCACTGAATTGTTTACTGACACGTTGTAAGACACAAGCAACTTCTTAGCATTCCAATCACGCACTGATATGTTGCATCCCCGTGATGAATATGAGCCCCCCGTGATGACGTCACTAACATAATCTCTTTCCGTGTTCAGGCAAGGCCATCTTCATCTAAACAGGCCTGAATCACCCACGAATCGCATATCCAGGCCTGTTACTTAGAGATGGCCTTGTTTCAGGCCTGTTTAGATAAAGATGGCCTTGGTTCAACCAAGGCGAGCCCGAGAAGAGGTTCTGGTGTACCACCCTACCCGAGCCTGATCGTGTAATTTTGTTTTAAACAAAATTTATTATTATTATTATTATTATTATTATTATTATTATTATTATTATTATTATTATTATTATTATTATTATTATTATTATTATTATTATTATTATTATTATTATTATTATTATTATTATTATTATTATTATTATTATTATTATTATTATTATTATTATTATTATTATTATTATTATTATTATTATTATTATTATTATTATTATTATTATTATTATTATTATTATTATTATTATTATTATTGTTATTGTTATTGTTATTATTACTATTATTATCATTATTACTATTATAATTATTATTATTATTATTATTATCATCATCATCATTATTAGTATTAGTATCCGAAACATGTTAGCAGAATAATCATATAGAATTCTGAGTAAAGAAATGCCGCGATAATTGTGCCATTCTCGGAATTTCAACAAGGGAGATAAAATACCATAAATTATTTTGTATCTCTTAATCTTCAAGCCGTAGGCCGGTCCAACAAACAGTTCTCCAATTAGGCCGAACGTGTTAGCAGAAAAATCATATAGAATTCTGAGTAAAGAAATGCCGCGGTAATTATACCATTCTCGGAATTTCGAGAAGGGTGATAAAATATCATACATTACTTTGTGTCTTTTAATCTTCAAGCCGGAGGCCGGCCTAACAAACATTTCTCCAATTAGACCCGCGGGCCCGAGCCGCACAGACCTCTACCTACATAGCTGATATAATGCCTATATTCAGAATTTATGCATAGAAAAGCACACGTTTTTTCAACCCAGTACATAGGAGAACTTCTTGCAGCATATTGTTTCAACGTTCGAAGTAAATACTGCTTGTACCCTGACTGGTATTCATGAAAATGAATGTATCTCCTGCGTTTAGTGTTTGTAAAGTGTTTGCAATTATTTTGGTCAGAAATATATTACGAAAAATGAAATAAATGGGAATAATGAGTTTATCGAGGTTCACGAACGTGTCCCTTGCATCGTTTCCAAAAACGCATCAGCCTTACATGAGTGTTTTCAAATACCTTTCGTATTAAATTTCCCCTACACTCGCTTTTTTACTTTCTTTAGTGGTAAGTAGGGGAAGTATTGTATTCCATCCAAAAATTCGATGTCAATGTTTCACCGGAAATATGTTTTGAGACCCCTTAATAAAAAAAAAAGCATTTTTAGAAAAAAGTCCGTGTGTGTTTGTGTGTGTGTGTGTGTGTGTGTGTGTGTGTGTGTGTGTGTGTGTGTGTGTGTGTGTGTGTATGTGTGTGTGTCAGTCTGTGTACAGCATAACTCAAAAACGAAAAGTAGTTTAAAACCCAAAGTTGGTGTTTAAGTTTAATGTCTTTCAAGGATGCGAAGATTTTGAAGAAAATAGCCTCACCCTAAACTACCCTTTACATGGAACATTTTTCGAAAATTTTGATTTTCTTGAAAATGGCTCTAACGATTTTGATTAAAATGTCATGTTTGAGATATTTTGATGACAAATGAAATGTATATCTTAAATTTTCTGGCTATAGCCCCTGTGGTGGTATTTACTCTAGACGACTTTTGCATAACTGGTAAACCGTTAGAGAGAGGTCAAATCATACTCTAAAAAAAATGTAGATCTTGCTAAAACATGCGATTTATCTCAGGATGAATTTTCTTGTGGGGTGAACCATTTCGGAGATATTCCTTGCTATGTGTGTGAGTTTCGGAAAACTTAGAACTTCCATGAAATGGATTATCGTTGTTCATTTTTTTATATGTTAAGTGTGCAATATCAACAAAATCTCAAACCTTTAAAACATTTGACTATCGCAAAAGGCATACTGTATTCTAAGTTCCCGTTGCACTGACAAGGAAATAAACAATAAGATAATTTGTAGAAATGTTTATCTTGACTAACACGAAGAAGATATAGGAATAAGAGTATGTAAGAATGGTTAGTACCGTAGTGGAGAAAGTCATGTGAGTGCAACACATCAGATTTTTTAAATTCCTTTACCGCTACCTAAGATCCTTTGACTTACATTTAAATTTAAGAGGCCAATAGCTCTTAAGTTCTCATTTTCTCTTCCACTACTTAGTGGTTAGGAGAATCACTCACAGCTCTCAAGAAGGAAAACCAAATAGAGTATGCGCAGTCGGAATTTCACAGTAACGTCACTTCTCTCTGAGTGAGATCACAGGAGCTGAAATCCATTCAGCACTTGATACCGTTCTAAGCTGTGATAGTTCGTGTTATTGCGGAGGGTGCGCTACAATACTATATTATGCAATGAGAACGTAATTTCAGCAATTAAGATGTGAGTATATTTTTTGAAACGAGCGGTAGCAAGCTAGTTCATAATATTCATACGAGCATCTTAATTGCCAGCATACTTCATTATACTCAAGTTTCATACGATTATTTATGCTTGCACATGGGTCTAAGTTTAAAACATTTATAAAATGCTTTTAATATTCTACGTGCTATTGTCACTGGCTTACAACATTTTAACTATTTGTTTTTAGATTGTGCGTACGAGAATCGATAGTAGCGCCTTCAACTTTTGTTGCTATGTTGGTCTTTACATAATGATACAGAGAGTATATTATATGGTATAACCTTTATAAGAGTAGACCTTCAAAAGCGAGGAAACAAATTGAATTGATTACAATGTTATTTACAATTTCAGCACTATTATTAAATAGAGTAGACTTACTTCGTATACGCTCCTAGGTGTGTGGGAATGTGCGCAGACGCCGAAGATCGATTGCCACATGCGGATCTTTTGATTGGCAACTAGGAGTGTCGTGATGGACTGGTGTACTTGTGATTGGTGGATATCAGTGTCGTTATGAAGAGCTGGATATAATCAGGTCCATTACAATGGTGTATGAACGCTACATTACGGCATGTCGACCATAAAATACACTTTGGTCCATTTTGTTTGCATAACAGCTTGCACTCTAAGCGAATTAGTGCAATTTTTATATTGTGCTGTAGCCTTTAGCGCATTATCATAGGCGCCTCTGAGTCCACTAATGTTATGATACTTTATATCATGCAAACTTTAATGTAACGCAGCTTTTCTTCCGGAAACCTGCTTTCAAGCACTCTGAAATTTCTTTAGTAATTCCATTTGCCTATTAGAGCATATCCCTGATAATGCTTGCTCTCTGTTACAGGGAAATTGTTTCATAGTCTCTTTCGTGTATCGAAATGAAGTGGTTCAACCACTTGCTAACGCATTTAACAGCAGAGATGACGAGAGTATTAACGCGATATTCTCTCTGTGCCATGGCCATACTGGTTTCTCCCTCCGGAAACAGCTGTGGCATGTAGTGTCAAACTACGGGAGCTCTAAAGTGCGGTGCTGCCTCATCCTCTTTCAAGTGGCGTTTTCAACATTGACTGGACATGGGGTTTTCACTATAAATATCTGATATGTGACACTCACATGGCTAGTATTTCTGTACATTGCTAGTTCACAGGTATCCCATTCGTAAAAAATTGAAATAAAGAGTGATATAATAAATGTTTGCCTAGATAGGAAAAGTAAAGATTAGTGCGCACTTGGCTAACTGCAGGGTGTAGAAACAACATGCAACTGTTTATTTCACGGGTAGATTTTGTCAGTAATACATTTAAGGGAAAAAATCAAGGAAAAAGAACTGTACATCTTCCGGGGTTAAACTCCGACCTGGAAAGCTTTAAATATGCGAGAAATGTTTATGAAGTGGTTGAAGCTAATTTGCATAATTTACTTTTTACCTCAAATAAGGTTATGTCTAGATCTTACAAGTTTAGATAAAGAAAATTCAATGAGAATGAAGAATTAAATGCTTTTGACTTTTTCTGCTATGTAGGTATAGTAGTACGGGAGTATTGTATGAATTCAACCCAAAATTTCGATTTCGGAAGTTCATCGGAAATGTGTTTTGAGATTTCCTGAGTAAAAAGAGCATTTTTAGAAAAAGCTCCATATGTGTGTGTGTGTGTGTGTGTGTGTGTGTGTGTGTGTGTGTGTGTGTGTGTGTGTGTGTGTCTTTGAACAGCATAATTCAAAAACGAAAAGTTGGTTAAAAACCAAAGTTGGTAATTAAATTTAATGTCTTTCAAGGATGCGACACGAAGATTCTGAAGAAAATTTCTCAACCCTAAACTGAAAAAAATATCTTTGAGATTTTTTATGGAAAGTCATATATATATGACATATATATTTTGAAATCTCTCGCCATAGCCCATATAGGTCTGTTTACTCTTGATGATTTTTGCACAACTGGTAAACCTAATAGATTAGACCAAATCTTACTGCACAAACATGTACATCTCGTTAAAACACACAGTTTATGTCCAAATGCATCTTTTGTAGACTGGACCATTTCGGAGATATTCCTTGTTATTTGTATGAGTTCAGCACTACTTATACTCTTCTGAAATGGAAGGTTGTTATTCACTTTTTTATCTCTTGGGCGTATAAAGAAAACGAAGTTTCAAAGTCCTAGTTTAGCGATCAGCTTTAAAAGATTTGACAATCGTTTAAAGCCTGTGTATTTCCATATTCCCCTTGCACCTACAAGAAACTTACCAATAAGACGATTTCTACAAATATTTATCTGGAGTAACACGAAGAAGAGGATCATGAGTTTATAATTAGCTACTAAAAGAGTAGAGAAAGCTACATAGATTTTCCTTATCTGAAATAAAATTGATCAGAGCCATTTTAAGAAAATCAAATACGGGGTAGAAGGGGTAGACATTTAGATCAGAGACAAACGTCGATGATCACATTTACGAGTATAAAGTTTATCAAAACTACGTTAATTATTTCATTTGTGAATACAAATTTCTAAAACGTTTTTTGGTTCAACAAAGTGTGCACAAGTGAAAATGGTATTATAGTGATATTATGTATTATGTATTTTCGATTAAATACTGCATTTTAGGGTATAATAAATTTCTTTCTCTTAAATAAGCGGCAGAGGAAGTATCAATTTGATAATTTCTAGTGAAACATCATTTTAAGGATAGCGTTGTCCTTCAGTGTCCAGTATCTCTTAACCGAATCAAAGAAGTTGACATTTTAATTTCAACAAAATTAGTCATCCTCAAATACCAAGACAGTATTAAGCTTGTGAAGCTTGTAGTATAGCATGTTGCTTTATTGAACCATCATAGGGCAACAACAGGAAAGATTCATGATAGTATAATGTCACATTGGCATAGAAGAGCTGTGCTTTCAGAGCATAGTCTCAGACCTGAACGCTGTTGGCAGGCTGAGAACAGCCCGAGGTGTGTAAAACATGTACCTGCCCTTTTAGAGCATAGTCGCAGAAAACTGGAAGCATTTATTAGTTTTATTATTCTATGGTTGTTTTCAAACAGTTTTGTTAGTAAAACGAAATGTTCTACTGATAAGTTTTCGAGAGTATTTAATTCATGTGTAAAAGAGTTGACTAAAATTCTACCAGGTGAGTCAGCCGCGCCTTATTTTTTTGGAAGGTAGGCCACCCATCTAACGGCATGTGCGCCTTAGTCCAGTTTTGCGCTTACTAAAATGTATTGCTTGACGTTCTTAAAGAGAGGAATGCGCAAAATTGAGAGCAACAGTACTTTAAGGGACAGAACGTACTCCTCGCTAAAGTACACCTCAAAAACATACGACTCGTTTACTGAGAGCGGATTCCGGTTTCCAGCCGATTTTACAAACTTTTTATTAGAGTATACATAGCAACGTAATTCAGTAAACGCCTCGGAAAAAATGGGCCTATCATATGAGTACACTAACAACGTTAGCTAAAAAGAAAATGGCGGATTCTTGTACTTAGAGCAGGGGTTGGCTGCCAAAATTAGGACAAATTTAGACACATCTCATCCATCATGGACCCGTACAGTCAAAACGGACATATTAAATAACAGTTTATTTGCATTTTTGCGTGAACTACGCGTCGTGCATCTCAATTAATATGCATAACAGCTTTTGCCATTTAAGTAATAATATTAAAAGGCCCAGTAAATGATTAACACTGTCTTAAAAGGCTAAATCGAGCCCGTAAACTCGCGAGGTGGCAATGGCATAGCGCCAGGCATACAAGTCCTACTATTGGACGTGGTACGTGCTTTCGGGAAGTCTCGAAACAGCTGAATGGGATGGTGACGGATCCTCTGCGCTTTACCCCAATGACACAGGTTCGAGTCTCAGCATTGTAAATATTTCTTTTTTTTTTTTTTTTTTTTTTTTTATTTTCATCAAAACTTGGAAACCGAATTCACAATAATCTAATTATGAAGTCCCTGAGGGTTTAGGACATTATAATTTAAATCGTTTTTGGTTGTCTGCATTTTTAATAGCACAATAATTCATTGTGTGCAAAATTGAGTTTAACTTCCATGTTAAACTCTGACAATGTAATTCCCTTGCTTTCTGTGTTCAAATGTGTATGAATGATCCTTATTTCAATTGCATCTACCTATAGGTGTGTTTAAACAACTATATAATTGTAGTTCACCAATAAAGAAACATCAAACAATGTCATAAAACATAAATAAAATAATAAAAATGAATATAACAGTTTTCAGAATAATAGTTTGTAAATTGTGAGGATTGCATGGTTTAATAAATTTATTTAAAAAAATTAGTACATGCAGGTGATTCGAACCACCTTCATAGCAGACAGATTACTTTGGAGTCTTGCGCCCGTTCCAACTGAGCTACCAAGAAACGTGTGAGGTAAACATTCCGTTTAAGATGTAATATTCGCTGGTTCCAGTGAACATTCGCAGAAGTGCAAACGTCAGCTGTCCAATTACGAATATATTAAAAAGGGATGTGATAACATCTATATTAGTACTAATTTCATCGAGTGTTTAACATCCATGTTAAATACGCGGGTAGAACTTGGTAATGTGGTCGATGTTTTCGTGTTGGACTATAAAATGCGGATTGCATAAAACTCGAGAATAAGGGGCAGCTGACTCACCTGGTATTATAGTGTTACTATTTGTTATTTGAGGCCAGAATTATTACCGTTGAAGGAAATGGAAAGGAAATTAAGAATAAGGTAACAAATTGTGTATGAGATATTTGTTACAACAATCAGTGTCTTCATCTTTTGTTAAGTTGTGTTTATTGTTGAACAAATATAAAAGTTGGAAAAATATTAGTCTGAGGTATTTTCTTTGTTTGCCACCAGCACTTATTACAACACTTCGGAACTCAGAAAAGCTAAGACGACAGAAAACCGTCTGAGGGTTTTTATATTGCTCTATAAACAGAACACATTTTCCGCCTAGTTAGCTACAGCTCCTCGCTGCGATAAAAGGGCGGAGGAGAAGGGGAAGGGGAAGCAGTGGTAGGGGAGGGGAGGGCAGTAACGAAGCCCTAGAGATAACGATCTATTCCCTCGGGTAAATTATTTCAGCTATTCTCTTAGGAAGGCGCTGTCCAATTTTCATTTGCATCGAAGATCATCAATAGTAATGTTTTACTATGTATCCGAAATAATTCTTGAGCCTAATGGGCTACATATAAGGATATAATGTAGTATATATACAGTATGTTTAAGGGTCCAACAAAGTAAAATTAGAATATTTTGAACAGTTACACCTAGATGTTTCAAATTTTGTATTCGCTTTTAATATTACGTACTAGCTAATAAACCGGCGTTGCCCGTGGTTTAACTAACTTACGTTGCACTTGCCCAATAGCCTTGCTTTTCTTTGAAGCCATTTAAACATATTACTTAACACACTTAAACAAATATTTAATTAAAATTCTTAGGATAATATAAGGAATAAAACAAACTACATAAACAAATAAATAAACACATTGGGAAGAGTGATTAAGTGAGGGAGAGAGTGAGTGAGTGAGTGAGTGAGTGAGTGAGTGAGGGAGTGGGTGGGTGGGATTTAAGGGCCCGTCGACAGTGATACCGAAATTTAGATTTCCGATCGAATGGGCTTTTGAAAAAGACACGTTTTAATTTAATTGCCGGATGTGAGATTTGCGATAAGTGTTAAGTAATAACATAAATAGATAATAGAGCAGGAAGTGTTGTAAGGTGAGCAAGATATGAGTAAATAATAGTCGTTAAATTTGTAGGATAAACACATTATTGGTTTGAAATTAACAAGTCATGACGTCATACCCTATAGTTCGAAATCAGTAAAAAGTCAGGTCGACCAACCTTAAAAGTCGCGCGATATACTTAATAAAATATAAAGTAAACATCGTTTAATCCTAAAAAGGTAATTATATATTCGAAATTCATAAAAGAACATGTTATAATAGAAAGGGACATTTCTAAATTGCGGGAAAAGGAAATAGCATTTTGGATACGAGGCTTTCTTGGATGACGTCATGACATTCAAAATTGAAGGGAACGGTTTCTTAGCGTGGGTAAGCTAGAAAGCGTCACTACACAGACCAGTACGGCAGGTTGTGCTGTGCGGACGTGAGTGCGATTCCTCTACATATACAATCGGCATAGCTCCTGAAAATATCTAAGATGCAATAAACAATATATAAAAAGGTTTCCTTGGGTAGTCTATTCGAAAAACATCTGCGAGTACCCGAGATAAAGAGATCTTCATCCTGACTAGCCGGAGCGAACCACATCAAAGGGCAACACCACGTCACCAACGACATTTAAGTATCAATGGCGATATATCAAGAAGCGAAGAACGACATATAGCTTCAAATGGCGACCCAACGTGTGGCGTCGAAAGAATGGACCAACCCCAAGACGACCAAGCCAGCATAGAACCAGCAAACAAGAAGGTGACCCAACGTGTAGCGTCGAGAGAAGAGACCAACCCCAAGACGACCAGGCCAGCATCGAGCCAGCAGACAAGAAGGTGCCTAGCGTGTGAACATCTGTGAAACGTGTAGTGAACAAGTTTAAGTGCGTGAAATATTGGTGAGTAGAAAAACACGTGTAAATAGTTTAGAAATGGAAGACAGTGATAGCGATTTTCTAGGTTTTGAGAGTCCGGAAATTGAGAAAAGTGTAGTTAGGATGGAAGAATTTAATCAGAATGTAATTGGTAGCAGAATATGCCAAGAAGTAGAAGATCAGAACGTTAGAGAAACACCTAGAGGTAGTTCAGAAATGTTTAGTAGTAATTCAGAAAGGCCAGCAATTATGTCAGAAATAGAGAATATGTTTCAAAAGATAATGAAAAAGATGAGTACAGAGTTAAGTCAAAAGATAGATGAAAATAGTAAAGAATTAAGAACAGTGAAAAAGATGAGTACAGAGTTAAGTCAAAAGATGAGTACAGAGTTAAGTCAAAAGATAGATGAAAATAGTAAAGAATTAAGAACAGTGAAAAAGATGAGTACAGAGTTAAGTCAAAAGATAGATGAAACTAGTATAGAGTTAGGACAGAAATTAGAGAAGGGACAACAGGAATTGGGAATGCAATTGGAGAATCAGAAGAGAGCTTTCGAAACCTTTAGGGAAGAAGTTAGGGAGGAAATTAATAAAGTCAGTAGTGAAGTAAAAGAAAATAGAGAACAGGTTAAGGGAGAATTAGAGACAATAAGGCAAGAAGTAAAGAATTCTGAAAAGAAATTAGGTCAACAAGTGAGTGAAAAATTAGATAAAGAAAGGGAAAAAGTAACATATAGATTAGACAAACAAAGGGAAGAAATTAGAGAAGAGTTACAGGGGTGTAAAGTTAGAATAGAAAGATCTGATGTAGAAAGTGAAAGGCAGGCTAGAAATTTGGAGGATGTTACAGACCAAATAAAAGGAGTAGTAACAGAAATTACTCAGGTAAAAGAGGCCTTAGAAAATTTGAAATTAAATGAAAATGCATGTAATCACAACAATCTTAGTAATGAAGTTGCAAGAAACGAGGCAATACCAGGTGTATCAGCTGACATTTCGATGCAAAATAGGGGTAACAGTAATTCCCATTCTGATCTCGGAAATAGCTCAGGGATAGGTGACAATTCAAATTCACATTGGCCTAACCATGTCTTAAATGAAATGACACCTCCAGTTTTTGAAAATGAAGATTCAGATGATCCTAAAGCCTTTTTAGAAGGGTTACAAGAGTACTTCACGGTGAAACGTATACCAGAGGAGTACAAGATGGTGATAGTAAGAAAATGCCTAAAGGGTAATGCTGCTAATTGGCTAGGCCTTTCTATGGGTAACAATAATGATTACAGGACCTTTAGGAACATCTTTTTAACCAGATATTGGGGTTGCAGGCGACTTCAACGCAAAACACCCAAGCTGGCACAGCCGCACCCAGAACGTTAAGGGCCGGGGATTCTACCGTCTCATTAGCGGAAACCCCGCCCTTCACGCGCACGGGCCGAGAGGTCCAACCTACTACCCGGCACGCGGCGCCGCGGATATCATCGATTTCATGGTCACCAAAAACATACCATTTCACTTGGATCTCTCTGTGATTAACGATCTGGACTCCGATCACAACCCTGTTGTGGTGGATGCAGACGTTAATCTCACTGCCCTGGGAGTGCCGGACTGGGTGGATGAAGTCGACTGGGATGCAGCCGTCCTAGCCCTTCAAAACTCTGTGGAAGCAAATCCTCGAATAGACTCGATAGAGGCTCTCGAGGAGGCAGCCACGGGGTTTTCTACCTCCGTCCTAAACGCGGTGCGTGCTCACACGCATCGCATTCCTACCGAAGCACCAAACCCGACATCTATCCCTGTCCCACTAAAACGCCTCATTCAAGCAAAGAATGCTGTCAGACGGCTATGGCAGAGATTCCGACATCCTAGGATAGGAGTAATACACCAGAGGTTCAAATCCCTGGTGAGACGACTCCTAAGAAAACATAGGCAAGCAGCTTGGGACGAAACAATGCGTCGCGTAAACCTCCAAGAGAGGAAACCGTGGCGCATCGTCCGAGCCTTGAGGAAAGATAAATCTGCACACCAGCATCCAGTGCACAGCCCTCGGGGAAGACTAGTCTTTGAACCGAGGGAAAAAGCAGAGGCACTAGCAGACTATCTGGAGACTCAATTCCAGCCTAGGGTAGATCCTCAGAACGATGACCATACTGACCTCGTGGAACAAGCGGTAGAAGACTTCCTAGAAGTCCGACCCGCGGGCCACGAGGAGTTCCACATCCCGGTAGTTACCCCTCGCGAGGTAACTAACACCATCCGGCACCTAAAACCTAGTAAAGCCCCTGGGCAGGACCGTGTAACAGCGGAAATGCTCCAGCACCTACCCCATAGAGCCGTGATGCACTTGACCCGCATTTACAACGCATGCCTCAGCATGTGCCACTTTCCAGCTGTCTGGAAACAGGCGCGTGTGGTATGCGTTTTGAAGCAGGGAAAGAATCCGGTTTTTCCATCTAGTTACCGTTCCATCAGCCTCCTACCAGTTGTCTCGAAAGTGTTCGAGAAACTGTTCCTGTCCCGCCTCGGACCTCTTTTGGAGGAAAAAGGTCTCCTACCGGAACACCAGTTTGGTTTTCGTTCTGGTCATTCCACGACTGAACAACTACTGCGTGTAGCCGAGAAAGCTTCCCTGGCTTACCAGGAGAGGGCTAAAACGGTGGCAGTGTTGCTCGACGTGGAAAAGGCATTTTCTACCACTTGGCATGAGGGGCTTGTCTACAAGCTCATACAGCAGGAAATCCCCCCTCCATACATTTACTTGGTGGCTAGTTTCCTACAGGAACGTAGCTTCCGGGTGAAAGTGGAGGGATCATTTTCTAGAGAAAGGCCCATTGGCGCAGGAGTCCCCGAGGGCAGTGTACTGTCACCGGCACTTTTTGCAGCTTACATGGCCGATCTCCCGACGCACCCCAACACACACATCTGTCAGTATGCGGACGATCTCATGATCTTCGCTACTAACAAGAACCCGCGCTACAGTTACCGACAAGTACAAGCCCACCTCTGTGCCATCAATAGATGGTGCGAGAACTGGCGTATGTCTATTAACCCGGAGAAAAGCTCTGCGATTCTCCTGGCTAATACGATAGCCAACCGGCTCCCGCTGGACCTCGTGCTTCGGCGCCGTCGGATCCCCTGGGTCACTACGGCGAAGTATCTCGGGGTCACGCTGGACCGGCGGCTGACGTATAGACATCACGTCAGGGGCAAAGTACTGCAAGGCCACGCTGTCCTGCGGCAGTTGTACCCCATCCTCAGTTCCCAAACCATGCCCCTACGCCTGAAGCTTCGGCTGTATCGAGCGATCATCCCGCCTCTGGTCCTGTACGGATGCGAGATCTGGGGAGTGGTGGCAAGGTCCACCTTCATCAGACTCCAGACGTTGCAGAACCGGGCATTAAGGATGATCTATGATACAGGCCGAAGATTTCCTGCCCATATCCTACACGAACATTCCGGTATCCCGTACATTGTCGACGTGATCAAAACTCGCGCTCGAACAATGTACAATAAACTCCAGAACCACCCCAACCCTCTGGTGAATACCCTGGGCCAATACGACCAGAGACAGCCGCGCCGACTACCATCCAAAAGATTGCCGAAGGACATCTTAAGTCCGGCGATCTAATCTAAGATGGGAAAGGCGAAAATGCAATCTGTACTCAAAACAGAGCGAATCACCAGTTCAGTCCACCTCTCAGCCAGTGACTGACGGCCAGAACCCTGGTAGGAATTAGCGCGTAAAATTCGCGCACAGCTCACTTGCGAACCAATCCCTGCCTACAATCCCTCCCGTTACTATAAAAACCCCTGTCCAAACAAATTTCCCTGTAGTGACACCGTCAAAACCATCGCGCAGGTTAAGCCGTATGACGGCTAGGTACTGCGGTAAAGACACTCGACCGGAGGAACATTAACCTCACCTCCGTTCGACTCGAACTGGCGTCTGGCGTCTGGCGTCAGATATTGGGGAGCTAGTAGGCAGGCTAATATTAGAGTCGAATTAAGCAATGGAAAGTTTAATCCTAGATCGGAGGAATCGATGGTAAACTATTTTATGAGAATAGCGAGAAAATCGAAGATGTTGAATCCTCCCTTAGATGAAAAAGATCTAATAAATATAGTTACTCCACATTTTCCGGAAACGCTTCAACACTACCTAATCATAGCCCGACCCGATAGCATTGCAGCTATGATCGAATTATTATCAGCCTTAGAAGTCAATAAGCCAAAACATGCATTTGGAAATAAATATGAAGAAAAAGAAACTGTAAATTCTTTCGGGCAAGGGGCACAGTATTATCAGAATAGAAGTGAGATTAGGGAAAGATATAAAGGACCAGTACCAAGGATGGAATCATTCCGGTGGGAAAATCAAGGTACATATAACCAGGAAGGGCATCACCAAAATAGAAATGGTAATCTAAGGGGAAGAAATATCAGGGTGAATTATATGAATACAAATAGATTTGATCGAGGTAGACGGGGACGTTATTTTGGACATAGTAGAAATTCAAATGATGGGTACTGGACAAACGGAGATAATGAGTTTAGACCGAGGTCACCAAGACAGGGAGAAAGGTATTCAAATGGACGAAATTCCCCCGAAAATGCGGAAACGGTTGAGGCCATTAAGACGGTCAAAAACATGGTAGGAAGTAACCCCGATTTAATGCAGGAAAACAGAAGTAACAATTCGGGAAATAGTACAGGAGCCATACCTAAAAATCAGGGAAACGCCAGACCTGGTCAAACGCGCCTTCAGTGAGAACTGGGTATCCTAGTAATGATTGTGATAAGTACTCGGAAATAAATAGTCCTGGAAGGCAAATGATGATACAAAAGAAAAGAGAATGGAAAAATAGAATTGACGAAAACGAAAAAGTAGGAGATCCACCTAAAATCAAAATTGGAGTAAATGGAAAACAATACAATGCAATTATAGATACGGGATCAAATAGCACAGTATGCTCACAAAATTTTTATGATAATTTACAAAGTAGTGGTTTTAAAGTAATGTCTTTACCAGTTAATGGGATATATTGCTCGCTAGCTGTGGGAAAACGAAAAGAGAGAGTAAAATTTCAAGCAATGATAAATATTGAGATAAATGGGAGAATACTAGGAATTTTATTTCTGATTGTAGGAAGACTTGTTACAGATATTATAATAGGTTGTGATTGTCTTTATGCCTGGGAAGCTGTGGTGAATTTTAAAAACATGATTGTAGAAATGAAAGTTGAAGATGAGACCATTATAGTGCCTTTTGTGGAAGATAGTAGTTCAGAAACTATTGTACGAGAAAAAGAGGAAGAAGAAATCCAAGGGGATACATTCTTTGTAGAATATGTTAAAGTAGGAGCTATGGAATTAACTGAAGTAAATGTCAAAGAGTACAGTATCGATAATAAAGAAAATGTAGAATGGGATAAAAATGATTTCATAGACAATTTGAGGTTTTCTGATGCAACTAGGTACTATGATAGGGAGAGTAGTGAAGACTTAGAAGAATTGTTAAGGGAAAAAGTAACTCAGGCTGATCAACTAAATGAACAACAGAGGGATAAACTGTTTGAAATATTAATCCGAAATAAAGAAGTATTCTCTGAGAAACCTGGTAAATGTAATATTTATACTCATTCGTTTGAGATGATACCCATCAAACCTTTTACACATAAAGCGAGAGCTATCCCTAGTACAATAAGAGAAGAGGTAGATGCAGTTATAAAGTCAATGTTAGAAGATGAGGTTATTGAGATTTCGAATTCAGAATTTGTGAATCCCCTATGTATTGTAAATAAGGCCAATAGAAAGATTAAGGTGACATTAGACGCGAGAAAACTAAATTATTGTTCATCATACTTTCCATCAGGGAATCCAACAGAACGTGTCCTCCGAGATATAGGAATTTATTTACGTGTACTTACACATCATAACAAGGATTGGGTGAAATATTGTCCATTGATAGAAAAGATTATCAATCACACCATTAATGTAACTACTGGGTTTGCACCAATAAAATTAATGTTAGGAATTGAACCAGAACCAATATTGATCGGGGTACCAAAAACACTGAAAATTAATGACATTCAGTTAAGTGAAGAAGAAAGAGCGAAAATTGCTTTTGAACGAATCAAGAAAAAGGCAGAGAAGCGAAAATTAAAGAAAAAGAGTAGAAAACATAAATGGGAACCTAAGATAGGCGATTGGGTACTAGTTAAAGACCATAAGTTATCAAGTGCGTTGCGAGGTAGGAACAAAAGGATGGAATTGTTATATAAAGGTCCTGCAGAAATTATATCAAAATTTGGTTATCATACCTATGAATTAAAAGATGTTAAAAATGAAAAATGTCTGGGAAGGTGGCATAAACAACTCCTTCGACCATACAAGAAACCGTGTGGTACCTTGGAACCTTGATTTAATGTAAAAAAAAATTCGAAGTGTCATTGTCTATTGGCGCCCAATCAGCTTTGAGATAAAATTTAAATGTTAGCTTTCTTGAAAACCATATATTGGTCAGGTACTTACATATTCATGAAAAATGCAGAATGTGAATTGCTATCTACTACAAAGAGCTTAAAAATATATTGTCTAGAGCTCACAATAACAGCTTCAGAAAGATTGTTAAAATGTTCATCTCCGCATAGAGAGAAAACAGAATATTTACTTTGTAAACATTTGTTAAAATATTTAGATGTATAGATAGTTATCACAGCAAGACAAAGAAAGAACTTGTCTGAAGAGTGTAATGGATTTATATAAATATATGTACATTTTAGTGCTTAAAGGATATAGTACAGATATGTGTTACAATAACAAAAGTGAAAAATCACAGTGCAAGTGATAGTGAGAGCGAAGTGAGCAAACATGAACTAAAAGAAGGAAGTATAAAGAAAGACTCTTGAAATTTAACCTTTATATAAAAGCTTCACAGAAGAAACCATAACATATTGTAATTAGTATTTAAGGATTAATGTTAAGTCAAGTGTATAATTGTTTGTCATGTTAAAAAGATTAATGAGAAAATATGTTAATAACCAATTTCAAAACAGTGTAATTGAAAATTGTATATAATGGGAGTGTTGCCGATTATTCAAAATACAGGAGTAATTTTTAATTTTTCTTTCGGGCAAGACATTTACATTATTTTATTATGAAATAATAAAATAACATAAATGGGGGCATTTGATACCGAAATTTAGATTTCCGATCGAATGGGCTTTTGAAAAAGACACGTTTTAATTTAATTGCCGGATGTGAGATTTGCGATAAGTGTTAAGTAATAACATAAATAGATAATAGAGCAGGAAGTGTTGTAAGGTGAGCAAGATATGAGTAAATAATAGTCGTTAAATTTGTAGGATAAACACATTATTGGTTTGAAATTAACAAGTCATGACGTCATACCCTATAGTTCGAAATCAGTAAAAAGTCAGGTCGACCAACCTTAAAAGTCGCGCGATATATTTAATAAAATATAAAGTAAACATCGTTTAATCCTAAAAAGGTAATTATATATTCGAAATTCATAAAAGAACATGTTATAATAGAAAGGGACATTTCTAAATTGCGGGAAAAGGAAATAGCATTTTGGATACGAGGCTTTCTTGGATGACGTCATGACATTCAAAATTGAAGGGAACGGTTTCTTAGCGTGGGTAAGCTAGAAAGCGTCACTACACAGACCAGTACGGCAGGTTGTGCTGTGCGGACGTGAGTGCGATTCCTCTACATATACAATCGGCATAGCTCCTGAAAATATCTAAGATGCAATAAACAATATATAAAAAGGTTTCCTTGGGTAGCCTATTCGAAAAACATCTGCGCGTACCCGAGATAAAGAGATCTCTAGCAGAGCTAGAGGGAAAGAACCAAATCAACGGCCGACACAACGACAACGAGAAGCGAGCCACGACCAAAAAATTAGCTTCAACAGCTAGCTCATTTGGGCATCGGAAAAACACTACTGAACATCTAGAAATACCACAAGAAGAAAAACGAGTAAGGAAAAACATGTGAATATCATACTTGCATTTCTATTTGGATAATATAGAAAAGTATGTACATGAATTGTTGCAGAAGAAATACAAGTGAATGTGTTACGTAAAAGAACAGTGAATAGAGAATACCGTATGAGTGTAATGGGGGTGCATTTCTATTTCAATCACATAGAAAATTATATGAATTGTATGCAGAAGTGGGAGTAAATAATAACTGTTGTGTTTTGCAAAAGAAAAGTGAGTAGAAAAAACCGTGTGAATGTAACACGCTGCATTTCTGCTTCGACGATATAGAAAAGTGTGTGAATTGTTTGTAGAAGAGCGAGAAGAGAAATACATGTCAATGCGTTACGTAGTTAAGAAAATGTAACACGTTGCATTTGTATTTCAATCATATAGAAAATATATGTATTGTTTGTAGAAGTAGGAGTAGAGAAAGAAATATGGCTGTGTTTTGTAAAAGAGAGTAGAGAAAACCGTGTGAATGTAGGACGTTGCATTTCTATTTCAATCATAGAAAATTATTAATTTTATGTTGAAAGGCAGATAGTAAAAGGCATATGAATGTGTTAAGTGAAGGAAAAGTGAATGCAATACGTTGCATAGTAAAATGGATAACAGAAAACCTTCTCTGTGGAAAAACATTTAGATTTGTCAACTTTCTTCGCATTTGGATAAATGGCAATACAATCCATGTAGCATGACTCTTGGGAGGAAGGGATGAAGGGGAGACCCGAGGAACGATCAGATTCGGATGATGTGGGCTATCAAGGAGGGGCCCCAAGATTCCCATATGGCACCAATCCTACGACTGCGAGCTGTGCTTAAGCCACTCTACCACGGCTCCAGTGGTAATCAAGATAGCTCCCAGGAACGCGGTCCCAGTAATCTCATCAATCGCCGCCATCCTTCTACCTTTCTGCCGCAACAGATCAACCGCCGTCGCCTAGTCCTACGTTAGATAAGTAAAACAGATTAAAGGAGATGGTGCAAGGGACAAGAAAAATTGTAGTACACTATGTACGCAGATCGGCGGAATCGCACTACGGCGATACAGAACCAGGCGAGGACCGGGGCGCCCTCCGTCAGTTATTCGTAAATGACCGACAAGTCATAGGTACGGAACACTAACTACTGTACTAACTTACATTGGGCTTACCTACGTCACAACACATGTTAAATTGATCACCTTCAACGCGAACATACTCCCTGTATATTCGAAAACAATTTTGGTTTACCGAAAATCCCCATGTAATTTAAGAAGTTACGACGCTACAAAAGTTGGGGTTTGGTGCACAGAGGGTGTGCGTAGAATTATCGGTCCCATATTTTGCAATAAAACCGTTTATACATTCGTTTGTGTAAATGCCATTTTGATTTTTTTTTTGGGGGGGGGGCTGATTTCAGCAGGATCCAGCTATAGCGAACACTGCTGCGAATACTATGCATGAGTTGCTAAGTGTGTAGGTGTGGTGACAATAATTAATTGACGATTGTGGCCAACTTGTTCCCCTGACCTATCTCCATGCGATTTTTATTTACGCAGAACTTTACACACGTTACAAGAAAAAAAAAAAAAAAAAAAAAAAAAAAAAAAAAAAAAAAAAAAACCAACAACAACCGCGGGAGAAATATAGGCAATCAGTCAACATGAGCTCTTGCGAATAAGGCAGAATTGTTCTCGGAGACATAGGGAAAGGGTTCATATTGAAGGTTATCAGTTTCAACATCTGTTGTGACGCTGGAAAACCATATGTACGAATTATATGGTGAAATATCTTCTGGGTTGTTTTCTCGTGGTCTGCTGGAGATTGGTATTCCAGAGGTTTCGTCTACAGTTACGGTAGACATTCTCAGTGGCGCTGTCGAAGTCTCCTCGGAGAAGGTATCGCCGTGTCTGATCTGGAATAGCAAACTCCTGCAGACCACGGCAAAACAGCCCGCAAGATAGATCATCTTATAATTTCAACTCCGGTCGTGAAACCGTACGTATTTTAAAAGCTAATGAAAGATCGTGAATGAATGAATGAATGAAAAAGTTATTTGGGCATGTCTTTCGACATGCCCTGGCTGTTCAGGGGCACCCCTCTTCAGCCTAGTGATTGCGTTTTTATTTTTGGTCGTGTGGCGGATTTCAGTGGCAGGTGCCTGTATGCGTGTTGGTGTTGTGGGTTTGTGTTTGGATGGGTGATGTGTGTGTTTGGTCATCCCTAGCTGCTTGGCTTGTCGTCTACCCAAGAAAGAAAAAGAAAAGCCCAGGAAGTATAAGTCTTTTGTGCTAGAAGTTTTGTCACGTTTGTATGTCTACTGCAACAGCTCTTCGGTTACTTTTGTATGTTTGTGTGTTTGTGTGTTAGGTTTATGTGTGTTTTTATTTTAAGTGTTTATGTTTATAATGTGTTTAGATGTTTTGGAAGTGTTGAAGGTGTTGTTGTAGTCTGTCTTCTTCTTGTTGCTGGTATTTGTCGTAAACGTCGATTAGTGTTATGAGAGGAGGATTTTTGAGTTTCTCTGTTTGTGTTATGGTTTTCATTTTTTGTGCGGTGTTGATGAGTGTTCTTCTGTATTGTCTGGTGTGTGCGTTGTGTATGTATTTGATCATTAGTTTGGCTATGTGTGTGTCTATTGGTGTTGTGTGTGTGTGTAGTTGTAAAGTGTGTTTGTCTTGAATGAGGGCAAAAGTTTGTGGGCAGTTCTGATGCACCTCCTCTCAAAGGATTTTATTTTGTCCATTATTTCGGTCGTGATTAGGGGCATGGTGGCTACGGCTGCATAAGTCAGTTGTGGTCTTATTAGTGTAGTGTAAAGTTTTCGTAGTATTTGTGGTGTAAGTCCTCGTCCGTTTAATCGTGCTAAGTAAGTCAGTGTTGAGTGAACGGGTCGTGTTTTGTTAAGTAGTCGCGTGTAGTGTGTCTTTATTTTCAGTTGGTTATGAATATGTATACCCAGGTACTTAATGATTGTTTTACATGGTATTTGTTGATTGTTGAAGGTGAGGGTGGCTGTTTTGTATGAGTGTTTCATGATTTTCCTTATCACAATGGCTTGTGTTTTGTCTGTGTTTATGCTGATTCGCCATTTTTGAGTCCATTGGAGGAAGGTGCGGAGTTGTTTTTCGAGATTTGCTCTGGCTCCGATCAGCGTGGCGTGTGTGCTCCAATACGCAGTATCATCTGCATATTGGGCTAGGTGTAGGTTTTTTTGTGTTGGTTGTGGTGTGTCGGATGTGTACAGTATGTAGAGGAGGCCGGAAATAGCGCTCCCCTGTGGTGTGCCTGCTTTAATATTAATGGTATTCGATAGTAGGTTGTTTATACGTATGTGTCCTGTTCTGTCTGTAAGAAAGCTGGCTACCCAACGTACAATCCTTGGTGAAATTTGTAAGTCTGTTAGTTTGTATAGAAGTCCATTAGTCCAGCATTTGTCGAAGGCGGATTGTACGTCAAGGAAGGTTGCCATGGTGACAAATCCTCGATTGTAAGCGTCTTGTAGGTTTGATAGTACTCGTACTAATTGGTCTTGTATTGTTATGTCGGTTCGGTAGCCAGCTTGTGTCATTGGTATCAGTTGTCTTTGCGTGCATATTTTTGTCAGTCTGTGTACTACTATCTTTTCGAAAGTTTTTGATAGTGTGGATATTAGTGATATGGGTCTGTAGTTTTTGTGGTCAGTCTTGTTTTTGCCAGGTTTCTCGAACAACAGTATGTTGGCGCGTTTCCAGTCAGTCGGGTGGTATCCATGTCGGTAGATGTGATTATAGGTGGTTACTAGTAGATTTAATGTGTTGTCAGGGAGTTGTCTTAGCATTTCATAGGTGATGTTGTCCGGGCCTGGCGCTGTATTTCGGGTTCTTTTTAGTACTGTCTTAATGTCTTGAGCTGTTATCGGTCGGTCAGTTTCGTCATTTTCGTCTAGTTCTATGATGTCCATTTGTGGTGTGTACAGATTTTGATTTTGTTCTATATATCTATTAACGTTTCTATAGTGCGTCTTGTGAAAATTGTGAAAATTCGGGTCGTCAGGTGTTTGAAAAACAATGAAAGATCGAAATGAATGAAATGAAATGAAAAAGGTAATTCGGGCATGTTTTTCAACATGCCCAGGCTGTTTAGGGACAGTCCCTCTTCAGCCCCGTCTTGGTATTTTTGCTTGTCGGGTGGGAGAAGCTTCCTGGCGTGTGCGTGGCGCTGTTCTTGGTGATTCTTTCTTTATCAGGTCACACATCCCGCCGTTTCTGTTCAAGAAGACAATTTGATTTTTGTTTTTTCTTGTTGCTGCTGCAACAGGCTCTTGTCATTTTTTGCTTTATGTTTGTCTGTTCTCAGAGGAAGTCAGTCTGGTTTTCCACATAGGAGTGGAGTGGAGTGTGGAGTTTAAGGGCCCGTCGACAGCTGGGTCATTTGGGCCCCAGGTCAATTTTTACGGGCTGAAACAAATTAATACGGTTAAAAAGGGGAAACTAAAAAAGCAGTAAACTTGTAAGAAGGTAAAACGTGAAAATCTAAAACAGTTAAAACGTTAAAAATCTTACGGATAAATATTAAAATAAAACAGCTAAAAAGTAAAAACAAACGGTGCTACAATAAAACCGGGATTCATTGTCTAAAAACCGTAGAATAAAACACCAAAACTAAAACACAAGTTAAACTTGTTTCCCAAACCCAATTTGGGTGACGAACCGCAGAACCTTATCTACCGATACCGGGTCGTCGCCCAGAATTGACCGCATAGTAAAACCCAGGCCAAGGGACTGGCGCTCTCTAGTATATCGTGGACAATCAAGCAAAACGTGTGGGACGGACAGTTGTACACCGCACGTCTGACACACAGGGGCCGGGTCGCCACGCAGTAGATGACCGTGTGTGGCGCGAGTGTGACCGATTCTCAACCGGGTGAGAATGACCTCCGACCGCCGCGCATCCCTGACGGATGTCGGCCAGGGTGTTACTGTGTCTTTGATTGTCCGTAATTGGGTGCCAGATATTTCTTCCCACGACTTCTGCCAGAACGAAAAAATATGGCGCCGGAAATATCGTTGCGCATCACTAAAAGGCAGAGTTCGTGTGGATAATCCCGGCAGACGACATGCAGACTTTGCAGCCGCATCCGCCTCCTCGTTACCAGGAATACCCACATGGCCTGGGATCCATATAAAAACAAACTGGTATCCGTGGGTCAGTAACTGTGAAATGAGTGTCTGTATTTTAATTATGAGTGCTGAAGTGCCGAGAAATTGCTGTAAGGCCTGGAGAGCACTCAGAGAGTCACAGCAAATCATAAAATTTCCAGGTCCTGAGCTGGAGATAAAGAGTAAAAAATAAAATATGGCGAACAGCTCGGCGGTAAAAACAGAACTGGCGTCCGGAAGGCGGTACTTGTGAGCCTCATTGTTATAAACAAAACTACAGCCTGTAGCACCACCCACCTGGGAACCATCGGTAAAAACCGGAAAGTAAATCGGGTAACGTCCCAGGAGCTCGGTGAAGAGTTGACGAAACACCGAGTGAGGGGTAGTTACTTTAGCATGGGCTGCAAGCTCGAGGTCGAATTGGGCACGGTGGAGTTGCCAAGGAGGAAAGCGACCATGGCAATACCGCTCTACAGCAGGCATTCGCAAAGAATGTGTGGCGAGCAGTTCACGAAACCGAATACCGCTGGGGCGGGATATTGAGCTATTTCGCATATAACGGTGGGCTAGGTCTGGACGCAATACAGAGTAAAATGACGGGTGACCAGGGTGAGCTGCTAACCGTGCCACGTATGAAGAAAGCAATACCGAGCGTCGCACAGACAATGGAGGTTCGCCAGATTCAGCATACAGACACGGAATTCGACTAGTACGGAAAGCTCCAGTAGCAAGGCGGATACCAGTATGATGAATCGTATCTAAAAGGCGGAGTTTAGAGGCAGATGCCGCGCCATAAATAAAACAGCCGTAGTCTAATTTGGACCGGACCAGTGAGCCATACAACCTCAACATGACGGTTCGATCGCCGCCCCAAGATGCCCCAGATAACACCCGGAGCATCCGAAGCGAACGATTGCAGGAAGCACGAAGATGGCGAATATGGTGCTCCCATGTGAGTTTGCTGTCGAGGTGTAGGCCCAAGAACTTCAGGTGCGGAACAAAAGGAATACGCGTGTCACGCAAATAAAGAACAGGAGGAGGATGCACACCACGAAGTCGATGAAAGTGTAGACACTGTGTTTTCGTAGGGGAGAACTGAAAGCCGGTGCGATGAGCCCATTCGGCGATAGAGGATATGGTCAGCTGCAGTTGGCGTTCGATGTGTTCAAGATTAAAAGAGCGGTAGTAGATGGCAAAGTCGTCAACATACAGCGATATCGGGATTCCCCCACGAACAACACTGGCGATACCGTCAATCGCCACGGCGAAAAGCGTTACACTAAGAATCGACCCCTGGGGTACACCGTTCTCCTGGATCCTGTCGTGGGATAGTGTATTCCCAATGCGGACACGAAACCGGCGTAGTTTTAAAAAATTTAAAACGAGAATGGCTAAATGACCGCGTAAACCGTAACCGTGTAAAGTACGTAGGATACCATAGCGCCAGGTAGTATCGTAGGCCTTCTGCAGATCGAAGAAGACGCCCACGACATGCTGCTTCAAGAGAAAGGCATTTTGTATATATGCTTCCATGCGTGCCAGATTGTCGACACTGGAGCGATGACGACGAAAACCGCACTGAGCATTGCTCAGCAGGTTATTCTTCTCCAGCCACCACACTAAGCGAGTGTTAACCATACGTTCGAAGGTCTTACAAACAACACTCGTCAGGCAAATAGGGCGGTAGCTAGAGGGAAGTGTCCGGTCCTTTCCGGGCCGAGGGATGGGGATGACAATACCCTCGCGCCAGGAAGACGGGAAAACCTGCTGAAGCCATATGCGGTTGTAAATGCTCAGCAGGAAGGAGAGAGCCGCAGGTGGAAGGTGAAGCAGCATTTGTCGGTGGATGTCATCAGGGCCAGGAGAGGAGTCCTTTGCGAGAGACAAAGCACGTTCTAGCTCCTCTTCGGTGAAAGGCGCGTTGTACGATTCACTGCAGTCACTGTTAAAATTGAGGATTATCCGCTCCGCAGATTCCTTGATTCCTAGAAAGACATTACTGTAACTTCGGGTTTGGCTGTCAGCAGCGAAAGAATCGGCAAGGGTGTCGGCGATGTCCTGCTCGGAGGTGTAGGTGGAGCCTTGTACGGCAAGAGCGGGAATAATGGTCCGGCGACACTTGCCGTACATACGCCGAACAGCAGTCCACACCCTTTGTGCCGAAGTGCGACGTGAAAGCGAAGAGACGTAGCTTTCCCAGGATCTGCGCTTTGCACTCCGAAGAACAAAACGTGCTCTGGCACGAGAACGCTTAAAAGCTATAAAATTGTCTTCGGTCGGATGTAAACTAAAAAGACGCAGAGCACGTTTACGCGCTTTGATAGCCAAACGGCATTCCTCAGACCACCAAGGCACCGGAAAGTGTCGTGGTGTAGATGATCCACGAGGAATGCTGGAATCTGCTGCGAGCAACACAGAACATGTAAAATATTCCACCATGTCGTCAATGGTGGTAAAGCCATCGTCGGTGAGATGAATAAGCGAGTGAAATTTCCCCCAATCAGCTCTGGAAATAATCCAGTGAGGATGCCGTGTTGGCACAGTATGACTATGGTAGAGGTGAATATTAATGGGGTAATGATCGCTGCCAAATAGGTCGGAAAGCACCGACCAATCAAGCAGTGGAACTAATGCCGGGCTACAAAAGGTAACGTCTAGTGCTGAATGTGTGCCGTGAGTGGAGGATAAGAATGTGGGGCACCAGTGTTCAGCAGAAGTAGGCCAGACATGTCACAAACGTCTGCTATAAGGCACCCACGAGCATCGTCAATGTCGGAGCCCCATAAAGTGTTTTTGGCATTCAGATCGCCGAGGAATAGAAGCGGTGGCGGAATCTGAACCAGAAGAGCCCGAAGATCGTGTTCTTGTACGACATTGACCGGTGGCAGATAGACATTGCAAATAGAAAAGCACAGGCCCCGCAGCTGTACACGAACCGCTACAGCTTGCAGCGGCGTGTTAAGCGGTATGCTGGCAGCAGAGATGGTATGTGCCACCAGCGTAGCCACACCACCGCTAGCCCGCCGACCAGCTGCAGAGTCATGTCTAAATGCGGAAAAATTACGTAGATGTAAACCATGATTAGGCTGCAAATGGGTTTCTTGTAAGCAGACGATGGAAGGCGATCGCTGAGAAACTAAATGTTGTATGTCTGGAGCCCTGGCCCGGAACCCATTAATATTCCACTGGATTATTTCCATGCTAAAATCGAATTAGTAGTTGGTCTTTATTTTCTTTTTCACCTTCGCACTCTTTGGACCGATAATGTGAGGTCCACCATCCTCCGGTGACTCCTCCGATGTGCGGGAGTCTGAAGAACCCCTGCGGCTCGCAGAGCGGGAGCGGGACTTCACAGAGGACGTGCAACTACTGGCCCGGAGTTTATGCCTGGAACGATGGCGTTCAACAGGCAACGAAGCAGTCTCAGAGCTAGTCGACTGCGGCGGAGCTGGCGTCTGGACGGCAGAAGAGGTAGTCTGTGGTCGAACTGTAGGTGGAGTAGAACTATGCTCGTCAGGTGAGCCAGTTTGTACTCCCACGGAAACCCGAGAGGGCGAACTGGGGCACGTCTGTACGACGGCGTCCTGTTTCGGAACAGCCTGGCGGACAGCTGCAGAAAACTTCAAGGTGGTGGTTGGATGAAGTTCCTGATACCGCTTTCGTGCGTCTACAAAAGTCAGGTGTTCCTTAACCCGAAGCTCCTGGATTGCCTTCTCCTCTAAAAAGCGGGGGCAATCGCGCGAGTTCGACGGGTGTGCACCTCCACAGTTGACACAGGTGGAGTCCTGATCGCACAGGGAGCCGTCGTGAGCATTTCGACCACAGCGAGGACAAACTGGTGTACCGGTACATCGCTGCTGCGTATGCCCGAACTTCTGGCAGCGGAAACAACGCATAGGGTTCGGCACATACGGTCGTACGGTTGCGCGTTCATACCCGCAGAAAATGAATTGCGGCAGAGTCGTACGTTCAAATGTAAGGAAAACCGTACGTAAGGGGGAGGGCTTGTCATCCTTCTTACCAATTAAACGGTATGCAGCAATAACACCTTGGTCAGAGAGGCAGTTAACTATGTCCTCGTTAGAGAGGTTGTCCAGACTTGATGTTGAAACTACGCCGCGACAACTATTCAAAGTCTTATGCTTCTCTACCTTTACGGGATAAGAACCTAGGAGAGTGGCTTTAAGTAGTTTTGCGGTTTGGGAGTCTTGAGCCACCTCTATCAGCAAGTTGCCGTCCCTACATCGAGTGACATTTTTTACAGCGCCACATAAGCGATCTACTTCCTTTTTAATATAAAACGGACTCAGAGTAGCCAGGGTCTTCTTCTCGCTTACCATACTCATAACCAAAAATCGTGGAGTTGAAGGGGGGGAGCGCAGAGGAGACATTATGAAAAGGTCCCCCTTCCGGACCGTCGGCGTCAGCCTGCCATCCGGGGGATAAAGGAAAAAGACACCTAAATCTTCCGGTCTGTGCCGGCCCGAAGCACCCGCTTCAGACCCGATCTCAAGGAGTACATCAGAAAAAGTTACCCTCCGCCTATCACTACTTACCGGTATGCGACATTTCCACCAAAGGCAGGCCCGACTTTATGCCCCTACCACAGGAATAACCGCCTGTGGCTCCCCACTCTAGCCCACGCTGCCTCAACGGAGTCAGCGTGGATTCAGGGGACTTGTGGTTGATTACATCGGACCCCAGACAGCGGTAACACGTCGGGTCCCCCTGTACACCCCAGCGGCAGCACGGCCGCCGAGATACCCATGGGGACCCGGCCCCTAAGGAGCTACGGGGGTGTACTTGACAATGGAACGGCTCCGCACCTAGTGTCGCACAAAAGGGGTAGTGAGGAGGGTCCACTCAACCTTCACGCCTGAGCCTCCGAAGAGCACACAAGTTGGAAGCTGCGCCGAAACCGTGGGACAGGAACCACGGAGACAGGATAGATCCCTGTTGGTGAGACAGGAGTTATAATTCTAAAACTTAACCTACATAAAACCATAAGACCTAGAAGAGGAAGAGACTAAATCTAAGTGGATGATAACGTGGCTAGACCTGATGGAGGCGAGGGGATGATAATGGGGATGAGCGGCTCGGGGCCCCGGGTGCGCCAAGCCCGGACCTACCGCGGTAGGTCCCCCTGGGGGACCCACATAGGTATAGTATTGCATGTATGTTACTCCTTGAGCGCTGCAGAGTAGACGCCTGCACGCGTTAGTACAAGGCTCATCATCGCTGTGGATGCTGTAACCGTCCCGGCGAAGTCGCTTCAGTTGCTGTGGTGTCGGTGGCTCAATAATGTCTGCGTCGTTGTATTGTGTTGCGGTGTCGTTCTTAGTAGTGGTAGGTGTATTCTCTATCCTATACAGCTTGCGCTGTATGGAGTTGAGAACGTCACTGTTGTTCAGTTCGATTATAGCTGCACGCAGTTGATGGAGTAGTCTGGCCGCGGCGTTAAATCCTATCGTGTGATGAGTTAGTTGGCGGGCAATCGCTGCGTGGCGCCGGCGGCTTGTCCGTATTTGCTTGTTGATCTTAGCGTTGAGTGTTGTTATTGAGTGAGTGAGAGCTGGGACGCTCTCTGCGTCGATATCTCGAACCTCTTGTGCAGTTGTGGTGTCTTGTTCGTTGGTCACGGGTTGTGGTTGAGTGGTGACTGCTGTAGTTAATGTGGAGACTGCGTGTGTGAGTTGTTTGCAAGCATCTTCGATGCATCGAAGACGGTGATCGAGTCCAGAGACCATAGAATGAACTTCCTGGGTCTCTGTGCTATGAAGCTCTCCATGTGTTGCTACTGCGGCGTAGGAAGTTATTCCACGTAGTGTGGGTGCGTCGGCGGAGATAGGTGTTGCTATGTGTTGTTGCTGTCTGGCTGCGCTGGTCGGGGTTGACTGCCTGGGGTAGAGTGGGCACTGCGCCTGTCCTGTAAAGTGCCCATGGCTATTACAGGTGGCGCAGTACCTGCGTCGACGGCGGAGGTCGTGGTTGGTGCATTGCGGTGTGGGGCATAAAGCTCCACAGTAATGGCACTTTGGTGCAGCGGTGCAGGCAGTGGCGTCGTGCCCATAGCGGCAGCATCGGCGGCATGGCACTCGGCGAGTAGTTCGGCTGGGCTCGGCAGGCAGTCGCCGCCCAAGTAAGGGCAAGCCCGTCCTCAAGGCGGCTTCCTGGTCTGCAGTGTCGGCGAAGATAATCCTCATCAAACTTGAAGGTCCGCGTGAGGTGACGATACGGGTGGCCCTCAAGGCTGACGGCCACTCGTGTTGTGCTGCTATCAGTATGTGCCTCGCCGGAAAATCGCGAGGCACTTCTCGGAGGATGACACTAATCCCTGAAATGGGGCTAGTGAGTGCAGGCGACGATGGTGTGATGGCCGGGCGATGTTCCGTAGACGGCGGTGGATGGGCCGGCAACTCCGGGATGGGCACTGCCACTGCCCCTCCCGGGGAGCTGACCTCCTGCCTAGATGGCGGCGGTCGCTCGACTGGCTGGCGAGCTGGCTGCGGTGAAGTGCAAGTGCTGGCATCGCTGGTGGCGCTCGGCGCGGCGGCAGCTATAGCTACATTGGCTGCGCTGGCGGTGGCGACTGCGCTGGGAGACTCGTCGATGTTTTCCTGTACGGGAGCCGATATGGCCCGAGAGCTCGGCGAGGTCGGCGATTTCCGGCGATGTTTCTTCTTTCCCATCTCTGCTGCGCTGACTGACTCCTGGCTCTAGCCTCGATGAAAGATCAAACCTCCTGTACCTATATGACCTCCAGAGGCTCCATGGCTGTAGCGAATCACAGGCCTGCAGTGTTGCCTAGTCAGAACTAGCTTCGTCTCGATTAGTAACTACTAGATTAAGTGTCAGACATTAATAGTTTATTACAAGCTTAAATCTTATGTCATATAAACAGAATGGTTGTGCAGACATACAAGAAAAAGAGCGTAAATTTATCTTCAACCGTTTGGTGTTTATACGTAATTATATGTACGAGTATTTTGTCACAACTGAAGCAGACTTTGAGCTGTTAATAGAGGTGTGAATAAGTGTACTGTTATGCTTCCGTCTTTCTCCTAATCCATCCCTAATTACTCTGACCAAGGGACAGAACACGTAGATAACGTACAGTTCTATGCATTTGTAGAAGCTTGCAACACATCGCTAAGCAAAGCAAGTGACTGTGTTAGTGACAGAAGAGGTAAAAAATATAGTGTTTTACGTACTCAAGTACAAGTTGTTTACAGGTGTATGATTTTTTCTTTCTTTTTAAAGGAACTCAAGTGACGATTTTAAAAGGTGCCAACAGTTAACTGCTGCAGTGTGTGGAATAAATCAATCCATTACCATTTATTTAGTTTAACTGATTAGCCAAATTTACTTAAGTTCCGATCTGCAATTGCACTTAATAGCTCTGTGTAAAACGCATAGCGAAACGTTATTCTTACTCGCAGCGCGCGCATGCTAGTGTATCTCTTTCACACACAAGCATACAATATGGCTACGTTGTAGCGTGCTCCTATTGGCTACAGCTATATGCAGAAGAGTTTATGAGGATAATAGTACAGTAGCTAGTGTATGACTTGCCGATCCTTTACGTGTAACTATGGTGGAGGGCGCGCGGTCCGGCCGATCTATGAACGCAATGTAGAAGGAGAACCAGCATTCACCAGCCGACCCGAGGAAACCGCGTAAAACCCTTGGTCAGAGTGGCTGGCCGACGGGAATCCAAACCGGGGCCTCCCAGAATCTGAGCCTCACGCGTTACCGCGGAGTCGTCTCGCTCTGTGGTATAGAAATAGCCTGTTTCCCTTCAAACTTGGAGTGCCCGCATTGGATACACTTTTTCGGTTTTCTCTTGTCTCACAATATATACACTTCTGGTAACCTCAGCGGGTTCATTTGAGCATCATGACCCCTTTCATTATAATTGCAGACCCAGCATTTAAAACAACTTTTAACACTTTAACTGTGTGTTGTTTTGTGTGTATTTTGAATATTTCCATACGCAAAAATAGATCATTTATATCGCTACTAAGTTTGAATATAACATGCCACAAAAAGAAAGAAAACAATATACTTATCTCACAATCACACAATCTCTGTGCCTTTTGTAACTTATATATCAAATTTTCATTTATAGTATTAATATTATAATGTTTTCAAATTTTTCATTAAAAAGAGCGTTTATTTTTCTGCTTCTTATTAATAATGATAAACATTTTATGCAACGGTTTCAACACAGTTTTGTTGTTGCACAGAAGAGTGCACAGGACCAACTAGCATAGACGAAAAAAGTTTCGTATATGTAAGATGGATTATATATTTTTAATACTCATTGTATCGTCTGCCGAGAAATCAAAGAATGGGGATAAAAAGATTTAACATAAGCATTAGGTTTTAAAATCCTCTGGACATTTTTGAATCAACTGTTTATCTCTCTCATAAGCTATTACTTCATATCCCTAGAATCCACTCAGAATGAAGATTATTCACAGAAAGTTCAGTACTAACAGTCCTCATTATAATATGTTAACACTATATTTTAATTAAAATATTAAGATTATTTTTTGAGAAAATCGCGGATAAGCGGAAAGCTATCCTGTAAACGGTAGTTTGGGGTGTTGACCAGAGTTATACTTATGGGTTTGTCTTTGTAACAAACTGTCAGTAGGGAGTGTCTGATGCGTAAGCTTTAGTGTACGAAATGGCCACTTCCGTTACGTAAGTGCACGCTGATAAACGATCTAAGACGCCTTTAAGCCATTTGCTGCATTTGCATGTGCAACCGTGAATATACAACAGTGTAACAGAAGCATACACTATTGTCTTCAATGATGCAACATGCCTTTGTTATTCAAAATAGCGTTCTCATAGCACCTTGTTGTTTCTGAATTGTTCGCCTAAAAGCTACTCCTTCAGAATGCCACTCAAATACTGAATGATTCACGTATTCCATGTGCTGTACAATAATTTGCTGACCCATGAGAAGCAAAGAAGAACAAATACAACCGAAATTACTTTTTCTTGTAGTTAATTATACTACAAAAAGAACTGTACTCCACCCAAAAATTCGATGTCGAGATTTTCACCGCAAATACATATTTTAGTTCCCCCTAAAAAGGCATTTGTATAAAACTGACCACTCGTGTGCACGTGTCTGTGAGCAGCATAGCTCAAAAACGAAAAGACTGATGAATACCAAACTTGGCATTTAAGCTTAGTATCCTTCAAGGATGCGATACGACGATTTAAAGCAAACCTCAATCTACTAGCCCTTAGTCAGAGGTCTCCATCATGTGCCTTAAAAATTAATAAGCAGCTCGGTTATCTTACAGAATATTCCACTTGGTTGAAATCAATCATGTGCATAAAGATTTCGGATTTCAATCAGTGACAATCTTCATTATCAAATTTCATTATCAACTCCTTTGGATTTTAATTGTTACCTCCTCTGCTTTTCTTATGTCATGATCGGGTTAGAGACTCTAGCTGCACTGTACTACAGAGCTTACGTAATTTGACGCAACAGAGTCGTTTAAATATAAAAATGGCACATACTTGCTTCACTGAAGGATCTGCTGAAATAGATAACATAATTCAAAAAGGGAAACCTCAGAACACAGGACACAAAGAAAATATGTTTAGAACCAGTATGACAAATTTTCTATTGAAGAGAAAAAAAAAAAGCCAAGATCTTGCTGATCAGCAATGATTTTGCAGTTTAAAGTTTCTCTTTTATTCTATATTTAATATTTATCTTATTCCTATTTTGTTTTAGAAGTGATTCTTATTGCTCAACTAATTACTATGTCTAGGTTATATAAATAAAGGTCCTCTATCAGTGAGATGTCATAATTGGGATGTCACTGTCGGGTAGTCAAGTCTTCTAGGTCAGCCAGTTTCTTTTGTTCATTCTTTATTAATTTCTCATACGTTGTTTTGTTATATATTTTTATACAAGTAACTTAACCTGGTGTACATTATTCAATTTTACAGTGCTTTGACAGTCTAGAGTTTTCTTTCACAGGTTTTCAATCAGTGTTGGAGTCGTCTAATCTTCTTATAGAGTTGACATCAGTCCACTGCGCGTCTTCTGTAGGCCGTGGAGGCTCTTAGGGATACCATGTTGGTAAGCCTGTCTAGCCAAGTCCACAGGCGTCTGCTGCGCAAGATTTCTCCAAACTGTCTGCCTTCAAGATATGATACTGCCATGGTTCTTACATTAGCAGTGAAGGGGTATTCCCAAATGGCGTGTTCAGGCGTTTCCTTTACTCCGCAAGGACAATCATGTGTTTTTTTTAGTCCGAAGCGATAGAGGTAGCTCGCATATGGGCCGTGGCCAGTCATGTAATAAATAAGGGGCTTTGATGGCTTTAGGAATCTAAGGTCTTTAACTCGTTCCTCTACGCTGATACTCCAATTACTGACATTGCCAACATGTTAAAAGATTGGAGTATCAATATGATAATCTCGTAGGTTGTACCAATGGACGCTGATATATGTCTATTTTATGTTTCTGTTAAGAGGTTAGTAATTACAATATAGCATTTAAATAACACTTCATGAGTTATTTTATTCGTGAAATAGTCTTAATAAATGCAACTCGTGATACTCAAATCCCCAAGAAAAATTGACAATTATTCAAGTCATGACATTACTTATGGGAAGATTTCTTATAAAATCTTGCATTAATCTAACGCTTTTTGTTTCTTTCGAAAACGTTAATGGATAGTAACTAAACAAACGTTTACTTAAATAAATACCAAATATCACTTAGCGTTAACTTATGCGCATTTGTTACCAGAAGAACAAGACAAAAGCCGTTTGAATTGTTAAATACTTTATCATTTCTCAGATGGGAAGTTGTCACTCGTCCCCCCACTCATGGTCACACGGAGAGCATGGAACTTCAAAAACCGTCACATAGCGATATGCTCTAATAATTGTATCCTAAAAGGAAATGCATAAACAACATGAATTGAAACTATACCTGGATCTATAAAAAGTAGATAGCTTTTGTGAGCAGAAGCTTTTGTAAGGATAGTTTGTAAAACAGTGTAACGGATTAATTGGGGGGGAGCACGAACGGCAGGTTGAAGAGCCAAAAAGAGAGGGTGGCCCGCAAAAGATGGAACAGCTTGAGATGACGTCAGAGACAAAAGCCGGTTGCCTATGGGTTTCTACTGCGTGGTTAGTGTGTGGTTGAGAGTCTACCGTGAGATGTGACCAGGTGTGGGTCAGCCATCAGCAAGGGGAAGTAGAACCCGGGCACCAGTGCAAGTGGTTGGCACGGCGATCAGTCGTGGGAAATGCAGGGCAGGCGCATAAGCCTAATCCTGCTAGTTACATGTAATTCGACTTGGTGCATGTGGTTCCCTTTGGCAAAGGAGCGGTATGGACTTCTGAGGTGGTTGTGCCAGTTAAGGCTGGTAAGAGACGTCGCCTATGTGCAAAGGAGGCTTCGATGAATGGCTGCGAAACCAGAGGACACCGTTGTACACTGTCGACCAGGGCGTGGCTATTCCAGGCTGAAAGTTCTCCGTACATCCTATATCTTCTAGTGCCGACATCGGGATGAGTATCAGTTTAGTTAATAATACTGTCACCGCGCCCGCCGCATCTAATTGCCGACAGCAGCAGTGTCACCCATCGCATTATTGTCGGCACTACCGCAAAGGAGCCGAAGGAAAGAGACAGAGAATGGCCGCATTGTTGGGGCGCTTGCCGAAAGAGAGAAAAGGATAGAAGCTTCTGGAATCTTCCTCTTTGTATTCCACCGAATAACTGAACTTTCCAGAATAGTGCCTGGGAGATATAAATAGCGGTAAAGTGCGACTCAGTATGTGAAGGTTGAGTAGTCGTGCCGACGGAGACGGACAGACGATGTGAAGCGTTGTGCCGACGGAGAAGGGACAGTTCTTTGTGTTACGAGTTCGGAGCCGTGCTGTTGGAGAATCGAAAAAGACTTTCTTGTTGTTGCAACGAGTGTACAAAGTTACTGTTTACGGAAATAAAAGTGTTACTTTATCTCGACTACGTCTGTCTACTTTACTTCACACCCACCCACCAAAAGTTACACTGGTGCCAGGAGTGGGATCCGTCGAATTGCTTCTAGTTTCATTACATCGTCGTTAGAAGTTGCAACGTTAGAACCAAGATGGAGGGAGATTCGGAAACCAGGATGATGGCAATGATGAAAGAATTATTCGCCGAAATGAAGACGGCAAACGACAACCTCGCTGCCAAAATGGAAACGTTAAATGACAATCTCGCTGCCGAGCTGAAAGAGATGAAGATGGAGCTATTGGTGAAAATTGACGGCGAATTGATTGGCGTGACGGAAGACGTGGAAGAACTCAGCGAAAAGGTGGAAGACCTCTGCCAGCATGCGGACGTCGTGGAGGACGACGGGGAACGTCTTGGCGCCCTGGTAGTAAGAGTTGACGAGAGCGTCAAAGTACTGGATGCCAGGGGCAGACGGAATAGCGCGGAGCCGGAGAGGGAGCACCTAGTGGCCGAGGCGACAGTCGCGCCCGTTTCGGATGATATGAGGGAAGACCTGGAACAACTCGGCGAACTGATTGGCGTGATGGAAGACGTGGAACAACTCGGCGAACTAATTGGCGTGACGGAAGACGTGGAACAACTCGGCGAACTGATTGGCGTGACGGAAGACGTGGAACAACTCGGCGAACTGATTGGCGTGACGGAAGGCGTGGAACAACTCGGCGAACTGATTGGCGTGACGGAAGACGTGGAACAACTCGGCGAACTGATTGGCGTGACGGAAGACGTGGAAGAACTCGGCGAAAAGGTGGAAGACCTCTGCCAGCATGTGGACGTCGTGGAGGACGACGGGGAACGTCTTGGCACCCTGGTAGTAAGAGTTGACGAGAGCGTCAAAGTACTGGATGCCAGGGGCAGACGGAATAGCGCGGACCCGGGGAGGAAAAACCTAGTGGCCGAGGCGACAGTTGCGCCCGTTTCAGATAACGAAAGTGTACGTCTCGGGGAAGACAAAGGGGCAGTTCAGGGACGTCGTCGAGGATCCTCTGTAGGAGTGTGTCGGGTACGTAACCAACCAGGATATGACGTGGAGGACGATCAGCAGGGAAGCGCACAAGCAAACGAGCATCACGCGAGAACCGACTTGGCGTGTGACATGGGGGGACCGTCGGAGCCATCCAATCACCTGACGCATAGTGCCGTGAACGGAAGAATGGTGGACATCATCTTGGACGGCAGGATACAGGAGAGGCCGTGCCGAGCACGAATGAACACGAGTGCAGCGGTGGACGCGACTCGCGCGGATGTGGTGGGGTTTGTTGCCGGACCCATCGGAAGCAAGGTGGCTGCGAAGGTGCGCCAGAGAGGTCGGCGGACATGGTACTCAGCGAGCCGTTTCCAAGTGCGCAGGATGGCCCGCCAACACACCAGGAAGAAGGGCAACTGGACGAGAGACCGTCAAGACCGGCGGTACTGTTGCAGAATTTCGAAGCAGGATGGCATACATCGTCCTACCCGGACCAAGGGACACTATCCAACAGCGATACCTAGGATCGTGCCTCCTGGAGAAGAGGTTCGATGGGTTAGTCCACCAGGGCGCAAGGGAGTTGCCGCAGTGATAGTGCTGGTCGGGACGACCAGCTCTGAGGAGGGAGCAGTGTCACCGCGCCCGCCGCATCTAATTGCCGACAGCAGCAGTGTCACCCATCGCATTATTGTCGGCACTACCGCAAAGGAGCCGAAGGAAGGAGACAGAGAATGGCCGCATTGTTGGGGCGCTTGCCGAAAGAGAGAAAAGGATAGAAGCTTCTGGAATCTTCCTCTTTGTATTCCACCGAATAACTGAACTTTCCAGAATAGTGCCTGGGAGATATAAATAGCGGTAAAGTGCGACAGGAGACAGTCAGTCAGTATGTGAAGGTTGAGTAGTCGTGCCGACGGAGACGGACAGACGATGTGAAGCGTTGTGCCGACAGAGAAGGGACAGTTCTTTATGTTACGAGTTCGGAGCCGTGCTGTTGGAGAATCGAAAAAGACTTTCTTGTTGTTGCAACGAGTGTACAAAGTTACTGTTTACGGAAATAAAAGTGTTACTTTATCTCGACTACGTCTGTCTACTTTACTTCACTAACAACCAAAAAGTTACAATACTTTGTAGGAGTGGGAAAACTCCAGAGGGACAGTTAACAAAGGGGGATTGCTCTGTATGAGGCCCTTTATCAGTAAACCGGAGAGCAACTCGGTATAGGTGGATATTGTCACAGACTGTACGCAAGATTTCCAGTTAGTATTTTCTCTGTAAATTTCTGATTTCAAATATAGGAAAGGTTCTTGTTTTCATTTTAGAATTTTCATGTTAATATTTAACAGTGTCCATTATCAAATTTGTAGTTTCATTTTAATATTTATAGGTTACTATGTAACGGAATTCATTTTTAAAATTATTGTTGTCTTTAATAATTGCTTGTTAATGTTTAACACTTTTCATTATAATAAATGTTATGTTATGCTGTAGTTTGTTGTGTTACTTGGTAGTATCCTGTCACGATCCTGCGGAATACGTTAGTAAGGAAAGGGAAAGGGAAAGGTAGTAGGTGTAAGTAAAACGCCAAAGGAGGCGTAACACTGGTAGCAGAGCCATTTTGTCCTACATACACGTTTTAGTGTCAGTGGGAACATTTAACAGGATACTACAAAGTACACAAAATAGTGTTTGAGGTCAATTATATTGCCAGTGCCATAATGGAAATCGTATTTCAGCCCGAATTCCTCCATCGTACGGAGTTGGAAAGAGAACTGAAAATAAGACAGATAAAATATGATTCAAAAAGTACAGTAGTTGAATTGGCCAGAAGTTTACGAGAAGCATTAAGCCAACCAGGCCCAATTAATCTCGGAGCAAGTTTTGATGCGGTACAGGAAATCGGACTTTGTGAGGCGAATGTTAATTTATTTGATGAAATGTTAAAAGAACTTAGTTTATCGAAAATCACACCGAGTCAGAAACGAAGAATAGTTGGAAGGTTAAAGTATTGGAGTTTTAGGATAAAGGAAAATGCACGATTGTTAGAAGGAGAAAATAATGAACAGTTTAATAAGTTGGGGAGGCGCTTGTCGTCATTAGCAACACAATTAGATGCCACCGGAATTGAAAATAAAGAAGCAACTGGTTCAGGAAATACTGAGAATATCAATCCAGAGCTACTTCACGTTAAATTCGCGAAACTTGTTGTACCGAATCCATGGCAAGCGTTCTTAGCGTCATTAAAAATATTTGAGGTAAAATCACCAGACGACATATTTGATTTTCTCATTTGTTTGGTGAAAGCTAAAATGCAAGCTGAAGCTTTCCGAACACCACAAGTGACTGTGTTACAGATGTTACAACCTTTTGTAGGCTTGAATTTACAGTCGGTGTTGTTACAAATAATTGCAGAAGAGGGCTCGTTAGATAGTTTTCATAGTAAGGTGTTACATATGTTTCTGTCATCAGCACAAATTCATGAGCTCCTATATCGACATTTTTTTAGGCTACAACGGACTTCGGAAAGTATTTTAGATTATATTAATCAGCAGAAGTTGGTAGCCTTGGCACTAAAAGTAGTATTTTCAGAAGAAGAGATTGTGAGTAATATATTACAGAATACAGCTCATATCGAACTCCGGTCATTATTTTTGAGTAAATCAAAGCCCACTACCTTTAAAGAGTTGGAGGAGGTAGCTTTGAAATGTACACAATTGCCAAGTTTAAATAGGGGCGGGTCTCAGAATCAAATGGGGCAACCACTATCGAATGCCGAACTAACGAAACAAGAGGGTAAACAAGTGTTTGTGTGTTATTACTGTAGAAAGCCAGGTCATATGGTAAAAGATTGTGATGTTAAACGGCTTAAGGGAGAGCAGATATTTCAAAACTCGTCTTTCGGGAGGAATTCCTGACAATTAAGGGAAAGGCTGAGTCACGGAATAAATGCAATACAGGGTTTAGTGCATAAAGAATTGCCTTGTATAAAGATAGAGGTAAATAGGATTCCCTCATTCGCGTTGATTGACACGGGTAGTGTGGTAACATTAGTTAATGCACAGTATGTTAAGGATAAGCGTAGAGATCTAATGGTTGAGGAAACACAATTCATTACGGTAGATAGCAGCCCGTTGAAGATTATTGGATCCTTAGTAATTCCATTGAAAATTGGAGAGTTTCGTTGGAACTATGAAGTTTATGTGATAGAGGAATTAGGAGCGGATTTTGTTAGACATACACAAATGGTAGTGGATTTAGCGAGAGCAAAAGCTTATTTCGGTTTTCAGCCGAGTACTTATATTCCATTACAAACTTGGTTAAAACAGAGTCCAGGGTTTACAGTTATTTCTAATGTGGAAGAAGAACGGTTAAACAGGCAAATTGATCTGGGATATTTATCATCGCAACAACAGCGGAAATTACAACCACTTTTGGATGAGTTTACTGATGTATTAACGAAACGTCTGGGACGAACGAACCTTATGCAATATGAAATTCAGTTACAGGATCAAACACCGGTACGATTACCGCCTTATCGGCTACCCCCAAATCGGCTAAATTTATTAAGAAAGAAAGTAAACGAAATGTTAGAAACAGGAGTGATAGTACACTCCCAGTCAAATTATTCAAGTCCGGTGTTCGTAGTACCAAAGGCAAATAATGACGTGCGGTTAGTAGTAGATTATTATAGACAGTTGAACCAGAAACTGCGGATTGATTCAACCCCATTACCCCATATTCATTACTCATTTCATTGGTTTGCAGGAGCAAGATATTTTACAACTTTGGATTTAAACAGTGCGTATTACCAGATCCCTTTACATAAGAATTCTCGACGGTATACAGCTTTCACCACAGATTATAATTTGTTTGAATTTACTTCACTACCTTTCGGTTTGGCGGTTGGAGCTCAGGTCTTAACACAGTTACTAGATAAGATCTTTGGGGATATTAAATTTACTTATCTTTATCATTACTTAGATGATCTTTGTATTTATTCGAGTACTTTTGAGGAACATTTTTGCCATATAAGAGAGGTGTTTACGAGATTACGTAACGCTGGATTAACAGTTAATCCGCAAAAAGTGAAGTTCGCTACTTCAGAATTGAGATTCTTGGGGCATATTATCTCGTCACAGGGAGTACGAGTAGATCCTGACAGAGTAGTTAAGATTCGCGAATATCCGCGACCACGGTCGGTTAAGCATATAGCAAGATTTTTGGGAATGGTTAATTACTTTTCGAAGTTTATCCCCGATTATGCAGATTTGGCTGAACCATTAAATAGATTACGTAAGAAAGGGGTAAAGTTTCATTGGGATATAGAGCAAGAAAATGCGTTTATTAAATTAAAGGAATGTTTAGTGTCACCTCCAGTGTTGGCAGTACCGGACTTCTCTAAAAAATTTGTGCTTCAAACGGATGCCTCGTCTGGAGCGATTTCGGCGGTATTGCTATTGGAATCTGCCGAAGGGAGGAAAGCGGTGGCTTATGCATCACGAAGATTATCAGCGACCGAGAGAAAATATTCAATTTACGAATTGGAGGCCCTAGCGGTGTTGTATGGCTTGGAGAAATATCGATTTTACCTGGAACATACCGAATTTCAATTAGAAACAGACAATCAGGCGATATCATGGGTCTTAGCGAAACCAAGGAAAGCAGGGAAAATTGCCAGATGGGCATTAAAATTATCTAGCTTTAAGTTCACAGTAAAACATGTCAGAAGTTCGAGTAATTCAATAGCGGATGCTCTGTCAAGGATGTATGATACGCCAGTGGATAATTGTGAACAAGTTTCAGGAAAAGTATGTACAATATTATCAAATCTTCCCTCGTTGTTTGAAGATATCCGGACCTATCAGCGTAACGATAGTGAATTGGGGCCCCTATTGCAACAGGTTGAGGGGGGGGGGGGAAGGAGTACCAAAATATGTCGTACAGGATGGAGTATTGTGTTGTAAAAATAGAACGCAGGACGCGAAGATTCTGGTACCAAAGAGCTTAGTGCCAGAGCTGTTTACCTATTTTCACGAAGCGCCTAGTGGGGGGCACTTAGGGGGGTTTAAAACCAGAGCTAGGATCAAACAGTATTTCAGATGGAAAGGAATGGATAAAGAGATAGCCCAGAGAGTAGCTCAGTGTCGTAGGTGTAAACAGAGCAAGCCTGTAAAGAGTAAGCAACTGGGGTATTTGGCCTCCAAGGTAGGTGAACGGCCAATGGAGAGATTGTTTGTCGATTACATCGGACCATTTCCGAGGAGCAAGATGGGAAATAAACATGCGCTGGTGATAGTTGATGCGTTTACAAAATATGTTTGGATACGAGCAGTTCGCGAAGCGAACACCCATAATGTGATTAAGGAATTGCAAGGCATAATTGCTGTCTTCGGAGTACCGGAGGAAGTCGTTTCGGATAATGCCACGTGTTTTAAGTCAAGGGCGTTTAAATCGTTTTGTTGGGGAAGTGGCATTCGCAACGTATTCATGGTACCCTACTATCCTAAGGCGTCCCAAAGTGAAAGGGTTAATAGAAACCTGAAGAATGCCTTGATTGCCTATCACTCAGATGATCACACCAAGTGGGACCAGAACTTGTACTGGTTGCAATTTGCATTTAATGCGGCTAGGCACGAGAGCCATGGCGAGAGCCCGTTCAGGTTAATGTTTAAATTCCAGCCTAACTGTCCTCTATCTAATTTATGGGGGATTAAGGACATTTTGCCGGATAAAGTAAGCCAATCCGAGATTCGGGAGAGCTGGAAACGGGTCAGACGTAATTTATTGAAGGCTAGAGATAAAGTGGCTAAGTACTATAATGCGGGACGACAAGCTCCTCACTTTCAGGTTGGCGATATAGTGTACGTACAGAATCACCCCCAGAGTAAGGCAAGTAATAAGTACACGGCTAAACTCGCCCCGAGATATAAGGGCCCATGGCTTATAGAAGAATTCACATCTCCAGTCTCGGTGCGATTGAGGGAGAGCGGGACTGGAAAATCAAGCTTTGCGCATGTGTCTCAATTGAAGAAATAATAGGAATAGGAATTGTAAACTGAGATGTTCTCCGGGGTAGGCTGAAGGGTTCACCTCTTCAAGGCTATTGTTTCACAATAGATTAAAGGGGGGGAGTGTAACGGATTAATTGGGGGGGAGCACGAACGGCAGGTTGAAGAGCCAAAAAGAGAGGGTGGCCGGCAAGATGGAACAGCTTGAGATGACGTCAGAGAAAAAAGCCGGTTGCCTATGGGTTTCTACTGCGTGGTTAGTGTGTGGTTGAGAGTCTACCGTGAGATGTGACCAGGTGTGGGTCAGCCATCAGCAAGGGGAAGTAGAACCCGGGCACCAGTGCAAGTGGTTGGCACGGCGATCAGTCGTGGGAAATGCAGGACAGGCGCAGAAGCCTAATCCTGCTAGTTACACGTAATTCGACTTGGTGCATGTGGTTCCTTGGGCAAAGGAGCGGTATGGACTTCTGAGGTGGTTGTGCCAGTTAAGGCTGGTAAGAGACGTTACGTATGTGCAAAGGAGGCTTCGATGAGTGGCTGTGAAACCAGAGGACACAGTTGTACACTGTCGACCAGGGCGTGGCTACTCCAGGCTGAAAGTTATCCGTACATCCTATATCTTCTAGTGCCGACATCGGGATGAGTATCAGTTTAGTTAATAATACTTTGTAGGAGTGGGAAAACTCCAGAGGGACAGTTAACAAAGGGGGATTGCTCTGTATGAGGCCCTTTATCAGTAAACCGGAGAGCAACTCGGTATAGGTGGATATTGTCACAGACTGTACGCAAGATTTCCAGTTAGTATTTTCTCTGTAAATTTCTGATTTCAAATATAGGAAAGGTTCTTGTTTTCATTTTAGAATTTTCATGTTAATATTTAACAGTGTCCATTATCAAATTTGTAGTTTCATTTTAATATTTATAGGTTACTATGTAACGGAATTCATTTTTAAAATTATTGTTGTCTTTAATAATTGCTTGTTAATGTTTAACACTTTTCATTATAATAAATGTTATGTTATGCTGTAGTTTGTTGTGTTACTTGGTAGTATCCTGTCACGATCCTGCGGAATACGTTATTAACGAAAGGGAAAGGGAAAGGTAGTAGGTGGAAGTAAAACGCCAAAGGAGGCGTAACAACAGTGAGCAACGAATGAATGAATGAATGAAAAACGTTATTTGGGCATGTTGTGAAAACATGCCCTGGCTGTTTTAGGGATAGTCCCTCTTCAGCCGCGTATTTAGATTTTTTGAAACTGGGTACGGGGCGGAGAGATCAATCTGGGGTGCGTAATGATAATTTTGATTTTGCGTGTTTGTAGGTGTGGTTGTGTGGGTTGACGTGTTCGTGTCTGTGTGTGGGGTGATGGCTTCTGCCCTCCGAGAAAAAAGAAAAGATTTTGTTTTTGTTGTATTGAGTGGTTGTGTTTATGTGTTGCTGCAACGGCTCTCGGTTAGTTTTTGTCTGTGTTGTGTGTTATGTGTTTTGTTATGTGTATGTCAGTGTGTTTGTATTTACTGTGTGCTTTAGTTTTTTATGGGGATTGGTGTTGTCATTCGTGTGTCTTTGTTAGGTGTTTTCATTTATAAAGATAGCCAGCTGGTTGCCAACTCTCGTCGTGTTTATTGCCCTTTTAAGTGTCTTTTGTGCAGTCTGAGTCAGGTTTTGTAGGAATCGTGCTCTGTATGCAGTTGGAGTGATGTCGTATATTGGTGGTATCAATGTGCTTAGTATTTGTGTGATTGTCGTGTTTGTAATTTCGCGTATGTACTTGGTGATGTTTTTCTGTATGTTTGTGAGTTGGTCTTGTAGGGACTTTATCTGTTGTTCGGATTGGGATATTACGTCTTGGAACGTGTTTACTGTCTCGTGCTTCGTCATGTGTGTTTTAGTTTCGGGGATCTTTGGGAAATTTGTTTCGGGCCAGTCAGTCACGTGTGTTGGTTTGGGTGGTGTGGGGATGTTGTGGGGGAAGATGTATGTCTTGGCAGTGTGTTCAGGTTGTGTCGGGGGTTGTCTGGGATACATCGGGCATTTTATTTGCCCGGTGTAGTGCCCGTTTTGTCGGCAGGTGGAGCAGTAAGGGGTGTTATGTCGGATAGGATGTGTGCATCGTCGCGTGTCAGAGTTGTGTCCACAGTGGAAGCAAATGGGTTTATTGGTGCAATTTTCTTCGTGATGTCCATATGTCTGGCATTGTCGGCAGGGTACGTGTCGATCCGTGTGCTTGGAAGGCTCTGCCCTGAAAATTTGTTTTTCAATGATGGCGCCTTCTTTCAGTATTGTGTTTATAGTTGTGATACATGTGCTGAATATTCGTACGAGTTGCGTCTGTCTGTTTTGGCTGATGATCCTGGAAGCGCGTGTTATTTCTGGGTATGTCTCTTGTATGCTTTGTAGTATTTCGTCATCAGTTATATCGTAGGGTATTCCTTTTACTACGGCGGTCAGGGTTTTTCGTGGTCTGTTTGGTTCTGTGTCAGGGTTGGGTGTGGGTCGGTTTTGTGGTGGGGAGTTTGCATAGTACGCAAACTTTCCGAAGTTGTGAACGGGGATGGTCTGGGTGAAAGTCACTGCTTGTTGTTGGTTGCGGAAGGTCAGTGCGAAAGTTTTTTGTTGCAGTCTTTGGGCGCGGTAGAGTGAGTCTGTGTTCTGTTGTGTCTTTGTCATCAAGCTCCTCACGAGCCATGTGTTCTGTTTGTCTGGGTTGCTGTTGATGATGTATATCGTGAAGTAGCCGTGAGGTGTGGGTGGTATGTAAGTCGTGCGTGGTGTCAGTAGTGTGTTAAGGCGGTTGCCGAGGTTTGTTGTAGATTCAATGCTGGTGTCTGAGTCATGGTCAATTATGTCAGGAGCTTGAGAGGCTGAGCTGCTGTTGGAGCTTACAGAGTGTGTGCGGTGTCGTGTGTTTGTTGGTGTAGGTGTACGTGGGGGTGTTTGTTGAGTGCGTGTGTCATATGTGAATGCAATATATGAGACTAAATCTGATTTTTAGTTCTCGTTGTATGAATGAAATCATTTATCTACCAATCGCTGCACTAAGTAGTTACTGTGTTGTATAAAGAATGACCAGAAATATATGGACACAACTCAAATTGGGTGGAGATAGTTATGGAATCGCTTTCAAAATTAACAGATGCTAGGAGGATTTCTAGAAACATCCATATTAATAAGTTTTAACTGATGTTACCTTCCACAAAACGAACGTGGCTGGAATTTAAATCTATGCGTATCTCTCGTTTAAAATATACCGGCTATGGCAGCGATGTTAGTAAAAAACAAGCGACTGCTTTACTTTGGGGCGTATACCAATTGTGGTATGGGGTCACAAATCATGTATGTGCAATCAGTTATCGGCAGAGCTTAACAAAACAGAAGCCATAGATGCACTGCAGGCACATACATACACCAGCTGACTCGGGCAGATAAACCCCACAGTTCAGCGGCGGAATGGCTTCAGGTGTACTGGTTATCATTACGGCTCGGCTTTTTAGGTGCTGAAAATATAAAAAATATGTGCTAAAACAAACAAAAACACTTTTAAAGATCTGAATGGCTGAGCTAAGATACATGTACGTGGTATATACCGGACATACCTGAAGCGGATCACCAAGTACTGTAATTACAGTATACGATCACATGCTTCCTCAAGTTTTTTATCTCAAAAGATTACGACTATTTCAAAGAAGTGTCACTCGCATTTTTTTTTCCATTAGCATAGATGTTGCGTTTATACGTTACAATTTCTTCGTGGCATTTAGGAAGGTAATGTTTTCGCAAAGTTGATTCAGTAGTATGCCACTGTTTGTACATTTTATCCGGAATGTTTCAAACTGAGGTTGGTTCACTTCCGAAACGGGTATGGCCGCTGAAACTAATACTCTACCCAACATCTAGCAATACACTGAAAATTTGGAAGGTTCTGCTGAAGTGCCTGGCAACGGATCACTATTAAAACATTTTTTAAAGCATTAAATAGCTGCCTTATGTTGTTGCCACTTAAATGCTGCGTTACAAGAGAAAGTTGTTCTGCCGTTATAGCTTTAACACATGACTTTACTATCACAACAGAAAGTACCCTTAAATTCCGCAGCACATTGTTGCATATGATAAATTGCACTACTTTTCATTCTGGACATGTTTAATACACTGTGAATTGAAAACTCTCGATATGCTACTTCCCAACAAAAAACAACTAGAAGGTTGTAAGATGCAAATGACTAACAGACTATACAAGAGACTATATGATATCGTACAGTTTAATGGACGCTTACAAGAATCAGTGTATAGCGTAGTGGGCTGTGAAGCAATAACAGATGCTTAATCAAGTACATGGCAGTGGACAAAACCCCTGTTCTTATCTGGCGGGCTCATGTACCTTGAGAAAGCGGAGTATTTATATTTTCTTCAAACTGAAGGGAAAGTATAGCTGACGTATCAGTTTAATGCAGTTTAATCAGTTTAATGCAGCCCTCTGAAACAATTCAAAATGTAAATGTAGAGGCAACAGAAAGCCCCTGAAATAATAATGTTAAATTATAGGTAGCGTAGGACGACTTCTTCTGTTCATGTGTGATACACCGAAGTAGGAAGAAGTGATTCTGATAGATATTATAACGAGGAGAAATACTAATTATACATCGTAAAGTAAATAATTAATTGTGAATTTTTGTGATCCTTATAAATAGGAATGATATCGTCAGTGATATTAATCGGGATCAATCAAGTGTAGCGGGTTTAGAAAAGAATGTTGACTTTTCACAATTGTTGGTTGTGCCTAGCCATTTTGTTCTTTAGCGTTGAAGTCCACCATGTTTTTTGCGAGAAAATGGTAAAAGTGTTTCACGAGAAGGCTGGCGATTTCTGGGTGTTAATAAATTGTCTAAGACATTCATAAAAGTAATATTCTTTCATAAATATAATATATCCGTACTACCCCTATGATAATAGTAGTAGAATCTTATAGCTCTCCGACTGATACTAGGCCGCGAGGAAAAAAGCTTCGTGAAGACTTTCATCCCAACGAAGATTATTAAAATAATTAATAATTGTTCCAAATAGCACCTCAACGTTTGGCTAGAATTGCAGCAACATCGTTAAATATTGCTCTAAGTTCTTCCAATAATGAATAACAAATTGCGATATTGGCCTATGTAATTGAGCATTAAAGAAGTTGGAAGGTGATTTGTAAAAATAATTCTGCAGATGCTTTTATGTGAGTTTATGTAAATATGTGAAAATTGGTTTAAAAATATGTTTTCTTTATGCGATTTTTTGTGTAATTTATGTGAATATCCAAAAACATTTATTTACATAAAAAAATCAGAAAATATGCGTTTTCATGTGCAATAAAACTTAAAATGTTTCCTCTGGTGTAAATATCCAGATCATTAAACTGAGTTTTAAGTTTGTATTAGGACGCAAACAAAATATGTATTTACCTAAAAATCTGAACTCTAGTTATCATTAAAACTGAGGTAACAAGATCATGTTGTCTATAAGTGATACATAAAACAGTGCTAGACAGCTTATTAAATCCAAGTACTGGAGTTATAAAAGAGAGATCAGTTCACTTATTTGAACTACAGTCAGAGAAGAAAGGATTGGAAAAAATTCGATGGGCTCGAAGTTTAATCTCTACGGCTACGGATTTCCTACTAGACTACATAATCCACGCAGTGTATATACATTGTATATCTGTTTTAATGCAAATACATTGTAAGAGCTCCTTGAAACCGAGAACAAATATTTTTCATTAACATACGTGACCAGCCATAGCTCAAAAATTAAAATTTTTATAAAGTAATTTCACATTTTGCCGACGCATCTTTGCGGATGCAAGAAGCAAACATTCCTGTATATTGTCACCGCGCCCGCCGCATCTAATTGCCGACAACCGCAGTGTCACCCATCGCATTATTGTCGGCACTACCGCAAAGGAGCCGAAGGAAAGAGACAGAGAATGGCCGCATTGTTGGGGCGCTTGCCGAAAGAGAGAAAAGGATAGAAGCTTCTGGAATCTTCCTCTTTGTATTCCACCGAATAACTGAACTTTCCAGAATAGTGCCTGGGAGATATAAATAGCGGTAAAGTGCGACAGAGGAGTCTTTGTCTTTGAACCGAGGGAAAAAGCAGAGGCGCTAGCAGACTATTTGGAAACTCAATTCCAGCCTAGAGTCGACCCTCAGAACGACGATCATACTGACCTCGTGGAGCAAGCAGTAGAAGACTTCTTAGAAGTTGGACCTGCGGGCCACGAGGATTTCCACATCCCGATAGTTACCCCTCGCGAGGTAACTAACACCATCCAACACCTAAAACCTAGAAAAGCCCCTGGGCAGGACCGGGTAACAGCGGAAATGCTCCAGCACCTTCCCTTTAGAGCCGTGATGCACTTGACTCGGATCTACAACGCGTGCCTAAGCATGCGTCATTTTCCAGAAGACTGGAAGAAGGCGCGTGTGGTATGCGTGTTGAAGCCGGGCAAGAATCCGATCTTTCCTTCTAGCTACCGCTCCATCAGCCTCCTACCAGTTATCTCGAAAGTTTTCGAGAAACTGTTCCTGACCCGCCTTCGACCTCTTTTAGAGGAAAAAGGCCTCCTACCGGAACATCAGTTTGGTTTTCGTTCTGACCATTCCACAACCGAGCAACTACTGCGTGTAGCCGAAAAGGCCTCCCTGGCTTACCAGGAAAGGGCCAAAACGGTGGCAGTGTTGCTTGACGTGGAAAAGGCGTTCTCTACCACCTGGCACGAAGGGCTTATCTACAAACTCATACAGCACGAAATCCCCCCTCCATATACTTACTTGGTGGCTGGTTTCCTACAGGAACGTAGCTTCCGGGTGAAGGTGGAGGGTTCATTTTCCCGAGAAAGGCCCATTGGCGCAGGAGTCCCCGAGGGCAGTGTACTGTCACCGGCACTCTTTAATGCTTACATGGCCGATCTCCCCACGCACCCCAACACTCACATCTGTCAGTATGCGGACGATCTCATGATCTTCGCAGCTAACAAGAACCCGCGCTACAGCTACCGTCAAGTACAAGCCCACCTCCGTGCCATCAGTAGATGGTGCGAGAACTGGCGCATGTCTATCAACCCGGAGAAAAGCTCTGCGATTCTCCTGGCCAACACGCTGGCAAACCGGCTCCCGCAGGACCTCGTGCTTCGGCGCCGTCGGATCCCTTGGGTCACTACGGCGAAGTATCTCGGGGTCACGTTGGACCGGCGGCTAACGTATAGGCATCACGTCAGGGGCAAAGTACTACAAGGTCATGCAGCCCTACGGCAGTTGTATCCCATCCTCAGCTCCAAAACCATGCCCATTCGCCTGAAACTCCAACTGTATCGTGCGATCATCCCGCCTCTGGTCCTGTACGGATGTGAGATCTGGGGAGTGGTGGCAAAGTCCACCTTCATCAGACTCCAGACGTTGCAGAACCGGGCATTAAGGATGATCTACGACACTGGTTGGAGATTTCCTGCCCACATCCTTCACGAACATTCCGGTATCCCGTACATTGTCGACGTGATTAAAACCCGCGCTCGAACAATGTACAACAAACTCCAGAACCACCCTAACCCACTGGTGAATACTCTGGGACAATATGACCAGAGAGAGCCTCGCCGACTACCATCTAAAAAATTGCCGAAGGACATCTTAAGTCCAACGGTCTAATTTTCGCAGATGGGAAAGGCAAAATGAATATCTGTACTTAAAACAGAGTAAATCGCCTAACTCAGACCACCTCTCAGTGTGTGACTGACGGCCAGAACCAGGAGGAGATTAGCGCGTCACCTGATTGACTAACCAGCCAATCAGCATGTATGGGCAGTGCCCGTTCATGGACCTATCCTTACCATCATTCATCTTGTCCCTAAGATACCCCTGATCCCAAACATTCCCAGAGTTTAAATCCCTGTAGACCAAAACACCATACTATCGCGCAGGTAAAGCCGTATAACGGCTAGGTACTGCGGTAAAGACACTTCGGGTGGGGGAATAAGCTTCCCCACTCGACTCGAACTGCCTCTGGAGCCCTCTGGAGAGGAGTCAGTCAGACGTATGTAAAGGTTGAGTAGTCATGCCGACGGAGACGGACAGACGATGTGAAGCGTTGTGCCGACGGAGAAGAGTTAGTTCGTTGTGTTACGAGTTCGGAGCCGTGCTGTTGGAGAATCGGAAAAGACTTTCTTGCTGTTGCAACGAGTGTACAAGTTACTGTTTACGGAAATAAAAGTGTTTCTTTATCTCGACTACATCAGTCTACTTTACTTCACACCCACACCCGAAAAGTCACACTGGTGTCAGAAGTGGGATCCGTCGAATTGCTTCTAGTATCGTTACGTCGTCGTTAGAAGTTGCAACGTTAGAACCAAGATGGAGGGAGATTCGGAAACCAGGATGATGGCAATGATGAAAGAATTATTCGCCAAAATGAAGACGGCAAACGACAACCTCGCTGCCAAAATGGAAACGTCATACGACAACCTCGCTGCCGAGCTGAAAGGGATGAAGGCGGCAAACGACAACCTCGTTGCCGAAATGAAGAGGAGAAACAACCTCGCTGCCGAGCTGAAAGAGATGAAGACGGAGCTATCGGCGAAAATTGATGGCGAACTGATTGGCGTGACGGAAGGCGTGGAAGAACTCGGCGAAAAGGTGGAAGACCTCTGCCAGCACGTGGACGTCGTGGAGGACGACGGGGAACGTCTTGGCGCCCTGGTAGTAAGAGTTGACGAGAGCGTCAAAGTACTGGATGCCAGGGGCAGACGGAATAGCGCGGAGCCGGGGATGGAGCACCTAGTGGCCGAGGCGACAGTTGCGCCCGTTTCGGATGATATGAGGGAAGACGTGGAACAACTCGGCGAACTGATTGGCGCGAGGGAAGACGTGGAACAACTCGGCGAACGGATTGGCGTGACGGAAGACGTGGAACAACTCGGCGAACGGATTGGCGTGACGAAAGACGTGGAACAACTCGGCGAACTGATTGGCATGACGGAAGGCGTGGAAGAACTCGGCGAAAAGGTGGAAGACCTCTGCCAGCATGTGGACGTCGTGGAGGACGACGGGGAACGTCTTGGCGCCCTGGTAGTAAGAGTTGACGAGAGCGTCAAAGTACTGGATGCCAGGGGCAGACGGAATAGCACAGACCCGGGGAGGGAGCACCTAGTGGCCGAGGCGACAGTTGTGCCCGTTTCAGATAACGAAAGTGTCCGTCTCGGGGAAGACAAAGGGGCAGTTCAGGGACGTCGTCGAGGATCCCCTGGAGGAGTGTGTCGGGTACGTAACCAACCAGGATATGACGTGGAGGACGATCAGCAGGGAAGCGCACAAGCAGGCGAGCAACACGCGAGAACCGACTTGGCGTGTGACATGGGAGGACCGTCGGAGCCATCCAAGCACCTGACGCATAGTTCCGTGAACGAAAGAATGGTGGACATCATCTTGGACGGCAGGATACAGGAGAGGCCGTGCCGAGCACGAGTGAACACGAGTGCAGTGGTGGACGCGACTCGCGCGGATGTGGCGGGGCTTGTTGCCGGACCCATCGGAAGCAAGGTGGCTGCGAAGGTGCGCCAGAGAGGTCGGCGGACATGGTACCCAGTGAGCCGTTTCCAAGTGCGCAGGATGGCCCGTCAACACACCAGGAAGAAGGGCAACTGGACGAGGGACCGTCAAGACCGGCGGTACTGTTGCAGAATTTCGAAGCAGGATGGCATACATCGTCCTACCCAGACCAAGGGACACTATCCAACAGCGATACCTAGGATCGTGCCTCCTGGAGAAGAGGTTCGATGGGTTAGTCCACCAGGACGCAAGGGAGATGCCGCAGTGATAGTGCTGGTCGGGACGACCAGCTCTGAGGAGGGAGCAGTGTCACCGCGCCCGCCGCATCTAATTGCCGACAACCGCAGTGTCACCCATCGCATTATTGTCGGCACTACCGCAAAGGAGCCGAAGGAAAGAGACAGAGAATGGCCGCATTGTTGGGGCGCTTGCCGAAAGAGAGAAAAGGATAGAAGCTTCTGGAATCTTCCTCTTTGTATTCCACCGAATAACTGAACTTTCCAGAATAGTGCCTGGGAGATATAAATAGCGGTAAAGTGCGACAGAGGAGTCAGTCAGACGTATGTAAAGGTTGAGTAGTCGTGCCGACGGAGACGGACAGACGATGTGAAGCGTTGTGCCGACGCAGAAGAGTTAGTTCGTTGTGTTACGAGTTCGGAGCCGTGCTGTTGGAGAATCGGAAAAGACTTTCTTGCTGTTGCAACGAGTGTACAAGTTACTGTTTACGGAAATAAAAGTGTTTCTTTATCTCGACTACATCAGTCTACTTTACTTCACACCCACACCCGAAAAGTCACAATATGGAAATTATTTTTATATTTTATTTTGTCAAAAATTATTCTAAAGTTTGAATATGCGTTTGAGATATTTCCGTTAGAAAGAAAACAGCAGGTGAATCAGCTGTCCCTATTGTTTTCGAATTTGTGCAACCCACTAAGAAGAACATGCGTCTTGAGTCTATCTTGACCGTACACTCCACACTTCACATATTGGCATAGACAGAAGGTAGCTTAAGAACTCAGTGAATGAGTGATTTAAGGGCAAAAGACATTCGTGATACAAATCCATTCAAAAAACACCTAACTCTTACACTGACAAATTTAGCAAGTTTCTACAAAATTTATGAACTTCTGTTTTAGAGTATACATTCTACACACACACTCTCCCGAAACTCCTGTTGAATGAGCACCAGTCGTAATAGATTCACTTTCAAAAAAGTTAAAAATGGGCGATTTCTACCAAGGGATAGTGATAGGTTACCACCAATTAAAGGCACACCTACATTTACAGTGGAGTTGTACTGTCACATCAGCAAATGTTATATAAGTTTAATAATTAAATGCTGACATAAATCACAGCATTTACTATTTTGTATAGCAAGAGTAATAGCTTGAGCCAGTTTATTAATTAAGATAAAACACCAGTAGAATCTTAACTTTACGCTAACGTCCTCCAACGTAGTGTCACATCGGAGGGTGAATGAATGAAACGAGTGCAATAATGCTCAAATGAGCCCGAGGTTCATAGAGCTTTAAGTTACCCGACACTCGGTTTCTTAGAATAAGGGAAAACCTCGGATGACTCACCCTCGGCGAGATTCGAACTCGCGATCTCTTGAACGTGAGGCAGACACGCTAACCCTCACGCTACCGAGGCGGGTTTACCTACCTTTCCATGAGTACTGGCATCAGTACTGACACCAATGTAACGAACTGATTCTAATGCTGCGTTTAGCTCATTAAGACAGTAAGTGCAATCACTTTTGTCACTATTGCTTCACATTTTGTCCTTGCACATGCACAGTTGGCTGCTTGTATTCTTGATAAGTTTACTGGTGCAATCCATGGAGTTGGAGCTCTGGTGGTGCTTAATGGTGGGAAATGAATGAGCAGCTTCTGCTGCTGCTGCAATTTTTAAATCAGTATCACTACATGGTTTTTGGAAAAAACTTGTTAAACGTCTAGTTTTATCTTGTGCTTGTCACACTGTGATTTAATATGTCCGAACTCCCTCCATGCGAGATGGAAAAATAGCAGCTGAAACAAGAATAGGTTTTGAAATCTTGTCTTTTTTACTTGTATTGTATTTCACCCAAAAATTCGATGTCGAGATTTCACCGGAAATATATGTTTTGAGATCCCCTGAATAAAAAAAAAGGTTCGTGTGTGTGTGTGTGTGTGTGTGTGTGTGTGTGTGTGTGTGTGTGTGTGTGTGTGTGTGTGTGTGTCTATTTATCAGTGTGGCTGTGGACAGCATAACTCAAACACGAAAAGTCGGTTAGAAACCAAAGTTGGTATTTAAGTTTAATGTCTTCCAAGGATACGACACGAAGATTTTGAAGAAAATAGCCCCACCCTATCCTTTACATGGAAAATTTTTCGAAAATATTGATTTTCTTGAAAATGGCTCTAACGATTTTGATTAAAATGTCACATGTTTGAGATATTTTTATGACAAATGAAATGTATATCTTGAATTTTCTGGCTATAGCCCCTGTAGTTGCATTTACTCTGGACGACTTTTGCATAACTGGTAAATCGTTATAGACAGACCAAATCATACTATACAAAAAATGTAGATGTTTATAAAATACACAATTTATGTCTGAATAAATTTTCTTATAAGGTGAACTATTTTGGAGATATTCCTTGTTATGTGTGTGAGTTTCGGAGAACATAACTTTCGTGAAATGGATCATCGTTGTTCATTTTTTATATGTTAAGTGTGCAAAAACAACACAATCTCAAAGCTTTAAAAAATTTGACTATCGCACAAAGCCTACTATATTCTAACGTTCCCCTTGTACCTACAGGTATCAGACTACTTGCTAGACAATTAAAACATATATTTATGTTGTAGCTCTTAGCAGTTTATATGTGTGCACGGAACTTTTCGTCATGGCTATCAGAACTGTTCCAAGAACAATGAACTCTAATTTACACAGTACAGCTACAAAAAAAGTTCTGCCTTGACAAATGGAACGACATGTTCAAGTATTCTATGCGGGTTGCATATATACAAAAAAAAAAAAAAAAAAAAAAAAAAAAAAAAAAAAAAAAAAAATAGGGTGAGCTGATTCGCCGAGTGTACCAAATTTTCTACGTAGACTAAAGACCCATATTTTCGCTGTGTGCTGTGTAACGTAGAAGTAGTTAGACAAAACCTTTCATAGGAGAAACCTAGAGTATATTAAAACTTGGGGTTATATATCAACCATTAGACATAACAGAAATGTGCGTTGTTTTTGTGCTTAATTTTTTACAAGGTTAAAATCCACTACGATTGTTTGCGTGAAGTTTAGAAATTAGCTTGTCTTGCTACTTTTCCTCTCTCGCACAGTCATTAGCCAGGAGTAAAAAGCCGATTTGTGTTATAAACAACTGAATGTTGGTTCGACACTTTACATGTAAGCCAATTATATGATTTGAAACCATTACTAAGCAAACATGTTTCATGGAACACAAATTGGACGGAAGCACAGATTTTTACATGAATACTGCAAGAATAAATATTGCTCGCGAAGCTCGTGGTTAGAGGAAGTCATGTAAGTTACACATAAAATTTTACTCTCTCTGCTGCGTATGCTACGTAGATACAGGAAGTAGGAGTACTCCATTGCAAAATTCGATAGCAATATTTTACTGCAAATATACAAACTAACATGGAAAGATATCCGTACGCGCGCGCGCGTGTGTGTGTGTAACTGTAAACATCAGAGAAGTCAGATGAATATCAAACTTTGTATTCAAATTCAACTTCTATCATAAATGCAATACAAATATTTAAAGGAAATGCTCCCTGCGCTTTGCGATTTTCCATAAACCAACATTTACATAGTTCAATTACGAATAAAACGTATCCACTTGTACCTGGATTTTTTAAAAATATTACTTCTAAAGTCCTTTTCATAGTGGTTGAATTCTGTGCAACATTGTGTAACTAGAAAGTTATGGGAGACGAGCAAGAACTTGCAGAACTTAAAAGGTAGAACTCATTGAAAGGCACAAACTTCGTGAAATAATATTTTTACTGTGTTCTCCATATTAAGAGATATACCCTGTTGCACAATTCACTTTCCCCTGACTTGTTATCTGACAAACTTGAAAATTTGAGATTCCCTCGCTCCCTTCACACTTTCCTTCCTTCCCTTTCACTGCCTCTCTCTCCCTCTCTCCCACTATCTCTCGCTCTCTCACTTTCTCTTTATTTCTCTCTCTCTTTTTCACCTCTCTCCCCTTCTCTCCCTCTCTCCCTCTCGCCCTCACCCTCTCCCCATCACTCTCCATTTCTCTCTTTCTCTCTCCCCCTCTCTCTTTCTCTCTCTCCTTTTCTTTCTCCCGCTTTCTCTTTCTCTTTCTCTCTCTCTCTGTTTCTCTCTCTTTCTCTCTACCTCTTTCTCTCTCTATCTCTTTCTCTCTTTACCTCTTTCTCGCTCTACCTCTTTCTCTCTCTCTATCTCTTTCTCTCTCTACCTCTTTCTCTCTCTACCTCTTTCTCGCTCTACCTCTTTCTCGCTCTACCTCTTTCTCTCTCTACCTCTTTCTCTCTCTACCTCTTTCTCGCTCTACCTCTTTCTCTCTCTACCTCTTTCTCTCTCTACCTCTTTCTCTCTCTTTCTCTTTCTCGCTCTACCTCTTTCTCTCTCTTTCTCTTTCTCTCTCTTTCTCTTTCTCGCTCTACCTCTTTCTCTCTCTACCTCTTTCTCTCTCTTTCTCTTTCTCGCTCTACCTCTTTTTCTCTCTACCTCTTTCTCTCTCTTTCTCTTTCTCGCTCTACCTCTTTCTCTCTCTACCTCTTTCTCGCTCTACCTCTTTCTCTCTCTACCTCTTTCTCTCTCTACCTCTTTCTCTCTTTACCTCTTTCTCGCTCTACCTCTTTCTCTCTCTTTCTCTTTCTCTCTCTACCTCTTTCTCGCTCTACCTCTTTCTCGCTCTACCTCTTTCTCGCTCTACCTCTTTCTCTCTCTACCTCTTTCTCTCTCTACCTCTTTCCCTCTCTTTCTCTTTCTCTCTGTACCTCTTTTTCTCTCTACCTCTTTCTCTCTCTTTCTCGCTCTACCTCTTTCTCGCTCTACCTCTTTCTCTCTCTACCTCTTTCTCTCTCTACCTCTTTCTTTCTCTTTCTCTCTGTACCTCTTTCTCTCTCTACCTCTTTCTCTCTCTTTCTCTTTCTCTCTCTACCTCTTTCTCTCTCTTTCTCTTTCTCTCTCTACCTCTTTCTCGCTGTACCTCTTTCTCTCTCTACCTCTTTCTCTCTCTTTCTCTTTCTCTCTCTACCTCTTTCTCGCTCTACCTCTTTCTCTCTCTTTCTCTTTCTCGCTCTACCTCTTTCTCTCTACCTCTTCCTCTCTCTTTCTCTTTCTCGCTCTACCTCTTTTTCTCTCTACCTCTTTCTCTCTCTACCTCTTTCTCTCTCTACCTCTTTCTCTCTGTACCTCTTTCTCTCTCTACCTCGTTCTCTCTCTACCTCTTTCTCTCTCTACCTCTTGCTCTCTGTACCTCTTTCTCTCTCTTTCTCTTTCTCTCTCTACCTCTTTCTCTCTCTACCTCTTTCTCTCTCTACCTCTTTCTCTCTACCTCTTTCTCTCTACCTCTTTCTCTCTCTACCTCTTGCTCTCTGTACCTCTTTCTCTCTCTTTCTCTTTCTCTCTCTACCTCTTTCTCTCTCTACCTCTTTCTCTCTCTACCTCTTTCTCTCTACCTCTTTCTCTCTACCTCTTTCTCACTCTACCTGTTTCTCCCTCTACCTCTTTCTCTCTGTACTTCTTTCTCTCTCTACCTCGTTCTCTCTACCTCTTTCTCTCTCTACCTCTTTCTCTCTGTACCTCTTTCTCTCTCTACCTCTTTCTCTCTCTACCTCTTTCTCTCTGTACCTCTTTCTCTCTCTACCTCTTTCTCTCTCTACCTCTTTCTCTCTACCTCTTTCTCTCTACCTCTTTCTCTCTACCTCTTTCTCTCTACCTCTTCCTCTCTACCTCTTTCTCTCTACCTCCTTCTCTCTTTACCTCTTTCTCGCTCTACCTCTTTCTCTCTCTACCTCTTTCTCTCTGTACCTCTTTCTCTCTCTACCTCTTTCTCTCTGTACTTCTTTCTCTCTCTACCTCGTTCTCTCTACCTCTTTCTCTCTGTACCTCTTTCTCTCTCTACCTCTTTCTCTCTGTACTTCTTTCTCTCTCTACCTCGTTCTCTCTACCTCTTTCTCTCTCTACCTCTTGCTCTCTGTACCTCTTTCTCTCTCTTTCTCTTTCTCTCTCTACCTCTTTCTCTCTCTACCTCTTTCTCTCTACCTCTTTCTCTCTACCTCTTTCTCTCTCTACCTCTTTCTCTCTCTACCTCGTTCTCTCTACCTCTTTCTCTCTCTACCTCTTTCTCTCTGTACCTCTTTCTCTCTGTACCTCTTTCTCTCTCTACCTCTTTCTCTCTCTACCTCTTTCTCTCTCTACCTCTTTCTCTCTACCTCTTTCTCTCTACCTCTTTCTCTCTACCTCTTTCTCTCTACCTCCTTCTCTCTTTACCTCTTTCTCGCTCTACCTCTTTCTCTCTCTACCTCTTTCTCTCTGTACCTCTTTCTCTCTCTACCTCTTTCTCTCTCTACCTCTTTCTCTCTGTACTTCTTTCTCTCTCTACCTCGTTCTCTCTACCTCTTTCTCTCTGTACCTCTTTCTCTCTCTACCTCTTTCTCTCTGTACTTCTTTCTCTCTCTACCTCGTTCTCTCTACCTCTTTCTCTCTCTACCTCTTGCTCTCTGTACTTCTTTCTCTCTCTTTCTCTTTCTCTCTCTACCTCTTTCTCTCTCTACCTCTTTCTCTCTACCTCTTTCTCTCTACCTCTTTCTCTCTCTACCTCTTTCTCTCTCTACCTCTTTCTCTCTGTACTTCTTTCTCTCTCTACCTCGTTCTCTCTACCTCTTTCTCTCTCTACCTCTTTCTATCTGTACCTCTTTCTCTCTCTACCTCTTTCTCTCTCTACCTCTTTCTCTCTACCTCTTTCTCTCTACCTCTTTCTCTCTACCTCTTTCTCTCTACCTCTTTCTCTCTACCTCTTTCTCTCTTTACCTCTTTCTCGCTCTACCTCTTTCTCTCTTTACCTCTTTCTCGCTCTACCTCTTTCTCTCTTTACCTCTTTCTCTGTTTACCTCTTTCTCTGTGTACCTCTTTCTCACTCTACCTCTTTCTCTCTTTACCTCTTTCTCGCTCTACCTCTTTCTCTCTTTACCTCTTTCTCGCTCTACCTCTTTCTCTCTTTACCTCTTTCTCTCTTTACCTCTTTCTCTGTGTACCTCTTTCTCACTCTACCTCTTTCTCTCTTTACCTCTTTCTCGCTCTACCTCTTTCTCTCTCTACCTCTTTCTCGCTCTACCTCTTTCTCTCTTTACCTCTTTCTCGCTCTACCTCTTTCTGTGTGTACCTCTTTCTCTCTGTACCTCTTTCTCTCTCTACCTCTTTCTCTCTACCTCTTTCTCTCTCTACTTCTTTCTCTCTCTACCTCTTTCTCTCTGTACTTCTTTCTCTCTCTACCTCTTTCTCTCTACCTCTTTCTCTCTTTACCTCTTTCTCTCTTTACCTCTTTCTCTGTGTACCTCTTTCTCTCTCTACCTTTTTCTCTCTACCTCTTTCTCTCTCTACTTCTTTCTCTCTCTACCTCTTTCTCTCTGTACCTCTTTCTCTCTCTACCTCTTTCTCTGTGTACCTCTTTCTCTCTGTACCTCTTTCTCTCTCTACCTCTTTCTCTCTACCTCTTTCTCTCTCTTCCTCTTTCTCTCTCTACCTCTTTCTCTCTCTACATCTTTCTCTCTCTACCTCTTTCTCTCTACCTCTTTCTCTCTCTACCTCTTTCTCTCTCTACCTCTTTCTCTCTCTCTATCTCTTTCTCTCTCTTTCTCTTCCTCTTTGTGTCTCTCTCTCTTTCTTTCTCTCTTTCTCTTTCATTTCTATATGTTGTCACCCTAAACATCTGCACACTATTTCCAAAGTTAAGGGTGACAAAATACTTATTGCTTAGCTTGAAATCATTTGCAAGAATGTACCGTGAGATGAACAGAAGAATCACTTCTTAATGAGTACTTACTATAATACGATACGAACAATCCTTAGCGGAACAGGTTTCAACACATATAACAGAAACGTACAAACAAAAGTAGAGGTAGAGCGGTAGGTGTAGAGTACTTACGGAGGGGAATCTACACTGTGCCTATGTAGACTATTGTGTGCCAGACCGCTAGTAGAAATATATGGAATGAGAGTGTTCCACGAGCGTGAGGGAACCCGGTTGAGCAGCGAGCCAACGTGAGGGTCCCTAACTTGTGCTGAATACTTCATCTCGACACAAGGGTTCGCCAAGCAGCCACCAGCATGAATTCTGACAGCTGCCACCCTGGCAGGTCTGGCAGCTATAAGGCCATCCATCTGTTGTGAACGGCAGTTGCAGTGCACAATTCCGCACACGGCAGCGCTAACTCGTTCATCGCCAACAGTTCCGATCCCGAAAGACTGGATTGAAAGTAAGGTGAAATGAAATGGTGGGATGGGAAATTTCAGAGATGTAAATATTCTTCTCAACATTCGCCTGGGAACCGGAAAAATCTCCAAAATACCCATGGGTCAGAATGGTCGGACCCGGGAATCGAAACCATGACCTACCAATTGCGAGCCTCATGCGTTACTTTGGCGCCATCTGACTCGGTAAGAAAGGTATATTGGGCAAGGAGACGCTGGATCTGCCCGCCCCCCCCCCACCCATTATTTAAGTACTTAGGAGTGGAGCGGAGTGGAGTGGAGTGGAGTTTAAGGGCCCGTCGACAGCTTGGTCATTAGGAAATTGCTCATTACAATCCAGTTCCCTCTAGGAAATGACAGCAATGTCTTACATATTTCCTTACCAATGGATAAAATAGAAATAGGAGAGTGCAGTAGGACTGAGCAATATTCAAATCTTTTAAGAGCTAGTCGCTATATGAGGGCTTTGACATTCCATTGTCTTTGTATGTCCTAACTCCGCAACGCAACATCTCTTTCAGGACCAAGACCTACCGTTCGGCCGCGGCTTATCGCACTCCGTCCACAAAAGCGTCATAACTGGGGTGTACTACCAGAGGGTGGGACGAGGTGAGCGTCCGGTCCCTCCCTTCCGGTTGTGCGGCCCTTGCAACCGGGGGTTGCTATTTCTCAATCAAGCAGCGCCTCAATTGATCCCTCAGGGACCTTACGAGGCTGAGTGCACCCCAGATCAGGTCTCTCAGCGGGAAAGTCCCCAGGCCGGTACCGGAAATCGAATCCGGGTCTCCCGCTTGGTAAACAGCAGCGCTACCACCGTGCTAAGGTCCAGGATATAGGAAATAGCGAAACAAATCAAAATCGATCAAGGACTTCCCCTTTGAGAAGTACTAAAAAGTTCAAACAAATAAGGAATGTCTCAGAATTGGTCCACTCCACAAACAAATTGCATCCAACATAAATTTGTGTTTAAACAAGATCTACACGTTTTGTTCAGTAAGATTTTGTCTAGCTCTTATGGTTTAACGGTTATGCAAAAGCCATTTAGAATGGATAGGACTTTTGAGGACATTTGCAGAAAATTCAGGATATACATATCATTTTTCTTAAACATATCTTAATCGTACGGCATTTTAATCAAAATTGCTACTACTCTGAGAAAATCAAAATTTTCGAATAATATTCCATAGAAAGGGCAATATGGGTGGGATAGTTTCTTGAAAATCTTCATGTCTCATCCTTGAAATATGCTGAACTTAAATACCAAGTACTGCATTTAATGGGATTTTCATTGTTGAGTTGTTTTGTTCACACACATGCAGATACACAAGAACGCGGACATTTTTCTAGAAATGCTTTTTTGGATTCCGGGTACTCAAAACGTGTATTTCCAGTGAAATCTAGGTATCGAATTTTTGGGTGGAATACGGTACCTTCACCTACTATGCACGTGGTAGAGAAAGTAAACAGGCGAGGTAAACCATCGCCTCCTAGATTTCATAACAAACATTAATAAAGGCAACACATTATCACTGGTTGATGAAATATTTAATTTCTAGTATGCTGGATACTGCTTCGGTCATACGCTAACCAGGAATTCTATATGGTGAGTATTAAAAAGATGTTCAATAGAATTATTGTCAATAAAAGAAACATTTCACCGAAAAAGAATATTCCTATTAAATATTTGTAGCCATCTAGGTTCTTGACAAATGATATAAATGGTTTATTATTTCCCTAACTGTCGGCAAACATTTTGTGAACAATGCTGAAATACATTTTTACGTTCATTCGAATGATTTTGCTACAATTTAATGTTAAAATGCCATGCAAAATTTAATTTCTAACAGGAATATGACAACGCCGCGTCGCGTGCTCTCAGCTTGTTACCACGGCTGACAGGTTAGGGAGAAGGAAGTGAGGAGGAAGGGTAGGGTAGGCGGCAAGTTCACGGGCCAAGTATAAGCGTAGGTAGTTGGGCTGACAGCTTTAGCTATCATTTATGACAAGGAGATTATTAGTTGTATTTTAGTCCGGTACTCTACAAAGCAACGCAATAGTTTTAGGAAATCATAGTAATAATATTAATAGTAACACGAGTAATGTGCACTATTAGGAAAACCTGTATCCCTGTATGTCAGCAATGTTTTAACCCTAAAGTACGATAGATTCATTTTTCTGCTTTCTTAACTATGAAAACTGAATCCCCATTATTACGTACTTGAACGAATGCGTTATTCCAGTTACATTCACACCTTTGAGGTGTACCATTTAAATTTGCGTTGATCTGCGCAGACCATGGCTAACGAAAAAGACAGCCTACGTAGTAATGGTATCTGATATATGCCTAACGTTGTATAACATCGTGATAAAACTGTTCTTTTGAATGAATTCAACGAGCAATCCTTTTGGTTCTTTAAAATATGGATATACTAGGCGATTGTGGTTTTACTTCCTTGGGTCATGACTGGGCTAGAAGAATTACGTCGCTGCCTGTAGCCTGTCTTTTTCGCTAGCCACGGCCGAGATAGTGGCCGCTTAAGCGGTACGGTAAACGTACTGGACAGTGTTTCGTTTGCATCGAAGTACAGGGCGGTCGGGTATTTTGTTTACAAGTGAGGCAGTGTTGGGCATGAGGAGCATGTCAGTCATGTGTCTTTTATATCTGAGGCAGTGCTGGCCTCAAACCACACGCTAGTCGGGTACAACACAGGTTGCTGGCATCTGTAAAAACTAAACCTAAATGGCTCAGCGTTGCCATTCACAGCACCGAAAAAATGAACACTTTACAAAACGATTAAATCTATCGAAAGGAAACAGAGAGTAGATACCCCCATTATAGGAGTATTATTACTCTGAATAGCGGTCCTGAAAAAGAACTTCAAAAACGACAAACTTCCACGAGAACTACGTATTATAACTGCATATTTGAAGTCCAGATAAACTTCTAACCAGCTCAAACATTCTTAGTACGGAGGCGCTCTTTTAAGGCGAGCTTAAGCAGGTTGGAAGCTGGCGAGGATTTTAAAATAATTCTTTGCCAAATACTGAAAAAAGAGAAAATCTTCTTTCCAAAAGTTATAGAGCGCTAAGTCTTAGGACCGGTTTCATTAATAAGTGTTAAAAATGCTCTAACACAAATTTTACTGACTTAGAGTTAAAATTTTAAGTCTGCGTGAAGCCTGTTTCGTTTCATCAAGCTTTTCCAGGAAAAGTTAACAAACTCAGTGTTAAAGTCAGGGAACAACAAAATCCATGAGCGAGGAGTTAGTGAACGAACTTGACTGCTTTTGAAGCCATTCCGATGCGCTTTTGTCATCCCTTTCCTTTGCAACGCTATGTTCAGGTTGGTTCCTGATAAGCAGATGAGAATTTCTTATGTTAGTGTGAGGTTAGCTTCGTTGTTTCCTGATGGCGACAAAACAGCATTGAAAAATCCGATGTGTTGTACTCAAGTGACTTTCTCTACTCTTGTACCAACTATTCTTATAAACAAATTCCTCTAACTTCTTCATGTTAGCTGAGATCAACTTTTGCAGAAATTATCTTATTGCTTATTTCCTTGTAAGTGCAAGGGGAATATGGGGGTGACAGACAATAGGCTTTGAGCGATAGTCAAATCTTTTAAAGTTGGTCGTCATCTGAAGGATGAAATTCCGTTGTCCGTGCATGGCTAAGAGATAAAAAAGTTAATAACGACCTTCCCTATAAGAAAAGTAAGTATTACAAAACACACAATCAACAAGGAATATCTCCAAAACGGTTCAGTCCACAAAAAATGCATTTGGACATAACTTGTATGTTTTTACGATATCTAAATTGTTTGTATAGTAAGATTTGCTCTATCTCTTACTTTTTACCAGTTATACAAAAGCCTTCAAGAGTAAACAGAACTACATTTAAGATATACGTTTCATTTGCTATAAAAATATCTTAAACATATGGCATTTTAATCAAAATCATTAGAGCCATTTTTGAGAAAATAAAAACTGTCGAAAAATTTTCCATGCAAAGGATAGTTTAAGGTGGAGGGATTTTCTTCAAAATCTTCATGTATCATCCTTTAAAGATATTAAACTCAAATACCAAATTTGGTATTGCACCCAGTTTTCGTTTTTGATTTCTGCTATTCACAGGCAGACAGACACACACAGGCATACATATACACATGGATCTTTTTCTAAAAAGTTTTTTTTTTTAAAAGATTCTGGGGGCCTTAAAACATTTTCGGTGAAATCTTGACATCGAATTTTTGGGTGGAATACAATACTCCCCCCTCTTACTATACGTAGTAAAGACAATAAAAGTGTAAACACTAGAAACAGGAGCACAATTTGTTCGTTGTTTTAAAGAGAATTAGTAGTTGAGCTCTGATCATACACAGATCAGTCAATTGGTGCAAAAGAAAAAGAAAAACAGACGGTCTGTGATTACTTGTACATTTACTGAAAGTAACCCTTGAGGCTACGACAGACCTTTTCGCTCCTTGCCCACCAGGAGATTGAATTCTCATGTACGTGTAGTCCTTTGTTCCCAGAAAGTCCGGAAATTGGTACATTTTATAGAAATTGTTCATGACTACTGGATGTTCCTCTGCAGAAGAACATTTTATAATATATTCTGCGCAGTGTCAAGCGATTGCTTCAGAAATCTTCCTACACAGAGCACTGTCCTCACTATCAAATAAAATCTGGCGATAGTGCAAAATAGTAGAATTATTGATACCTGCAACAGTGGAGAAAGAGGAAGGTTTCTATTGGTATACATTATTATTTGTGTGCATTTGTCAATACTAACACTTTTCTTAAACAGGAATGTGTTATTCGTTTCTTACTTCTAGGCTTTGCAAAGAAAACGCAACCAACTCTTAAAACGTTTCATTATCGCTTAAAGTGGTACAGTTTTTCCATATCCCCTTTCGCCTACAGGAAAATTAGCAATAATATGATCTCTGAAAATGCTCATGTCAATTAAAATGAAGTAGACAGAGGAATAAACGTTTGCAAGAGTAGTGTGTATAAGAGAGAGTATAGCTCTACATATATTTGTGAAAAGAGTTCCTCCAAGTTGAACTATATTGAAAGTCTGTATGCAATATGTCGCACAACGATCACTTGGTGTATCATCTAAGGATAGACTTCTTAAACTAAGTAGTAACAAAGAAGTCACTGATAAAAGGTCGTTTACTGTATAAGATGTGGAAGTAAAGTGCATACACTCAAACCGGCACTGTAACACAATGCACCTTTGAGTGTTAAAAGAGTAGCAAAGTGAAAGGAGATAAATCCAACCTCCCCTCGCTCCTAAACGCTGGACATCGCTGGTACAGATAATAAGGCATACATACAGCTTCGAACATGTTTTATAACGAAAGATAAGTGTTATCATTACGTAGGTATCTAGAGAAGAAAGGGCGGGCTGATTGTCACGCGTGCAGCAAGGGATTCGTATAGCTGTGTTGCAGAAGCGCGTGCTGCAAGTCGCGTCATTCAAGAGATAATATTTATTACTTTCAAGATTCTCAGAAAACATGAAGTATTATAGAGAGCAAGGAATGGAAACCGGCGTTGTGCTTTGTGAAACTGCTTTATCTCTTCCGTGAGTAACTTTGAGTTGTGTACATATATGGAGCACCCGAAGAAGGAATAGTATCTACTTTTTGTGTGGGTGAACAACACCCTGCCTCAAGGAATCACATCGCACCATTACTTTCTTCGTGGTAGACAGCAGCTGTGATAAATGCTCTCTGGGGAATCCTTCCAGCATATGACGTTCTGGGGAAACGATCCATTTCTTTTTTCTCGTTATAAAGAGATAGCAGCACGGCCCAACAGTCCTTTTCTGAAATTGCATGGACCCCAGATGAAATAAAAAGGATACACTGCCTGTGCCGTTATGACGACTGCCCAAATCGCTGCCATTTCTCTATAGGCCAACTTTCACCAGTTCAAAAAGCCAACCGGGAACAAAGCAGAAAGTAAATTAATAAAAATATACACAACTTTTTATTAGGGTGGCTTTGAGGCTGATATTACTGTCAGCCTGCTCTCAGCAAAGCTTTCTTTACGGGGCAATAAACATTATTGCCCATTTTTGGCTGCCAGAGCTCGGGTGGTACTTGAGTTAGTTTCCAAAAGGAAAAAAAAAATCTGATGTGTTGCACTCACACCGCCCTCTACTCTCTTAAAGGCACATGTTCTTGAATGTATCTCATGTTAATTGAGATAAACATTTGTAGCACTTATTACTAATTTTCTTGTATATTATGCCAGGGAAATATGGGAATAAGTAGGTTTTAAATTACATTAAGTTTGTACGGCCAACAGATAATAAGCATAACACCATTACTAAGTTAGCTAAGTACTGCATATTTATAATATCACCGAATGATTTTGGCTAAGAGAATCAACGATCACTTTGACCGTTTTCACTGTAAAGGATTTCCTCGGACTAAAGTTACAGCTAGCTCGTATTTTACTAGGCATCATGAAAAGTATTGGAATATAAAAGTAAACGAATACTAGGAACAGCTGCAAGCAGCATTATAACAAATAATAAATACAAAAAATGAAACAGTCTTACGTATTTGGTTGAATGGCAATTCCCCGAAGCTCAATGCGCTGATGGACGAACAGTTCCCAAAATACAGAGTGGAAGGGAAATCATGACATTCCTTCCAATATGTGCTTCATAGAAGCATTACAAACAAAAACGTCGAATGGCATTTTATTCTTTCATAAGCCGATTTCGAAAAAAATTAATGTTTTTTTTTCATCCAAATTGGATGCATAATTCCGGAAGAATGTACGAATATAACAGTTTGTTACTTGTAAGATGAGTAGACTAACTTATTTTTGACATAGCTTCGGTAGTAATTATGGAATATCACACTGGGCTTCGAAATAATTAATCACTTAAAAGAATTAAAGCAATATTCCGAGCAGCTGTTTCAGACGTGAAGTAAGTCGACAACGTTGCGTTGAGGTTGGTGAGGGAATTTACCTGGTTTGCGGATGTTAACAGGTTTGGCGCTTTCGCTTTCGTGTAATGCTTGGGGAGCTAACGCTTGCGATGTGCATACACTCGCACAGTAAACACAGAAGAACAACGCAGGATATGTGTTTATGTTCTCAAGGCGCACCGTTACGGTGTTTACGTACTGAGCTAGTACATAAGTGACCCACCCATAGAATCTGCAGTGTTACCAGCTTGTTTTCGACAAAACTAAAATAACTCCGTAGGGTCAGAAACAAAAGCGTAATACACAAATTGTTCCAAATATCGAGATCTACCACTAGTTTAAATTAATGTACTGACTTCCCTTCCACCCGGTATATATTTCCTTGCCTTAATACAGGTTTTTACATTCATAATTTAATGTAACCAAAAGTTTCATAGTCACACTTTGCGAAAAACCGCATACAAGAGTTTGCATCGTGGTAACAAGCGCTTGCAAAGAAAAGACAAACATGGAAAAAAAGAATAACGATTCCAATTAAAGAAAGGTACAAGAGCTTGAAACTTGAAAGTAATAACAAGCAATATATCGGAAATTGTGAATTTCGTAAAGAAAACAAATATTAAATAAATTCTGTGTTTTAACAAGGTCTACATTGCTTAGGGTAGAGGAACTTTCTTCAAAATCTTCTCAAATCCAAAAGATGTTAAACTTAAATACAAACTTTGGTTTTTAAGCGACTTTTCATTTTTAATTTCTCTCCTGGTAAATAGGGGAAGTATTGTAATGTTGTCAGTCTGTGTCTGTCAGTCTGAGGACAGCATAACTCAAAGACGGAAAGTCGGTTAAAAACCAAAGTTGGTATTTAAGTTTAATGTTTTTTAAGGATGCGACACGAAGATTTTGAAGAAAATTACTTTACCCTAAACTACCCTTTACATCGAACATTTTTTCGAAAACTGTGATTTTCTTGAAAATGGCTCTAACGATTTTCATTCAAATGTCATGTGGTTAAGATATTTGTATGACAAATGAAATGTATATTTTGAATTTTCTGACTATAGCCTATGTAATCATGTTTACCCTGGATGACTTTTGAATAGCTCGCGATAGACAAGATCTTAATCTACAAAAAATGTAGATACTCGCTAAAACACACAACTTATGTCGAAATAATTTTTCGTAGAGGAACCATTACGGAGATATTCCTCAGTTTCGTACAACTCAAAACATTCGTGAAATGGAACATCGTTGTTCATTTTTTTATATTTCAAGCGTGCAAAGAGATTGGGATCTCAAAGCTTTAAAAGATCTGACTATCGCTCAAAGCCTACTGTATTCTAATATTCCCCTTGCACCTACAAGGCAATACGCAATAAGATAATTTGTACAAATGTTTAACTCAACTAACACGAAGAAGATATAGGCATAAGAGTTTGTAAGAATGGTTAGTACAAGAATAGAGAAAGTCATGTGAGTGCAACACATTAGACTTTTCACAAAGTGATTACCATGAAGTTAAAAATGTAAACAAAAAAATCTCATCAGTTGCATTTACACGACTTTCTCTATTCTTGCACTAACCATTCTTATAAAACTTTATTCCTATATCTTCGTGTAGTTGAGATATATATTTACAAAATTATCTTATTGTCCATTTCCTTGTACATTGGTGCAAGGGTAATGTGGGAATACAGGAGGCTTTGAGCGATCTTTTAACGCTTTGAGATTCCGTTCTCTTTGCACATCTAAGATATAAAAAATGAATAACGATTTTCCATTTGACGAAAGTTGAAGTATTCCAAAACACGCAGAAAAAAAAAAAAGAAAGAAAGAAAGAAAGAAAGAAAGAAAGAAAGAAAGAAAGAAAGAAAGAAAGAAAGAAAGAAAGAAAGGAAAAAAAGCAAGGAATATATCTGAAATGGTTTACTCCAATATACATTCGGATAGAAATTATGTGTTTTAGCAAGATCTACATTTTTTGTACAGGACGATTTGGGATATCTGTTACGGTTTACCAGTTATGCAAATGTCATCCAGAGTAAACATGACTACATACATGGGCTATAGCCAGAACATTCAAGATATGCATTTTATTTGTCATAAAAATATCTTGAACGCATAGCATTAACCAAAATCGTTATAGTCATTTTCGAGAAAATCATAATTTTTGAAAACTTTTCCATGGGTTAAGGTGGTGCAATTGTCTTCAAAATCTTCCTGTCGTAGCATTAAAAGTTGTTGAACTTAAATACCAACTTTGGTTTTTAACCGACTTTTCGTTTTTGAGTTATGCTATTACACACACACCCACAGGCACACGCACACTCACACACCTACAAGGACCTTGTTCTAAAAATACCTTTTTGGATTCAGGGGACCTCAAACATATATTTCAGGTGAAATCTCGATATCGAATTTTTTGGTGGAATACAATGCTTCCCCTATTTACTATATGTAGTCGAAAATGTAATAAAGTAAGCTCTTCTTTGAGTTATAATATTACACTATATTATTATAATATATAGGTAATATTATTATAATTAGTTTATTATCCATATTCAACGATTAACATTATCTATAGCTTATATTCTAATGTGATTAATGTTTATTTCCACATACTATAATGATATTTCAAACAACATTTTGAAAACCTCATCGTAAGGGTATTGGTTAAAACGCTATTGCTATGAAATTTTGAAAAACAATCCTAAAGTTACCTCAATAGTACATCTACACAAGTACTGAAAATATAAAACTTTCCCCATTTACTTTCTCTACTACGTAGAGGGAAGTAGGGGAAACATTGTATTCGACAGAACATTTTGATGTCGAGATTTCACCGGAAATACATGTTTTGAGGCCCCGGAATCCAAAAAAGAACCACTTTCAGAAAAAGGTCCCTGTCTGTGTTTAATACATTTTAAGGATGCGACATAAGAATTTGAAGAAAATTCGTCCAACTTAAGTTACCCTTTCATCTGGAAAATTTGTTTAAAATTTTGATTTTCTCAAAAATAGTTCTAAAGATTTCGATTAAAATGCCATCTGTTTAAGATACTGTCATGGCAAATTAAATGTGTACTTTGAATTTTCTAAATAGCCTAAGTAATCCTGTTTACTTCTATGAGTTTTGCATAACTGGGAAACTGTAAGAGATACACCAAATCTTACTATTAAAAACATTGGATCTCGTTAAAATACACAAGCTACGTCGAAACGCATCTTGTTTTTCATTGAACCATTTTGGAGATATTACCTACTTATTATTTTTGAGAATCTTGCAATACTTAAACTTTTCTCAACTGCAAGGTGGTTATTTACTTTTTTATCTGATGAGTCGTGCAAAAAGAATGCAAAGCTTTAAAACATTTGACCATAGCTCAAAGTCTACTGTATTCCCACATTCCCCTTGTATCTACAAGACAATCAGCAGTAAGATAATTTCTGCAAATGTTTATCACAACACGAAGATAAACGAATAAGAGTTTGCAAGAATAGTTTAGTACAAGAGTAAGAAAAGTCATGTGAGTGCAACACATCAGATTTTTACTTTCTCTAAATATGTATAGTAAAGTGGGGAAGTGTTGTACGAGTTCCAAAATCCTTGCCCCAAAAAAACCTTATGTGTGTGTGTGTGTGTGGGGGGGGGGGGGGGATCTGTGTGGATGTCGATGGACAGCATAGCTCAAGAACGAAAAGTTGGTTTAAAACCAAATTTGGCATTTAATTGTATTATCCTTCAAGGATGTAACACAAATATTTTGAAGAACATTCCTCCGCCCTAAATTACCCTTTACATGGAAAATGTTTCGAAAATTTTGATTTTCTCAAAAATGGCTCTAATGATTTTGATTAAAATGCTATATGTTCAATATATATTTATTGTGAATGAAATGTATATTATAAATTTTCTGGTTATAGCTTATGTGGTACTGTTTACTTTTGATGACTTGCATGACTGGTAAACCGTAAGAGATAGACCAAATCTTACTATACAGAAATGTAGATGTCATTGAAACACACAATCTATGTCTAAATGAATTCTTTTTGTGGAGTGAACCATTTCGGAGATATTCCTGGTTACTTGCGTGGCTTTTGCAATACTTAATTAAACCTTTGCTATCTCTTGGCCTTGCAAGGAGAACGGAATTTCGAAGCTTTAAAATATTTAATTATCGCTCAAAGCCTGCTGTATTCCCATATTTCCTTTGTACCTACTACAAAACCAGCAATAAGATAATTTATGCAAATGTTTATCTCGACCAAATGAAGATGGAGGAATAAGAGTTGGTAAGAGTAATACAAGAGTAGAGGAAGTCATGTGAGTGCAACACTTCAGACTTTTTTACTTTTCCGAACACTTTTGTCGACAACTTTTATTTATAATCATCTTAAGATTACTTGGTTAAAGTTTGAAAATACTTGGAAGAATTCCGCATCACAAGGTACAGTTTAAATATTTAAAGAACATTAAAGACGTAAAGAAATTTCGATTAACAGCAGAGAGGTGATTTTAAATTGAAAATTGCAGTCTTATGTTGGCTGGCGCTTTAATGGTTTCTTAGTACCATCCTTATATACCCATTCCTGTTAAGTGTTCTAAATGTATTACAGAAAAGCTGCATTTTTTTCAGAATTTTGAACAATTTTCAAAAGTTGGTCCCTACAAGGCAGCTTATGATTATCTCAAATCGTATAGTGCAAACGCAAACATTCGTGTCTACATTCGCGATACAGCTTTATATAAAAGGCATTGCAAAACAGGAAGGGAGATTATTTTTGAAAAATGAAAGGCAAGATTGAAAATAATGTTCAGCTGTGATTGTTTTCAGATCGTATGGTATACCTACTCTTCAGGCTTTTCGTCCAATTGAGGACTTTGGGGAGGACATTTGTTCAGGGATTGAAAATGTGGCAATCGTTGATATTTGGAAACTGTAAGATACAATGCGTTCGTTGATCGGTCGGAACGCCCCATGGCAACACCGGGTCGGGCGAGGACCGGCGCGCTCTCCGCCAAGGTTACACGTAGACTATCTTCAAATCATGGGTGCAGAACACTAACTACTGTACTAACTTAAATTAGGCTCACCTACATCACAACAGACGATGAAATTATTGACCTTCAGCGCGAATACATTCCCTTTATCTCCGAATACAATTCTGGTTTACCTGCAGAACTTTATGTTGACTGATTGCCTGTATTTCTGTCATGATTTTGTCCCTCAATTCGTTTAACGTGTGCGAATTTGATGCTTAAGCTTTATTTCTTAACTTCCCCCATAAATAAAATTCTCCTGGAGATAGGTCAGGGGAAAGAGGTGTCCACAATCCTCGACTAATTATTCTGTCACCTTACACACTTCCCAATTCATGCACAGAACTCACAGCAGTGTACGCTATAGCTGAATCCTGCTGAAACCAGACACACAATCTTTCATTTCTTGTTAGTTGCAGAAAAAAGAATTTTGAAAATAGAATTTACATAAATGTGTAAATCGACTGCTGTATTGTAAAATATGGGACAGATAATTCTACGTGCACTCACTGCGCACCAAGCTCCAACTTTTACAGCGTGGTGAAGAACTTCATAAACAATACAGGGATTTTCGGTAAACCAGAATTGTTTTCGAAGATATGTGTTCGCGTTGAAAATAATCAATTTCAATATCTGTTGTGTTGCAGATAAGCCTAAGTAAATGTTCCGTACTCATGAATTGCCGGTCGTTTACATGTAACTCTGGCGGAGGGAGAGCGTTTCCTCGCTCGGTCCGGTGGCGTCACGGGGCGGTTTACAGTAGCTTATACTTTTCGCTGCATACTACTGCAGCATCAAAAGGGGTCGTTACTTCTTATTTTGTCATCGTACTGGAACGTTTCAGATAGCGAAGACCCCTTAACCGGCCAAGAGAGCTCGAGTCGATGACCACGTCCCGCCCTCTGCAGTTGGCAGAGGTGGGAAACGCAGTGGTCGGGCGGTAAGCCTTGGACCGCGAGGAGCTGTTGCGTTAGGGGATAGTCCTTTTTTTTAGTTTTACGGGAACTTTTATAAATGATATCGTTGATGGAACCTTTAATAATGAAAATCAACACATCTCAACACGTTGTTAAGATCTCGCATAACTCCTACCAACCCTCTCTGGTAAAGGTTGTTATACAAATAGCGAGCTCCAACTTCGAGAATTGCGAAACGTGCTAGACAAATGTGGGAAATCCTGCCCCGGCCCCAACTTCATGGTTTATGAATATACCAAGCATCTTCCATTCAGTTGAGTTAAGTTACCTGCTAGCAATATATAATTTCATGTGAACTATAGACGTATTTCCTGATCAGCAATTGTGTAATGCTAACGCAATTCCAATATTGAAAACAGAAAAATTAATCACAGAAATTTACTGACCAATTGCCCTAACATCAAGTGTAAATCAATAGAGAAGGTAGTTAATAAGGGATTACGATGGTGTGTATCTTGAAAACATAAAATTCTTTAACAGAGTACAAAAAGGATTTAGGGTAGAGTTACCAGTCGTCCGGAAATTCCCGGACATACCCTAAATTTTAACCATTCTTCCGGCGCCCGGAGGGAATCTTTAAAAAGTCTCTAATGTGCTACATTTTCAGAAACATGCAGTGATCATAAAAAATGAACTGTAAACTGGGAAAATATAAATGAATATTTGGTTACTAGCCGCAACTGCTACTCGCTATGGCAACATGATTAGTCAAAGAGCATACGTATGAGTTACGAACATTGAACGGGAGATTGGCAACGCAGCATTGTCACTCCGAGGCAAAAGCTTGATGTTCTGTAGAGGCAAAGAGATGCTTTACTTTTACTCTTCCATTTGCATTTTTGTTATTGATGAAAAAGAAGTGGAAAGTAAACACTATGTCTTCCAACAACCAAAAGTTCACAAAAAGTGTCAGTATTTCATATATTAAAGGTTTCTTCGTTCAGTCGGCACATCGCGTTAGCGCGGCAGAGACTACACTTGCGTTTCACATTCTTCATCACCATGCATCATACGTAATCCATGGACACAATATCACACATTCGAGCTATGTTAGTAGGGTTAGGAATAGAAAAGAAATGTATAGCATTTGGAGCTGAGAATACAAACACAAATTTTGATGGCATAAGTCAACCAGAGGATAAAAATGTGTTTGCCAAAGCAATGTCGTATTAGCTGCGAAAGATTAGTTCTTCAGACAAGTTTGAATGACTGCTGATGATTACATTTAACATTGTATATTCCAGCATTTTAAGAAAATATAAATGTATATGTCTGTGGGTATGTATGAATAGTACTTAAATTATATGTTTACAGTATTTTTGCATTGGCCAATAGTGTCCTACATTTTTGTCAAATGTCCTAAATTTGTTGCCATTGTGTGGCCGAGTGGTTAAACCGCTTTACTCTAACCAAAGTGACTCGCGTTCGATCCCAGGCGTCCATATGTGGGATGTATGGTGCACACACCGGCGCAGGGACGGGTTTTCTTCGGGTTCTCCGGTTTCCTCCACCACCATTCCTTCAATTATTGCTCCATCATCCTTTCCTCTCCCTCCAATTCAATTCACTACTCATTTCGTTCATCCTTTCATACGTTTGGTCTCTTTCAGGGTCGATAGTGTCAGCGCACGTTCCTGTACAACATGATGGGATGAAATGCTCCGAGTGATTCAGTCCCCTATCACGGCAGCCGGGCTCCGGATCGTGTCCACACCGAAGCGCTTGAAACTCGGTGGGGCCCCCTCCAGGCGGCGCTCTGCGCGAACTGCTGGGACCGGTGTACTGGCTGGTGTCAGGGAGTTTCTAACTGGGAAAATGTAGGGACCCTGCCCTCTGCGGTGGCTGCTCTCCTGTCGTCTGGCCACCTTCTGTCTCCTCTCGCCTCACCCCTCCCTCTCGGGAACGACCCTTCGCGGCGTAGACACAAAAGATCTCTGAAGTCAAAGTGCCGAATTCCCCCTTCACGTCTGTCCTTGTACCTTCTACCATTGTGTCCTACAGCTGGATTCACCGTTCTTGGCCCCTGAAGGAAATAAATATAAGCTTGAAAGCGAGTTACTTACCAAGCCAGGTGACTGCAGCAGCATGCGAATTGGTGCGTCAGTATCATATGCTGCTCAGATAACGCTCTTCTTACAAATGCAGTACAGTCCATGCAGAAAATGCCTGCACAATGTATCTAGCTTAATTAGTTATGCAAATGTGTTCGTATTAGCGCATGCATCACTGCAGATATAAATTTATTCAAGTTGCTCAATACCAGATAAAGTGTCTTCTTCACTGGATACGTCCTCAGTCAAACTATCACTGTCACTATCACTGCTATCTGCAACACCCTCGATTAAAAATTGTTCAATTGTATTCTCCACTATATCTTTGCTATAATAGTGATTTTCTATTCTTTTACATGTCGGCAAACATTTTGCCACTTTTCTGTACCTATTTCTTCGAACCGTGTGTAGCACAAACGCTCGACATCCTTGAGTTTGAATGTGGTATTAACTGCTACCGACTCACTGTTTAACATCTGCCCAGCTTAGTTCAATAGGGTTTAGTTCTGGGTGATATGGAGGCAGTCTTAATGCAGTATGGCCGTTTTCCTCCAGAATTCTGTCCACTAAATATTTTATGTATTTAGGTTTGTGCACTTTTATTAGGTCATAGAGCTTGGATTTAGTTATGTTTTCGTCGAATGCTATGCCTTTATCCGAGAGCCATGTTTTCATGGTTTCCTTCAAGGAATTTTAAGTTGGAGACTTCCCCTCTTGAGTATTATGAAATTGTGCATTACCAAACACAACTATGGAGTTTGGGGGCAAATTTGGAATAAGTTTGGTTTTTAACCATTTAACATAGTTGTTGGTGTCCATTTCATTATGGTAATCTCCCGATTTCTGACTTGATTTATATATAGGCAAGCCATTGCAAACAAAACCTTGTTCACCCCCCGCATGAACAATGATTAGGCTCTCACCTTTGGAAACCGGAGCAATGAAACCTGTAGTATTGTAATCAGTCCATCCCGTCGGGTTGGTGTAGCTACTGTGTATATATGTTTCATCTGTGTAAATAATAGGTCTTCCTTCGGATCTATGCTTTCGTATGGCTTTCAGATAGTCTTCTCGTTTAGAACGAATGTCATGCTTTTCTATCAACAATTTTCTGCTTGTTTTGGTCTTTTTCCATTTGAAACCCAGTTCTCTAACTATTCTGTTTAAGGATGACTTGCTGCCCTGAAAGATATTGCTTTCTCTTAAAATAATAACCAATTTATCTATTGTAGGAGCACATTTTTCCTGAACATAAACATTTTGAATCCTTCTTCTAACGACACATTTATCGAAGTCATCTAGATCCGTTACTCGTTTCGGAACATTGTGTTTTTTGTCTGGAGTTCCAAAAGATGTGCTCTGATTTTCATTTTGTTTGCGTTTTTGAATAATTCTATTCACTGTTCTTTCTGATACTTCTGTGGCATCTGATGCGCGCTTTTGAACTTTTTGATAAATGTTTTTGAAAAATTCTTCTGATGTAAGCAGTTCTTTGCTTTTAGCTTCTTTCTTCATGCACGCCCATACATTTGAAACAATTTCTCTACTCTGACTGTGCAATGTTTTGGTCCCTAATTTAGAAAGTGCAGGTGGCATAATTGATTTATGCTATTATCATCGTCTTACAAATGCACTATATTCACTCCTTGATCTGTCTTCAACTACACACTGTACTAAAAGTAACTATGAATTAGCAAGGACTGTGTCTCAGAGCATCATTACCTTCCCCCTCCCTCCCCATGTTGTGCATGGTTTCATTAACAGAATTATATGAGCTGATACAAGAGACAAACACTATGGGTTCGCCTACAGGACTTCCACTCAAGGTCAGGGACCAAGAACGGTGAATCCAGCTGTACATTTCCGTAAAATAATCTGGTAACCCTTATTTAGGGAAGCACGCTCAACTACAATCTTATATGTATGCCTGGAATTCGAAATTCAGAATACCTTTATCCACAAACAACAATGAAAAATCATTCGACATGGCACGAAAAGATTATTTAATTAATTTTCTTCGCGATCGATAAATACAAATCACAGCAAAGAAGTTATATCAAAGAAATTCATATTAAAAACGTAGGACCTCAAGGATCAATTATCAACGTAACTTGTCGTGATAACCATAAATAACATTGAAATATAGTGTCACCGCGCCCGCCGTATCTAATTGCCGACAACCGCAGTGTCACCCATCGCATTATTGTCGGCACTACCGCAAAGGAGCCGAAGGAAAGAGACAGAGAATGGCCGCATTGTTGGGCGCTTGCCGAAAGAGAGAAAGTGATAGAGGCTTCTAGAACGGTCTGCTTTGTGTTTCACCGCTAAATAAGTGAACGTTCCTGAAGCTTCCAGAATAGTGCCTGGGAGATATAAATAGCGGTAAAGTGTGAGAAGAGTCAGACGTATGTGAAGGTTGAGTAGTCGTGCCGACGGAGACGGACAGACGTATGTGAAGGTTGAGTAGTCGTGCCGACGGAGACGGACGGACGTATGTGAAGGTTGAGTAGTCGTGCCGACGGAGACGGACAGACGTATGTGAAGCCGACGGAGAAGAGTTAGTTCTTTGTGTTACGAGTTCAGAGCCGTGCTGTTGGAGAATCGAAAAAGACTTTCTTGTTGTTGCAACGAGTGTACAAAGTTACTGTTTACGGAAATAAAAGTGTTTCTTTATCTCGACTACATCTGTCGTATTTACTTCACACCCCACCAAAAGTTACAATATCCTTACATGTTAAAGCATATCTCTTTCAACAGAAAAAAAAAAAAAGAAAAAAAAACACCACTGATACGCTTCAACTGTTGCAAAGACAATAATAAAGGCTCAAAAGTGGTCGGAAGTTGGAGGTTTTAAGCTTGAAAGACTAAATGCAAAGATATTTGCTTGGCTAAAAATACCTAGCTGCAAGATATCTGATTCTCGAATGTAAAAGTATGTATTCCATAATTTTGTGTAAGAAAACATCTGCGGAACATTAATAATAGCCCTATATTTCAGAGTCTTCAGATGTCTACAAGAACTCAACATTTAACTTTCTTCTGCATTACAAATAAACATCTCTCTTGGTACTGCGCACTGGATAATCACTTCGCCTCACATTCATCAGTTTATTGCCAGTTGTTGGATGAACTGTGTGACAGATAGGCAAAACATACAGCAGTTTATACAGATGGCCGAAGTGTAGATATGATAGAAGTGTTTGTGCCGTTGTTTATCCACATCACACTACGCTATTCAGACTTCCTGATTCTTATACCGTCTTCTCCAGTGAACTGTTTGCAATTAAACAAGCTGTGCTTGTGCTGTGTATTTTGAATTCGCACTGTCTGTCTATCACGCCAGGGATTCCGGCACATCAGCTGATGGCTTATGAATAGTCTGTGTTCAAAGTTATTTGTAATGTACTCAGATTCCAAAAGTGCATCACTGGTAAGAAAGAATCTATCATCAACCCACATTTTCACAGAAATTCAATCACTACTACATCGGGTCAGTAATCAAGAAAACCATGTGCACAGATCCCATCCCACATTGGATTACAAGATAAATTGGCTGATCAAACAAGAAAGAAGCCACTAAACATCCACTAAGTGACCCAAATATAACTACGCCAACCAGTGTTATCTAAACCATTAAAAACAGTAACAATGAAAGTGGAATGAGGTGGTTAGTAACAAAACAGTTTAGTGCAAAGAGATTTGTATTTTCCATGCATATTTTATCTCACATGGTTTACCAGGTTTACAAAATATACAAAATTCATTAAAAATGAAGAGGACTTAGTAGCAGACTGATCGTAGAATATTCCATACATACGTAGCTACATTTTTTACTCACGCTAATGTCTTAAATACTTGGTATTTTAATAAAACTTGTTGGAAGCATCTTTTAGAAAATAACGAAGTATTTTCCATAGAAAAGCAGCTTGTGGAGGGAGAATTTCTTGTTGTTTGCTGCTCTTGCTCTATCTATCTCTCTCTCACACACTTGTTGCTATAGTTTTGATTTGGGAGATCTCAAAACTTGTATTTCTGGTGAAATCTCGATATCAAATTTTCCTCTACCAAGAATAACAGCTGGTTTAGAAAATGACAATTACCTGGTGTACAAAAAAGACTATATGCACATGGCCGGCATATACATATAGATGAAATCACACCGGGTTGAGATAGATACGACTTTATAGTTGATTGTTTACTGTCCACTGTGTTAGATAATAGTCGAAATGTTGTATTGCTTATTTTCGGTCCACATCCTGGAGTTTAATGTGTATTTTAATAATGGAAGTAACCTACAAACAATAACAGCCCTTTGTCAATGAAAATAAAGGACGGGCAAACAGGTGTATAAAATGAGACAAACAGACAATTGATTTAACAACTTTTGTTAACGTCGTGATTGGAGTACCTTTTTTTTTTTTTTTTTTTTTTTATTATTATTATTTTTTAAACATAGCACCGTAAAACAAGCAAGAGGTGTTAAAAAGAATAATAAATAGCTCAAACGCACTAAAAGCGTATGTTATTGAAATGTCGAGAAATACAAAATTGAACGAGAATTAGAGCTGAATATTTAGAGACCTTTAACCCTGTACGTTGTATCGGGCATCATATGAAAGTATTAAATGATGCTCAAAAGAAAGACGACTAAGTCGAGTTTAAGTCCACATTTATATAATGATGACACCTTGGATAACCCCTTACAAAACTCGGGTTTACCGGAGTATTAAGCAGATACGGGCAAGATCCTTTTAAGCTCCTCCTTTCCGATATGAATGAAACATTTCTAATTATTAAATCATGCTTGAAGTATTCCTACACTTAAGGAGTGAGTGAGTGAGTGAGTGAGTGAGTGAGTGAGTGTGTGGGGTTTAACGGCCCGACGACAACGAGGTCATTTGGGCCCATACACTTAAGGAGATCGAATGAATATCTGCGATCCTTAATAGCTGAAAAAGAAAAGAAAATACTGGAGTATAAAGTAACGTTGGCAACCAGACCTCAATATGTTCAATACTACTATATATGCTTTAATACTGTGACGCCGGTCGCGGCGCACAACAAAAGACGGTCGGGGTAAGCTATCTCACACCGCATGTCAGGCGCGACGCGTATCAAAGGTGCTCAACATCAGGCTGCAAGTGTATGTGAACACATGACAATGAACGCGGCACGTCAAGGGGTTTTCGAGATTACTCGAGAGGCATACGGCGGCCGGCGTATTTCAAGAACTTCCAGAAAAGTTAAAGTTCGGACAAGGTCCGCGTTACGTTATCTTCCTTATATAAAGAGGCCAGACAACGAGAGTTTGGAGTCAGTTTTTTGTTTGAGAGAGTGTGTTTGTGTGTGTGTGTGTGTGTGTTTTAGCTGCGTGTGAACGGTCGTCGTGAGAGAACCAGCACTTCGAAAGGAAGTTAGCGAAGCAGTTTTTGAGAGTTGAGTGATCGTATCGCTATAGCAGCTGTTTGAAAGACAGAGAAAGTGAAGATAGAAAGGAGTGAGTCAAGGTTACGAGAAGAAAACACTTGGGAGTTGTAATATCACGAAATATTGTAGACTGTGTTAACGTCAGTAAAAGAGGACTGTGTTGTTGTGCATTCAGTTTCGCAAGAAAATAAAGTGAGAAAAAAAATAAGTGGACTAGACTATTGTCACAATATTAACATCCAATCATCTGAGCTACTAAGACAGCGAAGAATTTACACGCCTTAGTACCAACATAATATTCCTAGAGAATATTAGCAGATCTTACCTAAGGAAACTGTGTGCTAATCATGCTCTAATATGTTAGATGAGCTCCACAGCTGGTTCCCCATGTAACAAATGAATTTTAATCACTGCGTCATTATATCCATTCGCTGATGAATACATGGAATATTACACATATAAAGGAGATGTTGATGTTTACCTTTTATCCGTTAAGAGAGTTTGTCGAAAATAACATTAAATAGCTGGTCTTCAAACTACAAATACCCAACTTCATATGAAAGTGATTTGTGCTGCAATATGGGCTATTCCATTTCAAATCGAACAAAAAATGAGAAAATTAACCTTGAAAATTTTTAAAATCGTTAATAATTCGTAGATCTTCAAATAAGTATAAAAGAAGAAATTTTGAGAAACACACCCTTAAATGTTTAGAGCTTTCGAGTTAACATTCGGTAAACTTCCTGTTATTTTTCGAACGAAGCAACTTCAGTGCCGTAAACTCAAGAACCGTTCATCGGATTTCGGTAAACCAAAATTCATTTTGAAGTTGAATGTTTGTTGTTGATGGTTTAACAATAAACTAGCAATAACTACATAATTCTGCTAAAACCTTTTGCTTTATGCATTAAATATAAATGCTTTTTTAATAACGATTAAGTCTATATAGACTTAAAGCTATTTTTATTACACATTAATTCCAGTTTTCAGTTTCATGAAACCTCTTGTTTGAAATCTAGGAAAAAACCAATGAAACAATAAATATTTAAGGTCGAGCTGTTTCCTGTGCAGCAAACCAAGAAGCAGCGGATCGATTCATCGTGACTCGTGAACCGGTGCGTGATATGGTGCAACGCGACTAGGAGATTTGACGCTGTTTCTTTTACTTTTTTTTCCCTAAAGTGTCCGTTGAATGTGCCATAAAAATGTTAACTAACATTGTTTTGAAATTAATTGCTGAACGATATGGAATTATTTATATTCCATTTAAAATGGCAGTTTTTAGAAAAAAAAATCCGAAATATGATGAAAACTACATTGAAGTTCCAAAAATATCGACCAAATATCACCAAAAAGTAAAACATATCAGCTTAATTTTGAATTTTATTTGAGAATTTTACGTTAGATAGTTTCGGAGCTGCGAGTCTCTAAATCGCATACTTTCATTAAATTGCGGTAATCTCGACACTGAAAAACCGGGGAACCACTTGCTTATCATAACTACGATTTTGCAAAAGACATTAACTTAACATCTACTTTAGATGGTAGAAAACTGAAACAACCCACAAAAGAAAGAACGGGGCGAAAAAGCACTATTTCCTGCTGTCAGAAATGAAATGGAAGAACCCATATATGGTACAGTGAGTTCATACAATGAACGTGCGGCAGAGCTTTTGGGATAGGTCAGGAAGTAAACTGCTGGTTAAACCTGGCGAGACTACTTGAGAGATCAACAAAGTGTATAATATCGCCCTGCTTGTCTCTTACATGATCCGATATTTCAACCAGTGTATGGTAAAATTGGTAACATTCACAATGTTAAGTACTATTACATTACATATTGAAAATAGTAAATACTAACAGTGTTGTGCATATTTTCCAATAGCTTAGATGGTTTGTCTCATAGTATATTTGTTTTCTCTGGGTTGGCTTAGTTAGACGGGGATATTTTATATTTACTTTGATGAATAACGTGGCTTTGTTTAGTTTTTTAAATGCCACTTTACTCAAGTGAACTAGTTACACTGTTGCTTCACTATTGCATCACTTTCTGCACCGGCGTAATGAAATAAGCTCGACTAGTCTCTTCTGAATGATTCACTTGCTGTGAAGTTGAACACAAGACGCCTCTAATCTCTTGCAGCAACAATACTCATTGTACGCCATTGCAGCGGTAACAAACTCGTTGGGAGAACATCACTTTTCGTCACAAAAGAATCGCACTCGATAGCTCGCCGAGTTGCTAACTCAATCACGTATTCACTTCGCGAGACTGACTGACTCAACTTACGCGAGCTCCCATTGAAGATTTTCATAACGTTTGAGATTGAGAAACATTCAGAAGGTTATCTGGCAATGGAGCTTATCGCTCAGCGAACGTATTGCATATCTCTTTATAGTTGCGAGTGCCCTGCTGAACCTCCCGATAACCTTGGGCCATAGCCGCTACATCACAGTGAAACCTCAAGCCTGATAAAGGCCTCTGAGCTGAATCAAGCTGTCTTTTACGCTCAATATAAAATGGGACGCTGAGAACAAGAACCGTTAAAGAGCGTCCACAAGTAAAAATTTTTGTTCAGCCATAATCTTTCTTAGAATACACTAGAGTTTTTGGTGTCAAACACTTTCCTTACAACCACATTTTCGTGAGAGAAACACAGTACTAACAGAATGCTATACCAAATCTATGCGTTAATACAAAATAAATTTAATCCTTTAAAAGCCAATTATCAAATCCCTTACTACCTTTTACTGCTTTTATGATCTTTATTTGAGGAAAATCAGTAGTAATAATAATAATGTCCCCTGGCCACGTTACGAGCGCTGTGCAGGGTTAGGTTTGTGGTGCGGCTGCCTTCATTAAGTTTCAAACTCAGCTTCCCCTATGTATTAACCCCATAAGGGAGGGTTCCTTCCTCTGCCCTCCTCGCCAATCTGTCTTTAGTTGCATCTTCGTTAAAATCACCATTCAACACACTGGGAGAGCGCTTGGCAGCAAATTTAGTTTAAAATCTCAAATGAATTTGTAAGGCTACGTCACAGTTTCCAAGCAAGTAAAACCGCTCTTAACTGGTCCTTGTTTACGAAGAGTTACACAGTGTCTTCTTTTATCAACCCTTTGTCGGCTAGCGTCAATGTTGCAATTCTTTCTTAGCTAATGCGACTCTCCTGCAGTTAATGTCCTTAACCTCCACAAAATAAAAAGTATGCGGAAAATTCAACCATAAGTTAGCACAAAAGCTAGCAGGGAAAAATTATTCAGTGTCTATGATACCTATTTCCACTATGGACATTTATAGGCCTTATGCTTTCCAAAATACCTTGCTAACAAAAGGCGGCGCCGTGGCCGAGCGGTTAGCGCGCTCGCCTACCACCTAGGCGGCTCGGGTTCGATCCCCGGGACCCGCATGTGGTATTCAGGGCGGGTTTTCTTCGGGTACTCCGGTTTCCCCCGCCATCTCATTCCACCGGTGCTCCATCTTCATTCCATGTATCATCAGTGTCACCGCCTGCGGTGCCATAGTAGTAAAAGCGGGCGTTAAACACTACAAACAACAACCACTTGCCAACAAAAGTATCATTGTAGTAAAAACTTTAGTCACAGTATACAGGTTGGAAGAGATTAGTGATATGCTACGTAATGTCTGTGACGCCGACAGCACGGCGCACATCAAAGGAAAGCCAGAGTTAAGCTACCTCACACCACTTTTTTTTTTTTTAAACCAATCTGTTCGATCTTGATAATCTTACATGATCTGAGTTTAAGAGTCAGGTTTGCTTTTAGCTGTAATTAAATGAAACACTGGAGGTACATGTATCGAAGGATTCAGTCGGTCTGGGTAGCTCAGTTGGTTAGACGCTGGCCTACTGATCCCAAGGTCGCGGGTTCAAACCCTGCCCAGGCCGATGGGTTTTAAGTGTGCTTAAAAACGACAGCTCCATGTCAGTAGATTTACTGGCATGTAAAAGAACTCCTGCGGGACAAAATTCCGGCACACCGGCGACGCTGATGTGATCCTGGCAATTGACAGCGTCGTTAAACAACAAAATAAAATAATTTAATTTTTCGAAGGATTCAAAATCAGGCTGCCTCGCGCCACTGTTTGTGAACACCTGACAACAATGTCCGCGGGAGGACAAAGAGTTTTCGAGATTATTCGCGAGGCGTCCGGTGAATTTGTAGAGGATGCAGAAACGGTTAGTGTTTGTCATACTCACTAAGTAAGGAGGTGAGGCAACGAGAGAAGTTAGTAGAAGGCAATGTTAGATGTTATCAACAATGTTCAAACTTGGGATCTGTTGTGCCCTGCGTCAACTAGGGCTACAGGAATAACGTGAACAAGGCTAACACAACGTGTACTCTGTGGAGTGTTTGTTAATAGCTTAGACACATAAGGTCCCAACTTTCGAGACTTAGTTACCAGTAGAGGGCGAAAGATTGTGCAACAAGCCGCATGTTTAGCAGCATCAGCTGATGCGCGCGCATATACGACGGCTGCGCGGTACCGGCTCATTCTCCGTGTGCAACTAACTTATATACGAGATCGCATATGACTAGCTATCAGGAAACGGAGGAAGTAAGGTAAAGGTTACAAGGAGCGGCAGGCTCGAATGTAGGTCTCGTGATACTAGATCCTGATGCCATGTTTTAGGTTGGGGATATTCTTGAACTTTTTCAGAGTTGCATTCTTAAAATACGCCGAACTTAATGTCAAGTTGTTACCCGACATTGTTTTTAGTTATGCGGTTCTGTTTGTTTCTTTTCTCTCTCTCGCTCTTTCTAAAGGATATGCATTTTGTAGCATTAATTTTGTAGTATTAACTCATCATCTAGTAGCAGATAATTATTGCTTAACGTTACACGAACGCAGGTCGTAACGTTTATTTTTAACAATGACAATCTAGCGTAACCCAAAAATGAAAAATCTGTTAAAAACGAAAGTTGGTATTAAAGTTTAATATTTTTTACGGATGCGACAAGAATATTTTGAAGAAACTTCTCCACCCTAAACTACCATTTACATGGAGAATTTTTAAAACATTTTAGTTTTCTCAAAAATGGTTCTAACGGTTTTGATTAAAATGCTATTTCTATAACAACTGAAATGCATATTTTGAATTTTCTGGCTATAGCCCAAGTAGTTCTGTTTACTCTTGATGACTTTTGTATAACTGGTAAGCCGTAAGATATAGACCAAATCTTACTGTACAAAAATGTAGATGTAGTTAAAGCACACTAGTGAAATTATCTTTATTGTGAGGTGAGCCATTTCGGAAATATTCCTTGTTATTTTTCAGAATTTTGCACACTTATAGACCGTTCTCAAATGGGAGGTCGTTATTCATTGTTTTATCTCTTAGTTATACAAAGAGGACGTAATCTCAAATTCATCATATAGCGACCACTCTTAAAACATATGACTATCGACCACTCTTAAAACATATGACTATCGCTTAAAATCTACTGTATTCCCCTTGCACCTACCAGAAAATTAGCAATAACATAATTTCTACAAATGTTCATCTCGATTAACATGAAGTAGACAAGAGGAATAACTGTAGGAATAGTTTGTGCAAGAGTGAGCAGAGAAAGCCATGTGAGTGGAACAAATATTTTTTTGAAACTTAGAAATAATGAACAGTTATTTTGGTGTAGGAATGTATATCAATTTTGATGAAAGAATAGTTCAGTGCTTTCATACTATTGAATCTTAAATGTATGTTTTTATTATCTGTTGAAACGGAATTTATAACACGAAGAAAAAGACTAAGTTGAAACAAAAGTTATGTTCAACACGATCTCTCGACGGTTTTAGTCATAAGCATAAGCAGCGCGTGTATCATCCAGGAGAACTGTATTGTAAGATTTGGAACTTTCACGGCGATAATTATTAATTAGCATTTCTCGGGTTACTAGTCGTGCAATATCTTTAACATCTTTAGAGCTTTCGCCATTTCAAACTCTACAGCCATCTTCAGGTAATTAAAAATTAATAAATAAATGGTCATTTCAACTCATGGCCTTCACTGGGAGTTGCATAAGAAATAAACGACCGTATCAAAATTATGGCCTTCCTTTAAGTATTCCTGTCCAAGCTGTGCTCAGTCGTAGGCCGTGGTCCCTATGAAAATTATTTGGCTCTAATTTGATTTCAGTTGCCTCTTTTACGGCCCTGTCGTAATGTCGGTTACTGCGGTGTAAATAAAATAAAATAAAATAAAATTTTATGATCGTTGTCCAGAGTACGCTGTGCTATCATTGATCTTTCTGGTTCTAGTAGTCGCAGATTGAATTTGTGTTCATCATGTGTCTCTTCAATCGTAGGACTTGTCTCTGCTACATACAGGGTGGAAGGGAAGTCATTACACTCCTTCTAATATGTGCTTCATAGAAGCATTACAAACGAAAAAGTCTAAGGTCACGTTGTTCTTTGATCAGCCGATTTCGAAAAGACAAATAGCGTTTGATCCAAATTGGGTGCCTAAGTCCACAAGAATGTCGGAAGATAACAGTTTCTTACTTGTACGATTCGTGAAATAACTTACCTCTGACATAACTTCGGTAGTAATTATGGGACATCACACAGGGTTACGAAATAATGAATTACTTAAAAGACGTGAAGGAATACCGTAAGGTAACTCGACAACGTTGCGTTGAGACTGGTCAAGGAATTGACCTGGTTTGTGGATGTAATGCTTTCACTTTCTGTAATAGTTTGGGGGATAACGTTTGTGATTGGCCTACACTCGCACAGTAATCACGGAAGGACAAGGCAGGGTATGTGTTTATCTTCCCAAGACGCACCGTTACGGCGTTTGTTTATGTACTGAGATAGGGAAAGTGCCACCGTCACAATCTACAGTGTTGTCAGGTTGTTTTTGACAGAACAAAAATATCTCCGTAGGAATTGGTCAGAGACAAAAACATAAATGTGTTCCAAATACCGAGATCTACCACTGGTTTAAATTACTGTAATGTCTTCCCTTCCACACGGTATGTCTTTCCACATTGGCAAGGGATTTGTAAATACTTGGATTAGATTACATTGGATTGATTGCATTCAGCGAATTCGCAGCTAGCCATGAAGGCCGGTGAACACTGGACATGTCAATTGAAGCGTATAAGCATGCCAATAAAGATATAAAATGGCATATAAAATATATTATATACAGAAATAAAACAGGGATAAAGGAGAAACACAATCGAAACTTCCCTTATAAGGTAAACAGTTTGTATATTTACAGATACAAATTGAACTTTGTTTTAAACTTTCACTGGAGTTTTTCTGCCACGTCCTATCATTAGTTTAGTTATAATATAATTAGCAATGAATAGCATCTTTTGTCAGGTATTTTAAAACAATGATTGTCCTTAACCGGTCTCATATACTGTCTCAACTTTTTTGGTGGCAAGAATAATGATTTAATGTTATATTTTTTACTTTCTCTACTGGTAAGTAGGGTATTGTATTCCACCCAAAAATTCGATGTCGAGATTTCACCGGAAATATATGTTTTGAGACCCCCTGAATCCAAAAAAGCATTTTTAGAAAATGGTCCGCGCGCGCCTGTGTGTGTTTGTGTGTGTGTGTGTGTCTCTCTCTGTGTGTGTGTGTGTGTGTGCGCGTGTGTGTGTGTGTGTGTCTGTCTGTCTATGGACAGCATAACTCAAGAACAAAAAGTCGGTTAAAAACCAAGTTTGGTATTAAGTTTAATGTCTTTCAACGATGCGACACGAAGATTTTGAAAAAAATAGCTCCACCCTAAACTACCCCTTACATGGAAAATGTTTCGAAAGTTCCGATTTTCTTGAAAATAGCTCTAACGATTTTGATTAAAATGCCATGTCTGAGATATTTTGATGACAAATGAAATGTATATTTTGAATTTTCTGGCTATAGCCTACATAGTCCTGTTTACTCTGGATTACTTTTGAATAACTCGTAAACAGGAAGAGATAAACGAAATCTTATCATACAAAATATAGATCTCGCTAAACTACAAAATTTATGTCTCAAAAACGTTTTTTTTTTAAAGTGAACCATTCGGAGATATTCCTGGTTATTTGTGTCAGATTCGAAAAAAACTTGAAGCTTTCGTGCGATGGAACATCGTTTTCATTTTTTCATTATTTTATATGTTAAGCGTGCACACAGAACGGGATCTCAAAGCTTTAAAAGATTTAACTATCACTCAAAGCCTACTGTATTCTAATATTCTCCTTGCACCAACAAGAAAATAAGCAATAAGATAATTTGTGCGAATGTTTATCTTAACTAATACTAAGGACATACAGGAATAAGAGTTTGTAAGAATGGTTAGTACAAGAGTAGAGAAAGTCATGTGAGTGCAACACATTAGATTTTTTTAGTAGTATCCGTGCAATTGTATTCCAGACTGTATTTTAGAAGGGAATAAATAAATGCCTTTGCATTATATTTTCCATCTTCCTCTGTGTTGTGTTTATCCGTGAAGCGGTCTGTATTATTTTTATCTCAGGTGTGCTTGATGAATGTCTAGGTTTGGGTAACTATTCTTTTCAAAGGTGCTTATCAAATTTATTTCGTGGGATTAAAGACAAAGACCACAGACGTAAGGAAATTGAAATTTCATCAGAACCAAATAATTTTAATAGGTACAACGGTCTACCACTGAGCACAGCTTGGACAGGAATATTTAACAGAAGGTTTTGATATGGTCGTATTTCTTATGCAGTTCCCAATGAAGGTCATTAGATGAGGACATTTATTTATTAATTAATCATTTATTGATGATGGCCATGGATATTAGTATGGCCAAATGCTCGAACAATTTTATGGATAGTACACGCGTGGTACTCCGAGAAGTGCCAGTTAAGAACTTAGCTCATGGTTTACCAAATAGTTAAAACGAACTGTAAAAAGTTAGGTGAGGACGCGACTGAGGCAGATGGTAACGGGCATGGGTTTGATCATCAACTACTAGTAGGGGATGATAAAGGAGTACTACCACAACTTAGGAAAGCTGAATATGTTAGAAGAGAAGCGATCAATAGCGACACAACCTTCAACGTGTGCCTCGCTCGTTTCGTGCCTTAGGCACCAAAAACGATTTGCCCAAGGGAGGTCACAAATGTCACTGCTAACCTACTTCTGTTGTTGCATCAGGTTAAATCCTTTTGTGCTTCCCCGTTGAATAGGAACCTAAGGTTAAAAGCTTCCCTGCAAGAGTCCAAAAGTCTCATGTGTTACATTCACATCACTTTTTCTTCTCTTGCTTAAGAGTATTCCGCGAAATAATTTATAATACATTTAATACTACTTAATAGTAATTTAAAAGTAAATAACTTACAAGTACATTCACGCATTTTAATTAAGATTTATTTTCAAAGTTGCACTAAAACTTATCCAGCAGACTGATACTAATCCAGGGAAATGAAGCATTAAACAGATGATGAATATAAATGAATGAATTTGCGTAGTAGGCTATTCATTAAAGGTAGGTCTGCTATTTTTAAAATTACAGTGGCCTCTTCAATTAAAATGCCGATGTTCTCACTAGAATACTCGTCACATCTTTTGTCTGCCATTTTGAATGACCCGCTAATTGCGCACGGGTACTTCAGATGTTCAGAAGCGTAAGAAAGGAGGAGGTGATATAACCAAAGCGGCAATACCACGACCAAGAAGTGATAATCCGACATGAGTGGAATAATAAAACAATACCCCCAACGAAAGTATTCTCTACAACATGGAACATTTTTATTTATTTTATTTATTTTTTTTTTCAAAAACAGCTCTGCCATTATTTATGATATTTTTATGATAAATGAAATGTGTGCTTTGAATATTCTCGGATTAGCTTTGAAGTGCACTTGATTTTAAGTGACTTTAGATCTCATTAAAGCGGTGGCTTAAATAACGGCCCCATAGATCCCGTGGCGCGGGGGAAGGGGCGATCTTTGGGGTCCTGCAGACAGCCTTTAACAGTTTTCTTAAAAAGGACATTTTATATCAATGCAACCATAGGAAATCGCTAGGAAGAAGCATTGGAACAGATGCACTTCACTGATAACATGCTCAAAACAGAAGTGTAAAATGTAAGTATTTCTGCCCTTTCTTGATTGAAAGTGTGAAACACGCTTACCTCCAAGTGTGTATGCCCTCAGACTTACATAGAGAAATTCATTAAAGCACGGTGCTCTTTTAATATGGTTGTTATAAAAGCGGAACAAAATGCATATTAAGTACGGCTGTACTATGCGAAAATGTAGTCGATTGGCCAATAAATTGGACTATTTTAGAATCCGGTCATAAGGTATAAACATATATCTTTATGTGCTGTTGTTCAGTGTTATTGCTTCTGAACAACATCTGAGGGACCACAAATAGAAGTTTGTTTGGGTTAGTACCTGAATTAACCACAATAATGTCAGGTAACGATTTCGTTCCAGCTAAGTACATTATGCGTTTAGCGAGTATATATTGTTTATTTAGAAGAAATAACCATTAGTGTTGGTAATCAGGGAGTGTTATTTCAACCATTCAGTAGGTCGCTTGTTCCAAAAAGAGTTCATTAGGTGAGTTTATTACACTTTCATGTTATTCTATGTGAGAAATATGTAATATTTTAATCTTTATTAGCAGCTAGGGTCCCCAACATTTATCTGCAGGGGGCCCCAAAACCTTAGTTGCGCCACTGCATTAAAGAATACAATTTATGTAAAAAAATACAGTTGGTCAGTCTTGTTGCGTTTAGCGCGTTCTGTGGTTTTTAAACTGTTTATTACAGCGCCATTAACGGTGTTTAAGTCTAATAATTATTACGAGTAATCAAAATTTATATGTAAAATATTCCAAAAGTGGTGAAAAACCATTGTATTGAATGCGTTTACAGTTTTGTAAGAAGTATTCCGGATTTAGCCAGTAAAGGCATTGCCAATATAATGTCCGAGTTTACTAGCGTTTCCGTAAAAAGTGTCAACTCCATTCCCACAAAACTGGAAAACTTATCAGTTTCAAAGAAAAGGAAACGCGAAAAACCCGTGCTTTGGACGAGATATGCTGACTGTAATGCGTCGTGAAGTGCACCAGTTTACTGTTGGAACAGTACTAGAGGTTACAACCTTAGCTGATAAACACGATGAAAGGAAGATGTCACGCACGTGTTGGAGAATAAAGGAGTAGCACAAGATCAGTGTAACAGGGACGGAAGGCACTCTTTAGTCCTCTTTTGTTAGTTAATGTACTTGTTCTTCAATATTCCAATGCACCAAATTATTAGCTCAATGTGTTTTGATCATAGGTTACAACACAACAAATGTAAAATAATCTTCTGTTGTCAAACAGTTAACTAAAAGACGATAATGTGACGTTAAGAAATAAAACACGGCTGATGTGCATTTATGACGGTCAGGTGATTCAGGTCAGGTACTGCGTGTGCTACGCCTGGGTCCTAGGGCCTACAATTTGCAGATCAGTATTTCGCGCACATTTTTGTTTATATCAGGTTCCCTTCTAAGGCCAGCGGGATATACATAAGTGTTGTTTTTTTATCCTCCACTATAAAAACTTCATATCGCAAATTGAAACCATTTTTATGGAGCGAAATTAATGTGGCTTGGAGAAAGGAGTGCACTTTGTATATAAATGACGTAATGTTAAAGAGTGGAGATGGCCGAGCAGTTCTTACATATAAAACTTTTTAAAATAATCTTCCTAGTTTGAAGCAATGAGTTGCATGGCGTCTTATTTGCGATAAAATGCTACTTATAGCATATGCTATAGAAAACTGAGCTACTTCACTGAATTAGAAGGCGTAGCGTTCAATCAAATTGTTGCGATCTATAAATAAATTAGAGCAGCGCGGTGGCCGAGCGATTAGATCGCTCGCCTGTCACCAAGGCGGCCCAGGTTCGATCTCAGAGACCTGCATGTGGTATTCGTGGTGGACGAAACAGGTTTTTTCTCTGGGTTCTCCGCAACTCATTTGACCAACCACTCCATCACCATCTTCCCGTTCATTCATTTCACCTGAATTTCATATCATGGTCTTCCTCACTCTCATACTTGGTGCTTGGCTGACCACCCGCTTCCAGGTCTTCACTCTGTCCGGTCCATAGGTTCCGGTGCTCCTCGACAGGCGTCTGATCCTAGGCATTGGCTTCTAAGTCCTAGGGGCAATAAGTCCTCCATACGGGGAGGGTAATCAAATAAAGAAGAAATTAAGAAAGCTGGTATCTTTTAGATTTATTTCTAATTTTAGTAACGAAAATCTAAGTGAATAAGATTTTGGCAGAGGTTAAACAACCCTTAAACATCGGAGTATTGCGTGAAGCAAGGGCGCACAATAGAAAAATGATTGAACTATTCGGTTTCCCAAAATAGTTATCTACTTTTAAGTGTTATGTTCTCTGCAGCTTCCTTTCAATGCCTACTCTTCTCAGTTATTGAACAGAGACGTTATTAGTGCAGGGCTGGGCAAGTGGTGCTCAGAGAGCGCAGATTGCTCGAATAATAACTGTATTAATTAAGGAAAATTGAATCTATTAACAGTGCACCAACAAGATTCTAAAGTAAGAACAAAATTAGAAACTAAAAACTTCACTTATCTTCTTTGCACCAAAGAACTTGCAATATTACTAAGATAAGTGGGGTTTTTAGTTTCTAATTTTGTTTATTACTTTAGTAATAACTGTATGTTTAGCAGGTAAAAAAAAATGAAGATCCCGCAAGTTATCCCCCGGATCACATAGACCTGTACTAATTATCCATTTAGATAATTCTTTAATATAAACAAAATTTAGGTGGAATTACATCTTGAAACCTGACATGAACATTCTATTGGAAATATGTATAGACGAAAAATTCTAAAGTAATACTTTTATTTCCTCGAAGTTAATCTCCTAAACATAAGATTCTAGAACAAAATGAGTAAGCTTGAAAGCATAGTGAGCGTTGGATATGATATTCAACGAGTTTCTAGAAAAATCATTGCTTAAACATTTTAAAACATCACTTAAACTTAAGAAGTGCGTACGGGTTTTCTAATTTTATGTGAGTCTCGACCACATGCAACGCACACTTGAAGTCGACAGACCTGAGCAACAGGTTGTTCAAGTGGTATTGCATTCAAACTAAGCCCAGCATTCTGGTACGAATTTGGCTGGCGTAATTAAAAAAAAAAATCTGATATGTTATATTCACACGACTATTTATCATTTATCAATACTTTTTATATACTCAACGAACTATTTCACATCTTTTTATTTACTAACCACTTCTTAATAATGGATATGAACATGTGCGGAAAATGTTTCATTACCAGGGTTAGAACTTAGTAATAAGTATTTCCGGGGAAGACCGCGTCTTAGTTATGTTGTTGTTGCCAACGTTTCACCCTGCTATGTAGAGCTTCTTCAGGGCTAATGCTTTCTTTGGCAGCACCGCAGGAAGTGTGCTGTCTCTTCAACTTCTCGCTTATTTATTTGCGGTTAGAACTTCTTGGTGCGCACCTTTTTTCTTAGGGTAAATTTAAGCTCTTCGGAAAGATACCACAGTGTGAAGTTTGTTTCTAGTTGCCAAAAGAGGCATTTTTATGCACTTTTTTCCCTTTTTGGGTACCTTTATCCCTTTTTACCCCAAACCATGTCCATAACCTCCCTTTTCCCCCTTTTTTCTTTTAAGCTTCCTTCCATTTTACTCTACCGGGTGGAAGGTACTACTTCGGCCACACTTAACCAGGTATTGTGCATGATGAGCGTAACAAATGTCCAATACAATTGTCAATGAAAAATCGTTTCGCCGATAAGAAATAATTTGTGTCAAAATTTGGAGCCATTTAGCTTCATGACGAATGGATATAAATGGTTTATTATTGCACTAACTGTCGCGCAAACACTGTGTGAACAACGCTGTAATGCCCTTTTATCTTAATTCGAATGAATTTAGCGACAATTTATTGTTAAAGGGTCATGCAATGTTTAATTCCTACGCGAAATATGGCAACGTCGCGTGTTCTCGCAAAATCGTGTTCCCGTCAGTGGGGGAAGTACCGCTTGGCGTTTGCTGTGAAGGTTGCCGGGGGGGTTGGGGGGATAAACAAGGGCTAAAGTACAATTGTCTGCAATACGAAGGAATTTACCTTGCAATCATGAACCCGTTCACATCAAGGGGTACTTAGACATGGTGCTACTAATTTAAGGGGGAAATTCCCCTTCAGAATAAAACATAAATGAAGAGATAGAAAAATAAACAGACGAAAAAAAAAAAAAAACAGACAAAATAAATTAAAAGACATAACATTGAGATCATGTAAATAAAGGCAGATGTTCCCATTCCCGTCATCTCTTATCTAGGCAAATAAGGCACTCTTAATTTCCAACTCTTCTGCTTTCCCCCTTAAAAAGAACAACAAAAACATAGAATGAATGTTATCTTTATCTTACTTGTAGAGAACAATTTCGTTTTGCTGGTCTCCTTATTTAAGGGCCTTCGTGACGACAGCTGTAATTATTAGTTTTCTTCAGTCTGAATAATCCACGGAACAGCACAATTGTTTTAGAAAAATGAAGGGGAAGATTTTTATTTACCTGTGTATTAAAGTCAATTATTATTGTTTTAGCTCGTGACGAATTATTACAATGACAATGATGATGATAATAATAATGATAATAAAGTAATAATAGTGATGATAATAAAGTAATAATAATAATAATAATAATAATAATAATAATAATAATAATAATAATAATAATAATAATAATAATAATAATAATAATAATAATAATAATAATAATAACAATAATAATAACAATAACAATAATAATAATAATAACAATAATAATAATAATAATAATAATAATAATAATAATAATAATAATAATAATAATAATAATAATAATAATAATAATAATAATAATAATAATAATAATAATAATAATAATAATAACAACAATAACAATAATAATAATAATAATAATAATAATAATAATAATAATAATAATAATAATAATAATAATAATAATAATAATAATAATAATAATAATAATAATAATAATAATAATAATAATAATAATAATAATAATAATAATAATAATAAGAAGAAGAAGAAGAAGAAGAAGAAGAAGAAGAAGAAGAAGAAGAAGAAGAAGAAGAAGAAGAAGGAGAAGAAGAAGTTCCACTATTAGGAAAATCTATATCCCTTTATGTCAGCATTGTTTTACCCTAAAATACGTGGCTTTGATAGATTCATTCTTCTGCTGTCTTAAGTATGGAAAACTTCATCTTCATTATTACTTGAAGAAACGTGACATTTCAGTTGTATTCACACCTTTCAGGCATGACATATGGATTCTTGCGGAGATTGTGACTGCTTCACTGATACTAAAACGAGTGTTTTGTTTATATCTGATGGCACATGCCAGTCGGGTTCAACACAAGTCGCTGGGATATGTGAGGACTGACGCTATGCACTGGGCCAATGTTTTATGGATGTTTCAGTGCAGTGCTTGCCAGACGCCAGACGCCAGACGCCAGTTCGAGTCGAACGGAGGTGAGGTGAATGTTCCTCCGGTCGAGTGTCTTTACCGCAGTACCTAGCCGTCATACGGCTTTACCTGCGCGATGGTTTTGACGGTGTCACTACAGGGATGTTTTCACTGGGAAATTTGTAGGGACAGGGGTTTTTATAGTAATTGTAGGTAGGGATTGGTTCGCAAGTGAGCTGTGCGCGAATTTTACGCGCTAATTCCTACCAGGGTTCTGGCCGTCAGTCACTCGCTGAGAGGTGACTGAACTGGTGATTCGCTCTGTTTTGAGTACAGATTGCATTTTCGCCTTTCCCATCTTGGATTAGATCGCCGGACTTAAGATGTCCTTCGGCAATCTTTTGGATGGTAGTCGGCGCGGCTGTCTCTGGTCGTATTGGCCCAGGGTATTCACCAGAGGGTTGGGGTGGTTCTGGAGTTTATTGTACATTGTTCGAGCGCGAGTTTTGATCACGTCGACAATGTACGGGATGCCGGAATGTTCGTGTAGGATATGGGCAGGAAATCTTCGGCCTGTATCATAGATCATCCTTAATGCCCGGTTCTGCAACGTCTGGAGTCTGATGAAGGTGGACCTTGCCACCACTCCCCAGATCTCGCATCCGTACAGGACCAGAGGCGGGACGATCGCTCGATACAGCCGAAGCTTCAGGCGTAGGGGCATGGTTTGGGAACTGAGGATGGGGTACAACTGCCGCAGGACAGCGTGGCCTTGAAGTACTTTGCCCCTGACGTGATGTCTATACGTCAGCCGCCGGTCCAGCGTGACCCCGAGATACTTCGCCGTAGTGACCCAGGGGATCCGACGGCGCCGAAGCACGAGGTCCAGCGGGAGCCGGTTGGCTATCGTATTAGCCAGGAGAATCGCAGAGCTTTTCTCCGGGTTAATAGACATACGCCAGTTCTCGCACCATCTATTGATGGCACAGAGGTGGGCTTGTACTTGTCGGTAACTGTAGCGCGGGTTCTTGTTAGTAGCGAAGATCATGAGATCGTCCGCATACTGACAGATGTGTGTGTTGGGGTGCGTCGGGAGATCGGCCATGTAAGCTGCGAAGAGTGCCGGTGACAGTACACTGCCCTCGGGGACTCCTGCGCCAATGGGCCTCTCTCTGGAGAATGATCCCTCCACCTTCACCCGGAAGCTACGTTCCTGTAGGAAACCAGCCACCAAGTAAATGTATGGAGGGGGGATTTCCTGCTGTATGAGCTTGTAGACAAGCCCCTCATGCCAAGTGGTAGAAAATGCCTTTTCCACGTCGAGCAACACTGCCACCGTTTTAGCTCTCTCCTGGTAAGCCAGGGAAGCTTTCTCGGCTACACGCAGTAGTTGTTCAGTCGTGGAATGACCAGAACGAAAACCAAACTGGTGTTCCGGTAGGAGACCTTTTTCCTCCAAAAGAGGTCCGAGGCGGGACAGGAACAGTTTCTCGAACACTTTCGAGACAACTGGTAGGAGGCTGATGGAACGGTAACTGGATGGAAAAACCGGATTCTTTCCCTGCTTCAAAACGCATACCACACGCGCCTGTTTCCAGACAGCTGGAAAGTGGCACATGCTGAGGCATGCGTTGTAAATGCGGGTCAAGTGCATCACGGCTCTATGGGGTAGGTGCTGGAGCATTTCCGCTGTTACACGGTCCTGCCCAGGGGCTTTACTAGGTTTTAGGTGCCGGATGGTGTTAGTTACCTCGCGAGGGGTAACTACCGGGATGTGGAACTCCTCGTGGCCCGCGGGTCGGACTTCTAGGAAGTCTTCTACCGCTTGTTCCACGAGGTCAGTATGGTCATCGTTCTGAGGATCTACCCTAGGCTGGAACTGAGTCTCCAGATAGTCTGCTAGTGCCTCTGCTTTTTCCCTCGGTTCAAAGACAAGTCTTCCCCGAGGGCTGTGCACTGGATGCTGGTGTGCAGATTTGTCTTTCCTCAAGGCTCGGACGATGCGCCACGGTTTCCTCTCTTGGAGGTTTACGCGACGCATTGTTTCGTCCCAAGCTGCTTGCCTGTGTTTTCTTAGGAGTCGTCTCACCAGGGATTTGAACCTCTGGTGTATTACTCCTATCCTAGGATGTCGGAATCTCTGCCATAGCCGTCTGACAGCATTCTTTGCTTGAATGAGGCGTTTTAGTGGGACAGGGATAGATGTCGGGTTTGGTACTTCGGTAGGAATGCGATGCGTGTGAGCACGCACCGCGTTTAGGACAGAGGTAGAAAACCCCGTGGCTGCCTCCTCGAGAGCCTCTATCGAGTCTATTCGAGGATTTGCTTCCACAGAGTTTTGAAGGGCTAGGACGGCTGCATCCCAGTCGACTTCATCCACCCAGTCCGGCACTCCCAGGGCAGTAAGATTAACGTCTGCATCCACCACAACAGGGTTGTGGTCGGAGTCCAGATCGTTAATCACAGAGAGGTCCAAGTGAAATGGTATGTTTTTGGTGACCATGAAATCGATGATATCCGCGGCGCCGCGTGCCGGGTAGTAGGTTGGACCTCTCGGCCCGTGCGCGTGAAGGGCGGGGTTCCCGCTAATGAGACGGTACAATCCCCGGCCCTTAACGTTCTGGGTGCGGCTGTGCCAGCTTGGGTGTTTTGCGTTGAAGTCGCCTGCAATGCAAACCCTGTGGTGTAGGTTCAGGAGTGCCGTGATGTCCGCTTCATAGAAGTGACCATCCGGCGGGTCGTATACCGCCACAAGCACCAGATCGTTCCCGCCCAAGGATAGCCTTATGGCGGTTGCTTCCAGGTGTTGTAGCGGAGGAATGGTAACAGGAGTGTGGGTGAGATGGTTCTTTATGAAAATGGCAGTACCACCGCCCTGTCGGCCGACCCGATCAGACCGATGAGCGGCGTAACTTGGCAGGTTAAACTGCACACCAGCGTGCAAGTGCGTTTCACAGACCATCAGGATATCAATCCCATGGCTGTCCACGAACTCCAGCAGGCCAGGTCTCTGGTCTCTAACTCCATTTGCGTTCCAGAACGCAGCTCGAAATGAACGCACAGTTCTATGCGCCATTACGAACTTATGGAGTTAGAATAGAGGTCCTTAGCCGTTTGAAGCACCGTGAGATGCTTCTGCACAGCGGAAATCCCGGGGTTGATGATGGTTTCCCTGCAGCGTCGTAGGTTTTGTTTACATGTGAGGCAATGTTGACCGCGAGGCACATGCCAGTCAGGTGTTTTGTTTACATCTGAGGCAGTACGGGCCTGGAAGCACGCTTTGCTCGGGTACAACACAGGTCGTTGGCGTGTGCGAAGACGGCACAGCGTTGCCATTTACACTACCGAAAAAAACTACCGAAATGAAACTTAGCATTTTGTCTACAGAAGAATCCGGATATTGAGGATTTCGCCACATCTGTAGATTGGCCATTCCGAGTGAATGCAAGATTTTCCCCACTGGTTTCTGTGGATGTCGAAAGAAGCTTTAGCATCTACAAAGACAGCCTATCTCCTGATAGAAACATAATTACTTTTAAAAATGTAGAGATGCTTAATGTCTTGAAGTTAACAGCTTCGTGAGTTTTCCTTCTTCTGATGAGTGATATTTTGATGTACTTGTTTGTAATTCAATAAATCAAAATAGAGAAAAGAGAAATTATTGAATTAGTTGAATAAATCAGCACCTTTTCATCCCTTTTTTACCTTCTCAGAGCACATTTTCCCTTCATTTTTTCATCTGAAATTTTCACCTAAAAATCCTAACCCTGTTCATTACCTATACATCTATAGTAAATCTGACCTAAGAAAACCACTTAACATCAACAGCGCCAATGTATTACTCCGCGCACCACGTGGAGAAATACCTGTGACGTCGGGCGCTGTCTGTAGCGCGAGATATCATACCGTTTATGTGTTGCACAAGATGCTAAAATAGATTCAATTTATGAGGGCAGATTTAATTTTCATGCTATTTGTTTACGACCATGCATGCAGCATGTTAAACATAACAATAAGAAGTTATTCCTTTGGACAGTTAAATGTGTCTACTTACACCTCAGACTGGTGGTTCATTTTCAAGAAAAAACTTGTGAAATTTAGAGCGAATTGTACACTTTAGAAAATAGTCTAGTTCTCCTAACACTGTTTTGGGCTTCTTCCTCTTCTTACACGGAGTTTAACTCAGCCAGTTTCTTTGAACTCCTTGCGAAAACGCACAACGCTGGTTTCTGATATACCGCTATATTCGGCAGTTAATTTCCCCAAAATTATTCATAAGTATACCCGGATGATCTTCCATTAGCTTTTGAAATACATTTAAACGATTTGTTTCTCACAAATTTTAAACAGTTCTTCCGTAGGACGTCTTTGGTAACTCTCAGTACCCAATTTTTACGTTGTCATGTTATCGCAACCCACAAGATAGTCGCCATGTTCCTTACTGACCGCCTGATATAATCTATTGTGTGCACAATTTAAAAATAGCTCAATTCTTAGTTAATGAAGCTTTTCCTGTTCTCAAATAAAAGTGTAATAGGATAAAAGTGAAACATAAGTAATAATTGGGAACGGTATTAAACAGTAGTAATATCAAAAAGTCGTTGTTCTATTTGATTTTCTTCCCCAGAATGCTTCGATCTGGAACCAATCAGAGCGTTCACTGCGGTCACGTGTTTACAGCCGCTACGAGTGTGTATTTCAAGTGACTTGCTTATTTACAATGATGTTTATCTTTAGCTATATGTTACTTTTTATTATTAATACATTAAATTCAGACACATTCACACTCTCATTCAAAATTCCAGAGTCTAGAGAGAATTGGGAATAATCCTGGCTATAGAAAAAAATCTCACCCTTCAGCCGGCAATCGAACCCGGAACACCTGGGTTTGAACGTTAGCACGCTAACCACCAGGCCTCAGAGGCACCCGCTTCAAAAATTGCGATAGAAGTATTGAAAAATTCAATAAACCAGTGGCAATGCATAACTCTCAAATGATTAAATGGCTAATACCACAAAAACTTTATCACTTTCTCTACCACATAAAGTAGAGGAAGTATTGTGTTACACCCAAAAATTCGATGTCGAGATTTCCGGAAATATGTTTTGAAACCCCTGAATCCCAAAAGATAGGTCCGTGTGTGTGTGTGTGTGTGTGTGTGTGTGTGTGTGTGTCTGTGTGTGTTTGTGTGCGTGCGTGCGTGCGTGCGCGCGTGCGCCTGTGTACAACATAACTTAAAAAGCAAAAGTCGGTTAAAAACCAAAGCTGGTATTAAAGTTATCTTTCAAGGTTGCGACACAAAGATTTTGAAGAAAAAAACCCCACCCTAACCCACCCTTCACATGGAACATTTTTCGAAAATGTTGATTTTCTCAAAAAGAGCCAACGATTTTTATTATATCTTTGAGATATTTTTATAGCAAATAAAATGTGTATTTTGAATTTTCTCGCTATAGCCTACGTAGTGCTGCTTACTCTTAATGACTTTTGCGTAACTGGTAAACCGTAAGATATGCACCAAATCTTACTATACAAATATGTAGATCTCGTTAAAAAACAGAAGTTATGTCCAAATGCAGTGTTTTGTGCGGTGAACCATTTCACAGATATTCCTTGTTACTTGTGTGAGTTTAGCAATACTTAAACTTTTCTCAAGTGGAAGGTTGTTAATTGCTTTTTATCTCCTGACCGTGTCAAGAAAACGGAGTTTCAAAGCCTTCGTATAGCGACCAACTTTAAAAGATTTGACAAAACCTACTGTAGTCCCATATTTCCCTAGCGCCTGTAAGAAAATTAACAATAAGATAATTTCTGCAAATGTTTATCTCGACTAACATGAAGAAGACAGAGGAATAATTATTTGTAAGAATAGTATAAGAGTAGAAAAAGTTATGTGAGTGCAATATATCAGATTTTTAAAACTCTTTGTATTGCATCTTTGGGAAATATTGAACTTAAAAACCCAGTTTGCTGTTCACTGGACTTTTCGTTTTTGAAGTTATGTTGCTCTCTTTCTTGCTCCATCTCATACATATTAACACACACACACACACACACACACACACACACACACACACACACACACACACACACACACACACACACACACACACACACACACACACACACACACACACACACACACACACACACACACACACACACACACACACACACACACACACACACACACACACACACACACACACACACACACACACACACACACACACACACACACACACACACACACACACACACACACACACACACACACACACACACACACACACACACACACACACACACACACACACACACACACACACACACACACACACACACACACACACACACACACACACACACACACACACACACACACACACACACACACACACACACACACACACACACACACACACACACACACACACACACACACACACACACACACACACACACACACACACACACACACACACACACACACACACACACACACACACACACACACACACACACACACACACACACACACACACACACACACACACACACACACACACACACACACACACACACACACACACACACACACACACACACACACACACACACACACACACACACACACACACACACACACACACACACACACACACACACACACACACACACACACACACACACACACACACACACACACACACACACACACACACACACACACACACACACACACACACACACACACACACACACACACACACACACACACACACACACACACACACACACACACACACACACACACACACACACACACACACACACACACACACACACACACACACACACACACACACACACACACACACACACACACACACACACACACACACACACACACACACACACACACACACACACACACACACACACACACACACACACACACACACACACACACACACACACACACACACACACACACACACACACACACACACACACACACACACACACACACACACACACACACACACACACACACACACACACACACACACACACACACACACACACACACACACACACACACACACACACACACACACACACACACACACACACACACACACACACACACACACACACACACACACACACACACACACACACACACACACACACACACACACACACACACACACACACACACACACACACACACACACACACACACACACACACACACACACACACACACACACACACACACACACACACACACACACACACACACACACACACACACACACACACACACACACACACACACACACACACACACACACACACACACACACACACACACACACACACACACACACACACACACACACACACACACACACACACACACACACACACACACACACACACACACACACACACACACACACACACACACACACACACACACACACACACACACACACACACACACACACACACACACACACACACACACACACACACACACACACACACACACACACACACACACACACACACACACACACACACACACACACACACACACACACACACACACACACACACACACACACACACACACACACACACACACACACACACACACACACACACACACACACACACACACACACACACACACACACACACACACACACACACACACACACACACACACACACACACACACACACACACACACACACACACACACACACACACACACACACACACACACACACACACACACACACACACACACACACACACACACACACACACACACACACACACACACACACACACACACACACACACACACACACACACACACACACACACACACACACACACACACACACACACACACACACACACACACACACACACACACACACACACACACACACACACACACACACACACACACACACACACACACACACACACACACACACACACACACACACACACACACACACACACACACACACACACACACACACACACACACACACACACACACACACACACACACACACACACACACACACACACACACACACACACACACACACACACACACACACACACACACACACACACACACACACACACACACACACACACACACACACACACACACACAGTAGTATTCATATGGAATGGGGCATGCATTAAAAAAGAAAAAACACACACACACACACCCACACCCACACCCACACCCACACACACACCCACACCCACACCCACACCCACACCCACACACACACACACACACACACACAGTCACACAGAGAGAGACAAGACATGGACCGTATTCTACAAATGCTTCTTTGTTCAGGAGGCTCATAAGGTATATTTCTGGTGAAATCTCGACACTTTGACATATTGGATCGAATACAATATTCCTTTACTTACTGTACGTAGTAGTGAAACTAAAACTAGTGCGTATCACTTTCTGCTGAGTAATCAATTAGATGGCAGATCTATTGAATTCGAGCCACGGAAGTTTATTGCCACGAAAGTTTATTGGCATATATATTACTTTCGCTTAGTATTAAGAAATTGCTATCATTGCCCGCATGATAGACATGACAAATAGCTGCGTTTCTTTGGTTAGTAATAAATCCAAATCAATTTCCACGTGAACATCAACATCATGAGAAACTAAAATGAATAGGGAGCCGTAAAAGTAGAAGGGAGACTGAAATAGTAAACATTTTATAAAAGCATCATTACATTCCATATCTATAATGTGACTCCGGCCCACGGCAGCGGCAACACAACAAAGGACGGTTGGGCTAACTACTTCACACCATGTAACAGGCGCGGCACGTATCAATGGCGCTCAAGGCCAAGGTTCCCAACACCACTCACGCGAGCAACCACGTGCCTAACAACAATCGGCAATTCAAAGAATTGCTAGAACATTCCAGAAGTGTCCGGATCCAGCGTGTTCCACAAAGGACCGTGTGACGTCATCCCCGCTATATAACGAGGCGAGGCAACAGTAGAAGAGCTACGGTTATAGATATGAGTCGGTCAGTGTGTCAGTAGGTATGAGGCAGCTGTATGCATGTGTGTGTGTGTGTGTGTGTGTGTGTGTGTGTGTGTGTGTGTGTGTGTGTGTGTGTGTGTGTGTGTGGTACTGTCATTGTGAAGAAGTGAAGTAGTGTTAACGAGTGTTGAGTTATTGGATCGTCAGAGTTAGTGTTTGGGAAACGGAGAAGTGAAGAAAGGCAATGCAAGGACTGAGTCAAGGTTACGAGAAGAAACCAGTTGTGAGTTGAAATATCACGAAAGCCTGTGTTAATCTCAATAAAAGAGAACTGTGTATTTGTAATAAAATTGTGGATGAAAATTATTTGAGAAAATGTAACTGGACTGGTTTTGTCACTTTGTCAGAGTAATTAAACCATTTAATACATAAGGCTGTGATATGAGCGGTGTTTACATGTCGCAAAAAACAACAAAATAGGTGAGTAAGGTGAGGTGGGCTACAATGAATGCAGTGAAACCGACTTCCCAGACAAGTTATCATGAATGGTAGGCTCATAAATAACATGATTGCCTCCAAAAAATACTATTAACGGATTTGGCTCCACCTACTGCTCGCCGAGCTATGACGTCTTCTCAGAAACAAACCTCTTTCAAGCTTAATTACCTGAGAGATTGAAGGGGAAATACTTCATGCGCAAAACGGAGGTGGGATGGAAGACAAGATGACGTTATTGCGCCATAAGAGAAAAGTTTAATATTTCATCCCGTTCTGTTGATTGCAATCTGAGGTGTTAGATAAATGAGCTGGGTGCATTCGGCCTACACAGAAACTCTTTACTTTATGTGTGTACCTAAACACTATTTGCTTCTAGAGCTAATGCTGACAAATTCCATTCCATGCGATGCGCCAAAGAAACAAAACATAACACTGTATCATAGCTCCCTTATCTTATCCTTTTATCCAGGATGTAGTCGTAACGGAAAACTCACATAGCGCTCCATTTGCAAATGATGTTTTCGTGTATTATTAGTTCATTACTATTATTATTACTAATATTATTGTTTTTATTATTACTATAACAATAACAACACTAATAATAGTAGTAGTAGTAGTAGTAATAATAATAATAATAATAATAATAATAATAATAATAATAATAATAATAATAATAATAATAATAATAATAATAATAATAATAATAATAATAATAATAATAATAATAATAATAATAATAATAATAATAATAATAATAATAATAATAATAATAATAATAATAATAATAATAATAATAATAATAATAATAATAATAATAATAATAATAATAATAATAATAATAATGTCTAATCTATGAGAGAACGACCACCACGACTACCACTACCACGACCACTACCACCACCACGACCACTACCACCACCACCACCACGACTACCACCACCACCACCATCACCACCACCACCACCACCAGCACCACCATCACCATCACCACCACCACCACCATCACCATCACCACCACCATCACCACCACCACCACGACTACCACCACCACCATCACCACCACGACTACCACCACCACCATCACCACCACCACCATCACCACCACCACGACTACCACCACCACCACGACTACCACCACCACCACGACTACCACCACCACCATCACCACCACCACGACTACCACCACCACCAGTACCACCACCACCATCACCACCACCACGACTACCACCACCACGACTACCACCACCACCACGACCAGCATCAACACCACCACACTACCACCACCACCACGACCAGCATCAACACCACCACCCCCACCACCACGACCAGCATCACCACCACCACTACTACCACCACCACCACCACCACTACCACCACCATCACCACCCCACCACCACCACCACCACCACCACCATCACCACCACCACCGCCGCCGCCACCGCCACCACCACCATTATTATTGCTGTTGTGACGCCGGCCAATAGCAGCGGCAACATAACAAAGGCTCGGGTCCGAGCTGCCTCCCACCACAGGCGGTACGTATATTGAAGACGCTCAGGTCAGGCTACCTCGCGCGACTGCTTGTGAACACGTGACAATGAGCCAGCACCTGAAACGTGTTTTTGAGATTATTCGGGAAGTATCCGGCGGCCGACGTTTTTGAAGAAGTTCGAGAAAGTTGCGTGTTACGGCATCCTCGCATGTAAGGAGGTGAGGCAACTAGACTAGGGAGTCAGTAACTTTTTAGTTTTAGCGTGTGTGTATGTGTGTGTGTGTGTGTATGTGAGTGTCGTCGCGTGGAAACGAAGATAATGAAGCAGTTAATGAGTGTTGAGTGATTGTGTCGTCAAAGTCAACTGCTTGAGGGACAGAGAAGGTGAAGAAAGACAGAAAGAAGTGAATAAAGGCTGTGTGTTGTAGTATCACGAAAGAGTGTAAATTGATTAACGTCAATAAATGAGAACTGTGTTGCTGTGCATTCGGTTTTGGAAGAAAATAATGTGAGAAGAAGCAATTGTATTGGATTTTTGTCGTTTTAGTTACAGTAGTGTCAGTATTGGGATTCTTCGATTTGTCAAATTGTTGCATTATTATTAACATTATTACCGCTATTATGCGTATTACTCATTCACTTGTCATTGGTACTAATGAAGCTAAGCTATAGTTTCCTATCTTTGAGTCCCGTTTCTGCTAAGCGTGAGCTGACTATTAAGTTGCTAGTAAAGCCATTATTGTTATAGTAAAACTAAAAAGATACTCCCACGGGGCAGAGAAAGTTTCAGAGCCCCGTTCTGGTTGATCCTGGGACTATCACACTCTTCCTTTTACCCTCTTTTAAACGTTCGACTTTCTTATGTTTTGGCTCTTGTTGAAGGGCGAAAACTACAGCAAAACATTCCGGTGTACATCATGTTAGTGAAAGGTTCCCTCGACACTGAGGGAAGAAATGAAAGGAGATAAATGTTTCTGTTGCAGATTGTCAGTACTCACAAGTGCTTCTTGCGAGTGTTTACTCCCAACAGCACGCCTTAGTCGTGTTATCGATCCGGATTCACGGCTACTCTATGCATATTCAGGTATCTGTGGTGTTAAAGGAACGTTCAACGACTTTATTGCGTGTGGAGAAGGTAAGTCTAGACGAAAGAGGAAATGTATATCGGATAAAAAGCATCTTCAGACCATCGGCGTCCTCCGAATTTCCTTCTCTTGCTTCCTCGACATCAAAGTCATTTGATTTTGTTTTCTCTTGTTTTTCCTGTTTGGATCATGTCATTTAAAGGCATTTCCTCCAACTCTTTATTTTTGTTTTTAATTCGCTCTTGCTTCTTGAAGTAGTTACGCTTTATTTTATTCGTCCTACACTGCTTTATTTCGTTAACTTTCAACTGTCTCTAGCTCACTTTGTCGCGTCACTAACAAGCGAACGTTGCTAACGAAAACGCAGGCTGCTGCGCGAATCGGAGTTGCGTAGTAATGGTAGTCTGGTACATGGCTAACATTGTATACCATTATGATGAAACTGTATATTTTGTATGAATTCAACGAGCAATTGTTTTGGTAGTTTAGAATATGCATATATTAGGCGATTGTGGCATTACTTTATTGGGCCATGGTCAGACTAAAAGAATTACGTCACTGGAGTTTGCGCCGTAGCCTGTCTTTTTCGGTAGCCACGCAAGGGAAGTATCCCAGATCGAACGGCTGAAACCGATTGGAAACGTGTTTAAGACATAATCTTGTACTCGTTCGAATAGCTATCAATATCATTCATCTGCAAAACTACGTGTGAGGCCGCTAGCGCCACCTGAAGGTCAGCGTACTATACTGATTACAGCGAAAGAATTGATCGTGATGTAAACAATGCCTAAAAATGTATCCTTCCGCTTTCTCGCTCTGATTAGAGCAGTAACGGCACTGCTTTCGTAACCATGTGTTGCTAAGAGAGAAAACCACGTGGAGCCTGGAACTATCATCGTCTTGCCTTCGACCCACGATAGTTTAAAACACACTAATGATTCGATAACAATCGCGCGTAGCATTCTGAACTAAAATATAATAACAAATATAAATTTAAAATCACTATAGAAAAGAAAGCTTTAACATACTTAATCTGAATCTGAAAGATATTTAATTCCATCTAGATCGGAGATTTGCTCCCCTCTTCCTTTATCTTTGGTATACCCAGTGGCTGCTAATTAACCTAAAATTATAAATAAAACGAACGCTAACTTAACCTCCCGTGAATCAGCGATGTAAGCTTATACAAATAACGAATTATAAGCATATAACGAACATACGCTGTCGTGATTTGGAGTGACCAGTGGTAAACTCAGAATCTTAACGACTATGGGCGTGGTTAACTTTCCTGTTTTTAACCTTTTACTGTGTGCGCAATGCATGCTTAATAGATACACTTGTAAACTGCTATAAGGTTAACAATACCTTTGATAGCTAAAGTGGTATATTTCTCGCAGTTTGTGGAACACATTGAGAATTGTAGCTTTTTCAACACTTGTTAGAGGCTTTCCTCTGCAATGTTTTATAGACTGCACTTGTTCGGCCATGATGGTTTACTAACACTCACCTTCCCGCTTCCAAAGTTGACCAACAGAAGGCAGTCTGCGCATGTTCACCTCTCATTTTCTGATTAAGTGCAATTAATTATTTTAGATTCATTTTGTTGCAGTTCTACACGGTACAGTGACGCGTTAAACACATACCATTGTTACATAATACAGAGAAGATCCAGTACTTTTTGTTACTATTGAGCGAACTAGTTTGTAACTGATCGATGTAGTACCTTGTAATACGCGGTATCAGCCAATGAACGTACACTTTAATTCTATTTGTACACGTGCTTCTGTTTACATTACAACCAATTCTTTCGGTGAAACCAGTATAGCCTCACTGCGCCGTAGCTGTACAGATAGCAAGAACGTGACCGTTGAGTGTTCGGTAGCGAAGTGCACGTACTGACGTCAAACATGACGTCAAATGATCCTGTGAACGTACATCGAACTTACACATCGGATAGTATGTAGTTGGAATGGAAGATGAGTCTTTACATGTACTTTTATGAGACATCATAATGTAAAAATACTATGAGATTTAACAGACAGACATACATACTGACACATTGGATACGAATAGTGATTGTGAGTTCGATGGCGGAGAACAAACTGCACATGGCCATGAGAGTTCCAATAGTTCTGGAACGTCTTTTCCAGCAAATGAAGGAACTGCAAGTCAAAGTAAACACTCACCTTCACCCCCAAAATTATCACGACCCAGTGTGCTACAATGTATTGATAACCGAATATTGGACAATTTTTATGAGGACTACACATCCAGGCCAGGACACCACCTCCAATATTATTGTTATAAGCTCAGAGTATTGTTGAAATTACACTTGATTTTGAATGAAAGAAATAAACCCTCAGCGCAATAGCCTATGAGAGCTTACGCCCGCCGGTGCGTCTCCCACCTCTGTCCACTACAGGCGTCATCAGTGGGGTGCAGTACGGGGGGGGGGGGCGTGGTCAGCGCCCCTAGTCCTCCCGGCCAGTTATGCGGCCAATTAGCCTACTAAACACACTGGGTAAATTATCAGAAAAAGTTACCCATAATCGCCTATAGAAATTCCCTGGTAAGCACAATCTGCTTATCCCGGTACAATTTGGCTTTAGAGCAAGGCACTTCACAACACACCAGCTGCTCAGAGCAACAGAAAGCATAACACATGGATTTGATATCCGAAAATCTACTGGAGCGCTACTACTTGATATCGAACGGGCTTTTGACCGGGTATGGTACGAAGCCTACTCAAGAAGCTGCAAACATACAATGTACCGGATACTCACAAAACTGATCGCGAATTACTAGAGATATTGACAGTTTCAATCACTAGTGAACGCGAACGTCTCAACACGTCGCCCAATCAAAGCAGAAGTCTCCCAAGGAAGTGTTGTGGGTCCCCGACATAGGCTTCGGCCTTTACTACAGTTCGGGCAGAAAATTAACTGAGCCGACACAGTAACTTGGCTAGGGGTAAAAGTGGACTAAGCTTTAACGTGGAAAAACCGTAAAGAACAAGGCCAATGCCCATTTGGCCACAATAAACCTCAATAGCGCACTAAATATGAACAAAGGTACACTATAAAACACTATAAAACGTTGATCAGACGATCAACGATGTAGCGATATGCCGCTGCGACGCACGTCGATTACAAACATGTAAAAGCAGTTTTACGCATAATTTCACAATTTCCAAGAATTGCACTCTCAGACATGCTAATGCTGAAATGAAAAAGCATACCATCGAATAATTCCTAAAGAAATTAGCTAGCAACACCTATGCGAAATTCCCGAAACACTAGAACCATATCATCAGATATTAGATTACCAGACATAAACAAACAAAACACAGCACACCACTTTACTTCTTTGACAGAAACTTAACTAACGGAACAATCGACGACGAGGTACAAAAATTTCTGGACAACCTCCTACAAGACTAACACGACACAGACAGTAGGAAACGTGGCATACGCCTACATATGTACTGATCACCTGTACATACAGGTTACAGGTAATCCAGTCCCTACAGAGTCTCCGAAGACCTTATGTACCCAGGCAAGGCCCCGGAGATGGAGGCCTCCCCATGTGTCACACCTGTGCAGCTGGCTGCCGATGTATGTGGGCACGACAGCGTACGGCGTGGACCTGGACCCACATCTGACGAGCAAGGAATTCTTAGTACAGCTAGGATGAGGCTGAGGTTCAGGGAACTCCCACCTGGCAACTATTCCACCATAACATCCTTGTCATCCACGAATAAACGCTAAAAGTGTACACATAGGTTAAGGCATGACCCAAAGTAGCCAAGGAGACGCATAATACAGCTCAATTTACATCTAGTAGACGATTGCACTAACTTGCATTAACCTTTATGCGACTGATCACCCGGAATTGCTCTGGGCTCTGTCAGGGTAAGCAACATTTGACACGCTCGCAAGTAACGCATGCCAGCTTAATTATCTTTCGTAGACCAACAGGGTGCTATGCGGGACCCAACAAACAACAGCATGCAAATCGTTAACAATAACATACTGATAAGTGGAGAGGGTTTTAGCGGGTATGGCCACCAGAAGGCCAGTCTCATACACCCAGCCGGACTGGGGTTAGTGCGTAAGAAGAATTTTTCCCTCCACAAAAAAATAGCTAAAAGCGCAGTGTCCAGCGGGTAGTCGCCGCAGATTTCATCGGACAGTCTCCGCGCAGTCTTCATTGGCCAGTCTCCGCGCAGTCTTCATTGGACAGTCACAGGGCTGGCTCCGCATGTTCAAAAGTTCATCAGGTTGTCAGTCTCCGAAATACATCGCATGTAACATTGCTGCAGGCCTTTGGTAGGATACGCCCTTCTTCGTTTAAGGTATGGTGGAGAAGGCTAGATGCAGTAGATGGTTCATTTCTGTGGATGGACATTTTCGGTGAGAATCCAGGCATTTTCAGGAAAGAGGACTCCAACATAACTCAGCATATTCGTTTGGTGAGACCGTTCTAAATATATTCCTAACGAACCTTTTCAAGTTCGTTTGCAAGATTTTCATGTATAAGGAATGATTCTCTGGGATCGTTCAGGGAAGGGAAAGTAAGTTGCATTGTAATATTTCGTGAGAAGACCAGTCACAAGAGCATGCATATCCAGGGCAGAGCAATCTGTGTTTGTACAAGCGGTTCCAAATATTTTCCAATGAACGAGAGGGTATAGGAGAATGAGACGAAGAATTTTCTTCTGAATTAGTTGCGGCTGGTCTCCCTGGCCCAGCGACGGCTTCACTAGAGTTAGAGTTAGTTTGTGTGTCTACCTCTGATTTGTGGTCAGTGGGGAGCAAACATTGCGCTAAATAATAAATGTTATTCTATCCAAACAAAAAAATCAGCACATTTTTCTGCAAGTATTTAAACAAGTAACATTACTTTTTTGTGGTAGCACTAACAGCGATTAAAAATATGTTTAAGCAATTCCTTAAACAAAGATAATGCATATGACGTATTTATCATTAATAATGATGATAATGATGATGATGACAATAATAATAATAATAATAATAATAATAATAATAATAATAATTAATAATTAATAATAATAATAATAATAATAATAATAATAATAATAATAATAATAATAATAATAATAATAATAATAATAATAATAATAATAATAATAATAATAATAATAATAATAATAATAATAATAATAATAATAATAATAATAATAATAATAATAATAATAATAATAATAATAATAATAATAATAATAATAATAATAATAATAATAATAATAATAATAATAATAATAATAATAATAATAATAATAATAATAATAATAATAATAATAATAATAATAATAATAATAATAATAATAATAATAATAATAATAATAATAATAATAATAATAATAATAATAATAATAATAATAATAATAATAATAATAATAATAATAATAATAATAATAATAATAATAATAAACGGTAGGGTGATAGACAAGAAAGCTGAGGGGAGAAGCTACGTGGTAACCTATAGAGAGGTTGATGCTTTCGAAACATGCTCTTTTGTTATTTGCAGTAGTTCTATATATTATTTGAATGACTAAACTTTTATTTTCCTTTGTAGTTTTGTTTTCCTGCTATTTCCGACAAACAGCCAGTCAATGTTTTTAACTCCATGTGAAATTTCACGTCAAATACACGATTTCAGTATTCGCTGAAGAAAAACAATTTGGAAAGTTTACAGTGCGTGTCTCCATGAATAGCTTAAATAAAAAACGTGATGTATTAAAATTATTTAATTTCATTATAGAGTTGTATGACGTTTCTAATGCCGAATACGCACTTAGTTTCCATCCTCGCTGTGAGTTCGTTCTGGATTTACAACGTTAATGTTGTTTTCTTTGCACTGAGATTGCTTTCTTACAACCAAGTCTAAGAGGAATGTTGGAATATTTTGTTGGGACTTAAAGACAGATTACACCCCTCAGCCTTGTAGACAGGTATGAGCTGGCGAGTCACCCTATGAGACCATTTGGCATAACCTACCGATAAGCTATCTTACCTTCTCAACGCGGCTAGGAACACGTGGTTCGGAGAACATTTGGAGCCGGCTGTTTCATATTATGTTCCATTAGTTCTGTGAATTGGACTGTTAGACGGGGCATGTTGGATTAGTTGAATGGGTCTGCCATTATCTATAAATATTACTGTATATTTTGTTATTTTAAAACTTTTTTCTATTTTTAAGACTTCAAAGGATTCATTTTCAACCAAATTAAGGAATTAATTCAGATATGTACTTAGTAATCTGATGTACACGTAATTCTTCAATATATTGAAGAAAGGAATCCTGTGTAAATGTGAAAGCAAGTTTATTTCCCCAGCGGTCATATCTGTGTTCCAACTTTCATGTTTTTACAACTATTAAAATGCTTAGTTGCTCAACTATGTACCTATTGGGGAAAAGTAAAGGAATTAAACAGTCTACATAGTAGTTAGTTTTGAGCTAAGAAGAATAAGTCGTCTCTGTTGACACTGAATGTTTATACAGAGTTAATTTATTTGCCTTTCACGGTATTAGGACAGAGGAGCAGGTGGTAGCGCACTAATAACAAAAAGACCAAATTACGAAGAATAAAATTAGATACAATAATGCAATATTGTATTATAGAACAGCTAAAGTAATAACATTTTAAGAATGATGCCCTTAAACCCTCAATGAATAAATTTTCAACATGCATATCATAAACATTCATTTTATTTTAAACAAAGCAAGCAACTTTGCTTTAAGTAAATTCGTGCTGTGCTCAAGCAGCATCACGCCAGAGTGGTAACAAAGTAGGTGAGCAAACTTCCTTTTAATCAACAAATTCAGCCACACCCTGCATTGTGTTTTTGTGGCCTGTATAAAGTGAGTGAAAAATGTCTATCTTCCTTTTACAGCACTTGCGGTCATTCCATGGTGACCGGCGTGACACAAAAAAATCACTCATTTAAAACCATATCTTATATTCTCTAGAATTACCGTATATCCCTGAAACTTAACTTTGTTATGTTATTCTTCTACTCACTTGACATTAATCACGGTAAACGGTTACACAATACCTGCACTTGAGAGCAGAACAAGTAACCCATATAGAAATGTAGGGCTTTTTACTGATATGTAACCCCACTCTCTCCAAGAGTCACCTCTGTCTTCCCTCTTACATTGTTCCTGACATTTGATCGCCAAGGTGTTTACGTCTTCCCAAAAGATGAGCAGACCTTGATGCTGCTTTACAGCTGTATTACTGCTAGATGATTAACAATAACTTATAAATAATCATAATGTGAATAACACTGACGATAATACAAAGTTTATTATAATATTTATCATCACCATCATCTACACCAAAATAGGCCACGCTGGCCTGTTTCGGCTCAGAGATCATCTTTCCACCGATGTTTAGGTCTTCCCACACTGCGGTTCCCTTTAGGTTTATATCCTACAACTATTTTCGTTATTCGATTATTTGACATTCGTGTTATGTGAACTGCCAAATTCTGTTTGTATATCGATATTTTACTATTTAAGTTATATATTTTTACTTGTTCTCTCATTGTGTCATTTCCCACGTGATCTAAACGGGTATATCCTGCAATGCTTCTTAAAAATTTCATTTCTACTGTTTCCACTATTCTCCTATCCCTTCTGTTCATTGCCCAATTTTCGGAACCATAAGTCAATATTGGTACGGCCATCTCTTTATAAAACTTCATCATAGTTTCATTTCGAACTTTGTCAGAGTTTGTTTAAGCGTTCCACATAGATCCTGAAATTTATATAATTTTTGTTTTATATCTCTGTGATCGTAAAATGAAATTTCAGATCCAAGGTAATTAAAATATTGTACTTGTTCTATTGTTTTATCTTTAATTATTATTTTTGATCTTATCTAATCTTTCCCTAGAAAGAGTTTTTGGTTTTTTTTGTGTTAAAATATTTAAGTTGTACTTACTCATTGTTTTTTCCCACTAATGTGCTGCTAATTGAAGCATATTTTCATTTCCAGCAAAGATTACTTGATATTCAGCAAATAAAATTGTAGTCAAGTTAGTATGATTAAGTTTAAAATTACTTCTCAGTTGAGATTGCCACGCCTCAACTGCTGCGTTTATGTATATGTTAAAAAGTGTCGGAGACATTGGGCAGCCCTGTCTTACTCCTAATTTATTAATGATGTTTTCATGCTCTTATTGCATCCTATGCTGAATATGGTACCTTCATACATCTGTTGTATCATAGCAGTAAGACCTTCTGGATATCCTTAGTCACACATTATTTCCCATAATTTTCCACGAAGAACTTTGTCAAATGCTTTTATATAGTCAAGAAATAGTAGATGTGTTTCTAAATTATATTCTCTTCGTTTCTCTATTATCTGCCATACTATAAATATGAAATCCGTACAGGATCTCCCTCTTCTGAATCCATGTTGCTGGTCGCTTAGTACGATTTCACACATATTATTTAGACGTTTAGTTAAAGTTTTAGCAAATATTTTGTAGCCCACATTTAAGAGACTTATGCCTCTATAATTATTTAATTCACTCCGGTTTCCTTTTTTGAAAATTGGTTTAACCATAGCCCTTTTCCATTCATTGGGGATTTTTAGTGTACGCCAGGGGAAGACAGGTAAGGCTGCTGTGACGTCAGCCCACTGAGCACACATGCTCCCAGAGCAAGCAGGTTGAACGTGTAACGTCACAGTGGGCAAAAGGAAATGGCATACGGAACATCGTAATCTTAATGCTGACTGTTTCAATTACGGAATAGTCACAGATTATAAATAATTGCATTTCGGCTTTATGCCATATATATGAATTCTAGTTTATTTGAACAGTCAAGTTATAACGCAAATAGAAGAGAAATTATAACTATTTTGCCTGAGCAAGAGGAGAGCTATACAGAACAATTAGGTGGACATTTTCCGACATTTGTCGTTTCGCTTTTCTTTAACTAGTTGGTCAATGTTAGGGCGTAATGTACGACACATTTGTAACCGAAGACTGCATGTTAGATTGTGATCTGACAATATGCTTCGGGATTTTAACTTAGAAAGGTTTATAACCGAAAAGAATTTTTCGCACACATACGTGGAGCCAAACATTCACAATACCCGTGCTCAGAAATCTGGTTTGAAGAACATTCGTGTAACAATTAGCCATGTCTTCCTTGTGTTTGTATTTGCCCTTCAGCAAATCGTCGCACTGTAAATTTATCAATTCAATTTGCAACCTACTAGAAACATTGTTAACATCCAATGAATACGGGGTCGCAAAGATCTGAAACGTAGTTGACAATGTTTCTACATCTTGAAGCCTGATGTCAAACTAGTGTGAAACACGGAGAACTGAACACATGCGCCGCTGATCTAGGCTGCATAGCAATACACTGCTCTCGCCTGACGTCACACGAACGTACAAGCTGGCTCTTCGTTTAAATACGTCACACGGCCCGAAGTTGTCTTCCCCTGGTGTACGCCAACATATGTTTAAAATATATAAATATCTGCATTTGATTTTGAGCGATGAGAATTTCAATAATTCCAGATTTATTTCATCACATCCTGGTGTCTTATTACTTCTGAAGGTTTCCATTGCTTCTAATAATACGTCAACCTCGACGTAAGCTTTACTTGATCCTTCATGTTCTTCTTCCCCTGCGTAAAACCATAATTCTTTAAAATATTTTAGACAATCATCTTCAGGAATATTGTTGAGTTCTACAGCGTCCCTTTCTGTTCCATTTAAGTGCTACAGTATTCTATATGCGTGCCTTTGGGCTCCATGGACATCATAGTCCAAATTGGTAACACATCGGTCCCAACTCTGTCGTTGTAATTTGCGCGTTTCTTTTTTCATTATGGCACTTCTTCTCTTATAGCTATTCAATTTTGTTTTCATCGTTAGGGCTATTTAAAATGATGAATATAAAATATCTTCTATGATGACAATAATTTCAAATTTCATTTGCATATCTGCCTCAATAGAAACATTTGACATAAGTACTACGGCAGTTGAGCATTTCAGCGCTGCAGATAATTCATTTTCAACTACCCTTCTCTATAGAAGGTCGAATCACTAATCATTGGGTTAGTCATATGTACCCTATGTATGTCAACTCTTGGACAGAGAAATGCAGTGACAATATACGACAGGCAGGAAATCGCGATTGCTGACATCTGTCGATGAACCTTTTACTTCAGCTCCTAGAGTTTGTTGTAACCCTACTTACATTAGTAGACTAGATTTTATACTATATACAAAATGTTAAGCATATCAGGTGAATTAACGGACATTTTTTCGTATCTATGAAAAGCGCAGATTATATTCTTACTTCAAAACATCGCTCCATTTGTCAACCTAGACTTTGTTTTGTAGCTGCAGTGTGTCAAATACAATTAATCACTTTGGTGCCTATTCTGATAGCCATGACGAATATGATGTTCCGTGAACACAAATAAGCGACCAAAAGCTAAAATATAAATATATTTTAGTTGACTAGCAAGTAGCTTGACAGCTAAATGTTTCGGACGAAGGAGGTCAGTAGAGGTTTGTGGTCCAGTGGGCTCGACGTCAGTCTGCCGTGAACTAAACGGACAATTCGTAGGTTCAAATATTTTATTTTTTGTCATTTTTAATCAATAATCATCATATGGAACATACTGGACTGAAATGAAAAAGCAATATAAAGCAATTATAGAGAAATGGTAACATTAAAGTTTTGCCACATTTACAATCACGTGTAAGCATAAAGTGAATTCAAAAGATATTTGATTAATAAACTAAGTGTTCAAAATGCATTTTGGTGTTTAATATAATTTATTTGTAACTTGTTTTGTACTATCTTATTGGCCCGAAAAGTGAAATGGAGCGTAAAAACAAAATTTGATGCGTTATCGTAGATACCAACACGTGTCCTCAGATCACTGGTGCGATCGAAACGTAATAACTAAAGGCCGGAGAGATGTGCGCTCGCATGTGACAGAGGTTAGCTGGACGCAGAGTATGAATGACGTCACAAGTACAGCATGGCCATCAAATGTGCAAAAAAACTGGACTGTAGAAGCAAGAGTTGAAAACAACGTACCGTGGTACTGCGACATAGTGACTGCTTTGCAAGTGTATGGAGACGCAAGGTCAAGGTGTAGTATAACGCGAATGTTTTGTTTTTCTCGCAGTGAGCTGCAGTGATAGTGTTCTTTCATGGTCAGGCTGTACCTACCTGCAGTTGTTTACATGAGCGAGCCATAACAGTAAAGTCCATCTGCAGTTTTCCATATGGAAAAACACACACGACTCCGGCTTTTAGTAATAACTCCGCTTGACCACCATAGCCCTGTAAGGCAAGGGTTTGTAAGAGTTTGTTTCGATCCAGTCACAGAGAGAGCGATGAAGATTGATTGGAGATTGCGGTAAGAAAATCTAGGGGATCTGGGGAATGCTTCCTTTTCTGTTCCCAAGGACAGTTGGTTACATGCACGATGCTATCAGTAATAGTATAAGTTTCTGATTCAGTTTGCATAATATATTTCAAGAGGAAATATTTTATTAAAGCTCCATAAAAATAAACCAGTGATGTCAAACGGTGCGCTTGAAAGCAAGCGTGCACTTTGGAGATTAGCAAGCCCACGCTGCCCGTAACAGCAGCACCTACTTGCTCTGCTTGGGACAACGTTAATCTGGGCATGCCATGGAAGAAGCCAGGTCACTTCCATATTTGCAGCGTCTTAACATAAGCACATAAATTAATAAGTATTGCGACGTATTGAATTCACCCTTAGAAGAGTCTGGTGGAAGATATTCCATTTGGAAGCACTCAAACATAAAACCGATTGCTTTTCTTGCTCTATTCTATTAATCCCGAGAATGTTCCAGTTCAACGTGAACTAGAACTTACAATTAGTGGTTCATACTGTGATTCTGATCTGAAATAAGCGTATAGGGATAGTAATATTGTCATTTTTTTATCAAGCCCTTGATCCACAAACACCCAGATTTTCATCAATTTGCTGTAGAAATTATGTTTATGTTTGGCAGTACATAAATCTGCGAACAATTTTATCCTTTAATGAACATAACGAAGTGCCATCTAAGTGCAAATTGTCTGATGATAACCTTACGTCTGCCTTGAGACTTGCTTCTGTAACTAATGTTTTATCTAATATTAAGATGTTGGTGGGAAAGTGTAAAAAGGCGTAATTAAGCTCAACGTGTGACCACAAGTAGAGATTTTAATGTGGAACTATTGTATTTTATGTTACAGGAACAGTTTGTTTAGTTTTGAATTGTAAAGTTAAAAGTTATATAAATATTCCCTATTTTTTGTGGTTTTAATGTTTTTGCAATATTAATTTGCCTTTTAATAATTATGTTATTGCAATTCATATTAAAACCTTGTAATCAGAAAATGTATGTAAATAAATATTTTAAAAAACAATCATAAAAAGTGTTGACTTCATTTTTCCTTCGAACTTTGTGCACCCATGCTTTCTTATGTTTTGCTTAATGTTGCCACTATCTGTGTGTATACTGTATGCCCACGACAAGAAGGCTAGAGGGGAATGAAGGGCAGAGGGGGCTTCAATTGTTTATCTGCTCCGGTAGCGTATCTGTTTACTAGGAAATGAGTGCATGAGAATGCATATGAGTCACCCGCGTTGCCAGATCTAACGCGCTTTGCAGTATTAGGTGCAGGTGCAGAGATTTTTTAGTATTATGCATTATTTGGCTCTCGCGCTACAGCGCTACAGTTATATACTCGTATTTTGTTAGTTTTATTCTTGGCTTAATATTTACATATGGCTGCAGTTCGAAAGAAGGGACGAAGTATTCACAGTGAAGCAAGGGAGGTAATTAGAAAAGTGATAGAAGTATGTGACGAAGAAGCGAAATCAGGACAATTGAAATGTTTATTATCACAAAGAAATTTACGTGTGGCAAATTATTGTGGGATATCGGAACATAGTGTAACAAGAATAAGAAGAGGTGTTAAAGCTGGTGAAAAATCACTTCATACTCGGGAAAAAGAGACCAAAGGCCGAGGAATGCAAATTTCATTGTGATGACTTTGATAGAACAGTAATTAAAAACGTAATTCGAGACTTTTATTTGGTTAAAAAAACAAGTGCCCACTGTACCGAAGCTACTTGCAGCAATTAGGGAAAAAATAAGTTTTCCTTGGGGAAGAGAAATTCTGCGGAAGCTATTGCACGATATGGGTTTCAAATGGAAGCGATGTGGAAGTAAGAGAAAATTACTTATTGAACGTCCAGATATAGTTAACTGGAGAGCTAAATACCTAAGAGCTATAAATGGATACAGAAATGCTGGGAGAAATATCATTTACATTGATGAGTCCTGGGTGGACAATAATTTGACATTTGGGAAGTGCTGGCAGAGCGATGATATCTATGGGAATACTACAAACACTAGCTCTTCAAACCGCCTGATTCTTGTAAATGCAGGCAGCAACGAAGTTTTCATACCCGGAGCTTCTTTGATATTCAAAGCTGGACTTGCTAGCGGCGATTATCATGGCCAAATGAATGGAGAAAATTTCCAGAAATGGTTGGAGGAGAAACTGTTACCTAATATACCCTGCAATAGTGTCATCGTGCTTGATAATGCTCCATACCACAGTGTACAAGAAAATAAGCCTCCGTCGAAATATGCTGTAAAGCAAGAAATGGTACAATGGTTGGAGAACAACAATATTTCATATTCTGCTGCAATGCGAAAGACCGACTTGTTTGATTTAATTCAAATACATAAACCAAAGGAAAAAATATACCATATCGACAGAATAATAGAAATGCATGGGCATACGGTTCTTAGATTACCTCCTTATATGTGCGAGTTGAACGCTATAGAATTGGCATGGGCAGCAATAAAACATGTAAGAGAGAGAGAGCATAATGTAACCGGTGATCTACATTTAAGAAATCTACAGCAAGTGTGTGAAAGTGCAGTGAACTCCGTTACAACAGCTGATTGGGAGGGCTATGTTAGGCACGTTAAGAAACTTGAGGATGAGTTCAGGCAAAAGGATGGGCTAGTGGAAGATGCAATAGACAATTTTATTATATCACTAGGAGGTCTGACGAAGATGCAGAAAGCGGTAGTGACAGCAGCGAAGGTGACGACTTCTCCGACTCGGATCTTGCACGACAACTGGACTTCTAGGTGTATTTTAAACGAACCTAACATCCTTATCATACTCGGAAACTAGACATAAACACCGCGCGGGAAGCAAAACATGATTACGTTACACATTCCTAAGCCTCGCCTTCTTGTGCTGGGCATACAGTACACAGTCTGTCCCGGAGCGCCTTATGCCGACGAGTAGTGTCAAGGTCATGAAATTGCACTTGAGTTGATAATGTTATTGTAACAAAGATTTTTTGTGAGGTTATCGTCCTTTAACAGTGTACATAGAATGAATCTGAGCCCGAAGTGCTTAGAGCTGAGAGATAACTGACATTCGCCTATTTGAACATAAGGGAAACTCCAGCTTATTCATCTCGGCCAAGATTGTAACTGATCTATTGAATGCGAGACTCGTGCTCTACTCCCAAGCCGGCAGTTGATGAATTATAAGTTCATACAAGAGGAAGTAATTTTGACCCCTTTTCCAGGTCGATAGAGGCACATACACAGGGAGCACATAGTCGATGCTCACAGTAATTCTCAGCTATTTCTTCTCGTTAAACTGTAGTTGCCTGCATTCTTCAGTTTTACGTCTCCAGAATTTCGCTCGAGGACACGGCTTTGAAGAGAGAATGCCGCCCAATGCGTTGACACTTCTTTGAGACTGCTTCAATGAGGTTCATTACTTTTAGCAGCAGGGTTGCACCATTAAGGCATCCAAGACTGGTAGGAAAGCTAGCTGAATGTTAAAGACTTTACCCCTGTGAGCGGCGATGTTTGATTTTGAATAATTTTATTGTAATCAACGTTGCTGTTGTAGAATACATCTGTGTTAGTCATTAGCAGCGCCTATCTGTGGTTTTTTTAAATGGCAAATATGAGAAAAGCACGATTTTATTAATGGTGACAATTTCAATGTGTCATTTAAAGTCATATTTTGGCTTTTTAACGTTCTTTTTTATAATTTTTCATATTATAATCATATTTTCCCTAAAGTTTCATATTTTTGTCACATTTTTATATTTCTATTCCGGATTCACGTATGTGCTTACAGTCGTTCCAAAGACGATTTTTTCACATCTAATTTTTGTCTCTAATATGGTATTTTTCCAGTTACAATGTTGCTTGCTTATTATTTCTGATCATCCATCAAAATGTAAAATTTATTTCATTATTTATTCATGCCAACAAGCTCTACAGCTGGTGTTTTTAAACACACAAGCTGTGTGCGGCCAATGTTTAAGAGGTTGAATCAGAAACTAAAAATTCTATCCATAGCCGGGATTTGAACCATAGTTCTTCCACATTGAGCGGCTGCTCTAACCATGGCAAACTTGCCAGTAGCCATGGTAGCTTAATGGTGCAAGAGGAATGCAGTAGGCTTCAAGCAATAGTCAAATGTTTTAAGAGTAGTCACTCTATGATGATTATGAAATTCCATTCTCTTTACATGACAAAGAGGGTAAAATGAGTAACGACCTCCCGTTTCAAAAGTCTATAAGTATGGCAAAATTCTGACAATAACAAGGAATATCTCCGAAACGGTTCATCTCACAAAACGAAACAAAAAATAGGATCTAACTTGTGTTCGAACGAGATCTGCGTTTTTGTATAGTAAGATTTTTTCTTACGGTTTATCATTTATATGAAAGTCATCAGAAGTTAACGGGAATACATGGGATACAGTCAGAAAATCCAAAATATACCTAATTTCATTTGCCATAAAAATATCCTAAATATATGGCATTTTAATTAAAATCGTTAGTACCATTTTTGTGAAAATAAACATTTTCAAACAATTTTCCACGTAAAGGGTAGTCCAGGGTGGAGGAATTTTCTTCAAAGTCTTGATGTTGCATCCTTGAAAGATATTAAACGTAAATTGCAACGATTTTTCGTTTTTGAGCTATACTGTTCACAGCAGACGGACAGACAGACACACACACACACACACACACACACACACACACACACACACACACACACACACACACAGACACACACACTGACGTACACACACGGACCTTTTTTTTTTTTTTTTGACTCAGAGGACCTCCAAGCATACTTCTGGTGAAATCTCGACATCGAATTTTTGGGTCGAATACAATATCTTGCCTAGGTACTGTACGTAGTAGAGAAAGTAACAATATCTAAGGTGTGTGTGTGTGTGTGTCCGTGTGTGTCTGTGTGTATGTCTCTGCGTGTGTGTGTGCGTGTGTCTGTCTGTGTGTACGCACGCAGTAGAACCAAAAGTGAAATATGTCTCACATAAGTAATTTTGCCCTAGGCTCGGGATCTCCCAAAGATGCAATATGAAGATTTAAATGGATAAAAAAGCAGGAAAGAGAAGAAAAGAAGAATAAACCCCCACCTCAAATTATTCTGTACATGACTGACTGCTTTGGAAATTTTCGATTTTCTCAAAAAGGCTAACGATTTTAATTAAAATATATGATGATGCTAAATATTTGCATAAGTAGTAAATATTTATCTTGAAGTGTATGAATTGCTAGGGAAATCTTCATTGAAAGTGAATTTTGTATAACTTAAAAAATTATAACGATAGACAAAACCTTAAATTCGAAAAATTTTGATGTCGTAACGACACTTTGTCTTACTTATTATTGCAAAATTAGCCATCTCGAAAATACCCATTGGCCTTGGTTCGAAATCTCCTATTATATTTCTTTAAGTGGTTAGTGATGAGTCTTGCATTTCTGGCAATGTCAAACAAAGCATATGGTCATTCAAAACCAACATATAGTGAGCCACTTCTGAAATAGTTGACTACTTCTTCATGTTTGTTTCCACTCTCCTTGTACCTATGTATAGAAGGAAACAGTAATCAAAGTATTGTTGCAAACATCGATCTCGGTTAATATAAAGTAAATGGAGAAATACGTTTTTTTTAAGCATAACTTGTAGAAGAGATATAAATACAAATCATAGTAGGTAGAGAACGTAAGTTGAATATTTTCTCTTGGTCTTGCGGCTGGTCGTCCTAAGGTCTCACACAGATGCCTCGGCTGAGATCTTATCTCGTGGGTGTTGAAGAAATAATAACCACAGTTATTATTGTGAAACCTTTTTTATTCCAGTCCACCGTAAATGCTACTCTTCCTACCATATACCCTTTGTTATTGACTTCGTCACTGACTTTTCCTCGCAGTACTGGACGGCGCTGATACTAATGTTGCAGGGGTGTTGTAATAATGTCGGAGCGTGTTGTAGGGCTCTCGGTGTGTGTTGTAGGACTCGCGGGGTATGTTGTAGGACTCCCGGGGTGTATTACAGGACTGGTGGTCGGGGTGTATTACATGACTGGCTTTTAAACTTTAAACTTTAAACTTATTTATTGAACTAAAACATTTGCCTGGTGCCGGTACAAAAGGGCCCGGCTTACAGGCTCAAATTAACATTATTTATATTATTTACAAAGTTTACAAGTGGATTCGTGTTATCTGTGTTTCCTTTAAAACCCATACAGTGGGCAGCTTTAGCCCACCGAGAACAGTTTTATTTTGTATGTTCAATGTCTTGTTTGTTTCTTTTGATCGTTTTTTGTTTATGTACACTCATCCACGCGCTCATTCACTCCTGGGCATACCACACATATGTCCCATCACACGCACACACACACACACACACACATACACTCGTATATACATATTTACACACACTGCATTATATACACTTTACTATATACAGTTTTTCCGCAGTTTTCCTGTGCGGACCAGGTTGCAGCTCCTGACTGGTTCCCTGGGATGCAGGCCTCTGAGGTAGCGTGTGTGCGGCCTAGGGCCCCTCTTTGCGCGGACGCACATCAGTCGGTGAGCCGAACAACGTCTAAAACATCTTAATTCTAGTGTGTTTCCGATGCTTCGGCTCACCTTTGCCAATATTGGCAATGACGTAATTGTCATGGTTTCTGATGCGCGCCCACGCGACAGCGGCTCTTTTCGCTATTGCCTCGGAAATGGTTAGGATCTGGGTTTCCTGGTGAAGGGTTCGGTTAGTGGTTAGGATGGGAGCAGAGAGGATTTTCCGGAGGGAGAGGTTTTGGAGGGTTTGGATAGTCTTCAAGGCGGTTTTTGAGGCGTTTGCCCAGGCCACACACGCGTAAAGAACCACTGACAGGATGAAAGCCTTATACAGGACGAGTTTGGACTTCAATTGCAACTGTTTGCTGCGGAAGATGGGGGCGCATAACTTTAGCCGCTGTCTGCCTTTGTTGGCGCTATTTTTTATGTGGGTGGACCAGCACATTGTGCGGTCCAAGGTAACCCCTAGATATTTAACTTGCCGACGGCAATGCAATACCTGACCACCGACCGTTAGGTCCATTGCCAAAGTGTGATGCCTCTTAGAGAAATGAATCAGCTGGCATTTGTTGGGATTAGTTTTGATTTTCCAGTCATGTTGCCATGAAAGGAAGTTGTTAACATAACGTTGCATTTCTGCAAGGCCGAAACGGGGATTTCTATGGTGGTTGTATATTGCAGTGTCGTCGGCGTACATGGCTACCTTACATCTGGCGTCCACTGGGAAATCGTTGGTGAATAATATGTACAAAAAGGGTGACATGATTGCCCCTTGTGGGACGCCAGCCCGCATCACTCTCTCCCGTGAGGAGGAGCGGCCCACTTGGACGTAAAACTTCCGTTTTTCTAAAAAATTGTGCAGCAAATATAGATAATTTTGAAGAGCCGGGAAATTGTGGTGCAGTTTGTAAATAAGGCCATTGTGCCAGCACCGGTCGAATGCGGCTTCTACGTCCAGAAATAGCGCCAACGTTGAAGTCCCATTGTTAAATTGCTCTGTTACGTCATCAGTTAATCTCAAAAGCTGTAAATCAGTTGAATGTCCTTTTCGAAAACCAAACTGTGAATTTGATAGTTCATGTGATTCCGAAACATGTTTTTGAAGTCGAGAAAGTATAAGTTTTTCGAGCAATTTACCAATAGTAGACAAGAGACTAATGGGGCGGTAGTTTTGCGGTTGTCTGGTGCTTTTTCCTTGCTTTGGGAGCATAATTACCTTGGCTCGTTTCCAGGTAGAGGGGAAATAGCCTTGCTGCAGACAGGCGTTAAAAATTTTAGTCAGTTGCACCAGGGCTTTTCTCGGGAGATGCTTAAGTTCCTCATTAGTCACTTTGTCTGGGCCGGCAGCTTTCCCATTAGGTAATTTCCTAATGAGCTTGTAAACTTCCTGCGGTGTTATGATGGGTAGTTGTTGCTCTTGCTTCTGCGCCACCCAGGTTTGTACCCATGTCTGTACCTCCCGTTCTATATCTCGGTTGGTAACTGGGTTTTCGCTGAATCTGTCTTCAAGACAGTCAGCGAAGACCTCGGCTTTCTCCTCTTCGGAGAAGTGCAGGCCGCCATGAGTGTGCAGCGCCTCAGTTGCGGAGTTGACGTTCGTGGAGACTTTAAATGCCTTTAATAATTTCCACAAGGAAGAGTCCGAATGGGTGGTACTCAGCATTTTGTTTTCCCACTGTTCAGTTTTGTTGATTTTAATTTGATGCCGAATGATGTTGCGTAGCCATTTTGCTAGCACTTTGTATTCAGGCTGACGGGTGTACCGCCACAGTCTTGTCAAGCGTCGTCTCCGCGCAATGAGTTGCTCTACCTCGGGGTACGTGCAAAAACCGGGTGGTCTTGTGGTGTAAGTGGTAGCGTTTCTCTTGGCCGTGTGTATCGAGGCAGTAAAGTTTTCAATGGCGACATCTATGTCTGCCTCGCTGTAGTATGACAGCCTGGGTTGCGCCATCCCGTGCATTTCCGTGGTAAACTTATTCCAATCAGTCTCAGCCCTCCTTCGAGGCCCAGAGGCACCGGCCGGAATGCCACCCTGTATATCGAAGTGCACGGGAAGATGGTCAGAGTCCAGGCTGTGATACACTGTGAAGTTAATTAAAGGCGTCGCATTTTTTGTTAGTACGAAGTCCAAAATTTCGGGGTCAAAGTGCCCCGATCTGTGCCAAAATGTGGGGTCTGGGGGAAGATGTACCTCTAAGTCGTCATTATCTGTTATAAGTTCAACCAGGAGATTTCCAGCCGCGTTTGCCCGGCGTGAAAACCACCAGGGGTGCCGAGCGTTGAAATCTCCTGCAATTATAACGTGCTCCTCTAAAGCGAGGATTTGTTCGAGGTCAGGTATGAAATTTAAGGAGTTGGGGGGCCGGTAGAGCGCTACCAGCATCACCGTTTGATTATTTACACGGGTTTTGAGTGCTGTGCACTCTAACGCTGCCATTGCAGGTAGCGTAACAGAAGCATGAGCAACAGTGTTTCTGAGCAAAATAGCAGTACCTCCCCCCTGTCTGCCAGTTCTGTCGTTCCGAAAGATTTGATACCCCTGGAGCTTAAAAGTGTGCTCTTGCTGTAATTTTGTTTCGCAAATGAATGCGACATCAATTTTGTTACGCCGCAGGTAGTTTTCAAGTTCGTGTTGCTTCCTGTGGATGCCATCTGCATTCCACAGGAGTGCTCGAGTTAAAGTTATGCCTCCCCTTGAAGTTGCCATTTACTCGAAGAGAGTGGTAACCAAACATATGATGGCTTCCAGCTTCTCCATGGTATCGTTGCAGCTTTTTAATCTTGCGATTATGGGCCGCAACTTTGGTAGTAGTACTGGGAGGTTTAAATCCTTGAAGAGGCTGAAAATTTCTTTCAAACCTCCCAGGTCGCTAGTGGGTGCCTCTGAGGGCTGGGGTTGTGGAGGGGGACCATTTGGCGGTTGCGCGGGTGCATTTTGCCCTCCGGCGGCTCCTGCAAAAGAGGTGCCTTTTTGGACCAGGGCCGGGTAGGGGATGGGGCGTGGCCCTGGTTGGGTACCAGGAGAGTTCCTGACTGCGGCTGCCAGTTGACGGCGATGGCGTTCCATCTTAAATGTTTCACACCCCCTGTAGCTGGCAGGATGCGCTTCCCCACAGTTCGCACAGTGGGGTACAGTGTCTTCCTTGGCCTTTTTTGGGCAGTCAGCTAGGCGGTGGATGCCACCGCAAAGAACACACCGGGAGGTCATGTGACAATTTTTAAAGGTATGGCCTAATTGTTGGCAGTTAAAACACTGCGTGATGTTCTGGAAGGTTTTTAAGACCTCCACGGTGACCATCATATGGCACACTTCTCTTTCCTGTATGAGCTTTTGGTTATCAGCGGTTCTATCTACGCTTACCTGGTAATTTGAAAGAGGTCTGCCACGGGACACCATTTGTCGCACCTGAACGCCGGTGTAACCCTTCTGCTCCAGGTCCTCCTTTATGTATTCCACCTGTAGATCTGCAGGAAGGCGTTTAATAACGTAACGCAGGGGCTGGTCGCTTCTGGGCGTAAAACTGTAGCATTCAACACCGGCGTTCGTCAGGAGCTGCATTGTGGGGGCGGAGTCCTGTTTCTTCTGGAGGAAGAGCTTTAGGCAATCCCTCGTTGTCTGTAGTTTATATGACCCGTTCTGTAGTTTGTTGCGTAAAAGTTGGAGAACCTTAACTGTTTGTTTTATGTCTGGTATAATGATCCTGGGTGGTTTTTGGTTGTCGTTTGTAGTGGTCGTCGGGGCTGTAGGTGTGGCTGTTGAGGTGGATGGGACCGGGTTTGAGGGTCGGGGAGGTGGGCGGGTTTTTGTTGGGGTCTTCTGGTGTGGTGGGATCTTTGGTTTGTGAAGTTGGAAGGGGTTCTGTGCGGGCGTGGGAAGTGCTGGATAGTCTGCTTCCTCGCGTTCTGCTACCTGTAGTGGTGCAAACGAGTTGTGTAGAGCGAGGGGGTGGGGCGGTGTAGCTTGTCTTAGTTGCCTCTTGGTGCTCGAAGACTGGCCGGGACGTTCACCGTCGGAGTCGCTATCGTTCTCTCTGGTACGCTTTTTCTTCGGCGTAGCTGTCTTCCACCCCTCACTCTGCTTAACAAGTTCGCGTTTCTTTACTGCGTAATCTTTGTAGCAGTACGCGAGGTCCTGTGAGAATCTGGTAAAGTTTGTAGAATCAGCATCGAGGTTTGCCAGTATGCTGTTGTAGTATGCTATTTCGTTTTGAATGTCCTCCACTTCTTTTTGCAGTTTTTCCAGGGATCGTGCCTTTCGCTCTTCCTCCTGTGTCTGTTGGTGTTGTCTCATCTCGTCCGCCAATATGGGTGGGGAGGGCTGGACAAGTGCTGCCATGGCTGTGGTGGCGGAATCTATAAATATGGGTGCTTGCGCGCCGCTCTCCTCACATCCGTCGCCGACCTAACATGAAGAATCGTCACATCATGGGTAAAGGCAGCAAGAAGAAGCACTCCGGTAAGCTGCAGGGGGGAAAACCCCTGGCCGTAAACCGCGCTTCTACTAGCAACGCAGAAGAAGAGAGGACGAGACCTAACACTCCATCACCAGCCGCAACTCAGCCAACACACAACTCCGAACAAACGCCGCCACAATCACCGGAAAACGACGCAACACCCGCCGCAACACAGCCAGACAATTCAGCCGAGGAACCTACACTCACCTCTCGACAGCCGCAAACACCTGACTCACACACGGAACACAGCCGCACCCTCCAGAGCTTCAATGCAGTAGTCCGGGGAGTTCATAGGCAAATCCCGGACTCACTGCTCCTCAGCGCCGCCCAACAACTATGGCCATCTGCGACCCGTGTGGAGAGGATTCACACCGCTAGGGGGCCGTCACCACTAGTCAGACTGGTATTGCTGGACGAGGCGCACTTCCGCGTGGCCCTTCGGGATGGGTTACCTGTCATCGGACAGGTACTCAGAGTGGAGGAAAGCCGGGGCGCCCGTCTCATGCCATGCCGGCGCTGCTGCCAGTACGGCCACACAGCACCGACTTGCACAGCCGCAGCCCGGTGCCACTACTGTGGCGCCGGCTCACTGACCGCTCACTGTACCGGACACAGCCTGGCACACCGCCCTGTGTACTGTGCGACATGCAACCGCACGGGTCACTACACAGGGCAATCCATGTGCCCCAGACGGCCGATCTATCAACAACCGCACACTACTCGGACCGTCGAGAACATCACACCACCAGCCGCACATCCAACTTCCAACACACACCACCAACCGCACGATACTAGGACCGACCACAGCATCACACCTTCAGCCGCACAACAAACTACCAACAACCCTCAGGCACCACTACTAGAAGAGCTTGTTGACAGAGTAGCGCAGTTGGAAAACTCAGTCCGTCTCATGACAGATGAGGTCGTCCGACTGCGTGAAAAACAACAAGCCACAGACACAGACAGGAACTATCTCAAGACCAAGCTCGAGAAGATAGTTGAATACATCAACAACACCAGAACCATCGCCACCCACAAGCAACTCTCCGAGTTGCTTGATGGGCACACCAGCACCATCATCACGGCCATCAGCAACAGAGAGGAGCGCTATCCTAGCGCAGCCTCAAATTCTACAAGAACCAGCACGTCTCACACTCCCTCCCCGCCACCACATTACCCCTCTTCACACAACGACCAGAGAGCTCCATACAGGGACTATACAGCGAGCAGAAGATCCCATTCGGGCCCGAACGAAGCTACAAGAGCAACGCTGAGTAGATCAGCCCGACACCACACCACATGCCGGAGGTCCCTGTCAGGGCGCTGACCATGGCAGGAGACCTACCAACCACAGTGGTGGAAGGAATTTATTTCTTTCACCACCTCTCCTCAATAACAATCACCCACAAACCTCCGGGTGCGACAGCGGTACCGGACCAAACTAGCTCCCACAAATAAAATAAATAGAGACCACACAGAACAACCTATAGATTTAAGTAAAAAAAAAAATAAAAAAAAAATTAAAAAAAAAAAAAAAAAAAAAAAGCTCTCTGCCAGTCTGCTGCTAGCGGCCGGCGTGTCTGTATGTTGTCCGGCTGATGCCATAGTTGCACACTCTCTGTGCGCGGGGGAACGCTAGGCGCGCCCCACGCGGTATTTAACACTATGTCTAACACTAAGCACTTGTCACTATACATAAACCAAAAACACAGATTAGCTAAAGATGTTATGTACACGGAGAAACTGATGTTATATACACTTGTTTAATATGACGCGTTAATATATACACTCACTTCGAAATCCTGAGCTCACTGTACTGTACACTTCACATAAATCACAAAATTAACACTGTATACACAGATACACTTCTTGCAGTGTAGTTCCAACGCCCGGCGATGGCCGTGAAGATCACACCGCTAGCGGCGGGCCGGTTGCCGCGCTCTCGCAACTTCTCGCTCCCTGCTACGCTGGACTAGTCACGAACCAAACTTACTACCTGCTCGACTCCGAACTCTGAACCAATGAACCATCTGAATTACTGGCTTTTAACATGCGTGTTCGCTGGTTATTTATTTATTGAACTAAAACATTTGCCTGGTGCCGGTACAAAAGGGCCCGGCTTACAGGCTCAAATTAACATTATTTATATTATTTACAAAGTTTACAAGTGGATTCGTGTTATCTGTGTTTCCTTTAAAACCCATACAGTGGGCAGCTTTAGCCCACCGAGAACAGTTTTATTTTGTATGTTCAATGTCTTGTTTGTTTCTTTTGATCGTTTTTTGTTTATGTACACTCATCCACGCGCTCATTCACTCCTGGGCATACCACACATATGTCCCATCACACGCACACACACACACACACATACACTCGTATATACATATTTACACACACTGCATTATATACACTTTACTATATACAGTTTTTCCGCAGTTTTCCTGTGCGGACCAGGTTGCAGCTCCTGACTGGTTCCCTGGGATGCAGGCCTCTGAGGTAGCGTGTGTGCGGCCTAGGGCCCCTCTTTGCGCGGACGCACATCAGTCGGTGAGCCGAACAACGTCTAAAACATCTTAATTCTAGTGTGTTTCCGATGCTTCGGCTCACCTTTGCCAATATTGGCAATGACGTAATTGTCATGGTTTCTGATGCGCGCCCACGCGACAGCGGCTCTTTTCGCTATTGCCTCGGAAATGGTTAGGATCTGGGTTTCCTGGTGAAGGGTTCGGTTAGTGGTTAGGATGGGAGCAGAGAGGATTTTCCGGAGGGAGAGGTTTTGGAGGGTTTGGATAGTCTTCAAGGCGGTTTTTGAGGCGTTTGCCCAGGCCACACACGCGTAAAGAACCACCGACAGGATGAAAGCCTTATACAGGACGAGTTTGGACTTCAATTGCAACTGTTTGCTGCGGAAGATGGGGGCGCATAACTTTAGCTGCTGTCTGCCTTTGTTGGCGCTATTTTTTATGTGGGTGGACCAGCACATTGTGCGGTCCAAGGTAACCCCTAGATATTTAACTTGCCGACGGCAATGCAATACCTGACCACCGACCGTTAGGTCCATTGCCAAAGTGTGATGCCTCTTAGAGAAATGAATCAGCTGGCTTCCCCATTTCCCCTGACTATACCCTTACCTTCTGTCCACGCGGTTGCCGTGATTGGTGGAAATTCATATTGTACGCGCGGCTCCCGAATTTCCACCTATAGGCATGCCTTGCTGTGGCGGGAGTTCCAGGAGGGGATTCCGCCTCACTGCACATGGCGTCCCTATTAGCCTAACAAAAGGCACAAAAGGATTTTTCGCCTTTTGTTCAGCATTGTCTGCGTCGTCACACTAATGACTGTTTTACCCTGAGTTGGAGCAAACTCTAGCTGATACCCAACTGTTACGCCTCTACCTGCTACACGGAATGATCGGTTGGCGAACATTTTGTTTAAGAATTTGCTTTAGCAATTGATTTGATTTATCCCGCTACAGTCTATGTTAACCTTTCTGTTGCATTTTTGTACGTTAAGCTTAGCCATAATGCATTGGGTATCTTTATTAATGTTTTTGTCGGGCAGAGGAAGAAAAGCCCTTATGACCTGAATAAGAAAAGCCTTGCACGTTAATTTTTAGTAGTATTTCTGTTATAATGGTGGGTATTGGCGTCAACGCCGTTGTCGTTTTTCTTCGTCTGATAAACTTAGTTGGTAGAGCAAGAGTGAGGCTATGAATTTAAATGCTTTACAGGGCAAGGCTGCTCGGAAGTAAATGATAATGCTCCACACCCGCACCCACAAATACCCCCACATACATCCACACGCACGCACGCAGGCACCCATCTACCCATCCCCCCTCAATGCACACACACACACATATTAACTTTCAGATCTAAATTTAAACGTTTGTCTTTTTTTTTTTTTTTTTTTTGCCTAAAACCATCTTGACTCCATTTTCAGCGCGGCCTGAAAAAACACCATCAAATTTCCAAACTGATAAAACTTGAGTGTGACGCAAAGCTAAAAGACGTGCTACCACAATAACAGCGATTTAATTAAATTTTACAAAGGTGTTAACAGGAATTTCCAAAAATTCATGTGATTGCCTTAAACCCTGTCAATGCTCGGTACAACTTATGTATGCGAAGATATTTTCAATTATGAATTTAAACGAAAGTAAACGCAGGAGGTACTGCGAATTTCTACTGTCAAATCTATTGTACGGAATATTGGTAAATTAGTTGCGGCAAAACGATGTCAAAAATTGACCTAAATAGTAAATGCACGCAAGGGTAACCAAAATATATGTAGAGAATAAATGGTGTGTTAGTGTGTTCAAACATTGACAACAACAATTGATTTGTTAAGCTGCAAGCTGACTTGACGACCTGACCCATTTAACAGTCATGCAACATTCACCCCACCACAGGTACTTGGACTATCGCTAAGATATAGTAGGTATAGCTTATTGGGATACCCCCCAAAAAAACTAAGAAAATTTCCCCCTAGTCTGGTTATATTTGATGGTATTCCATCTGTTAGGTTGCGATAGTGTCGCCAACTGTTCGTTACATATACCCAAGGTAAGTCTACGGCCATAGCTGGTGTTATTGCGTCTGTTATGTTGCCACAGAAGCCCTTGTTTATGAACGCGTTGCAGCAAGACCAACCGACAGATTTTAAAACAAGATTCTGTTTAGACGCTGTATTAATTAACTAATCTATGGATGTACTGCTCACGTTTGCGTGATTTTGTCTTGAATTATTTTAGAGCAGTATATGCAGTTATAGTTACTGTTGTTAATTTTGTGTTTGCTACACAGTAGTGCACTAACTATATATTATGATATTCAGCGCTCGGAAGTGATTTTATCCAAAAGTGTTATTGCAGAACAAGATTTGTCGAAGGTGAGTACGTTCTTTGTTGTGTGGTAACGATGTACAAGCATTATTATCGTTTGAAAGTGTGATACTTTAACTCTAACTCTGTGATACCTTTATTATACCTTTATTATATACGTTGGCAGTACAGAGTTACATATCCTGTCTCGCCGTGTTTGTGCGATAAGCTCGCGTAAACAGCTGAGCAGTTTCGCATTCTTTCCAATACGCTCATGGCTTTGCCACGTAGTTAAAAAAAAAAAAAAAAAAAAAAAATGAACATGGGCCCAGTCAACAGAGTGATGTTACTCTCTCGGTGTTGCCAGTTGCCCAGCGAATGGGCGACAGGGATTGAAGATATGTCTGTCTTTGTCACACCGAAACCGCCTTGCGCGTATAAACAATTTAAACCCTTCGAGATGCTGCAGTTATAACGAGTAACATATTCACCCTTGTCATATAAATCAATTGTCCTACATAAAATACGCTTGAAAATCGTTTAAGTTGGTAGCACATTTTTTCGCTGCTGGGAGAACTAAACTTCAGATTCAGGGAACTACTTGCCTTCTTTAACAATGTGTGTCACGGAGCGAGCACTCACATGACAAGTTGGTGCCATTAATTCTCGACTCTGAGCGAAATTTGTACCTTCGAAAACTCCTTTAATTGACAGTTATTTGAAAAACGTATAGGTTCTATCCTTTATGTAAAGTCTTACGAGTTGTCTCGCATACTTGGACCGCGCTTGCTAAACGACATATTTACCGACTTTGAAGACCACGTCTGCACTCTTAAGGGACCACTACTGAATGCAAGTTACAAAATGCATCAGCTGTATGGCGTGTGTGTCTATTTTTCTTCATTGGTACTGACGGATTCTCCTCTTTATTGTCCAGTATATTATCTGTACCTTTCTCCGAAGTCAGATGTCTCACAAACCTGGGGTTTGGACAGTTACCTCAGAATAAATAGCTCTGTGAAATAGGGAAAATAAAATAACTCTGTACTTAGTATCCTATGAACACGCAAAGAAATTAGCAGTAGGATTCGCCACAGAGAGCCGTACGCCTGTTTAACTGTACAACGCACACGCATTTCTCTGGCTAGTCAGCGATTGACCAGTCACGTCTTATGTTCATTCCTGTTTTGCATTTACTTTACCACAATAACTTCTTGATGCTGTCTCTGCCACTTCACCTTCCTCCACCTCTCCGGTGCCCAGCTCAGCACCGGTACGCTGGCGGCATCTCCGTTGGAAAAGCCCGTTCTAACTTATTAATACCTTTAAGGAATATTAAAATAATTAACAATTAATTACATAAATTTATATATGTTTGAGCTTGTTTAAAACCTTGAAATTCACTGCCGATCATGATAAACATATTAATTACAGCGTGTCACTGTTTAGGTATAACTAATAAATAGAAACGTACAAATTGAAATATTGTACGTATATAGGTTTTATTATGCTGTGCATGAAGTAGAACCAACACTAGAATGTTTCTGTATTCCGTAGCTGTGACCAGCAATGCAATAAATTCTTGAATTATAAAGAATTAGGTAGGTACATAAAACTAGCATTTATGGCCCCTGTTTCTGCTAAAAGCCTCTCTGCATGCAGAGAAAGCGATATTCCCATTAAAATGGGGGAGAAAGTTACAACAGTCCAGGAGTGACGGGGTAATAAAGCGTAGAGTTTCAAAGAAGTGAATAGGTGCTCTTAGGTTTCGGAGAACACACTCACGAGATGGAAACGCTATCAACTTTGGTGCATAAAATCCTGAAAGTAGGAAAGTCACTTAGAGAGCGAAGTACCTTATGTCAAAAGCAATAACGTGTTCAAGTCTAACCAATAACTGAGGATCAAATCCTGCAATGCAAGCTCAGTAAATGTGCACACTAATGTTTCTTTCATATCGGTTTCCACAAAAATGTCTAATATCTCAAGCTAAATATGTATCGCTTCACTCCTGTAGTAAGTAGAGGAATTATTGTATACCATGTTCCAATATTCCTACGAAGATATGCGTTTTGAGACTCCCTGATTCCGAAAAATGAATTTTTCTTTCTCTACCATGTACGGTAGAATATAAGATAGTGCATTCGATTAAAAAATTCAGTATTGAGATTTCTCAAGAAATTTATGTTTTGAGATTATATATGAAAATAAATTTAGAAAAGGTCCTGTAGTGTAAATGTATGTGCGTGCGCGCGCGTCGTCTGTCTGAACAGCGTAACTCAAAAACGAAAAGTCCGATATATAAACTTTGTATATAATTTAGTACCTTCCAAAAGGTAATCTTTAGATGATGAACAGTATACAGTAAAACCTCGTTTATCCGGGCTAACTGGGACAAAAGACAATCAGGAAAATTGAAATTTCGGGTGATCCGGGTTATATGGGTACTAAGCAAAACAAAATTCGTAATGTTTGTCAGCTGATGCACAGCACCTCACAATTCAGCAGCTATTTTCTTCAATGTTTCTTCTTTATCAACTCGATTAATGGCGTACAACTCTTTATCCATTCAAACTACGACTTAGATATCATTTTAAACTTGTGCACTAAACCAGACTCCTAACACTTTAATGAAACACAAAACTAATCCGGTTGAAACACGATAAACTCAATGACAAGTGCCGTTTGAGAACATTAGGAAAACTGAGGAGATTGAGGGAGGTGTAGTGACGGGTAGGGATCAAGGTCAACGCTTTCTTCCAGCGTTGCTTATAGATGGTGACACATGTCGCATTCAGCACCGTGTGACACGCTACCAAATGTATCTTAAACTCAAAAGGCAGCATTTTACAGTACAGCACGTATTACCATAATTTATTATCCAATATGAACATTAAAGTTTTAAAAATCTACAAATCTGATCGGGATAATCCGCAGATTCGGATAAAAGGGTTTTAGTGTATCATGCAACAAGAGTATAATATGGAAGTACGCTTTATGAAACGAGCGGTAGCAAGGCCGGATAAAAGGGTTTTAGTGTATCATGCAACAAGAGTATAATATGGAAGTATGCTTTATGAAACGAGCGGTAGCACGGCCGGATAAATGGGTTTTAGTGTATCATGCAATAAGAGTATAATATGGAAGTATGCTTTATGAAACGAGCGGTAGCAAGTCCGGATAAAAGGGTTTTAGTGTATCATGCAATAAGAGTATAATATGGAAGTACGCTTTATGAAACGAGCGGTAGCACGGCCGGATAAAAGGGTTTTAGTGTATCATGCAACAAGAGTATAATATGGAAGTATGCTTTATGAAACGAGCGGTAGCAAGGCCGGATAAAAGGGTTTTAGTGTATCATGCAACAAGAGTATAATATGGAAGTATGCTTTATGAAACGAGCGGTAGCACGGCCGGATAAATGGGTTTTAGTGTATCATGCAATAAGAGTATAATATGGAAGTATGCTTTATGAAACGAGCGGTAGCAAGGCCGGATAAAAGGGTTTTAGTGTATCATGCAACAAGAGTATAATATGGAAGTATGCTTTATGAAACGAGCGGTAGCAAGGCCGGATAAAAGGGTTTTAGTGTATCATGCAACAAGAGTATAATATGGAAGTATGCTTTATGAAACGAGCGGTAGCAAGGCCGGATAAATGGGTTTTAGTGTATCATGCAACAAGAGTATAATATGGAAGTATGCTTTATGAAACGAGCGGTAGCACGGCCGGATAAAAGGGTTTTAGTGTATCATGCAACAAGAGTATAATATGGAAGTATGCTTTATGAAACGAGCGGTAGCAAGGCCGGATAAAAGGGTTTTAGTGTATCATGCAACAACAGTATAATATGGAAGTATGCTTTATGAAACGAGCGGTAGCACGGCCGGATAAAAGGGTTTTAGTGTATCATGCAACAAGAGTATAATATGGAAGTATGCTTTATGAATCGAGCGGTAGCAAGGCCGGATAAATGGGTTTTAGTGTATCATGCAACAAGAGTATAATATGGAAGTATGCTTTATGAAACGAGCGGTAGCACGGCCGGATAAATGGGTTTTAGTGTATCATGCAACAAGAGTATAATATGGAAGTACGCTTTATGAAACGAGCGGTAGCACGGCCGGATAAATGGGTTTTAGTGTATCATGCAACAAGAGTATAATATGGAAGTATGCTTTATGAAACGAGCGGTAGCAAGGCCGGATAAATGGGTTTTAGTGTATCATGCAACAAGAGTATAATATGGAAGTATGCTTTATGAAACGAGCACGTTTAAGTTTCCTTTAATTGCCCTTATACTCAAGTTTCAGATTCGACCATGCTCGACCATGTGTCAAATTAAAACATTTATAGTGTTTTTAACACTCTACGCTACATGCCATTGTTACGGGTGTCCGGCATTTTATAATGTATTAGCTATTCGACTGTACCTATATAGAATAATTGATAGTTGCGCCTTCAACTTTTATGTTGGCTTTAACAATGATACAAAGAGAGTATATGCAATAACCTTTTAAAAATCAGCCTTTCAAAAACGAGAAGACAGATTGAATTGTGTCATTTACAATATTAATACTAATTATACAGTGTACCCTTATTTCATATACGGAAATCGATAGTTTCACTTTCAGCTGCATGGGAATGTGCGAAGACGTTGAAGAATTGATTGCTACATGCGAATCTTTTGATGGTTAGCAGTGTTATTATGAACAGGTGTACCTTTGATTGGTGGCTTAGCAATGTCGTTATGCAAGGCCACGCCGTAGCCGAGTGGTTACACCATTCGCTTCCCTCCAAAGCGGCCCGGATTCGATCCCAGGCAACCGCATGTGGGATTCGTGGTGGACGAAGCGGCGCTGGGACGGGTTTTCTCCGGGTTCTCCGGTTTCCCACGCCATCTCATTCCACCGGTGCTCCATCTTCATTCCATGTATCATCAGTGTCACCTCCTGTGGTGCCGTATGTAGTATGGCGTTAAACACCACACAAAAAATGTTATACAATCGTGCACCTTTGATAGGTGGATATCAGTATCGTTATGAAGAGGTGGGTATAATGAGGTCCATTACAGTGGCGTATAAGCGCTACATTATGGCATGTCGACCATAAAACTCTAATTCTTCCAGCAGAGCATGTAATTTGGTACAAACCATGTTATATGTATACTTACGTGTTCAGCAAGGCAGTCAGTCTTGTGAAATTCTGCGAAATTGAGCAACATTTTCACTCTTGGTTCAGGTTGGTATGGTGCTTTGTTTGGTGATATTATTAACCCACTTCTGCTCGTTGCTACTTTTGTTTAGTGTTTTCATCTCAAAGGTACTCTGAGATGGGGACATTCTCTTCAGAATCTCTGTGACGCATCCTTGGAAGGTGCTGAACTTATATGCGAGTACCAAGTTTGTGTTTAACCAAATCTTCGTTTTTGAGTTACACTGTAAAAATGTAAACAGAAATACAGACACACACACACACACGCACGCACGCACGCACACACACATACACACATCACACACACACACCACACACACCACACACACACACCACACACACCACACACACACACCACACACACCACACACACACCACACACACCACACACACTTTTTCTAATTCCTTTGCTTTTTCTTTCTTACTTTCATTTTTAGGGAACCTCAAAACTTGAATCTGCAGTGAAATCTCGGCATGGAATTTTCGGGTTGCACATACATAGTACTTCCTTTACTCACTGTAAGTAGAACTGGAAATAAAAACTGCATAAATTAATAACAATATTCTGATACAACATACTCTTCATTAAATTTAACTCAATAGTCGTGAGGTACATACCTAAACAGCGCAAATTAAACAACAAGTTCATAGTTCTGGGGTTGACAAAGTTTAACTCTTCGATTTTTGCTATCTTTCGACTCTCATATTCAAAATTACATCGACATTGTTAGAGTACAATTCGTTTACACATGTAAGCATTGCGTATTAAAATTGTTTTGAACCTGGGTTACGTAATTTGCAATCACCACATAGAAAACATATGGACTGAATAATATAAACTTAAGTACGCTGATAATTACCTTCCGAGTCCAAAATTATGAACCATGGAAAAAACAGTTTTCCATACGTCTAGGTATTTCTACTCCATATAGTGAGTAGGGAAAGTGTTGTATTTCATCTTACAACTCGGTGCCGAGATATACCTACCTGGATTCTGGAAATACATCTTTCAAGGCCTGAATCCAGAAAACAAAATCATTTTTATGCAACGGTTCCCACTCGCGCGGTGTGTGTGTGTGTGTGTGTGTGTGTGTGTGTGTGTGTGTGTGTGTGTGTGTGTGTGTGTGTGTGTGTGTGTGTGTGAGAGAGAGAGAGAGAGAGAGAGAGAGAGAGAGAGAGAGAGAGTGAGTGTGTGTGTGAGAGAGAGAGACATAAAACAGTATTAAGTCAAAAAATCGATTGAAAGGTGAAAACTGACCTTAACATCTTCTAAACATGTGTCCAAAAATTCCCCTACCTGTAGTAGGCTTTATATGGAAAGTGTTTTTGAAGTGCAGACGGAGGATCGTGTTACCCTGAAGATGCCAAGCGCAGTACTGGGGAAACGTTGGTATCTACCATGCCTTCTAGACCACGGCCTACTAGCCCGGAAGAACTAAACATTTCGAATAATCAAGACACCGGCCGTGAAAGCCTAAATACACATGTTTTTGAAAATGTTCATTTTATCAGGAATGTCTAAAAATTTTTAGTAAAATCTATACTCCCTCTACCTGCTATAGTTACTGGTAGAAAAGTAAAATTATGATTTAAAAAAATTTCCATCAGAATGTAGAATGCAGTTTACTTTTAGAAACTGTAAACGTATTAGGGATATTTTCCATTAAAGAAAACTATTTGACAGAAACTGTGTGTTTTATAAACCGCACCTTCCATTTTCTAAGCTCAAATTTTGTTCAGATGCTGGTATTTGTTTCCAAATTACCCAAAATAAAAAAGTAAAATAAGAGAATATGAAATGAAAATTACAGATATTCACAAAGTATTTAAGACTACACATTTTAGCTCTGCATATGACACAAATAACTTAATTAAAATCTTTTGAAAATTAAAAATACATTTTGAAGTAATATTAAGCCAAACGATGTAAAGACTATTTGAAACAACATTTGTCAGTCCTCGATGCAACAAATTTGAAGCTGAATTAGTGTTTTTGGGTCACACGTTGATAAGACACTGAAGCAACAATACGTCACGTTGCCTAGCAATGACTCAAAATCCTTTGATTCAGTCCCTTGCCGCCGACAGAGCATTTCTGTCCCTAGGTACGCCTCGGTTTTGTTTAGAAAGGATGACGCCTATTATGTTGAAGACGTCTTTTAATAATATTTCCAATATTTTCACCCTTTGCACCGAGACGTTGCGAACCAATGTAGATTATACAACAATGCACCGCTCAAATAAAACTGTGCCCATAATTAAAAACCTAAAAATATGCTTTGCATAACATAGATCTGTGTTCGTTGGTTATAAATGTATTCCATGCCAAGTAATTACACGCGCTCATTTCAACCGGCCAGCCAAATTAAGTAAACCGACGCTACCAAAACCATAACACCCTACTCAGCCTTTTAACTTCGCGAGGTTACCTTTCTTACGTTCGTTTTCTCTATTCCTTTTTAATTGAAAATTATTACTGTCATCATTATTATTTTTTAAATTCTTTTTAAATGATTTATTTTCTGAATAAATAATTTCCGTAAATAATTTTAGTAAAGTGTTCTTTGGGGGAGGAGTTGCAGTCTTGAAAGATGCGGGGCTTAAATAGGAAAGTTGGTCTTATCAGACTCCTTTCTTTGCGAGTTTTATATAATATATCGAATTCTCAATATCGAACTCTTGGCGAAGTATGATACTTTGTCCCTCTACAACGAATAAACGATAAGTGAAGTAATAATTAGGGCTTGGATTTTTAGGTAAATACATATTTTGTTTGCGTCCTAATACGATCTTGAAACTAGGTTTAATATTCTGGATATTCACATCGGAGCAAATATTTTGTTTTGTTACGCATAAAACACTTTCAGATTTTTTATATGCCGGGCGATGAGGGTAACCTCTGCATAGGGGATATTCACATAAATTACACAAAAATCGCATAAAGGAAACTCTTTTAAGATAATTTTCACATATTTACATAAAATTACACAAAACCAGCAAAAGAATTATTTGTAGCAAGTCACAATCAACTTATTAAACGCCCAATTACACAGACCAGATGTCGCAATAAGTTATTCATTAGTGTAAGAACTGATATGTATCCCTTCAGTTGGAAGGAAACAAACATCTTGTTTTCTCAAGCCACACGAACCCACAAGATATGAACGGGGAATTCCTCCACTGCCATCTACTTGATTAAGCGTCTATTGCTTCTATACACTATGAATGAATATGGGAGCAGTATCAGGCAGACCTATGTGCATTCTATGGTACCAAAATGTCCAATGCATCTTTAGAAGACACAAGAGATATGTATGTGTGCAAAAACAAAGCTCATGAGTTAAAAATAAATCTAGATGCATACGCAGCTCCTAGTAAGAACCTTTAAATCGCATTGACTAAAACAAAAGAGTAGAATTAAGCAAAGCTTTCATAATGTTGTTTGCATACAAAAGACTAACTACAGATGCACTAGTGTGCTTTATATTCTATTTATCTTCAACTTACAGCACAGATCCGATCGATTTGACGTTTAGATTTACTCTGCAAAGCGTATACTGTATAATAATAATAATAATAATAATAATAATAATAATAATAATAATAATAATAATAATAATAATAATAATAATAATAATAATAATAATAATAATAATAATAATAATAATAATAATAATAATAATAATAATAATAATAATAATAATAATAATAATAATAATGATAATGATAATGATAATGATAATGATAATGATGATGATGATGATGATGATGATAATAATAATAATAATAATAATAACAATAATAACAATAATAACAATGACAATAACAATGACAATAACAATGACAATAACAATAATAACAATAATAATACATAACAATTAATAATAATTAACAGTAATAAGTTAACAATATCAATGCTAACAATAACTAATAATAATAAAAAATAAATACAGCAATAACTTTAATAAGAAACGAAGAAATGTCATTGAAGCATTACGTGCCCTCATGGTTGCTCTATACAATCTCTAATTCAAATGTGAGACAACAGCAGCATACAGGAGTGAGCTTATTCCCTGGAAAATAAAGATACTGGAAGTACAATGAGACTTTTTTAGTTGTTTATAATGTTATTGTCTATTACCACGAAGTACACACGCTGGTTCAATTGCCTCTCGCCTCACGTCCCACTGAGACACGGCAACGCCACTGCCCTCTTTTGCGCCGTGAACTTCTGCAACTGTTTTAACGCACGAAGGGTTATCTACTTACGGTGGGGCCGGCTGCAGTGGGCCATTTCGGATATTTTGCTTGTTTTGGCACATTATCAGCGCATAAAAAAAACATTTTGAAGTTTTAGCACCTAAAAATCCGAGCCCTAATATGAATGAATGGTTCTAGATTTCCTGTAAAATTATAATTGATTTAGAATATCCTGTGACTCTTTTGATTAGAAAAGGTTTGTTTTCAAGTTGCTTGCTATTTTAGTGAAGCGTGTTGCATTTCTGATGCAATACACTCGCCTAGCAAAGAGCAATAATCAGGGAGGGAGAATACGAAACCCAAGGGTAACTACAGACCACCTACAGGTTAACGAATAACTACCTCTGACTGTTCGGCTCTAACTTCAGAGGGATGAAATTATAGCTAGGGCTTTCAGTGGAGTTAAGGGTGAAACATTATTACCACATTATTATCCTCTTCCTCACAAAGCTTTGTAGCTTCCAATTTTAAAATGAAAAATGACGAGCCTTAATAGCGTAGTGTTGAACACATCCCTCCAGATAAAATTATAGCAACTGATGTTATAGTAGATTCAAAGTAGCGTTGATGACTTGTCTCGGGAAAAATAACCTTTGAAAATGCTCAAGGATTATACCAAAATGTATATAATAGCGTTTTCACTTTCTCTGCTACATAGAGGAAGTATTGTATTCCACCCAAAAATTCGATGTCGAGATTTCACCGGCAATATATGTTTTGAGGTCCCATGAATAAAAAGAAGCATTTTTAAAAAAAAAGGTCCGTGTGTGTGTGTGTGTGTGTGTGTGTGTGTGTGTGTGTGTGTGTGCATGTGTGTGCGTGCGTGTGTGCGTGTTTGTATGTGTCTGTGTGTGTCAGTTTGTGGACAGCATAACTCAAAAACGAAAAGTAGTTTAAAAACCAAAGTTGGTGTTTAAGTTTAATGTCTTGTAAGGATGCGACACGGAAGATTTTGAAGAAAATAGCCTCACCCCAAACTACCCTTTACATGAAAACTTTTTCCAAAATTTTGATTTTCTGGAAAATGGCTCTAACGATTTTGATTAAATGCCATATGTTTGAGATATTTTTCTGACAAATGAAATTATATCTTGAATTTTCTGGTTCTAGCCCCGTCGTACTCTGGACGACGTTAAACCGCTAGAGATAGACCAAATTCTTAGTATACAAAAACTGTAGATCTTGCTAAAATTTACAATTTATGTGAGTTTTGGAGAACTTATACTTCTATCAAATGGTACATTGTTATTACATTTTTGATATGTTAACCCTGCAAAGAGAACGGAATTTGAAAGCTTTAGAAATTTGACTATCGCTCAAAGCCTACTGTATTTCCATATTCTCCTTCCACCTACAAGGAAATAAGCAAATGTTTATCTCAACTAACAGGAAGAAGATATGGGGATAAGAGTTTGTAGGACTGATTAGTACAAGAGTAGAGAAAGTCATGTGAGTGCAACACATCAGATTTTTTAGCTTAGTTTTGGCATATAGTCGTATTCGTAATTCTAGAAAATGGCGTCTTTCTTAGTGAAAATGTGTTTCTTCTAGGTTTAAAGAATATTATAACTAGAGAATGGATTTTAAGGAGCTGAAAAGTTTTCTTTTTCTTCTTCTTCTTCTTCTTCTTCTTCTTCTTCTTCTTCTTCTCCTCTCCTCCTTCTCCTCCACCAGCATTAAACTTTTCCAGAAGCTTGTTGCATATTCCATATTCATTGACTTATCTATCGTTTCCTAGGTGTTCCGACGTTTCGTTTTTCTTTGGGCATGTATTATATTATATGTATTTTCTGCGGGTAATGTTAATTTATTCTCTTTAAATGTTCTAGTCATGTTTGTCTGCTATGATCTATTTCTTCATTTAAATTAAAGAACCTTAATTGGTTTCTTACATCATCATTCTTCATTCTGTCTCTTCTAGTGACTCCTAAAGCTGTTCTTAAAACTCTAATTTCTGCTTCTGTTAAAACTTAAATTTATTTATTTTATGTATTAAAAGTTGAGAATATATTTATCAAAAGATTAAAAATGTTTACAAAAAGGCAAAAAAGAAGTTTCTATCTATAATATAATATAAAAAGTTGCAATAAAACAGTGTATTAATAACTCATCATTAATGAATGAATGACATTGCATATCAATTTGTGGAAGCTTCTTTGAAGCTGCAGTGAACAACACGTCTTTCCTGAATTGTCCAATCCAGATGAAGTGCTACAAAAGGGTTAATCGATATTTATAGAAGTTCTCGTCACAGAAATGAAGGTCGCTTATGGACTATAAACATCATCAACAGTACAAAAATGATAATTTTCAAGACAATACTACAGAGCATAGCTTTCTATGGAGCGCAAATTTGGACTTTACATCAAAAGCACATTAAGAAGTTGAATGCACTAGGGATGGACTTCAGGAGGTCAACCAGAATCTCCAGGAAAGACAAAATAAGGAAAACAGAAATACGACGACTAATGGAACTGAGAGAAGATGGTTGTGTTACAATCGAAAGGAAAAGACTCCAGTGGATACGTTGAATGGAAGTAGGAGGAGTTCCCAAAATTGTGCAAGATTGGGAAATTAAGAGGAACAGACGACCTGCATACAAAAAGCACACATGAAAACGTACATGATAGAGATAAATGGTGCAGTATTACACAAAACAGTGACGATCTCTGTATGGTTGTATTTAATCTACAAATGTATTTTGTTTATATGGTTATACAATTGAATTTACATTTGTATTGTAATATTCTTAAGTTGGAAACAAACCTCTGTGATGAGGAAATTGTATCTTAATAATAAAATATAACAAAGGAGTTTCGAGAACGTTTGCGAGACTTCTGACTGAGGGCTTGTTTACAGCAAGTTCGAGGAAAGGTGTCGTTTTAGACAGAATTCGCCGGCGTTTCGCATGAAGTATAAAAGCGAGAACGCATGGACAGAGTTTTGTTGAGCCTTGAAGTGTGAGTTTGTGACAAAGGAAACAGTAGTAGTTGTTTCGTGAACAGGAACGTGCATGGGCGTGTGTGTGTGTCTGTGTGTGCGAGTGTGTATGTACAGTCATCATCGTCGTCGTGACAGAGCTGTATGTGTCGACAGAGACGGTTTGGGATACGTCGCGTCGGAGTTAGAGTTCAAGCGAAGCATTTTTATTGAGTGTTGCATCGTCAAAGGCAACTGTTTGTGACACATACACACTGAAAGACGGCATAGTACATGTCAAGGTTACGAAAAGAAAACAGCTGTGAGTTGTAATATCACGAAGAACTGTAGGTTTGTTAACGATGAAAAAAGGGAACTGTGTTTTGTGCTTCATTTGAAGAAGAATAAATAATTGGACTTCGTATTCATTTAGTCACACCATTTTGACTTTAATGTTGCAGGAGGAATTGTTTCATTCAACGCCCTTGTATAAGGGCAACTTGTTTTGTCATTTTATACATTTTATTTTCCTTTGAACTATAGTAATAAATAGGGCCAGGCATTTAGTGACCTATAAATTGGTAAAAAATAAAAAATGCATTTGTGACATAAAAATTACAAAAAATGACCCAAAAAGATGACCCCAAATATGTTAAAGTTACCAAAAAATAAAAAATTGCCAGTAAAAATGTTATTTGTTTTTATTATTACTACTTTAAGCACTCACTTTGTTACTAAGTTACATAAAATATAACATACAATCAAAATATTAAAAGAAAATTATAAATATACATGTTGGAGTATCTTTTATTGAAGAAATTCCATTTCAGTGCACTTTTATAACAATTTTGAGTTGCAGTTAACAATCACAAATTGGCGAAGATTCTTAAACAAAAATGACTGTCTATTGTCTGCTAGTACTGACTTATAAATGGAAAAGCTCCTCTCTACTTCAACGGAAACAACTGGAGCATACTGAAAGCAAGCAATATTTCCTGAATTTAACTCACAGTCAGCAAGAGAAAACTGTTCACCAGACAAAGCACTGCCAATTGAACACAATGTTTTGTACCCCCTGTTCTTGTCTATACACTTCTTTATTTTCATTGCCACTGCATCACTCACTTTGCCATATGCATGACTCAAATCATCCACTATTTGTAGCTGTTCCATTATTGTTGGGATTTTTCCAGAGAGTTATTGCATCAGGAAGGAATCCAAAATTGGTGTTTATGTAAGAAAGTTTACGCGCAATTTCTTTATCAGCCAGCAGTTCTTGCGCCTTTTTGATTGTCACAGACTGAGTGAGCATTATCAAAATAATCAACTACTTTCTTCACAACGTCAAAATTCTTGCAATAACAACTACAAGCCTCGAGTCATATTCCCCATCTAGTGCAAACAGGTGAAAAGGGCAGTTGAATTTCTGGAGCTTCTGCTTTGAATGCTACAACTCTAGAGGGGGCTTTCAAGAATACTTTCTTGGCGCATCCAATTAATTTATCCACTTCAGGAAAATTTGCGTGTACTTGTTCCGCGACCTGGTGTAATGCGTGCGCTAAATATGTCACATGCACCATTTTTGGGTAGAGTGCACTTAAAGAAGCAGCAGCTTTCATTATGTAGGGTGCTGCGTCTGTTATAAAAATCAATACATTGGAATTTTGAATCCCATTAGGCCAAAGTATTCTCAATGCATGATCAAATACTAAGCTGATGGTTGAATATTTCACTGTGTCCAGCTGCTCACAATGTAATAGAAATTGCTCTCCGGAGCTGTGTGCTTCTAGAACTCCAACAATAACATTCGCTACATAACGGCCTACAGAGTCTGTTGTCTTGTTGATGGATACGAATATATTCTTTTCTCCAATCTTTTTTCTTATTTGTTGCCAAGTTTTGTTGCAGCACCGATCCACGTAGATTCTTCTCAATGTTCTGAGATCTGGAATTAATTTTCCTGTCTCCTCTTCTAAGAAAGCATGCGACTTAGGATGATTCAGCTTGTGAAGTATAATATCGACAGATAAAAATGCTTCGCATAATTTCTCAGAAAATGGCGAAATTGTTGAACGAGAGAAGCATCTGCTGTAAGCTTACACTGGATTCATTTTCAAGTAGTTGCAGGCCACGCTTATGCTTCTCCCATGACATATGTTGTTCTACTGTAAACTTTTTTTTTTTTTTCAGCAGCCACTCTCACATCACAGATCTTGCAGAATAATATATGACCGTCCCTGGAAAAAATATGTTCTCCATATTTTGAAACAAATGCCTTCAATTTAACACTATTACTTCCCTTCACTTTAGGCATTTTGCTCTTATGGTGCTCGTACAGGTGCTAGGAACAACTGATCACCTCACTTAACAGCACAACAATGCCGTTTTACCTGGATATAGGACTTTCCTTGGGAGTGTGGGCAAGTCCATTAACCACATTCCTTGAAAAATATGGGTAAGGAGGTAGCTGAAGCTCTAAGAATTTGAATTCCTAGAAGTGGACCGGTTCATAATGCACATTCCTTGAAAAATAGGGGTAAGGAGGTAGCTTAAGCTCTAAGAAATTGAATTCCTAGAAGTGGACCGGTTCATAATGCACATTCCTTGAAAAATAGGGGTAAGGAGGTAGCTTAAGCTCTAAGAAATTGAATTCCTAGAAGTGGACCGGTTCATAATGCACATTCCTTGAAAAATAGGGGTAGGAGTTAAATCCAAGAAATAGGAACAATACTGAATTTTAATTTTAAAAAATGAATTAAACACAAATAATTTCCCAACCTTCCGGAAAAGTGTTAAAAATGTTCAAAATGACCTAAAAATTGCCAAAAAATGACTTATCCAAAAAAAAAAAAAAAAAAAAAAAAAAAAAAAAAAAAAAAGGAGGAAAATGCACAAAAATGCCCTAACAAATTGCTTTTATTTAACTCGTTAGTCAATACCTTTCCGTATATGCAAGTAATGTTTCAACCTTCATAAGGAAAAGATGCAAAATCATTAATTGCCTTGCCCTAGTAATAAATAATGATTAAATGTGTTATTTGCAGGGGAACACTGTATATTAACATCAGAAACAACGAAGCAACATTAATAAACGTATTATAACGAGAAAATCAGTCTATAACCATTTGTTATCTTAAAACTTAAGTCATACCTTATTTTAAACCACTTTTGCCACCTGAAGATAAAATAAATATTGCATATGCATGATGTGAAAAAAAAAAAATCCTTTAACTTAAAATATGAGAAATGCACATAAACAATTAACTAGATGAAATACTTAGTTATAGACACATTTGACCTAGAAATAGCTTCTTTATGCACATACACTGTTTATTATTAAGATTCTATTATTAAGATCTGATGTTTTTCCAGCATTTAATTTCAGTAAGAACAATATATACATTTTATCTTTTTGAAGTTAAAACCAATAACAAAGAACATCTCATAAATACTTAACACAAACGTGTTATTTGAAATCAATTGTGTGCTTTGAGGCACGGACTCTCAAAGCTTACAACTGCACCGTGGTGACTCGGTTAACCTCGGCTGAACTCGCCCGCTGCACATTTGGGAAGCTTCTTATTTTTTGAGTCCTCACGATAGAGCCAAATACCTCATGTGCGGTACAGTAATTACGTGTGTGACAAAATCATTTGAAAACCATAGCAGAGTACACCCAGTGAAATCATAGCATACATAGATGACGCTGGAGAGGAAGAATTAAAGATATGCAAAATATATGCAAAAAGTGAGTATTGCACCAGTGTTTTGTAGATCATTAGAACGAAAGACCAGATTTGGTACTAAAAACAAAATTAACCAGCTTAACACTGTGCACCGTACGTAAACCTTACGCAGTGAATGATGGTGAGTTGCTAAAGCAAGGTTAAGGAAAGAGCGAATGTTGGTTTGCACCGAGGTCAACTTTTCGCAGTCGCATGTTGCACTTTGCGATGCACCGGTGCATGCACATTTAGACGCCCTGCTTTCAGGTGATCGATATTTTTTGTGCAGTAAGATGTTATCTCTTACTATTACACAATGATAATTCAGAATGAAAATGACTCATTTGCAGAAAATACCAATATATGAATTTTATTTGTCATATCTTAAACTTATGACACTTAAATCAAAATCCTTAGATCATCTATGAGGAAATAAAAACGAACGTAAATTGTTGTACGTAAAGGGTAGTTTCGGGTGGCGGATTTTCTTGAAAATGTTTCGTGTCACGTCCTTGAAAGACACTGAACTTAAGTACCAACCTAAGAGGCTTTTGGTTTCTGGGTTATGCTGTCAACAGATGCATCCTTACGGAATTTTGTTCTAAACATGCTTCTTTTCTAAACATGGAGCTTCAAAACTATATATATTTCCAGTGAAATATGAGTACTGCGTTTTTAGCTGAAATGTAATGCGCTTCTTTCTTTTTCATTTTTCTTCTTTAGGCGAAGAGCTCTTAACACTTGTGCACCTTTTATAAATGAAATTATTACTACTGCGTTTCATTCTCATTGTTTTGGAGGCAAATACCAGGTTCTTTGAAGGCCTCAGTTGCAATGTCAGCGCTGCTGAAATGAAACCCAAGGGTCCCTTGATGGCCTAAGTTCAAAAGGAAACGTATGGCAGCGCTTTGAAGCTGGTGAATAGATGTGGCTTATGATGCGAAAGAAATGGCAGCAGAGCAGCGTTAGAATGAGGCAACGAGTTTCCTGTCGGTACCTCTATCTCGCTTGATTTTCATCCATGGATATTCATTGAACAAATTGCCTCTTGATTATCAGCTCACTGAATTGCGCCCAAGTCATTCTTTGAAAACTGGGCTTAAGATAGAAAAATATATAGTGAACTTCAATCTCATTCACTAAGAAGTTAATGTGGGAAGCGATAGGCTACCTCTATAATTAGTGTGTCAATTACAGGTTTATTATTTTTATCTGGAGCGCCACTTCAAATTTGTTTTGAAAAGTTCACAGAAAACCTTATTGTTATTTAGATTGTAAATTCGAATCACATCTCAATCCACTGGATAAGATGATTGTCTTTCATAAACATCAAAAAATGACTTAAGAAATATCTTTCTCGAGCGAGATGGCTCCACGGCAACGTGTGGGGTTCGAGTCCCGTAGCAGACCTTCCTGAGCCATGGGTTTTTTCGGAGTTTCTCTGGGTCGCCAGGTGAACGCTGGGAAGGATAATTATATCCCCCGATTATCCTGCCCTTCCTTTTCGTTTCATTAATCATTTCACTCATCCTTCATCCAGCTGGTTCTTCAGGGTCACAAGTGTCAGCGAAGGCGTTAGGTGCAGCTTGGCAGGGATGATATGCGCACAGGAACTGTTTCCGTTCCTCGTTGTCCATGCCAGCGGCAATTGGGGCCGTTGGACCCCGCGCCGACATCTCCCTACGAGGCCTCCAGAAGACCTAAAGACTTCGAGGTGTCAAACTTTGGAAACCTTAGATAGCTCTGTCAATGTCTGTGCCGTTAGTCTGAAACTGGCCGCTTGGTGTCTCCTCTCGCCTCATTCTTCCTCCCGGGGGCGTCCTTTTGGGGGCATAGCTACAATAAGCCTGACATCAGTGCCGAACCCCCTCCGTATCTCTCCTATTCCTATTCTCCTAAGAAATATATCTGGCTTAAGAATATATGTTTTAGTTTAGCTTAATATAATTTGTAATAATATTATATAATAGAATTAAGTGGAACATTTTTGTTAGAGCATAATTTCAGACATAAAATATTTTCCTTGGACTTTAAGTGAAATATTATAGTAAGGCATATCTTCCTGAGTTGTATTAACAATACCAAACATTACAGGACTAGTTATATTTATGATGTAAATCTGTAATTATTATTATCATTATTCTCTTACTGAAACATTAATGATGGTATGTGCCAACTCTGATAAAACATAAGTTTTAGTTTACAATAGTGCTATTGAGCATTATTAACAATATATCAATGCCAAGTACTTAGGAAACTGTTCAAAGAGAACTCCATAGATGGCAGCAGTGCTAAATATAGGACTAGCTGAGTTTTTTCTAGTGCATTTGTTGCACAAAGTAACCCAAGTTTAGAATTACGTACATTCTAGAAAGAAGCTTTTCTACAGCATCTCATCTCGAGGTCACCAGAGAGTATTGATCGAAGGACTTTGTGTTTAGAAGGCTACTTGTGAATAATTAAAACCCCATTTACGTTTTTGTTGGATCCCGTCCGTCTGAGGTCCTCAATATCCGCTACAAACCCCTGACGTTTAATGTCCTGCTTTATAGTTCCTCTGTAACTCCTAAGCTGAAATTGTCTAGTCAGGTAAAGAGCAGAACTTGCTGCACCATGTTAATGCGATTTAACCCTCTTCTGCTTTAATTATTACCGGAATTTCAGCATGCGGCGTTCGTATTACCTCATTTATGGTAAAAGGCATCTTTGCCCTTATAGCCCTGTTGCTTACTAGAGGAAGAAGACATTACTTGTTAACAATGTTTTACAGTCTGGCTTTGTAAATTTGAAGTCCTTTAAAGGGTTACTTAGGTAAAATACCTTCATGAAGAAAATTCCCTAGTAATGAACTTCGGTAGAGCCAATGTCAACAAAAGGAAACAGCCAACAGCATTTTAGTATCCATTTTCATTTATTTTAAAATTATTTCCAGTGAAAATAAGTGAGCTACTTTCAAATTCTCGTGTATTCATAGCACAACATTTATGAAAACTGTAACAGTACATTTATTATTTCAGTACCTATATATACTTCAAAGTTCTTTTGTATTTAGCAACTATATAAGTTACAACAATGGAGTGATTGAAACATTTTCTCTGCTGAGAAGTATTTACATTTTATAAATATATAATGCATGTTAGGAGACTTTAAAGAGTGTTAATATAAAGTCGAAATGTAATATTAATATGAAAGTTGGCATATGTGATTGTAATTTTGTTTATATAATTAAAACAAAAGTTATTTTTCGTCTTGGCGTACACATTTGCGAATTAGACCCTGAAGATAATTACAACATTTAGAAACCACCTAGAACCAAACTAAAGGAAAACTATTGTACCAAAATATTTATCATTCTAAGAGAAGAAGCGTGTGAAATATTCGATTGCAGATTTCCTAATAGTTTCTGATAATTAGATTGAAAAATTAAAAACCTAAGAAAATGAAAACAAAACACGTGTCCTTTTTATTGTTAATGAAATAGCTTGCATGTTTAAAATATCCAAAACTATAGTCAGCTTATTCCGCCTGGTCCTCTGCAAATGTTTTCTTCCTCTGTTTTTTTCTTTTGTCCCCTTCGAATAGCATTTTTAGCCATCCGAGCACTATTCTAGTCATTTTTACGGTTCGGAATATTTACGGAGTAAATACGGAATAATTAATAGTAATTATTATTAAATAATAATTATTTAAATTATTTAATTATTAAATTGTTTAATAATTAAATAATAATTATTATAGAAATATAACAATAATTAATAATAATAAATTCGGAATAATTACGGAATATTTTATTATATAAATGGAAGAGTATCATTTCTAAGGTATCGCTTCACAAAATAAATGGCAGAGTTACGTCTTGTATTTTTGTTCTCCATGAGAATTACGTGAATACCTTATTTCTCACACATAACAAATAGCACGGGCGAGGCCTGGCTGCCCCACCCCACTGGCGGTGCGGGTATCAAGGTTAGGCTGCCTCATGCGACTGTTGTGAACACGTCACACCAGAGCAGCAGAACAAAAAGGGATTTCCCGGATCATTCGGGAAGTATCCGGTAGCTAGCGTATTTGTAGAAGTTCGAGAAAGGTCCGTGTTACGTCATCCTCGTTATATAAGGTGGCGAAGCAACGATCCAAGTGAGTTACAAACAGGAGTCAGTCAGTTCTTTGTTTGAGTGTGTATGTATGCCTGAGAGAGAGAGAGAGAGAGAGAGAGAGAGAGAGAGGGAAGGAGAGAGTGAGGGAGGGAGAGGGAGGGAGCTGCGCGTGTCGTGGCGTCGTGAAGGAAGATAGAGAAACAGTTATGAGTTTTGAGTCAGTTTTATATCGTCAGAGTTGGAGTTTGAGGGACAGAGAAAGTGAAGAAAGACCGTGAAAGGACTGAGTAAAGGCTATGAGAAGAAAACAGTTATGAGTTACGTCACGGAAGACTATAGACTGTGTTAACTTAAGTAAAAGAGAACTGTGTGTGCAAAAGCTTTAGAAGAAAATAAACTGACGGAAAAAGTAACTAGACTGCATTTTGTCATTTTATCACAATATTATATGCTAAAAACATACATTTCTACACTTTGAAATATGCAGTAATATTTTCAGTTGATTATAATTACCACTGGTAACTATCATCCATTGATTTTGCCCTGGCTGAGCGATTTATATAGCGGCGAACAAATGCAAGTCATTTTATTTAAGCTAGGGATAAAATTCCATAAAATCACCTTATCCAGGTGGTTTAACCCTGATTTGAAATCGGCCCCTTTGAAATATGAGGCAGACTTCTGCCATACCAAGGAGCTGGACATTTTTATATGCCATAGCGCAAACTTTCCTGGCCACTGTTATACATTATTAAATACACTGAGACTGTACAAGATGTTGCAATCGTTCTGGAGAGATATGGACCCTCGCACCTTGCAATACTACCCACAATTGTTCTTGCGCACTTGGCGCTGGGTTAATGGAGCATTAATCAGCATCGACAGTATCCCATGAATGCTCGATCGGGTTCAAAATGGGTGATCTGGAGGGGAAACCATGAAGTGTTCTTTAAATCACCTGCGTGACACCAAAGGTCGGTAACATGTGTCATTGTCCTGTTGAAACATGGGATCTCCATTTTGTGCCAGAAAGGGATGCAGATGATCTGAAATACTGTCCACATAGCGTACACTTGTCATTGAGCCGGACAATGGGACCTAACTGCAACCATGAGAATGCAGTCCAGACTATAACTGAGCCACTTGCTGCCTGGACACGGCCTTATTGACACACAGGATCCGTAGGTTCTTGCACACTCATGCATCAGCTTGATACAACTGGAATCAAGATTCATCGGACCATACCACATGCTGGCACTGTTCCATTGCCGATGGTCGCGGGCCCATGCACGTCGTTGAGCGCTGTGTCGAGGTGTCAGCAAAGGGACACGAGTTGGTCGTCAGCTGTTGAACCCTATGCGGTGCATGTGCCTTCTTACTGTCCTGGTGTAAATGGGTTCCTGGCTCACAACATTCAACTGGGAGGTGATCTGACTCATAATTACCTTCGGTTAAGGCAACCTGATGTACACTCGTTAATCACTTGTGTTCTTCCTTGTGCGGCGGTTTACTCGTCTGGAAACATTCTTTCTACGATAATGAAAATCCGTGCAGACACTGTTTGTCTCGGAAATCCAATATGCCCTGTGTCTTGCACGGATTATCCTCCCATGTTCTTAAAGTTGGCATGTTGCCATATTCACTACATACGTGTCTGTAACAGACAGCTCAGATATCGTGTCTACACTTGCACCATAAGCTACATCTGGCCTCAACTCTCGGGAGTAGCTCCTTTGAAGCACATGACTTAATCTCACTAAGCCTTAGTTGTAACTAGTGTTGAAAAATATGTACACTAAAACCTGAAAATATACATGCAAATATGCATTAAAGATTTCCAAAATATGCAGAAACAACCAAAATATGCACCCAAATATGCACTATCAAATGCCGAGTTTTGATGATGATCATAAAGGGCAATAATTAAAATAAATATTCAAATTACTGTACACCTAAGCACATTTAATGCAACTGCGAAATATATTAACTAATATCTGAAAACATCCACTCCGTATCCATTCTTGGGTCAACGAAACTTTTTCCTTCGTCATTTTCGAAACGTTGTCACGCGCACCACAAAACAGTAAGACATGAACTGCGCAGTGCGCTGCACACTACACCACAGCTGACACCTGACAACTGTGCAACCATTAAATAGAATATACGCTTGGAGTTGATGCCAACTTAAAAGATATACCCTCTGGTGCCTTAACCTTGGTCAGATCAACGAAGAAAAAGAACGGTTTACCCTGTAGTTATCTCTTCTTCACGTGACAGGGGTTGGTTTAAACAAAAAGCTCTTTACACTGAGCCTAATGTTATGAAGAATAATACATTAGCGACTTGAGACAGAAACCAACCTTTCCCAAGAATGTTAAGATGAAAAAAGAAATACACTCCAATTGTCTGTTTACAATTAGGGGAACAGGCTGGGAACGGGTTTCTTCGCAATGGAACCGAAAGGTTCCAAGTACAATACATTATGGAGGGTTGAGGAAAGATATGTGTCTTTTTAAAAAATGTCATTATTCAAGCAACCTAACACTCAAGCTATGGATAGATTTTACCCAAAAACTAAAAAATATGCACAAAATATGGACTAATGCCAAAAATATGCACCAACACCCAAAATATGCTCAACTATGCACAAAGAGCTATGTTCCAATCTTCTTAATTCGACATGAGATGGATAATTACCAAGTTTCAATGAGACATGACCTTTTAATAAAAACATGCACTTGCATACATTTCTCAACACTAGTCATAATACACTTTAATAACAAACGTTATTTATAAATGCGAAATTATTCAATATGTATGGCAAACCATAGGGATTTGCAGCTCTATTCGTGTTGACTATTAGTTAAGTTTGTCTCTTCCGGGCTTGTAGAACGTGGTCTAGAAGGCGTCCAAGATACCGACGTTACGTCAAGTACTGCGTCTGGCATCTTCAAGGTAAGATGACCCATTGTCTGCGCTGGTCAGAGTTCGAACGGATCATCCTACCCTAAAGATGTCAAGCGCAGAACTTGCCGAAACGTCGGTATCTTCGATTCCTTCTAGACCACGCCGTACAAGCCCGGAAGAGATAAATAGCTAACAGTCAGGACGCCGGCCGTGGGCGCCTAAGTTTATCTAATCGTGTTGTTTGATAAAAGCCAAAACTTCTGTTTTTCTCTCTTATCCCTTTCTCACTATGTGTTATTCTACCCCTCTCTCTCCACCTACCTCCTCTTTCCACTCACTGCTTTCTCTAGCTCATTCTCTCACTGTACCTCATTCCATCATCCGTTGCTCTCCTTTCTGTGAGTTACATTGCAGTTAAAAATTGGTGATATACATTTTATGGTTTCTTAATAAAAATAAGAACTTGATAACAGGTAACAGTACACAAAATTGTGGTTTTTCCTAGCGGTCGGGCTGCTTATCGTGGAGCAGGTTTGCGATAAATTCTTATTTCTTTAACAGTAACTCTATTACAGTTACAAGCTTTTGCTATACAGAGTTTAAGAAACAATAATCAATAAAAGTTGCCTTTGTGAAATTTAATTAAAATGCTATGGTACCTATTTTCTTAGAGAAATCTAAGGTTGTTTATATCAAGTTTAATAACAGCAGCATGAAATTTGCACGGCATTCATAGAAGAATGCAGGTACCAAGAAGTGGTGCTTTTTTAATGAGTAAATTCCAGGAATGCAGTCACGGTAGCTCAGAATTTCATATGTAGGATTAGAAAGGAATTAAAAATTCTTATAATCTAGCTAAACGCAGCATGAAAGTTGCGTTCAGATGAGAAATGCGTGGTGATTCATGACAGATTCATAGTTGGTGCAGAACATCGTGACACTCCACATTCGCAAGAGAGGAGAAATTAAGGAGAAGCGACTGGAGTTGTGGGAAACAAGTGAGTGATATCAGAACTCAGGCAGTCATATACACAAGCAGTATATGTTCACGTATTGTAAACAATTATTACTTAGTTATCACGGTCAGAGCGAGCGATAGAGTAATCCCCACCTCTCCTATTATGCAAGTGGGCACGACTCCTCTACTGCGCACCTATGCTTCAGGAGTGATAGAGTGTCACGACGAGCTGGACAAACTATGCGTGGTAGAGAAATGTGGGTGGCACTCTCGTTTAGAAAGCACGTGAATTAGAAATCAGGTGGCTCACTTGCTCACTGACTCGAGGTATCGTCTGTGACTTTAGTGTGTCATGTACATCTTTTGTATCGTTTCCTGGGGTCTTTTGAGGCGTGTTCTTCACCTTACCTATCACAAAGTGTGGTGAGTTGGTAAGACAACAATAAAGGGGAAAAGATGGGAGATTGATACCCTTACCTTTCTCAAAATAATCCAGCGATACACATTTAAAATCTCTCTCTCTCTCTCTTTCTCTCTCTCTCTCTCTCAGACATACACACACTCGCAAAGAAACTTGCATATGCAAGCTGGGGAGGAAAACTTCTATAATATAGCTGTTTAAAACCGCTAATTGAAACCAAATGAAAATAACAATCTATTGGAATATTGTGTATTTTATGATTTATGTGACATGAGTCATTCAATAATTAGTGATACCAATGTTTGCATGTGACGATATCAGTCGTAAATGATGCAAGCTGGTAGCAATGAGAAAGAAGAGTCTGATGTATGTTACCTGTCAGTTTAAAGATAGTAATATTGTTTACAAATAAGATATTTGTAGTAAGTTTAATTTGTAGACTGCTATCTGTAATGCTCTAAAGCGCTGCGAGCTCCACGTTTTTGGAGAACATCTTTGCTACCCTTGTAAAATGCATCCGCCCACCTAGCCACGATACAAGTCCCTCCACCACGAGCTTCCAGTAATGCTTGCTGGCATTGTTGACCTTTCTTGCCTCTTGCAATAACAATTTTAATGAAGCATTTTTGTTTGTATTTACTAAGCGTTTTAAAGCATTACAGATAACAGTCGTCAAATTAAAGTTACTCCAAATATCTTATAAATAATATATACTAATATAAATAATATTATCTTTAAACTCATAGGCAACTTATATCAGATGCTCATCTTTCTCATTGTTACACACACACACACACACACACACACACACACACACACACACACACACACACACACACACACACACACACACACACACAACACAGAACATATATATTTCCGGTAACATTTTGACATTGAAATTTTGGAGGAATACAGTACTTCCCCTACGTATCTAGTAGAGAAAGTTAAAAAAAAAAAAAAAAAAAAAAAAAAAAAAAAAAAAAAAAAAAAAAAAAATTTCCTAACTACAATATCGTGATCTTTCTGCACATTAGAAATAATTTTCTCTTCGTAAATTTGCCTACTAGAACTTGCTGAAGTGGATACTGCATTTTTTGGAGTCAGTGCATATGAACTACGACATTAAAAACAAACGGTACTTACCAGAACAAACCTACTTAAGCTGATAAAATATTAATTTATGTGTTAATTTGACATATAGTAATGTATATGACTAAACAATTCTGAGGACAATAAATACTGGATATGATAGCTAAAACCTAAATCAAGGTTACATTCATAATTTTTGTGCTTTAAGGTTCTTGAGATGAATTTTTAACTCAGATCTGCTGAAAAAAGTGAGTAAAATGGGTGCTGCGATGTTCGTGATCTAAGAATTACCCACGAGAGTGAACGAAAACTGCAGAAAAACGCTGGTAAAAGCCATAACCGAGATTTGAATTAGGACCCTTCGATTTAGATGATTCACACCCTAGCCGGACATTAGAGGGACGTGTGCTCAAACTGAGTGCGGTGCCGAGGTAGTTGATTCTGTCGACTGAACGGCCACTGCTGCGTTAGCTTTGTGCGGTCTTTCATAAGTAATGCTATTAGTCACATAGCGCTTATGCTGTTTCAATGGACAAAGCTACGACTTGAGCACTATGTGAATGAAGATAGACATTCATCCGAAACTGTAGTCAACGTTTGCCCACGGAGCTTCCTCCCACATATCAGTTCCTTATTATTCCAGACATGCGCAATTACTCAGGCATGTGTATGTAATGATGGAATGTTAACCAAAGAAACTTATGCGCAAAGGGTACTGCAACAAAACCGCAAATCCGAATACTACAGGGGGAGGCAGAACCCACTGTAACATTATTGGTGGTTGGAAGAGTGGTAAGTCTTCGCCTCTTTTGACTGTGGTGGATTGATACAGTTAACGATCGGCGCGTTTGTTTCAAACAGGATAGAGGTGGTCATGCTTTTACTATATGAAATCGGAATTACACACATTGTTATCATCCGAATATATGAAAAGACGTCCAAACTCTAGCGTAATATCTGTAACATCGCGCCGAGAGGTGGTTATCTGAAACGCCAGATCTCAGTTGTTCATCAGAGACAAAAGCTGCTCACAGACATAAGTGGAGCAAAATATTGCTGTAATGCAAGCAGCAAATTCCCCCAGATCAACATATTTTACTGTTTTTAGGTCTTCAAGAATGGTAACATGACTAATTGGTTTATCCTCTGGCACAGTACCAGGTGATTTTGTACGTTTGAAATAAGTATTTCATAACTTATTTTGTTAGTTAAGAGTTATCACATGACAGGGTATGTTTGTTATGTTCAGATTGTAAACCTTCTGGAACTTTGGCACAAGTCTTTAATCATAACAAAGAAATAACAATAGTAATAATAATAGTACTAATAATACTAATAGTAATCACATTAGTCATACTGATGATCATGATCATTATTAAATAATAAGTAATCATAGCTAATAATAATAATAATAATAATAATAATAATAATAATAATAATAATAATAATAATAATAATAATAATAATAATAATAATAATAATAATAATAATAATAATAATAATAATAATAATAATAATAATAATAATAATAATAATAATAATAATAATAATAATAATAATAATAACATTAATAACAATAACAATAAGAGTAATGATAACAATGATAACAATAATAGTAATAATAATAGTAATAGTAATAATAACAGTAATAATATTTTTTTAATTTTTTATTCATTCAGTTCAATACAGTGGAATACACAATTGAACCATATCATGAGTCAATACATAAGATGATATAAAAAGGTACCCTATAAGGGCTCATGTCACGAGAAACATAAATAGAAAGGAATTTAGTAATTACATTGTATATACAATATAATTAGATAAGAAGTTAAAAGTACAATTAGTATAATCAAAACATCATAGAAAATATCTATAATTTTATAATAATAATAATAATAATAATAATAATAATAATAATAATAATAATAATAATAATAATAATAATAATAATAATAATAATAATAATAATAATAATAATAATAATAATAATAATAATAATAATAATAATAATAATAATAATAATAATAATAATAATAATAATAATAATAATAATAATAATAATAATAATAATAATAATAATAATAATAATAATAATAATAATAATAATAATAATAATAATAATAATAATAATAATAATAATAATAATAATAATAATAATAATAATAATAATAATAATAATAATAATAATAATAATAATAATAATAATAATAATAATAATAATAATAATAATAATAATAATAATAATAATAATAATAATAATAATAATAATAATAATAATAATAATAATAATAATAATAATAATAATAATAATAATAATAATAATAATAATAATAATAATAATAATAATAATAATAATAATAATAATAATAATAATAATAATAATAATAATAATAATAATAATAATAATAATAATAATAATTCCGCACAATGTGAAAGAAGATTGTTCTTAGTCTGCACAAAATTGCACCAATGACTCTGATCTCATCTTACAGTGTAGCATACATAATATACTTACATTAGATATAAATTATGGTTTATTATGAAGTATAAGTATCTTAACTATGTATTTTTCAAATATATCAGAAATTATTACTTTTTAAAAATAGCCGTATCATTAAAGCTGATCTCCAACAACATAAAAGTGAATTTCCACATAGTCTACCGTATTCCGACCGTGCCCTTGCCATGTCATAATGTTTTGATTTCCCCGTAATCTATCATGTGGGCTGGCTATTTTCATGCTTGATTCAATCCATAGGTAGACCCAGGACGCGGCTAAGAACGCCCGTACCCCTTCTTAATTAAGGAAATAAAAATAAAAGTGTGTCAACGATTCTTGTCGCGGAGTTTAAATTGGCAATAAGAGCGCTGGGGTACGCGGAGAGAACTCTAATAGGCCGGGTCAGTGAACGTTTTACCCTACTTCATGCTGGGGCGAGTGCTAGTTGGCATGTAAATACCAGCGTCTCGGAGCCCTCCAGATGACGCTTCACTTATAGACTCCACCCTCTCGCAGAGAATCCCCAACCAATCGTGGGCGTCGAAGATTCCAGTAACTTCACTCCTTACTTCCCATAATTCCAACACCAAAAGCTTCATTTATTACGTTACCCTGAGTTCTCAAGGGGGCAAGTAGATCCTCAGCCATCTTGCATCCTGGCTTACGTCCCCTATGGCTGGTCAATATATCCATGACATGAATATGGAGGTGTAACCACGGTACTAGATCAATTCCACACTTGAATTACTTCCTTCTTTCTTCCACCACTTCTTCCTCATTGACGGTTTTTTTAGTAGATTAATGGCAATACTGACAATAGGCTGTAAAATTTCTTTGTTCTCGTTTAATTTCACACAGTTTTTTTTTTTTTTTTTTTTTTTTTTTTTTTTAAATTTAAACTTAACTAATTTACTTCTGTGGTGACTCTGTTTATTTTTTAATTTTTACAGTGGTGGAGTTGGTCCGGTACCGCCGAAGCAAACCGAATGTTTGTGGGTAGTGTTAAAGTCGGGTCATTGGCTTAGGCAGGTCAAGTGTAATGGCGGTGCCCTGACACTGACCTGCGGTTTGGGGGGGGGGGATCGGGTCGTACTGAAGGACCGGGTGGAGGACCGAGTACATTTCTGAGGAGTGTCAGTCGATTCAAAATTTGATTCAGTAAGTCCTGTAGTATTAATGTGTGTCCTTGTAGAATTTCTTCTAGTGTCTTATGGACCTTGTGAATACGTGTGTCGTTGATGTAGGTGACCACTTTCTCCAGCTGCTTGTTGAAGTGGTCACGGAGGCTGTTGTTGTCTTGATGGACTGTGGCAGGTAGCGTTGATTGCAGGTTATGGGTGACATCCTTAACGTCCTCGAGAGCACGAGTCAGGGCTGTCTCCCATGCTGCAACCCGGTCGGTGAGAGTCTGAAGTGTGTCTTGTATCTTCTGTAGTGCGGCGGTGTTGTGGAGTACAGCGGTGAGAAGTTGACTGTCTGCAGCGTCGTGTTGGTCGGCGGATTGGCGGTTGGTCGTGGTATTTGTAAAATGCTTACATAAGAGGAAAAGGGATTTATGAAAAAAGCAGATGTTTTTAAAATATTCAGTTATTGGGAAATAATTATTTTACAGCATTATCCGCTTCCTGAATATTTGCTGTTATATACGTTCTCACGTTCTCTGGCATGCATTTAGTGCGCACGAAGGGCGTCAAAGAAAGTCTAACTGCACCTCGCGTCTGTCAGATTATGTATCGTTGTACAAAGCCATGGTCATTTCATTGATTGCTTTACGCTACGGTGCAAGCATGTGCCACTTATTCTGCTAAATACTTACACCAACAACCACAACAAAGTTTACAAAATGGCGTAGAAACGAAATATATGTTTACGCTCTTGATTGTATTGGCTGAAAGAGAAAGAGGTGGAGTGAATGTATTCAGTCTCTCATACAGACCTCTTATTATGATTGGTGGCCACACTTTATCGGCTAGCACGTGACACGCCTTTGAAGGCGTCAAAATCTAGGAGTAAAACTTGATAAAGGCGCAGGTTAGTGGTGAAGCTCACGCCTCAAAAGACCCCAGAAAATCATACAAAATCCGCCGAAGATTTTCTTTGGAACCGTTGTATCTAAAAAGAGTTGCAACATACCAAAAGCTCAAAAAGAAAACTTTATATTTAAGCTCAGCGTCTTTGAAGGATACAACACAAAGATTTAGAAGAAAATACCTCGCCTCAGAGGTATCCATATGATTTTCCATCATATGGAAAAATCTTAATTAATTTTTATTTTCTTAAAAACGGCTCTAACAATTTTGAATAAAATAACGAATATTTAGGATTTACGAAAATGTATATAAGGAATATTTTGAGAATTACTTTTTCACTCTGAACGCCTTTGAAGTGTAAGAGATGATACAATCTCACTACAGAAACATTTAGATCTCGTTAAAGTGCACAATTTATGTCAAACAAAACTTTCTGTGGCGTTAGCGCATTTCCAAAATATACTACTTGTGGATTTGAATTTACAAATACCCATAGGCTTTACAAGTGGGAAGTGCGCATTCTCGTGGTCATACAAGATGATCATCAGATTATCTGCGTTACACTTTTTAAAAATAGAATTATCACTTTAGCCTACTGCATCCTTATACCTCTAAGAAACTGAAATTGCAAGTAAAGTTTATCACGATTAACAATAAGTAGATAAAAGAATAGGTCGTCTCCCTAGCGTGGTGATAGCGTTGCTGTTTACGAAGCGGGAGAACCGTGGGGATTTTCTGGATGTGAAGTACTGCTCCGGGGTGCACTCAGCCTCGTTAAATCCCCAAGGAACCAATAGAAGAGCTGCTTGATTGAGAAGTAGCGGCCACTGGTTGCGAAGACCTGGAGGGACCGGGACGCTAGCCACGTCCCACCCTCCAGCACTGCTCCAAGCTCATGACGCCTGTGTTGTAGGACGGTAGACCTTAGGGCTGCTGCGCCTGCCGCGGGATCAGATGGATGAACTTCTCATATGATAGTTCGTACTTGAGTGAGTAGTCATTTGAGTGCAACACACCACAGGTTTCCGACTTTAATTCTGCTTTTGCATCCCTTCTTTGTTTCTTTTACATACTAGTAATACTAAATACCTGAATATAAACCCACCCATGATGTTTACTTAATGGAACGACTGAATAAGGAAATTATTAACATGATTGCCAAAGTTGGGAAATAGATATTATGATGGATCCAAGCACTGCGATTGTAGGTACCATTTTACAATGAGCAGGGACGTAGCATCAAAGGATGGGAGAGGTGTATTATATAACTACCTTTCACTCAAACTGATGTTCATTATAATTTTGTGGTACACAATCGTTTTAATATCATTAAAAATTTAGCTGTCCTAAACACTATGATCTGAATTCGCGCCACTCTGCAGCAGTAGTTCCAAAACAAAGCTTGGGTCAATGGCATCTGTCGTAAGTTGGAGGGAATTGGTGTTGTGCGCTTGACCCGAGGTATGTACCGAGGTAGACTACATCCAGTATTAAGAATCGCGCTCACATTACTGCATTTATGGTCGTTAATAGGGAGTAATTTGCGACTTGTTTTGCTTCTTGTGTGTTCTTGAATTGTAGACCTTCGAGCATGATTTGGACATTTGGTTACTCATTATAGGAGCAAATATAAGTTAAGATTTGCGCGGATTCCGGGACGAAGGTATATAGGTATACGTCACGAAATAAATCGGAGCTATAGTAATAAACAAAACTTCGTTTCCGAACCGCTGTTGCAATGAAAATAGAAATAAAGTTGTGTGATCGACAAACGCAACGTAAGAGGCTTGCAAACATTAACATTTCTCTAAAAGGCAACATGTGATTAAAGTAGACCCTCCAAAGCCCGCACTCAGTATTACGATGAACATTCAAACATGTGTAAGGCATTTCAACCTCGAAATTTATAAAAATAAACACTGGCTGAGCGGTTGTAAAACTTGAACACTCTGTTCTTTGGATCTTTTCCTTTTTCAAATAAACTGTACTTAGTTATAATCATATAATATGCGAAAAACAACTAAACATGTTAGGGATTACTCCAAGAATAGAATTCTCATTGAACAATAAGTAGGAGCTCTCAGTTGAACAGCATAACAATAAAGTAAAAAAGAACAGAGCTTTAATTTCTCAATTTCCACGGGATGCATGTTTTATGGAAAACAGGCACTTACTTTTCATGGTCGCAATGAGAATGAAGTGTCTTCAAATAAAGGCAACTCACTCTTTTGAATATTAAATTGAATTAGCAATATATGACATCTCTCTGAAAGGGTACTTGGAGAAGTCGACTGTTTTACGCCCAACTTCAGTTGAATGACTTAATTTCAAGTGTGAGAGCCGTCATGATACATGTAATTAAGAAATTAATTTCTGATATCTTCTTTGTTTCGTTGGTATATTAATAGTGAAGAACAACTCTGTAGTATTCGTTACTTAAATATTGACGGAAATGTTGAAGAAATGTTTATTTCCTTTACAGATGTAAGTTCTGATAGAAGAACAGTGGCTCTCTTAAATCATTCTGCCAATATGTTCGAAGATTTTTTGTAAAGTATTAAAACTCAGAAGGGAAATTCTTTTAAAGCTTGGGTCATATTTTAACAAATTTTACAATATTCATTGGGTTGCATGCGCAAATGTATTAGGCTACACCACTGACAATCAGATGTTAGTTGTTATACATATAAGGAAAAAATATTGCTTTCCAGCATAAAAGACAGCTGTTTTATAAACTGGGTATAGGTTGATGCATATCAATGCATTGAGCAGAGAAAATTGTGCAAATAAGACTTGAGCAATAATACAAAAAATTAGAACTTCCTCAAAATTCCGCAGTATTGAACTGCTGGTTCCAAAACAAACATTTTCTCTCAAAAGCGGCATTAAAATGCATACAACAAATCTAAGATTTGAAGCTGCTGATGATTATTAATTAAAGCTTCTCGGGATACCAGCCGTGTAATAACTATAAAGTTGTTGAGCCCTACAAGCCTTCCTCTCGCACATCAGTAAAATTCATCTAAACATTAAGTTCACCATGGAAATTGAAAATGAGGCACTCTTACAGTTTTGGACATCCAAATTTATAAAAAACAAGATGGTACATTAGGGAGCAGTGTCTACAGAAAAGTTACACATACAGATCGCTTTGATTGTAGTCATCACCATCCGTTCCAAAAGAAAACCGTCCTCTCTACCTTGTTTCATCGAGCTTATGAAACTGCGGACAAAGGCCACTTATTCCACAAAATAAATTTGATTAACACCTATGAAAAGAATGGTTACCCAAACATGGACATTCATCAAGCGCACCGGAGAGTTAAGAATAACAGAAACCGCTCCACGGATAATCACAGCACAGAGAAAGATGGAAAATCTAAAGGAAAGGTATTTATCCCCTTCTCAGTACAGTCTGGAATAAAATTGTGCGGATACTAGTCAAAAAACACAACTTTAAAACGATGTTCCTGCCACCAAAAAGTTGAGACAGTATATGAGACAATAATTGTTTTAGGACATATGTTTACAAATTCCTTGACTATGTGGAAAGACATATATATATATATAGGACAGAGAGATCATACGATTGAAGAGAGACGTGATGAGCACAAACGCAATCTACAACTACTACAACCAGAAAACTCAGCAATAGCACAGCATAGTGTCGACAATGATCACAAAATTTTGTTTGATGAGCTCGCTGTTTTACACCGCAGTAACCGTCGTCACGACAGACTCGTAAAAGAGGCAATTGAAACTAAATTAGGGCCAAATAATTTTAATAGGAACAACAGCCTACAGCTGAGCACATTTTGGACAGGAATACCTACTTAAAGGGAGGCCATGATTTTGATATGGTCGTTTATTTATTATGCAGTTCCCGATAAAGGCCATGCGTTTGAGATGTCCATTTATTTATTAAGTATTTATTTCCTGATGATGGTCATGGAGTTTGAAATGGCCGAAAGCTTAAACCATTTTATAGATATTACACGGCTGGTAACCCGAGAAGCTTTAATTAATAGGATACAACAGCCAGGCAGAAGGGGGATCCCTAGCAACTGGAGTTGAGCACCGCGCATGTCAACTCAGTTGGCCCATTATGATTTACATGAAGAGGACACCTTAAGCGTGACCACATCCGGACGACGATGTGCGCTAGCAAAGACGGGGTCCCTAATGATTGCAAAGTGAAACCAACCCTGATGCTGATGCGAAACTGCCTATACTACCAGTAACCCCTTAGGAAGGGGTACCGGACGTCCAAAGCGCCAGGGAAAAATTCTTTACAGAGCGAGAAACTTCAGCAACCTTCCACCTCACCCGAATAATCCTCCCTGAAACAGATGGAAGGAAGTAATGGGGACAGGAAATATATAGAAAATTCGTGATACAAAGAAAACCACCCCAGAATTCGCCTACTGACCTGGGAAAACCACGAAAATCACCCATGATCAGTGCCCGGTCCAACAGGATTCGAACCCAGGACCTCCTGAATGTGATCACACACGTTGCGCTTTACTGGCATATACATTACTTTTTAATATTCTATTCCAGAGATTTAATGTGGGTTCCTTGAAACTGGTTACAAAAAAACAGACTCTAAATAAACAAATCAGAGCTTATTAAAAGTAAGCAGAAATCCCATTTACACTCGAGCGTTAAATCCTTTATATCTTTTTTTCAAAGGGAAAAGTGAACGAGTGTTTTGCTGATGCTCTCGGCGTTTTCATATGCATTACAGCGCTTCCGCTGATATGCCCATATAGTTCTCGTGTTGATCCATGAACCTACTATAAATGGAAAATATGCTTGCATTGAAACATCGTAATAGAATGTATGCAGGAGTTCATATGCCATTATACATACAGAACCATGTGATGCTAACGTTCAGCCCTTAATATTTACAGTTACACGTCAGCTGTGTCCACTGTTTGTTATTTTATAATTTTCAGCAGCACACAGTTTGTATTATACATGAAAGAATCGGTAGGTAGGTATTTGTGATAAAATAGCAACACTGAACCGACGGATACAACAGAGCGAATATAAGGCAGTATAAACGCGTGTCATGTCTGAAAGAAGTAACTTGTTAACGCCCCTTTTAACTATTCAGTTCTGTAGATATGGCGAATGAAGTGAGCTAACTCAGGTTCAAATGGGTCTAGGTCCACCGAGCTAAGAGTTACCCGACATTTCTTCTGCAGGGATAAGATAAACTCTGGAAAAAGATCCTGAAAGCTACCAATTAGACCTTCCAGGATGGAGGGCCCACAGACTACTCTCAGACTATGGACATATGCATTCACAGAGTTTTTTCACGTAAGTGTTAAAACCACGTGACCGATTTTCTGCTCATGACTCATTTTATGGTAACGAAAAGCCAATAACGTAACACGACATTGACTAATTTAGCGTGACGGTTTATGGTACACATCTTGGCGTAAGGAAGACTTCATTTCAACATAAAGGATTATCTGATCCTGTGTGGAACTGTTATTGCCGGAAACGCCAAAAGAACAAACGTCTATGAAAGTCCAATACATCTAAGCCAAAGTTCATGGAACTATAATTTCAAAAGCATCATCGTAGAACCATCTTTTCGTAATGGAGATAGAACCGGCAGCTCTAGTCACTTACACTGTTTAAACATAATTTAGAATTGTCCTGGTCTAGCACTGGTTCTTCGTGGAAATCACTTCCTTGAAAGTAGATTTCAGTCTTTAAATGCAATAACTGATGTGACACTTCCATTTTTATTTGCAGGGTCAATTAGAAAAGTATGCACACTATTTAACAGAGTGTATCTGCGTAATATTTTCAGACTTGTATTGAATTATCTGTGGAATAATTACCGAAAGAGTCAAAAAGTTCCGAACGGGCTGCGTGGTGTTTTTCCTATCGGTGTCCTCGGCACTACTTGCCGTCTGCCGCTGTCATTGGAAGGCCTAGATGAAACCATACAACATTTTTAAAACTAATTTTAAATGCTTTACTTACCAGCTTTATGAAAGGAGACGCTGCAACTGGCCACCATCTTTGTCCATACATTTTGGTACCTCTTTAAGAAACTATCCATTGCTCGCCATAGTTCACGTTGAGAAATGCTGGCAGTTTCCTGGCGGATATTTTGTTTTAATTCTTCCAGGGTGTGTGGGTTTGTCTCGTACGCTTTGTTTTAAGTTACTCAGGAGACAGAAATCATAGGGGGTTCGGTCGGGGTACCGATAGGGCTACAAATCTCTACTAATAATTCTGTCCTGAAACACACTTTCAATTGTTCTCGTGGAAAGATAGGCCACATGAGCTGTTGCAGAGCCTTGTGGAAAAAGGCAAAATTACATTCCCTGTCTGTTAATTCTGTAAAAGAAAGGGTGAGGAAAAGTTGTATTCATGTATGTCAACATGACGTCAACTCCTGACTCGAAAAACTTGGTCCTATAACTATGTCCGTTAATGTCGCACCATAGACCAATTTTTTCTTCATGAAGGGGTACTTCATGAACAGTACTAGGTTTCTTAGAGCTTCAATAATGTTCTCCTTTCATAAACTTGGTAAGTAAAGCCTTTACGAGCAGTTTTAAAAATGTTGTATGGTTTCATCAGCGTCTTTCTATAATAGGGGCAGACGTCAACGAGCGCCAAAGACGCGAAAATGCAAAATACAGCAGTTCAGACCTTTTTTTTGGGGGGGGGGAACTCTCTCGGTACTACAGTATTTTATAACAAGTTTCGGTTGCCAGTTTGGGGCTCTTATGACTTGTATGTGACCTATGATGGTGAATAAACTTTGGCACGATAGACTTGACATTTGCGGAATAAAGTCATTTTAATGTGATGGTTCAAATGTGAAAGTTCAGAGTGTAGAGTCGTAAATGTCAATACATATCACAGGGCCTTATGATATGTTTGAGATATATGGTGCAGTTTGTAATGCACACAAGAGAAGATTCAGAACCCAAGTCTTCGGCTGGTGCCTTACAAAAGGATACAGCATAGCCACATACGGGCTATTGCATTTCAAATCGTACAAAAAATGAAAAAAAAACTGACCTCGCACTTTTTAAAATCCTTTTTCAGTTTTATGCAACCATTGTGTGAAAAAAAAAATAATAATCTGCGTTCAAGGACTAAATTTTGTTGGTTTATTCCGACTCCAGTTATTATAGCTACTCTATCCAACTCTTCCGTGGAACGTCCCTGTTCTCTTTTCCCACTTTTCGGTCGACAATTCAAGCTTTTTCAGGGCATTCTGTTGAAATCCATTCCTCAGACCTGTTTGTCTCCTATACTCTTCTATTTTATCGGTAAGACTGGACGGCGAAGGAATAAACCTTATTCTCCTTTACCTATCCTTACCATCGTCACCCTTGAACACTCACTCTAGTTTTGCTGTCAGGGCATTCTGTCATGCCTAAAGCCTAGGGCCTTACTTTATGCCTGCTCCCGCCCACCGGACGGTAGCCATCCAATAAAGGCAGACTAACGTGGTTGCTTTGTGGGACCGCACGAATCTTATCCAAATCCTCTCTAAAAATTCGCGACATTCCCATCCGGTGGATGTTTTTTAGTCGAGTATTGCCATAGTGGCGAAGCCGACACTCCCCATTGTGCCCTCCAACATAGCGGGAGTCCATAAATGGTGTTTCCTCCACTCGGAAAAAAATAAGACTAAATATTTCCAGTTCTTTGCGAACAATTTCACTTTGTTTTTTATACTTTAATGTATATCCCGCCACAAATTGTATATATCTCATCTCTGCAGGTTCTATTCATTTATATGTTTGTTTGCTCAGAGTCCACATTACTGAGTCATGCAATAATGCAGGCAAGACAATTATTTAAAAAATTTTAAGTGCGTTTCCTTTCTTACTTTCTTTCCCAATGTTCTTTTCAGGGTGCCACAACACTGAAATCATTGTATTTTATTGTTCATATTTTTTTTTCTATTCCAGCCTAAAGAAACAACTAGATAATTAAAATAATTTACTCGTTTTAGTGATCTTTCACTAAACACTATTTTTGTTATTTGTATTTCTTTGCCACGCAGGCCCATAACTTTTTGTTCATGAGCACCGAGTTGTATCATTTCCTGGGGTCCTTTGAGTCGTGTTCTTCATCTTACCTATCACGGAGCGTGGTGCCTTAATAACACAGCAAGAAGGGTGAAAAGAGGGGCTAAACTACTTTTTGAAAACAATTCAGTGATATATATTTAAAACCACACACACACACACACACACACACACACACACACACACACACACACACACACACACACACACACACACGTATACTGTCGAGGAAATCTTGTATTATATGATTACAACATATAATTGAAACCAAATAGAAACAGCAATTACTAAGTAAAACTAGAGGAATATAATATATTATATACGTTTACATATAGTGATTTATGATTTATATGATACATTTGTGAGATTAAATAAATTACTCTTTTGTTATAGTTGACCAATCATGTTTAGAAAGTAAGAGATAAATATACTTTGTATAGGTATTATTTACATGAATATGATAATACATATTATGGCAATAACATTGTGTTATATTTTCTTCTATATTCTTGATGAAGTCCTATGATGAGCAATAGTAAATTAACCAATTATAGTTAGAGGGAAAACATACTACCTCTTTATTGATTTATTTATTCATATATCCATTTATTTACTTATTTTATTGCTCTATTTTTGCTTCTATGCAGCAAGAAGGGTTGATATCACTGTGAGAATGCGGTTCTGTTTAGTTTTTCCCCATAAAGTGTTGCATTGCTATGTATATCTTAATATATAAAACAAAGCGGGTTTGTTGGAGCACTTATAACTTGAGAACGGCTGGTTTTTGATTTGTTGTATTTGTCTACGTCCCGAATAGCAGAATAACTATTAAAAACATTGGAAAATTGACGAAAAAATAAAAGAAAAAACATTTTCCCATACAAAATGTCCATGGGTTTCGCAACTGTCAAACATTTAATGTTCATCCCGCCGGTAAACTCTTCCCTCAAATTAAAGAACGTATTCAAATAAAGGTTTCGAATCGACAAGATTTATCCACAAGATTTATCCACAAAATTTATTTTGTGTAAACTAAGGAAAATATATCAAGCCACTTAAATATACAACAAATGACAAATTAACAAATTACTTAATTAAAAATCAGTAAAGTATTCCCGAACATCATTGATAACCACAAAAATAACAAATGGTTAAGCGAGCGAGCAATTTTCGTGGCTAAGAATAAAGATGTGAATGACTTAAGCTTTATAATTCAGAATCAGATCGTTGGTACTCTGCATTCATTCAGATCTATTGACTGTGTAACAAGCGAAGACGAAACCACTAATTATCCAACTGAAGTTTTGAACTCCTTGGATGTGCCTGGTTTACCATCGCACAATTTACAACTGAAGTCATCGTGCTTCGAAATCTAAACCAACCAAAACTATGCAAACTATGCGCTTGGTGATAATAAAACTGATGAGTAATGTGATTCACGCGACGATACTCAAAGGAAAATTTAAAGATGAGTTAGTTCTCATTCCGAGGATCCCAATGATCCCAGCGGATATGCTCTTTGATTTTAAGCGAATTCAGTTCCCGATTTTTCTTGCCTTCGCCAGGACGAAGTAACAAATCAAAAGGCCTGTTTGTGGTCTCAACTTAGAAAATCCATGTTTTTCTCATGGTCACTTGTACGTGGCACGTTCACGTGTTGGCAAATCATCCGCTTTATTTGTTCTTGCGCCTGATGAAAAAAAAAATGTATATCACAAAGTGCTTCAATGAAGAGAATTAAACAGAGTGCATCCCATGCTGCACAGTATGTACATAGTTTAATTAAATCATGTCTTGCTGACACACGGTTGATATACTTAATATTTGTACTTTTTTATTTATTTTTGTGTCATTATCTTAAAAGTACTGAACTAAATATTTATTTTGTATTCATTGTATTACTTTCATAAAATCATAAATTAAGTTCAGCTAATCTGTAACACGACATTCATTGACTGTTAGGCGGTACGATTAGATGGGTCAGCTAGTATCTAATGAAAACCATTCAAATTTTAATTTGCACCACCTGAAAATCTCACACATTCACATTATCCATTTCGCTAACCTGGGCCTTCATCAAGTTTTCTCCTTAGATTTTACCCCCTTCAAAGGCGTGTCTTACACTAGTCGATAAGGTATGGCTACCAATCATGATAAGAGATCTGTATCGCAAACTGAATGCACTCACTACCTCTTTCTCTTCTAGCCAATTCGGTCGAAAGCGTAAACACCTCTTTTGTTTCTACGCCATTTTGTATCCTTGGTGTTGGTTATCGGTAAGGCTACTTGGCAAACAATGATATGGACAAGCCTTTGCATAACTCTAAATAATGTAACCTAGAAGTGAAGCGCAGTGAGATTTTCTTTAGTGTTCTTTGTAACAAGATTATTATCACATTAAATCCGGGCCATGCTGATTGTCCAAGGAGTTTTCTGAATGATTTCAGCATGTGATGAATAATAACGAAGAGTTTGCGAAGAATATTGTGTGATCTGGTGAAGCCAAATTCAAAATTTACGGTTCAATAAGCCACCGAAACTGTGATTAATGGGCAATAAAATCCACAGGTAAATTAGGACAGCGCAGTCAATCTAACGGGTATACAGGATGTCACGAAACACCGAGAACGCCCAGTATGTTGTGCGGGATGGCAAACTTGTCGATTTTCAAGAAGGAATCCCTGTTCGGAAACTACAGTTACTGGCACCAGGTATTTGGAACTGCTAAACCATCAATACTGCACTTTGTGTAAAAGATAGTTTAATCAATAAGACGGGACATACCATCCTACCACCAGATTCAACATCTCTGGACTTTTAACTTGGGGATCTTGAAAGATGTCATAATCACAGGAAGTCATCTACGCTGGAGGCCGTCCGTCAAGAAATTACAGCAATGTGTGCAGGAATCCCAAATAATACAGTGATTAAATTGCTTAAATAATCATTCGCCCATGTCGTAGGGCCTGGTCGCTAAAGGCAACCATGTTGAGAACCGAAAAAAATAGGAAAGTGCACGAAATTTGTTTAAATCCCTGATATAATGAAATTCAGTACTAATATACAATCAGGTGGTAACGTTTGTGGCCCTCATTCGGGAGGTCGCGGGTTCAATCCCCGTGACCGACCTTCCTGACCCATGAGCTTTTTCGGAGGTTTCCCGCGTCGCCAGGCCGATGCTGGGAAGGCTTCCTCCATTTCATTACATTACACATTTTACCCTTCATCCCGTTAGGTTTCTCGCAGGGTTGGAAGCGTAGATGAGCGTCGCGGCAGTAGCACGGTACGGGATAGAATGTGCTCTGGAACTCTCGTCCCCCATTCTTCCGACACCCTCCTCATCGGATGGCAAAAACCCAAGGGGGAAGGGGAGTCAGTTTCCATGTCCCGCGCCCCCATTGGGAGTATAGACCTGAAGGGGTGGGGGAGGAACCGGGCTGAGCCAGCCTCCGCCGGGGTAATTCTAACTAGGAGTGTTTAGCCATATTTTTTAAACGGACCTGTACTATACTGACGATATCTTATTCAATGATCAGAGGCAAAAAACTATTGTCAAAACAAAGGTCATTGTATTTACGATATGGGTATAACGTGACAAAAAACTACCGCTAAAACATGCTATTGGGAAAAGCCCTATTGACATGAAAGAAGCCTTAAACAGAAACTACACTCCGTGACCAGATATGATACATCGGCAAGCATGAAAGTGACTTAAATGCTTATTTCCTTCACCATTTATCAAAGATAAGTATAGCAGGTATACCCAAAAATTTGACATCGTCATGTCAGTGCAAACACACATTTTAATGCCTCTGAACATAATAAAGAGACAAAGGGAGAGAGGGGGGGTGAGGAAGGCAGAGATAGATAACAGCACAATTTAAGCACAAAAGATCGAATAAATGTTAAATTTGTTGCTTAAATGCAGTATTTTCGCGTGAATGGCTCAAAAATAAAAATTTTTGTTTTGTGTGTTATAGAAATCCTCGAGATTTTAGCAATCCATGATGTATTACAATATGGGTATTCTTAATATTCAAATAAAATTCTTTAATGGAGATTTAAATATTACGTCTTAGTGTGTTACACCTTTTATGAATACTAGTATCACCGTCGACATTAAATTTGCTATAACTTTATAACTGAACAAATATTTGCGCAAGAATTGATCAGAGAGGCTAGAATCAAGAGAAGAAGATTGAAGAGAAAGAGTGAGGATTAAGAACCATTGTAACAAGGAGATTATGTAGGAATGTTTTAAAGTTTAGTGAGTTAGCCGAAAACACATTTAGTTATTTGCATTTTTCTGCAAGTTTAAAATTCACTGCTTCGGATACACTTTTATAAGAAACGACTTAAGTTATAGTGCTGAAGCTTTCTAATGTTAAAAACCATATAGTTTAACAAAATGAACGGAAGGATAATTTTATCTATAACATACAGAATTTTTAAAAATGAAAAATTGTGCATTTTAAGTGGAATAATACTTTCTTCTGCACAAAAATCTTTTTAGAGCTTATATTCCACTGGACAAAAAAACTAATCTGTTGATATTGTTCATCATGAAGTATCTTATAGTTTAACAAAATGAACGGAAGGATAATTTTATCTATAACATACTGAATTTTTAAAAATGAAAAATTGTGCATTTTAAGTGGAATAATACTTTCTTCTGCACAAAAATCTTTTTAGAGCTTATATTCCACTGGACAAAACAACTAATCTGTTGATATTGTTCATCATGAAGTATCTTATATCTTCTAAAAAATTAGAAGATCTGTAAACAAAGTTGTGGCAGGTACGAGGGGCGTTCAGTAAGTTATCTACCCCAGTATCTTATATTGCTGCATCAGGCGTGATCTTACACATACAGGTTAGGACATGTTCTGAAATGTCAAAGACCCAGTTACAAATCAATCTGTGGTAAATGCTGACAGTGAGTGGATGGCAAGTGCAGCGGCGTGCGGGTCTACAATGAACACGAGGGATTTACAAATTTGTCCTATGATTAAGTTCCTTATGAAGGAAGGGAAAAAACGGGGGAAATAAATCTATAAAAGGAAGAATGCTCTATGGGGACGTCTCACCTTCCTAATACCAAGTAAAATTTTGGTCCAAGCAATTTAAGTGGGGCAAGGAATCAATTGAAGGTGATGCATGTTCAGATCGGCCACTGGAAGCATCTTCAAAGAAAATATGCCAAAAATGTAGGACATAATTTTTGAAGATCGTCGTGTTAAGGTCAGTGTTATAGCTCATGAACCAGACATTTCAGCTGACACAGCTATGAGCATCATCCATAGAGTCTTGATGATGTTAGAGGTCAGTTCTGAATGTGCCCAAATGTTTCCGCCTAAGCACAAAGCATGCCGCCAGCAGTTTAGTGAAGATAATTTAGACAGACTTAGAGCAAAGCCAGAAAACTTGTTCTCAAGAACTGTTACAAAGGATGAAACATGTATCCATCATCATGATGCAGGTACTAACATGAATGAATGCAATGGACCACCAACAAATTTCACATGTAGCAATCAGCTGGTAACAATTTTTTGGTATTCAGAAGGTGTTCTACTTTTGGAATTCATGCCACACAAGATAATCATTACTGGAAACACCTACGCTTCCACAATGGTAGCTTTATGCTAGAATATCAAACAGAAATGCGGTGAAAAGTTGTTGGCTGGTATTGAGCTGCTTCACGACAGTGCACCCGCACACAACTCTCGCATATTGCAGGAGTGTGACTTCATAGAGCTTAACCATCCCCCTACAGCCCAGACCTGTTTCGCTGTAACTACCTTTTGTTCAGGAGCGTTAAACAAATGCCAGCGTGGGCAATGCAGTCAAGGCAGCTGTAAAAGAGTATTTTCATACCCAAGATGTTTCATATTTTCCCGAGAGTATTCAATCACTGGAGCCAAACTGGACTAAGTGCATTCCAGTCAAGGAGGGCTACGTTGAAAAATAATCAGATGAATTTTATAATCAGACTTAATTTTCATGCTCAGGTAGATAACTTATTGAATGACCTCATATGTGTCCCTAACTAATATCGTGGGTTTTAAAAATTTCGTTTTTATAGACCTCACTAAAAAGCCTATGGATGAAAATTATGAAGTAATATTACATGTTTTATATTATCAGCATGTCAAAAAACATATGTTTTGGAATATGGGTTAATTTTCATTGCTGTACGACACAACTAACACTACTAAATTCTGATTTTGAAACGTATATAGTTCAACATCACATTGAGTTTGGCACACGTAACACTCACTATTCGAAATGTTTAGTTCTTCCGAATAGTCAAGGCACCGGCCGTGAAAGCCAAAATACATATATTACACGTAATCGTACGTCAGAAAACTTTCAGGGATGCGAGGAAAATAAACATATTTCTTCGCTGGAAATGTTTTATTTACGAAATATCTAATATGAATGTTGAATATATTTACACTCCATTCAATTTCGTAAATCCTTAATCTCAAACGAGTTTTTCAAAGGAAGTGCTGTTTGTCTCTCGCTTTAATAATACGGTTTGTTGAACGACGGTTTGGCTGAAGATTGCTTCAACGTGATTTGCAGCTGGGTAATAGTTCACAAACTTTACCTCGGCTATGACTCTTACCTCGTGGGTTGTACAGCATTGGTGAAATAATGAACTCTGAATTAATTTCTATTGCGAACTTTTATTTCCACGCCACATATATTGTTGATATATACCGATCAGTTTTCTCTCCTCGCGAAGATTGTTCATTCACGAACTGACTTTCCCGATTATTTTATGAATAGTGTTTCCTAAATGTATTATGAATTAATGCGTCTTTGTAGGTTTCCGAGACTGTGAGATTTTGTAATGTTCTGTCGGAGAGACACATATGAACTTCCTGTCGACGTGAGTCTTACAGTGAAAGATGCGGAGCGCGCGCTTTCCAGAGGCTCCAGAGGCAGTTCGAGTCGAGCGGGGTAGCTGATTCCCCCGCCCGAGTGTCTTTACCGCAGTACCTAGCCCTCATACGGCTTAACCTGCGCGATGGTTTCGAATGTGTCGCTACGCGGATGTGTTGCATACTAGGAATCAAATTTTTAGGATCAGGGGTTTTTATAGGGGCGGGAGGGATTACAAGTTACAAGTTATTTATTTGAAAAAAAGTGTTGGCCTGGTGCCGGTACAATGGGCCCGGCTTACAGGCTATATTTAACATTTTTATTTACATCTAGCTTTGTTTATCTATGCACTTTTTTCGGTGTTAACAAAAAACCCATACGGTGACCATCTGTAGGTCACCGAGAACAGTTCTCTTTAGTCTTTTTTAAGTTCTGGTTGTTCTTTGTGTTCTATATACATTATGTACATATTTACAAAATTATTTACATACACATTCACGCACGCATTCACCCACGCACATTCTCACACACACACACACACACACACACACACACACACACACACACACACACACACACACACACACACACACACACACACACACACACTTCTTCACTGGGCACACCAGAGAAATGCGTCCCAGCGCACTGCACTATTTACACTATGTACACTGTCCCACGGTGGCAGCTCCTGAATATTCGAGGCGAGGGCCTCTGCCGGAACATGTATGTGGCCTAGCAACGAGGTTGCGTGGACGCGCAGTAGTCGGCGAGCCGAGCCGCTTCTAGAACAACGTCTGGAGCCTGATGAAGGTGGACTTTGCCACCACTCCCCAGATCTCACATCTGTACTGAACCAGAGGCGGGATAATCGCTCGATACAGCTGGAGCTTCAGGCGTAAGGGCATGGTGTTGGAACTAGTATAGGGTATAGCTGCCGGAGAGCAGCATGGCCTTGTAGTACTCTGCCCCTGACGTGATGTCTATACGTCAGCCGCCGGTCCAGCGTGACTCCGAGATACTTCGCCGTAGTGACCCAGGGGATCCGACGGCGCCGAAGCACGAGGTGTCGCGGGAGCCGGTTTGCCAACGTGTTCGCCAGGAGAATCGCAGAGCTTTTCTCCGGTTTATAGACATACGCCAGTTCTCGCACCATGGTACAGAGATGGGCTTGTACTTGACGTAGATGTAGCGCGCGTTCTTGTTAGTAGCGAAGATCATGAGATCATCCGCATACTGACAGATCTGTGTGTTTGGGTGCGTGGGAAGATCGGCCATGTAAGCTGCAAAAAGTCCCGGTGACAGTACACTGCCCTCGGGGACTCCTGCGCCAATGGGCCTTTCTCTAGAGAATGAACCTTCCTCTTTCACTCGGAAGCTACTTCCTGTAGGAAACTAGCCACCAAGTAAATGTATGGAGGGGGGATTTCGTACTGTATGAGCTTGTAGACAAGCCCCTCATGCAAGTGGTAGAAAATGCCTTTTCCACGTCAAGCAACACTGCCACCGTTTCAGCCCTCTCCTGGTAAGCCAGGGAAGCTTTCTCGGCTACGTGCAGTAGTTGCTCAGTCGTGGAGTGGCCAGAATGAAAACCAAACTGGTGTTCCGGTAGGAGACCTTTTTCCTCGAATAGAGGTCTGAGGCGGGACAGGAACAGTTTCTCGAATACTTTCGAGACAACTGGTAGGAGACTGATGGATCGGTAACTAGATGGAAAGACCGGATTTTTGCCCTGCTTTAGAACACACACCACACGCGCCTGTTTCCAGACAACTGTAAAATGACGCATGCTGAGGCATGCGTTGTAAATCCGGGTCAAGTGAATCTCGGCTCTAAGGGGAAGGTGCTGGAGCATTTCCGCTGTTACACGGTCCTGTCCAGGGGATTTTCGGGCTTTTAAGGATTTGATGGGGTTAGTTACCTCGCGAGGGGTAACTATCGGGATGTGGAACTCCTCGTGGCCCGCGGGTCGGACTTCTAGGAAATTTTCTACCGCCTGTTCCACGAGGTCTGTGTGGTCGTCCTTCTGTGGATCTTCCCTGGGCTGGAATTGAGTTTCCAGATAGTCTGCTAGTGCCTCTGCTTTTTCCCTCGGTTCAAAGACATAACCTCGAGGGCTATGCACAGGATGCTGGTGTACAGATTTGTTTTTCCGCTAGCCTCGGACGATGCGCCACGGTTTCCTCTCCTGGAGGTTTACGTGACGCAGCGTGTTTTCCCAAGCTGCTTGCCTATGTTTTCTTAGGAGTCGTCTCACCAGGGATTTGAACCTCTGGTGTATTACTCCTATCCTAGGATGACGGAATCTCTGCCATAGCCTTCTAACAGCATTTTTTTGCTTGAATGAGGCGTTTCAGTGGGACAGGGATAGATGTCGGGTTTGGTGCATCGGTAGGAATGCTGTGTGTGAGCACGCACCGCATTTAGGACAGAGGTAGAAAACCCCGCGGCTGCCTCCTCGAGAGCCTCTATCGAGTCAATTCGAGGACGCGCTTCCACGGAGTTTTGAAGGGATAGGACGGCTGCGTCCCAGTGGACTTCTTCCAACCAGTCCGGCACTCCCAGCGCAGTGAGATTAACGTCTGAGTCGACCACAACAGGGTTGTGATCAGAGTCCAGAGCATTAATCACAGAGAGGTCCAAGTGAAATGGAATGTTTTTGGTGATCATGAAATCGTGCGCGTGAAGGGCGTGAAGGGCGGGGTTCCCGCTAGTGAGACGGTACAGTCCCCGGCCCTTAACGTTCTGGGTGCGGCTGTGCCAGCTTGGGTGTTTTGCGTTGAAGTTTGCAATGCAAACCCTGTGGTGTAGGTTCAGGAGTGCCGTGATGTCCGCTTCATGGAAGCGCCCATCCGGCGGGTCATACACCGCCACAAGCACCAGGTCGTTCCCGCCTAAGGATAGGCTTATGGCGGTTGCTTCCAGGTGTTGTAGCGGAGGAATGGTAACAGGAGTGTGGGTGAGGTGATTCTTTATGAAAATGGCAGGGTAAACTGTACACCAGCGTGCAAGTGCGTTTCACAGACCACCAGGATATCAATCCCGTGACTGTCTACGAACTCCAACAGGCCAAGGCTCTGGTCTCTGGCTCCATTTGCGTTCCAGAACGCAGCTCTAAATGAACGCACAGTTCTATGCGCCATTAAACCCAGGCACTTGTAGCACTGCGCCGGCCCCTCCCTGCCGTGGTAGTGATCAACTGTGACTCGCGTATGATACAGACGAGTCACCTGGTCAATCTTAGGGGCTCCCTCCCCTTGTTTATCGATGGCCACTAGGAATAGTGGTAGGGGCACCTTGTTGTGGTGAGTTGCACCACGGACCGCGGCTCGATTCCGTGTTCGTCCATCAGGCCGGCACGGATATCCTGGGGGTCTGTCTCGGAATCAAGACCCCTAATGACCCTGCGAACCACGTGGGGTCGCTGGAGTGAGTACATGTGGAATTTAATTGCACCCGCTTTCAGCACTTCCCTTGCGGCCGAATGGTCCTCAGAGGAAGTGGTCCGGATGACAACGCGCCCTGGATGCCGCGTTGCCTGAAATTCCGCCTTTAACTTTCCCCTGAGCTCCTTCATCACTTTGATGTGATTAGGGAAGGGGTCAGACACCGCCTTTTGTGCCGCCTTTTGTGCGGCTTGGTGCTGGGGGGACGCTGCAGTTCCCGGTGAAGGTGCGGGTCGCTCTGGGTTTGAACCAGAGGACCTTTTCCTGCGGCTTTGTACCACTACAAAGCCATCGTCGTCCGGCAGTGCTGGAGTTGGGTTGACAGGAGCAGGTGGTGTTAAAGGGACGACTGTCCATTGGTTGACAGGGCCCACGGCCTTTTTCACCTTCGGCCTGGTCTTGGCCCTGGTAGGCGCCTTGCGATGCTCACTCGGGGACCAGGTGAGGGGTTCCCTCAGAGATTGCACATAAGAAAGCTAAATTTAAAGGCCGCAGAAGATATCAGTGACGTGCAGTAACCTGCAAATATGAAGAATAAATAAAACATTAAAATATACACAATATTTTATTGTACCAGTTACATCATTACATTAATGTAGCATTCTCTGAAAATATAGCGTCATGTTAAAGATCGATTACTACCGTTCTACCGGCTAGCTGTTTTCCATTATATCTTCAAAGAAACGATATTAGTTATTTTCTAGTTCCAGCATCGTGTATGCAGTTAGCCCAATGATTCTAGTTTTCAATGTCCTTTATAGTATTTTGAACTAAGGCTCCAATTTCAGTAACATTGTTTATTCCGAAGACATTATTGCCTCCAATGTTTCTTTTTTTTGGGGGGGGGGTGGGGGTGGGAAGAGAGTGGGGTTCTGACCATACATATTCTGTGGGACTCGAGTTCCAAAGTACTATGGTAGGGGAATAGTCTAACAACTACGTGGCCATGCTTAGCAACTAATTCATCAACAGCGTGCATTTTGTCTTTAATGCATATTTCTTTTATAGGTTTTTGCAGCCGTAGTGATGGCCTCTTTTACCATTCACTTGTAATAGAGTTAAAACGTTCAACGCCGCCTTCACTGTTTACATACGTGCTGTGTGTGCCGCCACGTGCCGCTTGCTGCACGGACCTGTCTTACCCTCCCCTTCTCAACATAGTGGCTCTAAAGAATGCACATATACTCAGCGTTTCGATGTATATACTCTCTGTTCACCAGCTCATGGCCTTAGGGGAACGAAGGAAAGAGGTGAGATTTTCCACAAAGTGTGAGCCGGGTACAAATGCTGCTACTGGCTAGGTTGCCACTTACGTCCAATGCCCCTATGTTTACTTTCTAATAATATGCTGACGACGTGCTGCTCTACACAACAAACAAACACCCTGACAGAACCTTCCTCCCAATACAGAGACACCTCCGCCTCCTCCAAGAATGGTGCAGGCATTGAAGATTGTCCATCAACCCGGAGAAAAGCCACGCCATACTTTTCATCAAGCGACGATTTCCCGCCAACTTCCCCACATTTACCTACGTACGTAGAAGGATTGAATGGGTGAATAGTATCTCCTACCTGGGACTGAAGCTAGACAAGGGCCTTACTTTTCGGGAACACATCAACGATCTGTCGCGACGGGCCGGCGGGGCAACTGCCTCACTGTACCCTATGCTGCGGTCGGGGATGCCAATTCCTTAAAGCTACGCCTTTTTCGAGCGCTCACAATCCCAGTCCTCCTGTACGCCTACAAAATCTGGGGCATGGCCGCAGATTCCCAACTCCTGCGTCTGCAGCTTATACAGAATAGAGGACTTCGGATAATCTATTCTGTATACCGTAGATTCCCTTCGAGACTACTGCACGAGGCCTCGTCTCTTTCGCATGTGGAGGACGAAATTAGGCGCCGGGCAAGAAACCTTTACGACCAGATTCCTCAGCACCGGAGTGCCTGGTTAGGTCTCTTGGGGACTATGACCCCACTGAATGCACACGTGTGCGACACCGGGTTCCCCGTATGGCTCGCGGGCACCCCCGATAACGAAGGAGACAGCCCATCAACAGCGCAAGCTGAACTCCATCACAATCCTCCAAGACAAGTTTGGATTCAAAATTCTAAATTACTAAACCTCCATCTTTGGACCCTTACACCAGCAGTGCCCAACGGAAGTTGCACACTGTAAAGCAGCCGCTGAGGAGCATTATCTTGCTACCTCCTTACTACCCACTACTCTAATTTCGCCCGCCACCCTGCAAATCCCCACATCCCGTCATACAGTGGTTAAGCCCTAAAAGGGCAGGTACACGAATGACACACCTCGGGCTATCAGCCTGCCATCAGTCGTCGTCGTACTTTTTAATATGTTAATATTTCTTAATTTCAGTTAAAATCGTAGGAGTCACTGGCGTTATGTCGGAAGTGAAGAAAAATGGAGTATTGAAGTAGACAAATCCTCCACCTAGGAGCGCTGTGAAATCTGCTATGATACTGTGGTTGCACAACAAAGGAATTCAGAATGACAGTTATATGTGTAAATGACATGTAAAAATGAGATGTGTAAATGATGACTGAAGCAAACAAACCTAAAGAGGTTTAGCGTTTTTGGTTTCATTGTATCACAGTGTCATTTGTTTGCCCCTTTACATGTGTAATCTTAACCCAACAGAATTAGCTTGGGCCACGATACAATGAATAGTTAAAGAAGCGTAACAGTTGACATCCTTACAGGATATAACGCTCGAGGGTATAACACTTCAGACATTCCTGCCAGGAACCATGTGCTGGTGAACAAATTGTGCTATGGTGTGAAGAACGAAGGTCTTTCATTTTGTCCTGCACACCCCTGTGAACTTATTTGTGATGCCTCTGGTCAGTCGAAGACAACCTTCGGAGGAAGCAATATCAGAGAATTTGAGTTATGTAAAAATGCAGCGCATTGGTTGTCTCCTCCCCGCGTAAGGTATTGGCTAGGGTCTATGGATGTATTATTCAGCGTTTCGATGTTTCTAATCTCCGTGAAGAATGCGCGAGCAATACCTACATCTTACATCGGGTTACCAGACGTCCAGTAATTCACAGATATTCTCTACATTTTAACTAGTTGTCTAGCGTCCGGAAGGAATTTTTGAAAATTTTGTAATGTCCTACATTTTCAGAAACAAGTGTCATAAGCCAAAATGAACTGAAAACTGGGAAAATGGAAATAAATAATTGGTTCATAGCCGAACCTGAACACGTTATCAGGCAACACGACTGCAGTCAAAGAGCATACTGATGCATTAGCAACATTTAACGAGAGATTGGCAACGTAGCATTTGACTCCGAGGTTGGTGTTCCGTAGAGACAAAGGGATGTTTTTCTCTCATTCTTCCATTTGCATTTTCGTTATCGAAGAATAAGTAAGTGGCAATTAAACACTCTGTCTTATAAGAAACAAAACTTCAAAAAATTTTGCCAGTATTTCAAATTTTAAAAGTTTGTTTGTTCATCCCACACAGTCGGCATATCGTGTTAGCTCTGCATAGGCAACTCCTGCATTTCACGTTGTTCATCATCCAGGGGAACAATGTCATCACATGTCCGAGATATTTTAGTATGGTTTGTAATAGAAAAGAAATGTGTAGCATTTTGGAGTTACAACACAAACCCAAATTTTGGTGGCGTAAGTCTATCAAAGGGTATAAATGTGTTCTAATATTTGAAGATTTCACAGCAATGATTATTAATTAGAGCTTCTACGCTTACCGTGTAATTGTTGGAACTTTCGACCATATTAAACTCGATGATCGAAAGCTCAAACAATTTCATAGATATTACACGCTTGGTAACCATGGAATATTATAAATAGTGTCACCCATCGCATTATTGTCGGCACTACCGCAAAGGAGCCGAAGGAAAGAGACAGAGAATGGCCGCATTGTTGGGGCGCTTGCCGAAAGAGAGAAAAGGATAGAGGCTTCTGGAATCTTCTGCTTTGTATTTCACCGCAATAACTGAACTTTCCAGAATAGTGCCTGGGAGATATAAATAGCGGTAAAGTGCGACAGACAGTGGACAGACGTATGTGAAGCGTTGAGTAGTCGTGCCGACGGAAAGAAGAGACGTATGCGAAGCGTTGAGGAGTCGTGCCGACGGAGAAGGGACAGTTTTGTGACGAATTTGGAGCCGTGCTGTGAGTGAATCGAAAAAGACTTTCTTGCTGTTGCAACGAGTGTAAAAAGTTACTGTTTACAGAAATAAAAGTGCATCTTTATCCCGACTACATCTGTCTTCTTTACTTTACACCCACCAAAAAGTCACAATATATTTACCAAGCTAAAGTCATATTAATTGTGCAAAACTCGTAGTTACTCGCATAAGCATAACTGACTGTTGATCCGTTTAGCATTGTATATTTCAGAACTCTAAGAGAAAATGAATTTATATGCCTGTGGAGTTACATAAATAGCATTTAAATTATAACATAACATTATTTTCATATGGACTGATCATATCCTACATTTTTGTCACATTATCTACATTTTTATTTTCTCTACTACGTATAATAAGTAGAGCAAGTATTGTAGCCCACCTAAAAATTCAATGTCGAGAGTTCTTCGGAAACATTCATTTTGAGGATCCCTGAATTAAAAAAAAAATTAGAAAAAGGTCCGTGTGTGTGTGTTTGAGTTTGTGTGTGTGTCTGCATGTGTGTGTATGTTGTGTGTCTGCATGTGTGTGTATGTTTGTATGTGTCTGTGTGTGTTTGTCAAGTCTGTGATCAGCATAACTCAAAAACGAAAAGTCGGTTAAAAACCAAAGTTGGTATTTAAGTTTAATATTATTAAGTATGTGACACGAAGATTTTAAAGAAAACTTCTCCACTCTAAACTACCTTTTCCATGGGATTTTCTTTGAACATTTGGATTTTCTTGAAAATGGCTCTAACGATTTTTATTAAAATGTCATATATTTGAGATATTTTTATGACAGATGAAATGCATATCTTGAATGTTCTGGCTATAGCCTCTGTAGTCGTATTTACTCTGGATGATTTTTGCATAACTGGTAAACCTAAGAAGTAGATAAATTCTTACTATACAAAAAATATAGATCTTGCTAAAATACACAATTTATGCCTCAATAAATGTTTTTGTAGAGTGAACCATTTCGGAGATATGCCTTGTTATTTGTGTGAGTTTTGGAGAACTTACACTTCTGTCAAATGAAACATCATTAAAATTTGTATATGTTAACCATACAAAGTGAACGGAATTTGAAAACTAAAAGATTTCACTATCGTCCAAAGTCTACTGCATTGCAATATTTCCCTTGTACCTACAAGGAAATAAGTAATAAGATAATCTCTGCAAATGTTTATCTCAACTACCACGAAGATATAGGAATAACAGTTTGTAAGAATAGTACCAGAGTAGAGAACGTCATGTGAGTGCAACACATATTTTTTTTATTATTGTATCCTACATTTCCATAAAATAATCTGATAACGCTAATCTTACATGGCTTATAGCAAGTAGGTTTAAAAGAAAAAATATAAGCCAATCCCTTTCTCCTTAACGAAAGTTGCAGTTCTGTGGATTAGGGATGTGAGATACTTCTCAAACAATGGATAAAAACGGTCACGTTTGAGGAAAACAAAAGGAAGCGAAGGAGGAAATGTGATGCCATCTCTCTACAGATATATCAATTTATACTCTTCTCCATTAGGGAGTTACGATGTCGACGTCCTTTCATACACCACGAACACGTGGCTTCATCACACAAATATAGAACGTGTGCGGAGCGAAAATAAAGTTTTTCCCATAACACATCTTCTTTACGGCTTGTGTGAGCTTCAAAAAGGCAAGTTTAAAACTCTCATTTTCGGTATTTTACATACGATTTGAGACAAAGCACTATAGATTTAAAAATTCTGATACGTTGCACTCACACGACTTTCTCTACTCTTGTAGTAACTATCCTTACGAACCCTTATTCCTCTATTTTCTTTATGTTAGTCTAGATAAGCATCTGCAGAAATTATCTTATTGCTTCTTTCCTTGTACGTGCAAGGAGACTATGGGAATACACTAGGCTTTGAGCGATAGTCAATTCTTTTAAAGCTGGTCAGTATATGACAGCTTTGAAATTCCGTTCTCTTTGCATGGTCAAGGGATAAAAAAAGTGAATAACAACTTCTCATTTGAAAATATCTAATTATTTCAAAATTCTGAAAAATAGTAAGGCATATATCCGAAATGGTTCACTACACAAAAGATCGTTCAATGTAAACTGTGTATTTTGGCGAGATCTACAGTTTTTATATAGTAAGACTTGATCTACTGTCTTACGGTTTACCAGTTATGCAAAAGTCCTCAAGTGTAAACAGGACTACAAGAATTATAGTCAGAAAATTCAAGATATATATGTCATTTGGCATAAAAGTATCTCAAACATATTAAATTTTAATCAAAATCGTTAGACCCGTTTTCAAGAAAATATTTCGAAAAAGTTTCCATGTAAAGAATAGTTTAGGTTGAGGCTATTTTCTTCAAAAGCATCGTGTCGCATCCTTGAAAGACATTAAACTTAAATATCAACTTTGGTTTTTATCCGACTTTTCGTTTTTGAGTTATGCTGTCCACAGACTGACAGATGATACAGACACACACATACACACACGTACCTTTTTCAAAATATGCTTTCTTTTTTTATTCAGGGGGTCTCAAAACATATATTTCCGGTGAAATCTCCACATCGAACTTTTGGATGGCATACAATACTTACTATACGTATTACAGAAAGTAAACATACATCATAATATGTGTTAGTTTTTAGTTTCGACAAAGACGGATTGATCAGCCTTTTACCGTCCTTTTAAGCTAACAATTATGTAAATTAATGGAAATGTACAAGCCAACATACTCATGCCTTTAAACTGCTGATACAAGGGAAGTCATGTTCACAAACTGATGACGTTTATATTACTTAGAAATATTTCGGGTCATCAGTTAAATTGGTGACTCAAAATATTTTCTGTGAATTGCCTATGAAAAGCAAAACAAAAGAAAACTAGATGTGACCCATTTTGGGTTTCAGTGCATTCAACTTGCTCTAAAAGCTCCTTTTCTCTACTTCGCATTTAAAGTAGACTAGGTATTATGACAATGTTTCAATTTTTACAGATGAAAAGAACCAATTCAGTTACACGGCCATAATATTGTGGCATTCTGCGCACGCGCGCGGTTTTAGGGATCTCACGAAGTCTTCACTATCTTTTTACTTTCTCTACGACGAAGTATTGTACTCTACCCAAAAATTACATGTGGAGATTTCACCGGAAATATATATTTTTAGGCCCCCCTGAATCCAAAAATAAAGAGGTTTTAGAAAAAAGTCCGTGTGGCTGTGTGTCTGTCAGGCCCTGGACAGCTTAACTCAAAAACGAAAAGTCGGTTAAAAACCAAAGTTGGTATTTAAGTTTAATATCCTTTAAGGATGTGACACGAAGATTTTTAAGAAAATTCTTCCACCCTAAATGACCCTTTACAAGAAAAGTTTTAGAACATTTTGAGTTTCTCGAAAATGGGTCTAACGATTTTGATTAAAATGACATGTTGAGATATTTTTATGTCAAATGAAATGTATCTTAAATTTTCTGGCTATAGTTCATGTAGTCCTGTTTACTCTTGATGACTTTTGCATTTTGACCATTTCGGAGATATTCCCTGTTATTTGTGTGAGTATTGGAATGCTTGAACTTTCGTCAAATGAAAGATCGTTATTCATTTTTGTTTTATATCTTACCCGTGCAAAGAGAACGGAATCTCAAAGCTTTGAAAGATTTGACTGTCGCTCAAAGTCTACTGTATTTCCATATTCCTCTTGCACCTTCAAGGAAATAAGCAGTAAGATAATTTCTACAGATGTTTTTCTCAACTAACACGAAGAACATATAGGATTGTAAGAATGGTTAGTACAAGGGTAGAGAAAATCATGCGAGTGCAACACATCAGTTCTTTTTTGTATAGGAATATTTTATGTATGTCTTACTGTTTACCAGTTATGCAAAAGTCAACCAGAGTAAACACGACTACATAGGCTATGGCCACAAAATTCAAAATATGATTTCATTTGCCATAAAAAGATATTAAACATACACTACTTTAATAAAAATCGTTAGAGCCATTTTAAAAATATTTTCCATGTAAAGGGTAGTTCACAGTCAGATCTCTCTCTCTCTCTCTCTCACACACACACACACACAGACACACACACACACAGACACACAGACACACACACACCACACACACACACACACACGGACCGTTTTTCTAAATACACTTTTTTTTGGATTCAAGGGACCTCAAAACATATTTCCGGTGAAATCTGGACATCGAAATTTTGGATCAAACACTCTATTGCTGTAGGTAGTAGAGAAAGTAAAAAAGAATCCATCTCTGTGATAGTTTCAACCCTTTATGTAGGAGTCTGCAGTATTTAAAGGTTTCATTAGCTAGCGCTTAGAGCTCGGAATGAGTCCAGATATATTTAACAAGACCGGAAACGCCCCAATTGGGAATGGTGAACTGCTTGGAGCGGTAATTAGGCCGGAGAGAACATTAGGTAGCAAACAACTCGTTAAACTGCAGTCGGGAGTTGTTTTCTAATTGACCGTCTTCCGCTGGCTTTTCGGGGAAGTACCTACAACTGAACGCAAAGTCTCCATTAGGCAAGCATTGCTCAGAGATCAGAATAAGAGTGAGTAA